>CM032450.1:38150268-38622768 GCA_019049505.1 Pachyrhynchus sulphureomaculatus
GCTGTGTGTTATAGCGTTTACTACGGAGAAGTCCGAGTATACTCACATAATTTATTTAGTTGGAGTTCTGGTAGTTAAGTGTAATTAATACGAACTGATTTGTTTGAATTTTTGTTTGTCGTATTATAATAGAGCAAAACAAGCCTAAAAGAATCGTCGTTCCTATTGCGGAAAAATTAAAAGCCATCAGAAGAATTGAAGCAGGAAAGACAATTAAAATTGTTGCACGAGATTATGAAGTAGGTGAGGTAACAGTTGGAGATTGGAAAAGAAACCGCACAAAAATAGAAGAGTGGTGTATAAATCAAGCCTCCTCGTCCTCAGGAAGAAAATCAATGAAAATCGGCGACTATGAAAAGGTTAACGAAGCTTTATTCATGTGGTTTAACCAACAGAGATCAAAAGGTGTGCCTCTGTCAGGTCCAATTTTACAACAGAAAGCAATAATGATTAGTACGCAACTCCCAGAGATAGATCAGTTTACCGCCAGTTGTGGTTGGCTTGACCGCTGGAAAAACCGGTACGGTGTACGACAACTGACTGTATGTGGTGAAAATCTTTCTGCTGATGTGTCATCAATTGAGAAGTTTAAGCAGAACTTTAAAAAGCAAATCGAAGATTGTGGATACACATGTGATCAAATTTACAACTGTGACGAAACTAGCCTGAATTATAAAATGCTTCCATCAAAAACACTGGCATCTCGACAGGAAAAATCAGCTCCTGGGCACAAACGAAGTAAGGAAAGATTAACTATAATGGTGTGTTCCAATGCATCTGGCAAGCACAAAATCCCACTGATGGTGATTGGCAAGTCTGCACTTCCAAGAGCTTTAAAAGACATCTCACCCAAAGCCTTACCAGTTTATTACAAAAGTCAGAAGAGCGCATGGATGGATGCGACCTTATTTACTATCTGGTTTGAAGAAGAGTTCGTGCCATCTGTATTGGTTTTAGGCATTTTTGTTAATGGATAATGCCCCCTCTCACCCTGGAGAAGGACTTCATGTGGGCGAAATTATTGTAAAAATTTTTCCTCCAAATATAGCCAGCATAATGCAACCAATGGATCAAGGCATCCCCGAAAACTTTTTAAAAAAATTATAGGCGTTTATAAGTTGAACATCTGTTAGAATACACAGAAAAGGAGGATGTTATCAATGGGATGAGAAATGTTACACTGAAAAATGTTATTTACTGGTTAAGTCAAGCTTGGGATTCTGTGCGTACTACCACTATTCAAAAATCTTGGTCAAAAGTTATTGATTTTGAGGACTATAATGACAGTGAAGATGATACTTTATTAAATAAATTAGCTTTAAAATTGAGAAGCTAGATGGAAGAAAAAGAAAAGAGTTTATTTGAATTAATGCAAAAATTAAAAAGTTGCGAAAATGTGACAAGAGAATATGTTGTTGAATGGATTACAGCAGATGATTTAGAAGAAGAAATGAGTATTGAAGAAATAACGAATGCCTTTCAGGAAACCGAAAATTCAGACGACGATGACGATGGCGAAGCGGCGGTGGATGAACAGTCTCCCACTAAGATCTCTCATCAAGAAGGTTTTTCTTCTTTGGAAAAAGCTTTGAGGTATATCGAACAACAACCAGAGGCAACCCCAGCGGATTTGCTTCTTCTTAATATATGAAGAAACATTGCAGCGAGAAACAGAAGATGCAATATGAAACAGAAGCGCATAGATTCCTATTTCACTGTGTTGTAATGTATGTACGAATTTATATGTTAAAAACGTTAATACATCGGTTTAAAGTATTGGTGTTTATTTTTTGAATGAATAAAAAACAAATTCGGATTATCCGAGTCTTCAGTTATCCGAGGAGGGTGCCCCCCACGTTACCTCGGATATCCGGGGTTCCACTATATACATATATATATATATATATATATATATATATATATATATATATATATATATATATATATATATATATATATATATGAATATATATGTATACATATATATATATATATATATATATATATATATATATATATATATATATATATATATATATATATATATATATATATATATATATATATATATATATATATATATATATATATATATATATATGTATGTATGTATATATATATACATATATATTCATATATGTACATATATATATATATATATATATATATATATATATATATATATATATATGTATATATATATATATATATATATATATATATATATATATATATATATATATATATATATATATATATATATATATATATATATATATATATATATATATATATATATATATATATATATGTATTTCTACCGAATCAAATGCTTTCTCATAGTCACCAAGGTGACCTCATATTCATTTATGTTTTCCACTAATAATCTAATTGTTTGAAAATGGTCCAAGTGCTGTATCCCAGTCTAAATCCCGCTTGTGTTGTCTAATTTAATTAAGACTACTTACAATTTCTTTCAAAATATTTTCAATTTTAAAAGCCCCTCTGGACGGTTCAAAATTGGAATGTCAGACTCAAACAAAAAGGATAAATGTGTGTGATTTAATTAAGTTAATGAAGTCATAATCGATACAAGTAACGCATCGTCTCTGACATTATAATTTAGAATTAGAAAACAATTTGAGAAAATATGCTTCAATTGTGATTTGTATACAAATGATATTCGAATCAGATATACTTGACAGTAGTTGATACAACTAGTTCTCCTGCTATAATGAACGAATTATTGGAATTCCGAGTAGTTATAATCTGTTTACAGAGAAATGTAGAGGATAAAAATGTTTTTATATGGAACTGTATTCTTTTTGACAAGTTATTACGTTTTGACCCTATACTGGAAAAAGTGTGTGGCTGTTTTAGCACCATCTTGAGCCATTGTTAGCTTTTGAGCTATATTATGTCCTAAATTATCGAGAGTGATCGTGCAATTTTAAGTTAAATGTAAAAAATATAACAATATTTGCCGCTTCCCTCAGATCTCCTTTTCTTCTGAGTGTCTTATTGCTATAAGAATTATTATCAAATTAGCTACCATAATTTAACAATTTCAATCATATGCTGCTTTATTGTCGACGTTTTTTTTAAGTCGCATTTCGGTATCTGGTTATCCTATAAACCATAACTAATTCGTTATTTAGGACTGTTTTAATTAAATTTATATATCTTGAAATATTGTGAGTTGAATTTTGGCTTTTGAGAATAGAATTCTTTTGTGAGCATTAAACTCTCAGATACTCTTTTACTTCTTGCATATACACCTACTATTCTAAATATAAATAATTAATTAATTCTTATTAATATTATCAACAAAGAATGGGTCAAGTGCAAGTTTGACTTGCGCAATTAGTGTTCGGTACTATGATTGCTTTTAAAATGAAATAAAATCCTTACCTAGGCTAAGTTAATTGTGTCCTTGACATCTTAAGATCCAATATGCATTTTAATGTTTTCCCATAGTCAATAATGTGTAATAGTTATAGCATCTTAGAGACCTAATAGTCAAAAAATCAATCTAGCTCAATCTAGAGTCTAGTAATAAAAATGTAAAACAAATATTTACTACCTAAATATTTGTTTAATTATAAACAAATAAAATAAAGTTATCTCATCTCTAGCGAGCGAGCGACGCTCGGTACTGAAAATATATTTATTACCATCGTATTGTCGTGAAACCTCTCATAGTCCTGGGCAAATTACTCCAACCGGATAAGATTCTGCACATATAAGAGTACTTGAAAAGGGTGTAAGAGGAGTTATAAGCTCAGCCTCAGACGGATGTGAAGTATTAGCGTAACGTATATTTCTAGCAAGCAACGCTCTGGGAAGAATTAAGCGGACTACATCCATAAGTAGGAATATTCCAAAATAGAAACTACAAGAACCACAAGTAATAAAATTATGTTATAGCTATCTATACTGACGTTTTTTTTTTATTTTAACGCATCAATCTTTAGGTAGAGTTTAAGAATGATTATTAAAGACACTTACGTATCATACTTGATTATTTTACGAAATATGTACTTTTATTTACGAAGTTCCAAGTCTCGGTTACTAAATGATTCAATATTTTGGAAGATACACTGAAGAACAAGAACAGAAAAATACAGATAATCTTGAGAAGTCACATCAAACAAACAGTTAAAAGGCAATAACTGCTTTCTTAATACAGCGAATTACTAATTTTTGAAGAAATCGTTTAATCTTGTTAAATTGATTAATTAATATTATATTAATTCAGTGTATCACTTCCTTCAATTATTTACAGATCGCAAAGTTGTGCAATCCATTTCTGAGTCAGACTCACAAATTAAATCGGAATAAGCAGGATTTCGAAAAGTCATAAAATGTAATATAATATTCCAGTTCATTTAGCTTGTATTGACTACAACGAAGCCTTCGACTTAACAGAGCTATAGGCCATATTTCGGGCTATGAATAATGCTAGAATAGATTTAAGATACCGAGACCTACTTAAATAATAACCGATGAAATATATTTACAACGAGAAGTAAGACGTGACACTATCTCGCGGAAACTTTTTACACTAGCTTTGGAGAATGTCTTTAGACAACTGGATTGGGAAAATAGAGCAATAAAAGTAGATGGGAGATATCTGAGCCAACTCCGTTTGCAAATGATATCGTTCTGATAGGGCACAGTTTACAAGAGTTACAAGAGCTGAAGACAGGTTCAGAAAGAACTGGAGTGACTCGGAATTTAACTAGACTAAAATTGTAACTCCAGACGAAACACCAATCTACGTTGGAGGCAACCAGACAGCCGAATTGAATAGGATGATTTCTAATCACACATCTTACATGGACAGCCACTGGAAAATTAAGTTTCGTTCTGAAAACTTTTGATATTCCGATTAATTTGAAAACTAAAGTTTTTAACATGTACATTCTCGCTGTAATGACGTATGGGCTAGAAACAGCAACACTAACAGTGAAAACAGCCAATAAACTTCGAACTACTCAGCGAGCATTAGAACGAATCATGTTGGGAGGAACATTTAGACGTCAAGTACGAAACGAAGAGATATGTCAATGAACCAAGATAGAAAATATAATAAAACGTGTGGCAACTCTAAAATGGACGTAGGTAGGACACGTCGTTAGACAGAAAGTGGACAAGAATACAGTAGAGAGGTAAAAAAGATACAGGAGAAGTCTGAGACAGTCACCAAAAAGATGGATCGATGACATGAAACAACAGGTCAGTAGAAACTGGCACCAGATAGCCAAGAATAGAATGAAGTGGAAAAGACCAGAGGAGGCGTACATCCAGGAGTGGATGGCTAAAGGCTATTAAAAGAAAAAGTAGAAATTCATTTATAGAAAAGACTCGAAGACTATATAGTTAGTCCTAGGATATGTTATGGCAAATATCGCAATTAGCAATTAAGTTTCTATAATCTTAAACTTATTAACGTTAACTCATGTTCTTCAAATCCTAAATATTAGGTTGAAGAAAGGTAAATGATACCTTTATTATTTGGTCACGGCAAGACATATCGAAATACCATTTTGAACCAATTCATTTAACATCCATCACAAGACTAAGCATTGAAGCTAAATTAGGTGATGTTTTTTCTTTTCCGGATTTACATGGTACAAAGTAACGGTAACGCACAATTAGGCATTCTACTTATAGAAAACTAACTTATACAATTAAATGCTGGAATGATCTATAATATAAAATTGTGCATTGACGATAGTAGATAGAAAAATTAATTAAAAAGAAACAAATTTAATCAGCTCTAGCTGGAAATAGTCATTATTCTACAGAGCGAACTGTCAATTTTTTAGAAGCCCTCCCTAAATTGATGTACAGCAAAAATTCATGTTGGTCTTGAATCGCTACATGTAGTCCTCGGAGGGAGACAGCCTTGAAAAGTTAAATCTAAATGGATAAGGTTTTCATTATAAATAATTTCTTGAAGAGGGCAATACGAGGATTGACAAGCCCCACCTTATATAGGTGTGATGACACGACGGACATTTCTAGCATGCAATGCTCTAGACAGAAATTAAGGTTGCTGGTGAGTTTCGGATCCCCATTCAGACGAATGCAACTCTTTTATATAAAATATGTCGAGTCTGTTTGAAAACAGAGGCCCCAACATAGACGTAGTATTACATCGACGGTTAAATTTGAGCTTTGCACTGGATGAAAAGATATTGTGGAGTATGAAGCAGTCTAGTAGGAAATAGTATTTATAGGATTCAAGAAGATTTTTTGGAACTATGGAAAATAATCTTCTCAAGATATATTAACGCCCAATAAGTTGCAGGCAGGGACGGTGCTAGTTCAGTGAAATGCTTAGACCTAGTTATGTCGGGTTCTGTAATGTTAACTTTTCTAGAAAAAAAACTACTATCTGACTTTTTGTAGCATTAAATTCTACTTTCTTCGTGTTACTTAAAGACATTATTTCTGTCAGGTGTTTATTAAGTTGTATAACTTCTTGTTCCTTGCGGATATCTGCATCATTAGCTGATGTTTGAGCATTCAAGTTTGTCTGACTCCTCAGGGTTCCACTTACAAGAAATGTAAGAGAAACCAAAGTTATTTTTCGGCCGGCGATTTTTTAAAACGAAATATTTATTAATTAATATATATGTTATTTGCGAAAACCACCAAAAACTTTAATGAGACATACCGATTACCACTTGTGTCGAATGTGGAAACCATTTGTGAATATTATAACAAGATGCCTCTAAGTGAACATTAGACATATATAAATATTGGAATTGTGCCTCTGGCGAGTCCTATTTGGTGGTCTTGTCTCAAGGAGAACTTTAAGGAGGCTTCGTTCAATCGTAAGCACTTATTTTCTTTTGTTCTTAAGTAGCAATCATATAATTATTGTCTAAGATTTTCTATTATCCACAACAGTTATTACGCAGCACATTTTTCTTCGTTCAAACCCGCGAATATAAACTGCAAAGTTTATAACATAACCCATAGGGCTAATAAGTACCATAACTGTTATACAGAATACTGTGTCTTTTTGGACAGTCGCGTAGTGGATTCTTCTATTGATTTCAAATATACAGCGGCTGATTCTCTCCTCTTTAATAGTAATTTCTAACTATTAGGTGTGTGTTGTGAAAGAGATAGATGATCTTTTTACAATACATTGTCATTTACAGAGTATCTGTCAATTTTCCCACTAATTATCAAAGGCAGAGATAGTAAACAAAGTATATCTGAAATAACGACACCATGTCAAATTATAGTTGCTTTCCGACGGTTTGCCTACGACTATATGTGACCTCTTGTGGAATCTTGACCGCCTATAGAGCTTAAATCTGACTGGTGCTCACCGAACAGCGACTCAGTGTAATAATTTGTAATGTAGACTGTCACCCTTAGTCCCAGTAGATCCAAAAGTCTTTTGTCTCTTGGTTAATGATGTAGTAAAAACTACAACTACCAATTATCACCTCAGGTATAATCAAATTACAATAAGCATATTTCTCGATCAATCTTAATTCTTATTATACCTACATTGTCCATTTATTAATCAATATTCATTTATTTTAGCCATTTTATGGGCCGGTTCCAGCAATTGCCACATTAATTCTAATACTTGTAAAAATTTTTTTTATATCATATTCAGGACAGGATTTTGAAGATTTGGTAAAGCTTGTAAATTAGTAAAAAGTTGAAAAATGTATCGTGGCTAAACCGAAAACCAGATCAACATATTCAGTTAGAGATATAAAAAGTCCATAGCCATGGACAATCCATACCAATACTTGCATATCTCGACGTGGGATGAGCCACAATATACTTTCCTTTTAATATCAATAATTTTAATATCAATAATAATTATATATATATATATATATATATATATATATATATATACATATATATATATATATATATATATATATATATATATATATATATATATATATATATATATATATATATATATATATATATATATATATATATATATATACAGGGTGCCCTATGTGTATGGAATAATGATTCCACAGCATTTATTAATTAGTGTATCAAAAAAATGTTTAAATAAAAGTTATAGGGTGTTATATGACGCACATGCTGACGTTGACAATAAAATGTTTTGAACTGTCAGTTCGAAGAAATTACGCCATCTTGATTTTTTTTAAATGGAAAGCCTGGTATATTATTTTATTTTTGAGTCCTACTAAAAATTCTAGATATCATATGTCTTACATACCAGATGTCTAAAGTAAACTGTTTAAAATAAAAAAAAGACAAACAAACTATTAATAAATACTATAGGTTTATTTTTAAAGTGACAATTGCTTAAAATGTCTACCGTTAACAGCGAGGCCATTACCCAATCTGTCATAAACGGCTAGAACAGAGTTTTGTAGAGAATCCGGGATGATCTGTTCTACTTTATACTGAATTATTTGTTTTAAATCTTCTACAGTCTCAGGTCGACTTCGGTAAACTTTGATTTTCAAATGAATCCATAAAAAAAAATCGTAGTGGCTTAAGATCGGGACTATTTGCAGGCAATTCTACAGCACTTCTTCTGCCTGTCCATCGATTAGGAAGAATCGCATCCAAATATCTACGAAACTTGATTTCATAGTGAGGATTGATACCTATTCCTGCTACTGATACCACAGATTCCAATTCCATCCAAATCCAAATTATTTTTATCGGGAAAAAGACCTGCACAAGTTGGAATAACTTGCTCTTGGAGTAACTGTAAATACCGCTGTCCTGTAAGATTTCCTTCGATAAAAAGGGATCAATGATAGGACGTCCACAAATCCCTGCCCACAAGTTTATCTTTTGTGATCTTTGAGAATGACTGTTGATTATCCAGTAAGGATTCGCAGTAGACCAGTATAGGCATTTATGCCTGCTAACTCTTCCCTTAAGACAAAATATAGCCTCGTCACAAAAAACAATATTATGAATTAGGTTAGGATTATTATTGATTCGTTCCATCATGATCTCGCAAAATTCAACGCATATATCGTAGTCATCTTCAGATAATTCTTACAATAGAATGGGTTTGTGTGGATGCAATTTTTCTTCGTTCAGTATACGACTTAAGGCACCTTTACTTATGTTGTGGTCTAGGTAAAGCTGATGAGTGGCTGTATGGGGATTTTTATCATCTTTTGTTTTAACTTTTGGAGGTGTAGATTTAGAAGGATCCTTAACATGACCTGATTGTCTAAATCGTTTTAATGTTTTGCTAACTACAGATTGGGATATAGGTTCTCGATTCGGATATTCTGCGTTAAAAAGATCAAACACCTCCTGTTGTGTTCTCCTACGGTCTCAGTAACCAACCATCATTAACAAAGTGTTAAATGTGCCATTATGATTTTACTCTCAAACTGCAAGTTTCACAAAATGCAGCAATAAACGTTTTCGTCAATAAATCATTTTTTGACGCATTAAGTCGTTACTTGACAGTAAATGCCTGACACAAGCCAGCCTCAAAAAAAAGTTTTAATTTGATCTCCTTAATTTCAAATATAAATAATGCCAAAACAGTTCAATGTAGACTAATAATATCTAGAATTCTTAGTAGGATACAAAGATAAAATAATATACAGGGCTTTCCATTTAAAACAATTCAAGAAATTCCAGTTCAAAATATTTTGTCATCAATGTCAGCATGTGCGCCGTATAACACCCTATAAATTTTGTTTAAAACATTTTTATGATACACTGATGAATAAATAAATGCTGTTGAATTATTATTCCACGCCTATGGGGCACCATATATATATATATATATATATATATATATATATATATATATATATATATATATATATATATATATATATATATACATATATATATAAATATATATATATATATATATATATATATATATATATATATATATATATATATATATATATATATATATATATATATATATATATATATATATATATATATATATATATATATATATATATATATATATATATTATTTTTATGACCAATTATTGTATTTCTTAGAGTGAAGAATTGCAACAAATGTTATATGACTTGGATTGGTATACGTGGTCTTCTGAGAATCGTAAAAATATTTACCATATTATTTTTGAATGCATCCAAAGTATTACCTATTGGTTACATGTCGTTACGGATTAACAATGAGTTTTTTAAAAAGGTATGTTAAAATATTCTAATTTGTTAATTTTTATATTACTAGAGAGTAATTAAGTAACTACAAAGAGTAACGCGTTCTAAAAGATATCTAGAACACTAACCTGAAGGTGTCGATTAGTTTTAAACATTTAGGGTGCAATTTATAATTTTTTTAGTATGCAGGAGTAAGGTTCTTCAATAATAAAAAATAATTAAATTAGGTTGTGGTAATATACAATGAATTGTAAGAGACCGTTGAAATATGGGCCTTGTCCGTTTTCAGTTGTCGTATATTTAACTAAATTAGGTTGTAATAAAATGAGTAAAGCATATGTTGTGTTATAAACTTCAATTGCCATACGTCGACGGCATGTTTAATGATCAAGCAGGTGACGTTTATGAATTCAGTAAGTGTTTATCTATATAATATATAAACGATTTACGGCTTACAAAAATGTGTCAGAAATTGATATTTCTGAAATAAGTACAATAAACAAGCGATAAGTAGAGATCCGTTAACCCGATCATATTTTTGAAAGGCACTCCAAAATATAACCTCAATATAAGACTTGTATTTAGTGACAGGCAACCTCTTTATTGCTTTACATTTTATTTTTTCTAAAAAAAGGATAGTCGTCAGCATTTTTGGAGATAGGAGGGGTATTAAAAGTTTATTTAGCATCACTCCCGGTTTTATGTTTGTGAAGTATTTTTTTATAAAAAATGATATATAATTATACAACCATACACAAGAAAAAAGTTCATTACCACAAACCAAAATACAGGGATCTAGTGTGTTTTTCGACGCTGAATTTGAATCCGTAGTTTAAAAAAAGATGTGTCTTTTTTTGGCCAAAAACATCTCTTGAACTGGCTAAAACTATAGTAATAATGTAATGACTCTTAATGAAATGTGAAAAATGGTAGATATTTTTTGTAGTCTAGAGAAGAGAATGTGTACTCAAACCACAGCAAACTATGTCTATTAATTAAACGAAAATCCATCCTTACAGGAAGTGAAAAGTACCTCTAAAACTCAAATAACGGACGTGAGTTTAAATAACATGTACAAAGGACAAATTCGTTTAGCTCTTAGAACAAAATATCTGAATCTGGTACGACAACCAGACGGTGCTCTTAAAGGATTGAGACTCACCCCTATAGAGTGTAAAAACCACCCCCACTTACGGAGGTATATATCTCATAAGTTTAAGGATCGACGAAAAAAAGTTCAGGCTTTGTTGTTTTAGACAGAGTGAACAAATATGGAGCAGATTCGCTTGAACCACCGATACACAACTATAAATTAACCTTAGAGGGTGATCGAAACTACCCCTACGTTCTAATGATGCAAACGAATTGAAATTCGGAAAGGATCAAGTACTTTTATCTCATTGTGTCAAACATTCAAGACAACTAAATCATGTTTCTAATAACGTCATCCCTAGGAGGGGGGAACTATCCACTGGGATTGATGGATCTTAGAAGTTCTAGTATCTGAGAAAAAAATTACAGGTTGTATTTGTCCATTCTGCCAGATACTACAAAAGCCTGTATTTTTCTCAGATGCTACAACTTCTAGATCCATCAATCCCAGAGACCTTATAAGGAAGATGATCTAGTTGTTATGAATGTTTGGCACAATTGGATACTTGATCCTTTTCGAATTTAAATGACATCCATATGCATCATTAGAGCCTAGCGGTAGTTTTTATCACCCTCTAAGGGTCGTATCGATGGTTTAAGCGAATCCACTCCATATCTGTTCGCCCCGCCTAAACTTTTTTCTTCTTTGCTGAAACTTATGAGATACCTCCATAGGTGGGGGTGGTTTTTACACCCTATAGTGGTGAGTCTCAACCCTTTAAGAGTAATGTCTGGTTGTCACACCAGATTCAGATATTTTGTCTTAAAGCTACAAGAATTTATACTTTGTACATGTTATTTAAACTTACGTGCGTTATTTGGGTTTTAGAGGTCCTTTACACACACCTATAAGGGTGGATTTTGGTTTAATTATTAGAAATGGCTTGCTGTGTTTTAAATATATATTCTCTTCTCTAGACTATAAAATATCTACCATTTTTCACACTTCATTAAGAGTCAGTACATTGTTACTACAGTTTTACTCCATTTCAAGGGGTAATTTTGACCAAAAAAAAAAACACTATAAATCTGTTTTTTAACTACGGATTTGAATTCAGCAACGAAAAATACCCTAGATCCATGTATTACAGTTCGTGGTAATGAACTTTTTTTTTTGTGTGGCTGTGTCATTAACTAATTTATTTAACAGAATTAAAAGTGAGATAACATATTATTATTATTAAATATAATGCATCTTGGTTTGACCTCTCACTTCTTAGTCTGCAGATAAACTGTAATCTTCAGAAATAAATTATATTTTTAATATAATGGCAGTGTCGAAATGAGTTTAAATTAATTTCCATTTGCAAAGCCATACTATCGAAATATTTACGATTTTTGTTTACATTAGTTCCATAGTATAGTATAGAAATTTTTAATCCGAGGACTTTTTACTTTGTCAGTTGAGGCAGAAAGAGCAAAATTTTGATCTCTTCTGCATTCGCCCACTTAGGTTTCTAAAGAATTTTCCATAGTGTACTTTGTATTGCATTTTATGTAAGAGGTAGCTTTTATGTGAATTTAAAGTTATTCTCTTGGTTATAATCAAATTTTTGTAGATATCGATGCTCCTATTCCAAATACAATACTTTGATCCTGTTTAAACTCCTAACCACTCTCCAGTATTGAAGGGCTACATTTTGTGATTATAGTAAGAGAACCGTAGAAACTGCTAACGTTGTTTAAAAAGCCATATCTGGAAATGCAACTGCAACTTTGTTGAATCCCGATTTACTTTAAACATTTTATATTATTGGCCCGTAAAAGCGTTATCAAGTAAACTAGAATATTTTTTATTTCTGGAAATTACTTGAAATGGGCCTTAATTTAAAATTATACTATTCAAATTATTAATTTCAGTTGCATTAAAAAATCTCCCACAATAAAAATTAAAACTATAGAATCCTGCAAGAAAATCTGATGTCAACAACCTTGAAATTCCATTAGCGGGTTTCTAGTTCGTGTGGTTTCAAAAATCGAATGGAACTTTTTTAATTATTTACTCAATTTGAGACAATTTTATTTTGTGTTAAAGGTATCCAACATAAATTATACAGGACTAAATTTTTTTTTACTCAAACAAGACAAATTATCCTGTATGTATTCTGGGTCGCTGAAAACGAATTCTTTGTCCATTTCGACCCAACAAGTCTAGTTTTTGCGTAAATCAAAGAAAAATAATCTAAAAACTATATAAATAAAATCACCAAAAAATGTCAAATCTAAGATAACTGATAAAGAATAAGCAAGTCTGGAGCTTACAAATTAAGTTCCGTGTATAAACCATAAACTGGCTTCACTTCTAACAAAATCTAACCTAACCTCATCACAGGCCCACATTTTTTTTTTATTAAATACACGAGAAGTAATTTGCTATGAATCTGTATTCTGTATATTTAATTTCGGTCGCTAAAAACATGACGTTCGTCTTGCTCCATCACGTCAGAATTTTTTCTAACTTCAAAAAAGAGCTCAAAATTAGTGAATATCTTTATTCTTATGACAGAAATACTGAAAACTGGTAAAAGATGTCTAAAACAATATATTTCTATGTACTTTGAGATGCCGAACCTGACGTCGTAATTCGTCTACTACGTCACTATTTTCTTAACCTTAAAAACTACCACAAAATCGGAAAATGTCTTCATTCTTATAACGAAAATACTACGAAACTGATAAAAGATGCCTGAAACAATATATGTCTGTGTATTTTAAGATGATGAATCTGAATCTGAAGTCGGAATTTCCCTACCAGGTCACCATTTTTTTCTAACATCAAAAAAGCTGAAAATCAGTGAATATTTTGATTTTTATGGCGGGAATACTTTCAAACCTAATTTTAGAAGCTTTACACCAAAAACCTCAAAACTAACATATCCTAATGAGTCCTCAAGGGCTAGGGGAATCCCAGGATTCTCTTAGTACGGGCATTGACGATCCCGAGGTACCTGAGTCATGTTGTGCTGTCTTGTGTTGTCCAGATTATGTGTAACAAAAACGCAATCTTAAGGTGTTTACCGTGCCGAGAAGATGAATGGCTCAGCGTTTATGAGTCGCCGGACACCGGGCGCCCTCCGGGAGTAAGTAGTCTTGCTGTGGCTTCCAGGCTTTGCCGCAGTCGACTCTTCTTTCCTAGGATTCCCGTGGGAACACTATGTCGAATAGTTTTACCAGAGCCGACATTGTAGGTGATGGAAATTGCCTTTCCCGTGCAGTTAGCTTACACTTATATGGCCACCAAAATCATCATGAAAGACTCCGAGAGGTTGCTGTAAGATATATACAACAAAACTGGTCGGAACTTCACACATTTTCATTAATTGGGGACGACGATATGAAAGATTTCAATAACTACTATAACTATATGAAGAAAAATGGCACCTATGAAACGAGAGAGAGCCTAGAGATACTTGCCCTCTCGGAAACCCAGAATAGCAACTTTCATATCTTCTCAAAACAACGAAGAACAAGAGATACAAAAATAACTTTTAGGGACAGACCAACAATAAAAAGCACGAGAAAACACACCAAAACTATTTACCTTCTACTAACAGGCAACCCAATGTCGGGACACTTTGAGCTTCTGACACCACAAAACACTAAAAAACATCCCAAACAACAGTAGACCAATAAAAAAAGCATCGGGCGAGCGACATAACGGTCGGGGACGTCGCGGGAAATGGCAGCTCGACCAAAACAATGAAGACCGGGCAACCGAAAATGGACCTGCCAAAAGTGTTGTGCCGGCGAGTAAGCCGACACCCACCAAGGTGGGAAAATCAAAGCAACGCATGAGTTACACAGCAGGAATCAACGAACACACCATGCGTTGCTATAATAAAATCACAAGTCCTAACAAAGAAATCACTGAGAAGAGAATCACTCGTCGCCTGGACCCACCACCATCAATCTCCAGCGCAACCGACGAAGTAATTAATCAAAAACTCCCGCAACGACAAAGAAATCCCAACAGCGCAAAACCAAAATTCAAATGGCAAATAAAAACAGAAAACAAAATCAACATTAGAAGAGATCTAGGACACCTTACCCAGTTTATGAACGGGAACGCGTCCAAACGAGTCACACAGTGTATATACAAGATCAAATCCAGGTCTCCCAACAGAACACTGCCAGAAATCCTTGATACTTTGAAACAAAAATTATCCGTACATGCCGCAAGACTCCGTAGATACAAAGAACCAAACGAGAGGAAAGACACCAACAACCTCTTCCGAAGAAGCGAAAAACAGTTCTACCGGAAAACAATGTACAACAAACAGACAGCAGTGACCGAACCACCAAACAAACAAGAACTCACAGATCATTGGAAAAGTATCTGGTCAGAACCCAAACTACCCAATAATAACACCCCCTGGATGAAAGCCGAAGAAGACAAACATAAACATGTGACAGAACAGGAAAATTTCACATTAACTACTGTGGGACCAAAGAGCATGATGAGGCACCTGGATGCAAAAAATTCCGGAGGTAAAATAGCCCAGCGTTCGGATCTCCGGATAGGGGCTGGTTCGAGGGCGTCGACATACAGACATCATAATTTTAAAATAGATTTTTGCAACATACGAGGTTTAAACTCGAACATAAATTCAGTGCATCAACACCTGCAATTAAATAAACCTCATGTACTCGCTCTATGTGAAACCAAGGTCAGTCCATCGACCAGCACAGTCAACTATCTTTATCCTGGACTTCTATTCCCGATTTAGGCGTAACTTTGGAATCTATCTCTTTGTCAGAAGCGACCTCTCTTGCCAACGAGAAGAGGCTTTGGAGCCCAAAAACTTTGATATTATGTTGTTAAAAATAGCGACTCAACAAACCACAAGGTTCATCTGTAACCTGTATCGACCACCAAGTGATACCAATTTTCGAACACTTTTTGCTTCGCTTTCAGACACCATCGATCATTTATAAATTAACTATCCAAGTGCCGAAATTGCCATCCTGGGCGACTTTAATGTCCACAATATCAACTGGCTTAAATATTCAAATACTACCGACGAACAAGGTCGTGAAGCTGAATCATTCTCAGTCAGTTGTGGCTTAACTCAGCTTATTGACGAACCAACACGGATCCCTGATCGAGACGGGGAGTTCGCCAGTCTTCTTGATCTGTTTTTAACCACCAATCCGGAGATTTACACGGTGACCGTAAATCCGCCGTTAGGTTCTTCCGACCATAAACTGCTTTCGACATCAAGTATCCTGCCAATCAGTGACAGATAGGCTCCTAGGCCGCGCAAGATTTGGCACTACAAATCTGCTAAATGTAAAGATCTCATGGAATATTTTCGAACTTTCCCTTGGATGGACGTTTGTTTTCGATCCCACAACCCATCTGACTGCGCCAGGGAGGTCTCCGATGTTATTTTGGCTGGTATGGAAGCTTACATCCCTTTTTCGAAGAGATGCCCCTCCAACGGCAAGTCTTGGTTTGACCGAAAATGCAAAGCAGCTGCACCATAAATCGTAACACCTTTGTTCGTGCCCGGAACAGATGCAAAGGAATTATCGACGAAACCAAGGAGGCACACAATCAACGAATCAGAAACAATGTTGTCTTTAGACAGCGTATCATAAAGCGTATTTTAATGAACCTAGACACCAAAAAGGCTTCTGGCGCTGACGGAATACCTGCCATAGTTCTCAAAAACTGTGCAAGGGAACTAACACCAGTTTTCTGTAGACTTTTCAACCTATCCTACAGAAAGGGAATATTTCCATCCTGCTGGAAATGTGCCACGGTTCAGCCGATACCTAAAAAAGGCAAGAAGACCTTGCCAAATAACTACCGACCAGTCGCACTGCTTTCAATAATATCGAAAGTCATGGAAAAGGTTATCAATCAGCATTTTCTAAAATATCTTGAACGATTCAATATTATTAGCAATCACCAATATGGCTTTCGTAAACATAGATCAACAGGAAATCTTCTGACTTATGTAATACATGTTTGGAACAACGCAATTGAACACTTTGGAGAATCTCGAGCGGTTGCTCTTGACATATCCAGGGCATTCGACCGTGTTTGGCACGATGGACTTTTGGCTAAGCTACGCTCTTGTGGTGTGTCTGAAAAGTTCTGTTTGTGGCTCTCATGTTTCTTCAGAGAGCGTTCTTTACGAGTGGCGGTCGACGGATTTCTTTCTAATACCTTCACTATCAACGCCGGTGTACCACAAGGCTCCATACTGTCTCCTACTCTCTTTCTCATTTACATTAACGATCTGCTGGAAAAGACCGGGAATCCAATCTACAGCTTTGCAGATGACGGTACGCTTGTCTCTTCATTCACTTTGAATGCTCGGACATCGGCTGCTCAGGCGAATATCCGCAGACAGTAGGAGGTCGTTTAACTTAACAAAGATCTGGAAGAAATTCTATCTTGGGGTGATAGTAACCGAGTGAAATTTAACGCTACAAAAACCCAGGCGGCAGTTTTTTCTAAAAAGGTTAACGTTGCTGAACCCGACATAGTTATGTCGGGGTACTCCATTCCCCTAGCATCGTCGCTCAATTTGTTGGGCATTAGTTTGGGAGCAAATATGTCCTGGCATGAACATGTTGCAGGCATAGCAAGGAGAGCTTCTCAAAAGTTGGGAATATTATTTCGAACCAGAAATCTTTACACTCCACAACTGTTACTTCTTTACAAAGCTCAAATTCGACCAACTATGGAATACTGGTCCCATGTTTAGGGCTGCGCTCCCAAACATACACTGCATTTGTTGGATTCTCTTCAGAGATGAGCTATTCGTCTGATTGGAGACCCGGAACTGACCGGCGGCTTTGATTCGCTGGAACATCGAAGAACGGTTAGCGACTTGAGTCTGTTCTACATGTATTTTCATGGAAAGTGCTCGAAGGATGTAGCCCGCTTAATTCCTCCCAAAACGGTGCATGTTAGAAATACACGTCGCGCTGGTGCTTCACATCCGTATGAGGTTCAGCTTGTTACTCCGCGTACAATGCTTTTCAAGCAGTCTTTTATATGGAGAACATCGTCCTTTGGAATAATTTGCCCAGCGCTGTGTTTCCCACCGAGTACAACTTACAGCGATTCAAGAACAACGTGAATCGCTTTTTTTCGCACACAGGGACTTCCCTGCAGCACGTGTGCTAGACCAATAAAAAAAATAAATAAATAATGAGAGAATTTTACATCAAGAACTCCAAACTCACAAAAATAAAGCACCACGATGATGACAGGCGGAAGGATTCATCCAAATTAAGCTCCACTATTGTGAGAGGCAAGGGGACTCACCGAAAAAAAGCACAAGCGATATAAAGATTTAGCAATCTAAGATACATAAAAATGAATTGTTTCATTTTTTACCAGCAGCACTATATTTCCTTCAAAAAAATGAGATTTTCACTAATATGAGCAATTTTTAAGGTTAGAAGCAGAATAAAGGTATTCACTGACATAGAGCTATTTTTTTAGGGTTAGATGAAAAGATGATGACGTAGTTAAGTTAGTTTCAGGGTTGTTGGTGTGAAGATCTTAGGATTAGGTTAAGTTAGTTTCGGAGTTATTGGTGTGAAGTTCTTCAATTAGGTAGTGTTAGGTTCGGATTTCATAGTGTAAAGTTCTTTCATTAGGTTATGTTAGGTTTGGAGTTGTTGGTGTAAAGATCTTTGGATTAGGTTATGTTAGTTTTGGAGTTCTTCCATCTGAAAACCTGAAGTGATGGAGCAAAACAAACAATGGCATATATTCAGCTACCGAAATTAAATATACAGAATATAGATTCATAGCTTATTACTTCTCATGTATTTAATAAAAAAAAAAAATTGTGGGCTTGTGTTATGTTTGGTTAGGTTAGATTTTGTTGGCTTTGTTAGAAGTTAGGCCAGTTTACAGTTTATATACGGAATTTAATTTGTAAGCTCTAAGTTTGCATATTTTTTATCAGTTAAGTTATCTTAGGTTTGAATCTTAATATTTATTTTGGTGATTTTACTTATATAGTTTTGAGATTGTATTTCCTTGATTTACGCAAAAATTAGATATGCTGGGTAGAGACGGCAAAGGGATTTGTTTTTAGCCACCCAAAATACTTATCCTTTTCTTGTTTGAGTAAAAAAAAATTGTGGCCTTAGGTTATTTGAAGTTATTAGTAGCATTACAGTACATTTTTTTCACATTTTTCCTCATTAGATTTATTCTTTCCTTTTTGGTCTTTCGTCTTTTGATGTCCCAACTATTTTCGTAGTTGCCATATTCGAGGCTTTCTTGACGCGTCTGTAAACTCTCCATTTCATAATCACGTTTATCACCCTTCTTAAGTAAGGAATTTTGAAATGATTGAGGTAACCGTCAACACCATATTTTCTGTCAAATATGTAATTTTTATTTTTATCTGAACTGGTAATTTTTTAAACTGATTGTCCGTATCTGTCTCCTGTTTTATGGATGTCAAAAGTTCCTATTATTATTCACCTCAAAATGGTTTATAAAATCTTTAAAAATTGCTAACTATAATATTTAATCTTACCTCTCATCATTTAGCTAAATACACGATGTGCAATTTAGCTTTTTTAAAGTTTTTTAGAGTGCTTTGAAATTATATGATTTTATTTTTATTTTATTGATGTGGGCGAAAAAATTAATTTTACTCGGTGTCAACAATAGTACCAATCTGAAGTCAGACAACAATCAAAAACATAACTTAATACCATCGAAGTGAGCCCTCGACCTTCCTAACTCTTGAAAGGATTTTGAGGCGAGATTGGCTGACTATAAAACAAAAAAACATCATTTGAGATAAAATGATCGCGTTGGAGCAGGCTTAGGGATCACTATAAGTATTTCTGAAACATAATGCAAAGCGTAATTTTTCGACTATGACACTCAAGGTGAATTGAAGGTCTAGAAGTTACTCAAGGAAAGACTATGAATACGCCTACTAATCTTCTTATTGCCTGAGCGTAAAATTTGATGGTAGAAAGATATCTTGCTGAATATTTCACCGAAAAGTTTTTGGTTATTTTTGTTGGCAGGCTTATTTGCTCTTTATTAGGATAATTTAAAGATTTATTTTTTAAAACTCATTTTTATTTATTCATATTTTTAGACGTTAAAATTAACTTACACAGTTGGAAATGTTATGACCTCGATATCATCTAAAAACTAAGCAAACCTGGATGAAAGGAACAACACTGTAGTCCACACGAAAATTACATGAAACATGAAAATGACACATCGATTTTATTGTGAACATATTTATTACTGTACATTAGGTTTACACTGTGCATTATATAAAAATTATGTTGTCCGCACCTGAAATTGCACTAAATTTTTGTGTACTTATAATATTAAATATAACATTTAGTACTTATAATATTAAATATAACATAGTAATTTTAAAATACGAGGCTGGTTTGAAAAGTCCGTGCAAAGTCCGAGAGATGGCACCACCGGCGCGTATCGAGGTCATGTTTAGTTAGTAGCATCTCTTGAATGAACGCACACCAAGTTTCAGCCATATTGGTCTATTTCTTTGTGTTTGGCATTCGTGTGAATCAAGGAAGTCGAGTGATTTTCAAGAAATGGACGAAAAAGAATTTCGTGTGGTGATTAAACATTACTTTATGAAAGGCAAAACGCTTCAGGAGACTAAAGAGAAACTTGATAAACATTATGGTGACGCTGCACTTTCGATTAGAACACTTTATAAGTGGTTTCAAAATTTTCGGACTGGCCATATGGGCACAAGTGACGCTAAACGTTCTGGACGGCCTGTGGAGGTTACGACTCCAGAAATCATTGATCAAATCCATGATATGGTGATGGATGACAGAAGGGTTAAGGTGCGTGAGATTGCTAGTGCTGTGGGCATCTCGACTGAACGGGTACATAATATTTTGCATAAACATTTGGACATGAGAAAGCTATCCGCAAGATGGATGCCGCGATTGCTCACGCTTGACCAAAAACGGAATCGTGTGAAGTGTTGCAAGGATGGTTTGCAGCTGTTCCAGAAGAATCCGGAGGACTTTAAACGTCGTTTCGTCACTGTGGATGAAACATGGATACATTACTATACTCCTGAGACCAAACAACAATCTAAACAATGGGTTACCAAGGAGGAATCTGCACCAAAAAAGGCGAAGACCGTTCCTTCGGCCGGAAAGGTTATGGCGACTGTCTTTTGGGATTCGCAAGGGATAATCCTCATCGACTATCTGGAAAAGGGTAAAACTATTACAGGTGAATATTATTCATCGTTATTGGACCGTTTGAAAACCGAGCTGCAAGACAAACGCCCGCGATTGGCCCACAAGAAAGTCCTTTTCCATCACGACAACGCACCAGCACACACCTCAGCAGTTGGGGTCGCAAAATTAATGGAAACAGGATTCCAATTCGTTTCACATCCCCCCTATTCTCCAGACTTGGCTCCCTCGGACTACTATTTGTTCCCTAATTTGAAGAAATGGCTGGCGGGACAAAGATTTTATTCAAACGAGGAGGTGATTGGAGACACTAATGGATATTTTGCAGACTTGGACAAATCCTATTATTCGGAAGGGATCAACAAACTAGAACATCGTTGGACGAAGTGTATAAAGGAGACTATGTCGAAAAATAAAAAAGGTTTACCCCAAACACATAAGTAGTTTTTATTTTTGCACGGACTTTTCAAACCAGCCTTGTATTTATTGTAGAAATAAATACTAGTAAATATTTTGGCAGTTTTGTATATTGAAGGTAATCGTACCTAACTCATAACTAGATGTATTTTTCAAACAGGAAATACATATTGTATGGGGTGAAAAGTCCCGAGACTTTTGAAGCAAAAAATAATGTTTTTGCCAAAAGTCGATTTTATTTTTCAACATACGAGGGCTGCCTTTTAAGTTGTTACAAACGAGCCCTAGATGGCATTATTGAGATGTGACAATACCATTATTGCAAAATTTGTTATTTGTTGTTGTTAAAACAGTGGCAGCTCAGAAATTGGCAGAGTAATTTGTTTACAGTGAGCGTTCAAAATAACAGTTTTCTGAACGTGAAATGGAAATTTCATGTGAAGGTTTTCGTTGGATGTTTTTTACGTTTTTAGTAGAGACCTAACTCAATAACAATGCCTCGAATCGCTTAGTTCAACTTTTGGTAATGAATCACCATTAAAAAGACTGTTTATAATTGGTTTGCCAATTTCGTCATGGTCGTGCTTCAGCGATGAATTTCGTTAAAGTCGATCAAAATGGGTTGTGGTCCCAAAAACATCGATGCTGTCTTCAACATGATTAAAGAGGATCGGCCTGTGACTTAGTGTGAGATAGAGGTATCCTTCGGCATATCGAAAACTGCATTACATTCGATTTTACATGAACATTTAGTTGTAAAAAAGATCTGTTCCCGATGGATTCCGTACAATTTAATCGGAACTCAAAAACAGGCTCATGTCAATTGGTGTAAGGAAATGCTCAAAAAATTCGACCGAGGACATGCAAAATCTGTATACACGATCGTAACGGGGGACGAAACTGGGATATATTCGTACAAGCCCGAAACTAACCAACAATCAACTGAACCAAATCCAACAAAAGTGGTCGTTCGCGAAGCACTTCCAAGAAAATGATCATTTGTTTCTTTGGTTATACCGGACATGTTGTAACCATTGCTTTAGAGGATCGAAGAACAGTTAATGCTGAATGGTACACAACAATTTGTTTACCAGAAGTCATCGATTAAATCAGGAAAAACAACCGAAAACTTCGCATCATTCTTCATCATGACAATGCCACCTCTCACCCAACACGTTAAACAATTGGTTATTTGACGGAGAAAAACGTCGATTTAATATCTCATTCCCCGTATTCACTTGATTTATCGCCTAACGATTTATTTTTGTTCACGAATGTCACAAAAAAATGCAATGACAGCGATTTTCATTACCTCAAGAACCTGTTGAATCCTTCCAGAACCATGTTCAGAGTGGAAAAAATATTTCGAGAATTGGTTTGAATGCATGCGAAAGTGTATAAATCTTAAAGGCGAATATTTTAAGAAACAATAAAACTATTTGTATCAATTTTTTCTTTTTTTCATTGTTTTTGTTAAAACTTAAAAAGTAGCCCTCGTAGTCTCCTTCAAGATCGATATACTTATGCCAGCGATCTTCCGACATTTAGATACCTTTCATAAAGTACGATTTCTCAAACTCTCTAAAATAATCCTAAGTTTCCAATTTCACTTCTGTATTTGAGCCAAATCTCTTTCTCTGGAGCCTAACCTTTTTATTCTTGGAAAGAGGTAATAATCGCGCGGGGGGGGGGGGGGGAGGCAGATTTGGAGCGTATGAGGGAGCAATTTGTAGCACAATTGGTTCAATTTCACCATCGATTTTAAGAAGTTGTGAGCTTGGGCATTATTTTAGTGAAACAACACTTTTTCCTTGCTAAATTCGACTTTTTCTTCCTTATCTCACCATTTAAATGAAATCCCAAAAATACTTACCGAAACCTTTCTAGTTGATGTTTGTATTTTTGGACTCTTCGGTCGGATTTTACGCGGTTCCGCCCATTCTGTGGACTGCCTATTGGACTCAGGTGTGCAGTACTGGATCCACGTTTGGTCCATTGTTACGAATCGATGCAAAAACTCCTTTGGATTACGCCGAAAGCGTGCCAAACAGCGTTCTGAATCTTCGACACGTTGCTGTTTTTGATCAGTCGTGAAATTGCGCAGCACCCATTTGACCCATAGCTTTTTCATGTGCAAATATCCATGCAAAATATGCCTCACGCGTTCTGCTGATATCCTTGGCTATCTCCCCTACTTTCATTTTGCGGTCATTCAGAACAATATGGTGGATTTTTATTGTATTTTTTGGAGTGACTGCCTCATTTGAACGCCTGGAACGTATTACATCATCGGTGCTTGTACGACCGCATTTCACTCAACTATCGGCATATAACTGCTTTTGACGGATCAGACGTGCCATAACACTTCTCAAGTCATTCTTGAGTCCTGGCTGCATTTTTCTCTTTTTGTGATATTGTTTTGTAAAAATCAGCCTTACTCAAACAGCAATAACTCGCAAACTAATAGATAAAATACCTTGAAAATTTTACACAAATCTTTTGATAGCCAACATTAATTGAAAATTATATGTTTTTTGTTTGTGTAGTCACCTCTCGGAAAGTCTCTGGACTTTTCTCCCCATGGTTGTAGATTGTCGAAAAAGAAACTGATCTCTCGCTCTAAAAATTGTACTATTTAGATGTAAATGCAACTATTGGATCTGTTCACTATTGATAGAGAGTAGTAGCACAGAAGTGCTATCGCTATAGAAATACAAATATATGGGACAAAACGTCGTTGCAAAACTAAGCCGGTAGTCTACCGCGGGATCGTTAAAATGGGCTTTATGGAGTTTCTCAGAGAAGCCGCTGAATTTCCTATTGAGATTTTACCTATTCAATATATCTCGCGGATTTTTCAGGAATAAACCTTAAGCTGCATTTTTAAATCTGTCATAAACATCTGTGTAAATTATTATTACAAATTTTCTTAAAAACGAACACCGAAATTTTTGCTTTTCGTGAAAAATCAAAAAAAGAAATTTGTGCTGTTTTTACAATTATGAAAGTCATAGGCTTTGATTTTATCCAATTTTTAAAAATATCTTTATCCAACACACGTTCTCTAAAAGGGAAAGTTACCATATTGGCTCGACGACATACACAGAGAAGTGGAGGTCAATCTCTAAAGGAGGGGTTTCATGGGACGAAAAGTCGCGAAACTTTCCGAGAGATTGCAGCACAAATGAAAAAAAAACCGTTTGGTTTTCAGTTAGTGTTAGCTCTCAGAAGATTCGCGTAAAATTTTCATGACTGTTGAGTGACTCTACTTTTTGCAAAGCGATGGAATCATAATAATTTCGTATCTTGATTAAACATAGCTTCTTGATGGACTTAAATTCATTCCATGCATTTTCAAAATGGAATGAGGGCTATGTAAATATTACTGATGTATTTGGA
Source organism: Pachyrhynchus sulphureomaculatus (assembly GCA_019049505.1). Classification (NCBI taxonomy): domain Eukaryota; kingdom Metazoa; phylum Arthropoda; class Insecta; order Coleoptera; family Curculionidae; genus Pachyrhynchus; species Pachyrhynchus sulphureomaculatus. Next base: position 38,175,592 of record CM032450.1, read on the forward strand.
CAAGTGAAAAAAGTTGACAGACTGAAAGTATGGAAAAAAGTGCTCCAAATGGAACGTTCTAAACATTTTAAAAAAGATGATTACATTCTTCAAGATAAGTAAAATTATTTATTCTTAAACAGTCATTTGTTTTTTTTTTTTTAATTTGTCTACGTGTCTCATCATGTGTCACAAAATTATTTTGATAAAATACTGTTTCAATTATTTTGTATTCATTTTAAGTCGAAAATAGTTAATAAATATTAACCTCCGAAGTGAATTGGCATTTCATTTGAATAATTATTGTAAAGCAACTGAAAATAGACAGAAGTCCATATTCCAGCAGTTTACTAGCCGTTCTCTTGTCTGTCAAATCCATCCTGAGACGCGTTTCTCCGTATCACGGCTCGTCAGTCAGGCTAGGATTGACAAACAAGAGAACGGTATCAAGTGGTACTTATCCCAGAAGTTACGGAGCATGATGGTAGAATATAACGAATTGTATTAAGTACGCATACCTATAACTCCATCGAAAGCTGATACAGCAGCTTTCGAACCGACAGAGTGGTTGACACAGTTAACGCTTTAAAAGCAGGTAGCGCTTTTCGAGGGATCCTTCCTCAGGTATATAAAATTATTGTAAAGCCGGCGAAACGCGTCTCAGGATGGATTTGACAGACAAGAGAACGGCTAGTAAACTGCTGGAGTATGGACTTCTGTCTATTTTCAGTTGCTTTACAATAATTATATATATCCGAGGAAGTATCCCGCGAAAAGCGTTACCTGCTTTTAAAGCGTTGACTGTGTCAACCACTCTGTCGGTTCGAAAGCTGCTGTGTCAGCTTTCGATGAAGTAATAGATATGCGTACTTAACATTTCATTTGAAACTAGTTAAAATTTTTCACATTGTCATTGATTGAAACGTATCATTTCACTAAAATTTGTATAAATATTCTGGAATTAAATACATCCTCCGTTAATTTTCAAACAAAAATTGAAATGTAAATATTGGACATTTATAGGTTAGAATCTTACCGGTAACAATACAAAAGTCTTGCGAGGATATGTTTGCATTTTTCACCGTCACCGGCTTTACAAGAGCATTTCATATATAAAATTCCCTCTGTTCTACTCTTCAATGTGCCATTTTATGCTGCTTGAATTTTTGTTATCTTGGCCGCGACAGTCATCGATTATTCTACACCCAAGGAAAAGATTTGATTTTAAAAGTTTTTCACGGAGTGTGAAATTCCTTTGGGTACGATTTGTACCTGCCCATTTGCAAATATTGCCAATTGTTATTAATATTCTTGAAAAATATTGTCACACTCCTTACGATTTACACGTTACAAATTTAAATCTGCAAGCATATGTCCGCCGTCTTAACAATAATCATAGTAGGCTCCGCCCCCCGGTAAGATCCCAATTTTCTATGAAATATTATGCCTATAGCCGGAAGAAATTCATACGGTAAGTACTTTAAAAAAAAATTAATACACTGTAAATAAATTAGTTTTAAAATATTTACTTAAAGTTAAGTTTTTTTTTTTTAATTTTTCAACCGTTCAAATGAAATTTCAAACATTTACTTGATTTTTCAAGCATTAATTTACTTCATTTTTTTGAATTTATACTAAAATTTAAAAGTATTTTATTTGAAATTTCTAGTAAACACTAAATTTTAAGTAAATACTTTAAAATTCATCTAAACTTTTTTTTTACAGTGTATTAAAAAAAGAAATATATATATATATATATATATATATATATATATATATATATATATATATATATATATATATATATATATATACATATATATATATATATATATATATATATATATATATATATATATATATATATATATATATATATATATATATATATATATATATATATATATATATATATATATATATACATATATAATAAATATGTACAAACAATTTTTTAAGGGTATTTACCGTATGAATTTCTTGCATCTATCAGCATAATATTACATAAAATATTACATAAATAATAGGAAATTAACCCTTTTTGAACGAAATATTACTTAAAGAATATATATGATACCAAAAGCTGGTATGTTTGACAAACAAATACTGATTTGGACCTAATTGGGCCCATAGCAATAGACTCAAACGATTTTGTTCATTCGGACTAGTTGTTCCAAATTCCACGAATTCTATTACATATGAAAATGGTCAATTTACCCTCCCAACAGATAGGCTATCCCAAAAATTGCATAAAAAAGGCTTTGTCATGCCCATGACGAAAGGTCCGAACACTATGAGGCCTCGAGAATGGCAAATTTAGATTCTACGGGTTGAAAAACATAAAAATATAACAATTTCAGTCATCCGGTACGAACTTTATGTAGAGCGGGGGGGAGCGGGATAGAATATCTCCCCCGGTACGTTCTGCCTGTCGTAGGAAGCGACTTAAAGAACAACCTAGATGGTAGATATCCATATCCCACCAGCATCGCCCGGTGTGATACCATCGCATCGGCTTAGGCTGCGTGAATTTGCTTAACGTTTCGAGGCTGTGCCGATGTCCCGGACCGTGAGACAAAATAGCATAATGAGGCACCTGGATACAAAAAATTCCGGAGGTAAAATAGCCCCCCGTCCGGATCTCCGGGTGGGGGCTAGTTCAGGTGCGTCGACATGCAGAGATCAGAATTTTAAAATAGATTTTTGCAATATACGAGGTTTAAATTCAAATATAAATTCAGTGCACCAACACTTGCAATCAAATAAACCTTATGTACTCTCTCTCTCTCTGTGAAACCAAGGTCAGTTCATCGACCAGCACAGTCAGCTATCTTTATCCTGGGTACGACTTCTATTCCCGATTTAGGCGTAACTTTGGAATCTATATCGACCACCAAGTGATACTAACTTTAGAACACTTTTCGCTTCTCTTGCAGATACCATTGATCATTTACAAATTAACTGTCCGAATGCCGAAATTGTCATCCTGGGTGACTTTAATGTCCACAACATCAACTGGCTTAAATATTCAAATACTATCGACGAGCAAGGTCGTGAAGCCGAATAATTTCAAATCAGTCGTGGCTTAACTCAGCTTATTGACGAACGAACACGGATCCCTGATCGAGACAGGGAATTCGCCAGTCTTTTTGATCTGTTTTTAACTACCAATCTGGAAATTTACACGGTCAGCGTAAATCCGCCATTAGGTTCTTCTGACCATAAACTACTTACAACATCGAGCACCTAAACCGCGCAAGATTTGGCACTACAAATCTGCTAAATGGGAGGATCTCATGGAATCTTTTCGAGCTTTCCCTTGGTGAGACGCTTGTTTTCGATCCGACGACCCATCTGACTGCACCAGAGAGGTTTCTGATGTTATATTGGCCGGTATGGAGGCTTACATCCCTTTTCCGAAGAAATGCCCTTCCAACGGCAAGCCTTGGTTTGACCGAAAATACAAAGAAGCTGTTGCTTCTAAACAACGTGCCTACCGACAATGGCGTGAACACCATAAAAAGTAACACCTTTGTTCGTGCCACGAACAGATGAAAAGAAATTATCGACGAAACCAAGGAGGCACACAATCAACGAATTAGAAACAAACTTCTCGCTTGTCCCAACAATTCCAGGTTCTTTTAGCCAGTCGCTAAAGCAGTTAGTCAAAATTTCACAAAATCCACCATACCATCACTCACACGGCCAGATAATTCTATTGCAACGTCACCTGTTGAGAAAGCGAACTTGTTGGCTGAACTCTTTGCTTCACATTCTACTGTCGATTTCCAAGGAAAAACACCACCTACTATTCTCATAGTGCAGTCAAGGATGCCGGTATTGTCTTCAGACAGCGTATCATAAAACGTATTTTAATGAAGCTAGACACCAAAAAAGCTTCTGGTGCTGACGGAATACCTGCCATAGTTCTCAAAAACTGTGCGAGGGAACTAACACCAGTTTTCTGTAGATTTTTCAACCTATCCTACAGAAAGGGAATATTTCCTTCCTGTTGAAAATGTGCCACAGTACAGCCGATACCTAAAAAAGGCAAGAAGACCTTGCCAAATAACTACCGACCAATAGCACTGCTTTCAATAATATCGAAAGTCATAGAAAAGGCTATCAATCAGCATCTTCTAAAATATCTTGAAGGATTCAACATTATTAGCGATCATCAATATGGCTTTCGTAAAAATAAATCAACAGGAGATCTTCTGACTTATGTAACACACGTTTGGAACAACGCAATTGAACACTTTGGAGAATCTCGAGCGGTTGCTCTTGACATATCCAAGGCATTCGACCGTATTTGGCACGATGGGCTGTTGACTAAGCTACGCTCTTATGGTATGTCTGAAAAGTTCTTTTTGTGGCTCTCATGTTTCCTCAGAGAGCGTTCTTTACGAGGGGCAGTCGACAGATTTCTTTCTAACACCTTCACTATAAACGCCGGTGTACCTCAAGGCTCCATACTGTCTCCTACTCTTTTTCTCATTTACATTAACGATCTGCTGGAAAAGACCGAGAATCCAATCTACAGCTTTGCAGATGACAGTACGCTTATGTCTTCATTCACTTTCAACGCTCGGACATCTGCTACTCAGGCGAATATCCGCAGACAGCAGGAAGTCATTCAACTTAACAAAGACCTGGAAGAAATTTTATCTTGGGGTGACAGTAACCAAGTGGAATTTAACACTACAAAAACCCAGGCGGCAGTTTTTTCTAAAAAAAGTTAACGTTGCTGAACCCAACATAGTTATGTCGGGGCACTCCATTCCTCTAACATCGTCACTCAATTTGTTGGGTGTTAATTTGGGAGCAAATATGTCCTGGCATGAACATGTTGCAGGCATAGCAAGGAGAGCTTCTCAAAAGTTGGGAATATTATTTCGAACCAGAAAGCTTTACACTCCACAACAACTGTTAATTCTTTACAAAGCTCAAATTCGACCAACTATGGAATACTGCTCCCATGTTTGGGGCTCCGCTCCCATGTTTGGGGCTCCGCTCCCAAACATGGGAGCGGAGCCCCATGTTTGGGAGCATAATCCAACAACTGCATTTGTTGGATTATATTCATAGAAGAGCTGTTCGTCTGATTGGAGACCCGGATCTGACCGGCGGCCTTGATTCGCCGGAACATCGAAGAACGGTTGGCGACTTGAGCCTATTCTACAAGTATTTTCACGGAAGGTGTTCGAAGGATGTGGCCCGCTTAATTCCTCCCAGAGCGGTGCATGTTAGAAGTACACGTCGCGGTAATACTTCACATCCGTATGAGGTTCAGCTTGTTACTCCTCGTACAACGCTTTTCAAACAGTCTTTTATATGGAGAACATCATCCCTTTATAATAAGTTGCCCAGGACTGTGTTTCCCACCGAGTACAATTTACAGCGATTCAAGAACAACGTGAATCGCTTTTTCCGCACACGTGTCGCTCCTGTAGCGCTTTAGGGACTTCTTCCCTGCAGCACGTGTGCTAGACCCATAAAGTTCTACCCCATGCGGCTTACTCACCAGACTTGACTCCTTCCGATTACCAGTTGCTTGGATGGATGGGTCACGCACTTGCTGAGCAGCGCTTTGGTTTGAACGAAGATGTGAAAAAATGGCTCGATGAATGGTTCGCAGCAAAAGGGGAAGATTTTTACTGTCGTGGTATTCACAAATTGCCCGAAAGATGGGAAAAATGTATAACAAGCGATGGAGCATACTTTGAATAAAGCACTTTTTATCACATGTATTTTTAGAAAAAAAATAGGCGTTAAACTGTTCTTGAAGTTGGATTGAACGATTTAAAAAGCGACATAAAATTAGTGGAGGTAAGATAATAGGAGAAACTGCAGGAGTGGATATGACTGTTGTTGATCAGTGGTTGGCCAACGTAAGGCCGGAAATTCGAGAGGGTTATGAATATGTGGACATTTTTAATTCAGATGAAACGGGTTTGTTTTACAAGATAACACCTGATAAGACATTAAAGTTTGTCGGAGAGAATTGTGCTGGTGGAAAATTATCAAAAGTGAGGGTTACTGTGTTGGTAACTGCAAATATGTCTGGAACAGAGAAAAAAAAATGGTTGGTGATAGGAAAATCTGCCAATCCCAGGTATTTTAAAAACAAACATTTACTAGTAAAGAACAAATCAAACAGTAAAGCCTGGATGTCATCATAAATTTTTACAAACGAGCTGATCGAATAGGACAAAGAATTAAAATTCACAAACAGGCAAATATTACTTTTGATTGACTGTCCAGTGCACCCTGAAGTTGATCTACAGCAAATAAAATTGGTTTTTATGCCTCCAGACATAAGTGCAAGGCTCCAGCCTATGGTCAAGGTGTGATATATAGAATCTTCGTTGACGTTTACTTTTGCTCGTCAATCACCAACGGAAATTATGCATCACGTGCTGTTTTCAGCCCTTATTAGGACTTTAATCATGTCCCTAATTACCACTACTTCCCAAACCTAAGCCTCAATCTCCTCCATGGTATTCTTGCTTTGGGCTCCGTGGTTACTACCCGTAATCCAAAAAGCTAATCTGCATTTACAAACTCTACAAAATCCTTAGCCGTTTCCACCGTATAAACTATCCAAACTCTTCCGTTTATTTCATTCAACCTTTTCATATTAAGTATTTCATTTTCCGTATATTAATTAGTTTTTTCCACTTGATTTTTTAAACATTAGTCCAGTAGGATATCGGATTAAGTCTCTCGCCTGTCTACTGTGGCTACGAACAGCAAGGGCTCTCGGATTAGCGAAACCACCTTTAGAAACACCCATCGCAATTGTGCTTTATATTGCGCCCGTTGGCGTCAAGAAAGGGGAGGCTCCTTGCAAGCCAATGCTTAGGAGCACATAGAATAAAAAAACTTATCTTAAGGGGTAACATACACCTCGAATTTTCAAAAATTCGATTTGTTTTACGGACTTTTATTCTCTATACTTCTAAGAATTATTCAAAAAATTTTGAGAAAATTCCATTCCATTACAAAGTTACAGCATTAAATGTGACCTGGCGTCGGATTGGGACCGCTGCATATTTCAATGCCGCGCCTCTCGGCAGTTGCGTTTCGGATCTCTTTTGTCAACCGGTTTCTTTTGAAAATAAAGTCATTAGAATTTTGCATCCAGTAGTGGAAGTTACGATTTTCACATTAGCTGACTGTCGTCTTTCGAAGTGTACAGTAGTGTAGTGGCAAAGAAAAATTGGCAGCGAAATTAATAGACGGACTAATCATTTATTATCAATTGGCAATAGAAAATAATATAAATTATTCGAAGGGTACGTTTGTCTGTCACACCCGATTTTCTCCGAAACTATTTGACATAGAAAGTTGAAATTCGGCTCTAATATAGGAATCGGTGGCCCCATTAGAGCCGTGTAGTTTTGAAAGTTAAATTTTGAGTTAAAGGGTTAGCTTTGGGGGGGGGGGGGGGGGTGAAATCGGAAGTGAAAAAAAAAAAAATAACAGGTTATCGAGTGGGCTGTCAAATGAAAGCTTGTGAAAACGCGAATTCAAAAATATATAAACTCCTGGACAAAATTAACGCAACAATCTGAAAATTAATTTATCTTTTTCTTATGTCAGTTTTAAAGTTTATCGAGTATTTGAATAGTAGGCTATGCATATTTTGTTTCGTTGTTCATGGCAGAAATCAAAACAATTCGTTTAGATGTACAGTTTTTAAAGGATTTTTTAGAAGATAAACAATTTTCTGTAATAATGCGATAGATTTTCTTTAAAAGTAAGCTTATAAATTGTTCCCTTTTTCAAAGTAATACGTTTTTGTGGCAGACTGTTTTATTTTTGACCCCGAAGAATTAGAAAAATGAATCGAACAAGGAATTTAACTGAACACGAGGTAGTGCGAGCCTCAGTTTTATTGGACGAGGGATACTGTCAGAGTTATGTTGCCAATTTGTTAGACAAACATCGTTCTACAATAAGTCGTATGGTAAGACGCTTGAATGAAGTAGGAACTTATTCTAGAAGGCTAGGGCAAGGGCGAAAACGATGCACTAGCGACCTAGATGAACGTTTTATAAGACAATATGCTTTAAGAAACAGGACTGTCACTAGTTCTATAATAAGAAACGAACTCGAAGCTGTTCGCAATGTCACAATTTCTTCTAAAACAGTTAGAAGACGGTTAAATGAAGCTGGATTAAACAGTAGGAGACCAGCCACTGCGCCCTTGCTTACTAGAGAGAACAGGGTTGCCAGGTTATGTTTTGCTCGAAATCACGAAAACTGGTCTGTGGATGATTGGAAACAAGTTTTCTTCACAGATAAAACTAGGGTTAGTCTAAAACATCTAGATGGTCGTGTGCGAGTACGGCGAAGACCAGGAGAGAGGCTTGATTCCATTCGGCGGTGGATCTGTTATGTTCTGGGGTGGCATCTGCTTTGATGCTCGCACAGAGTTAGTTCCTGTCCGTACGAGATCCATGAATGCTGACTACTATTTTGAGAATATTGTAATAGAACATGTGATGCCTTTCGGTCATTTTGTGGGGCCCAATTTCCTGTTTATGCAAGACAACGCTCGACCTCACGTGGCTAGGGAGGTACTTGATTATCTTAATCAAGTTGATATACCGATTATGCAATGGCCACCAAAAAGCCCGGATTTGAATCCGATAGAACATGTATGGGATCACCTTAAGAAAAATGTGAAACGTCGTATACCTGCACCTAGAAACCTGAGGGAACTTGAAAATGCAGTTATTACAGAATGGGAGTAAATTCCTCAAGATTTTACCCAAAATTTAATTAGAAGCATGCCTAGGCGCATAAACACTGTCATCCGTAGTAGAGGAGGCAACACACGCTACTAGTGTCCCAGTTACACCATTAATTTTGCTACTAATGTCCCAGTTTATTTTTTTCATTATTACATAATTTCAACGATTTTGTTATTAGGTCTTAAGAATAATTTTAATTCGAATCTTATAGAGAAATTTGGTAGCTAATTCACTTTTAAAGTATTCGAATAAGTTTTTTCTAACTGTTGGTGTAACCAATGTTCATAAAAAATTATTAAAATTAATTCATTATAGAGATTTGTATGATTTAATATATTGTTGCGATAATTTTGTCCAGGAGTGTATAATGTAATATTTGCGCACAATTTTCTTTGCATTATTTTTTTAAAAAAATGCCAAAAATCGCTGTGCGCCATTTATCTCGGAAAGTACTGATCAAAAAATTTTGAAAAAATTCTGTAATATTTATCACATGGTGTAGATTGAATTAAAATTATTACGAGTGCATAACTTTTAATAATTTATCTGGTATACAAAAAAAAAAAACAAAAATTTCAAGTTTCCAACAAAGATCGGAAACAAACTTTGTTAAAAACTCATTTGGGTTGTCATACTTGTTTCAAAACCAATCAACGTGCGGAACACTAATTGCGCAAGTTCGACTTGCACTTGGTCGATTATTTTTTTACTTTAATAATATAAAGCATCATAAAAAGTACATACAAATAACCTACAAGCTAATTTAATATACCATACCATACCGATTTGTACTTCCAAGGTTCGTTAGGGTCGCAAATGTCGCAATGCATTTAAAATAAGCTCTCATCAATGTTTTTTCGAACTTACACGCAGTCATGGTTTTACTGGCTGCCATTTTTCTCTATTTAGGTTTTTAATTAAGAATTCTAAATCCGTTTGAAAATCTTATATTTAACATCAATAATAGTCATTTCCAGCTCATCTATAAAGGGGATCAGCTCACACTGGGCAGCGTCGTTACTATATTGGATTTCTGAGAGATCTTCAAGATTGTGGGGGATTTGCAACGGCCCCAAATCGAAACAGAGCAAGTTTTTTTGAACGTGATCGAAATGCAGGATCCATTAGGCGACTGCTCGATTGATATTTATGAAAACTGCAGTGAGATTCCGCGAAGGTGTCCGGCTCACCTAACTTTTCCAGATATAACTGAAATAGCCGTTAAAAATCCTGCGTGCATAAGAGAATTGTATTTCCCAGTGGCGGTGGTATTAATATTCAGAATTTCTTATAAGTCGTAATTTATGGATTTTTTAAAACTCATTTTGGTACTTTATGATGATTGTAAAACTTATTAAAAATAATAATAATAATAATAATAATAAGCCCCCTCAGGGGCTAGGGGAATCCCAGGATTCTCCTAGTACGGGCATTGACGATCCCGAGGTACCTGAGTCATGTTGTGCTGTCTTGTGTTGTCCAGATTATGTGTAACAAAAACGCAATCTTAAGGTGTTTACCGTGCCGAGAAGATGAATGGCTCAGCGTTTATGAGTCGCGAACGGTTCCCCCGGATACCGGGCGCCCTCCGGGAGTAAGTAGCCTTGCTGTGGCATCCAGGCTCTGCCGCAGTCGACCCCTCTTTCCTAGGATACTCGTGGGAATTGTATGTCAAAGAATAATAATTATAGTAATGATAATGGAAGGGTGTTGCGGAGGCGGACCCCGGTCGTACAAACAGCTATAGCAACACCACAACAACAACAACCACAGAGGACCCAAACAACCGCCTCAGCCGAAACTACTCCCGATAGTTTTACCAGATCCGACATTGTAGGTGATGGAAATTGCCTTTTTCGTGCAGTTAGCTTACACTTGTATGGCCACCAAAACCATCATGAGAAACTCCGAGAGGTTGCTCTAAGATATTTACAACAAAACTGGTCGGAACTTCACACATTTTCATTAATTGAAGTCAACGATATAAAAGACTTCAATAACTACTATAATTATATGAGGAAAAATGGCACCTATGGAACGAGCCTAAAGATACTTGCCCTCTCGGAAACACAAAATAGCAACTTTCATATCTTCTCAAAACAACGAAGAACAAGACATACAAAAATAACTTTTACGGACAGGCCAACAATAATAAGCACGGGAAAATACAACAAAACTATTTACCTTCTACTTACAGGCAACCCAATGTCGGGACACTTTGGGCTTCTGACACCACAAAACATTGAGAACATTCCAGACAACAGCAGACCAATAAAAGAAGCATCGGGCGAGCGACGTAACGGTCGAGGACGTCGCGGGAAATGGCAGCTCGACCCAAACGATGAAGACCAGGCAACCGAAAATGGACCTGCCCAAAGTGTTGTGCCGGCGAGTAAGCCGACACCCACCAAGGCGGGAAAGTCACAGCAACGCATGAGTTGCACCACAGGAATCAATGAACACGCCATGCGTTGCTGTAATGAAATCACACCTGACAAAGAAATCACTGACAAGAGAATCGCTCGCCGCTTGGACCCACCACCACCAATCCCAAGCGCAATCGACGTAAATGCGGGACAAATACAACCACCAAAGCCAGGCCAAGCCGCGTATGTTTTGCAAGGACAACATGCAACTACCAAGGCTGGCAAACCAAGACAGCGGTTAAAGTGGACAGATGAAATGAATGAAACAGTGATGCGCTGTTACTACACCGCCACCAAACTAGAAACAGTGACATCAGGCTACAGACTGGAACTACACAGACTTTTCTTGACCGAATATCCACATCTGCAATTACTTGTTACAGAACAGAGAGTAATAGACCAAAAAAGAGTTATTACCAAGAACAATCGCGTCACACCTTTCGAATTGCAAACCATCAAAGATACAGTAGCTGCTGAACTTAACGCAGACCAAGTAGCTGCTGAACTGAACACAGACCAACTAAACAATAGAAACAGTAGAGCAGATACCGAACCAATCTCACACACACAACCACCCAGTCGAAAACAACAAGACCCACCACCCAGCAGGAGCATAACTCAAAATAATATTTCAGAGCAAATAGCAAGCACCACACGACACTCAACAACATCTATACAACATCACCCCGAATCACCTCTCATACAAACACTCAAAGCAGAAATGCAGTCACATCTAGCTCGATGGTCAGGCACCGACCCTACAACAAGAAATCCCATCCCTCGTTTAACTTTCAAACAGAGCACTCAAATGATCCTCAACACAATAAACAAGCACATAATACCACAGTACATAACAGACTTAAGCACGATCGAAGACATCCACACAATAATATATGCAGCAGCAATCACCACTATAACACAAAATAATCAAAAACTCCCGCAACGACAAAGAGACCCCAACAGCAGAAAACCCAAATTTAAATGGCAAATAAGAATAGAAAACAAGATCAACAACATCAGAAGAGATCTGGAACACCTTACCCAGTTTATGAACGGGAACGCATCCAAACGTGTCACACAGGGTGTAGACAAGATCAAATCTAAATCTCTCAACCGAACACTGCCAGAAATCGTTGATACTTTGAAACAAAAACTATCCGTATATGCTGCAAGACTCCGTAGATACAAAGAATCAAACGAGAGGAAAGACACCAACAACCTCTTCCGAAGAAGCGAAAAACAGTTCTACCGAAAAACTATGTACAACGAGCAGACAGTAGTAACTGAACCACCAAATAAACAAGAACTCGCAGATTATTGGAAAACTGTCTGGTCAGAACCCAAACTACATAATAATAACACCTCCTGGATCAAAGCCGAAGAAGATAAAAACACAAACGTGTGACAGAACAAGAAAATTCCACACTAACTACAGAAGAAATTACAGAAACAATCAAACACACACACAACTGGAAATGTCCTGGAATAGACAATATACAAAACTTCTGGTACAAACAGTTTACCACCACACACGAAGCACTCACACACCAAATCAACAAAGCCATTCTACAACCACACACATTTCCCACTTTCCTTACACAAGGAATAACATACGTTAAACCCAAAAGCTCAGACACCACAAACCCGTCAAACTACCGACCTATTACCTGTCTTCCAACCCTATACAAGATCATCACAGCCACAATTTCGAAGAAAATAGAACAACACCTAACAGATAACAATATCCTCACAGAAGAGCAGAAGGGATGCAGGAAAAATAGTCGAGGATGCAAAGAACAGCTGATTATAGATAGCGTGATTATGGGACAAACCAGAAAAGAACACAGAAACCTTCACATCGGTTATATAGACTATAAAAAAGCCTTCGACTCCATACCCCACAGCTGGTTAATCAGGGCCCTAGAAATCTATAAAATCAACCAACACCTCAGGCAGTTTCTCGCGCAAATTATGAAAACATGGAAAACCAAAATACGCCTAGAAACACAAACCGAACGGATTCAAACAGAAGAGCTGTACATCAGACGGGGTATATTTCAGGGAGATTCGCTCAGTGCTTTATGGTTTTGCCTCTGTCTCAATCCACTCTCAAATATACTAAACAGAACAGAGCATGGCTTCAATATCAGACACCAAAAAGTGAATCAACATAAAATAAACCACCTCCTATATATGGACGACATAAAACTCTACGCTGCCACACAAACACAGCTGAAAGAACTCCTCAAAATCACAGAAATATTCACCTTAGATGTCAATATGGAATTTGGTATAAGTAAATGCAAAGTGCTCCACATCAACAAAGGCCAATGGAAGTGCCACCATGAGACAGAAACCATCAACAATGAAACGCTCGATAACATGTTCAATAAAGAAACATACAAATATCTAGGCTTCCAACAAAGCACCAAACTCAACCACACTCACATCAAAACAGAGCTCAGAACCGAATTCAAAAACAGACTGACGAAACTTTTGCAAACAAAACTCAACTCTAAGAATCTCACTAAAGCCATCAACACGTTCGCTATACCTATACTCACATATTCATTTGGTATCATCAAATGGTCACAAACAGACATAGAAAATATTCACATCCTTATACGATCTCAATTCACCAAATACAGGAAATTACACCCCAACGCATGCAAAGAAAGACTTACCATCGAGAGGAAGGCAGGAGGAAGAGGAATTATAGACATCAGATCATTACACACAAAACAAATACAAACACTTAGGAAATTCTTTCACAGCAAGCAAACCAGCCTCCACACAGCGACAGAGAAAGCAGACAAAAACTACACACCTCTCGACTTAGCCCGGGCAGACCACTCAGCAGACACACACAGTCACACCCAATTACAACAGGAAAAGATGAAAACGTGGTCAGAGAAAACACTCCACGGAAAACACAGATACCACATAGAACAAGACCACGTAAATAAAAAACAATCATACACCTGGTTACGGGATGGGCAGCTATTCCCTGAGACTGAAGGCTTCTTACTTGCCATCCAGGATAAAGTCATATTAACCAGAAACTACCAAAAGCATATCATCAAAGACCCGACTATTGCAGAGGACAGATGTAGGAAATGCCACCAGCAGAAAGAAACGATCGAACACATAACGAGCGGATGTAAAGTGTTGGCCGGAACGGAGTACACAGCCAGGCATGATTCAGCTGCCAAAGTGGTTCACCAAGCACTGGCCACAACGTACAGACTCATAGAAAACACAGATCCCTACTACAAATACACGCCAACATCCATACTTGAAAATGAAGATTACAAGCTCTACTGGGATATCGGTATCCATACAGATAAAACAGTCTCCGCCAATAGACCCGATATTACTTTTCAGTGCAAAAAAGGAAAAGTCACCTATCTGATTGACATAGCTGTCCCCAACGACACAAACATCCAAGCGAAATACACAGAAAAAATTTCCAAATACACAGACCTTGCAACGGAAATAAAAAGGCTATGGAGACAGGAAAAAGTCATCATTGTCCCCCTCATTATATCAGCCACAGGCCTTACACCAATAACATTCACACCACATTTAGTGCAATTGGGACTCAACACGGACATACACAGAAACATTCAGAAGTCAGTGATTTTGAAAACATGTAACATTGTCAGGTCATTCCTTAATACGGAATGGTAATGGCGTTTGTGCTGACTTGGTTTTGGCCCGTCAGCCAAACATGGAACCACATTGATCAAATGTGAGAAAGAAGAACTTTTTGTAATAATAATAAACATAAAAATAAAACCACACTCACATCAAAACAGAGCTCAGAACCGAATTCAAAAACAGACTGACGAAACTTTTGCAAACAAAACTCAACTCTAAGAATCTCACTAAAGCCATCAACACGTTCGCTATACCTATACTCACATATTCATTTGGTATCATCAAATGGTCACAAACAGACATAGAAAATATTCACATCCTTATACGATCTCAATTCACCAAATACAGGAAATTACACCCCAACGCATGCAAAGAAAGACTTACCATCGAGAGGAAGGCAGGAGGAAGAGGAATTATAGACATCAGATCATTACACACAAAACAAATACAAGCACTTAGGAAATTCTTTCACAGCAAGCAAACCAGCCTCCACACAGCGACAGTGAAAGCAGACAAAAACTACACACCTCTCGACTTAGCCCAGGCAGACCACTCAGCAGACACACACAGTCACGTCCAATTACAACAGGAAAAGGTGAAAACGTGGTCAGAGAAAACACTGCACGGAAAACACAGATACCATATAGAACAAGACCACGTCAATAAAAAACACACACACACATCATACACCTGGTTATACGATGGGCAGCTATTCCCTGAAACAGACGGCTTCTTACTTGCCATCCAGGATAAAGTCATATTAACCAGAAACTACCAAAAGCATATCATCAAAGACCCGACTATTGCAGAGGACAGATGTAGGAAATGCCACCAGCAGAAAGAAACGATCGAACACATAACGAGCGGATGTAAAATATTAGCCGGAACAGAGTACACAGCCAGGCATGACTCAGCTGCCAAAGTAGTTCACCAAGCACTAGCCACAACATACAAACTCATAGAAAACACAGATCCCTACTACAAATACACACCAACATCCATACTTGAAAATAAAGATTACAAGCTCTACTAGGACATCAGTATCCATACAGATAAAACAGTCTCCGCCAATAGACCCGATATTACTTTTCAGTGCAAAAAAGGAAAAGTCACCTATCTAATTGACATAGCTGTCCCCAACGACACAAACATCCAAACGAAATACACAAAAAAAAATTCCAAATACACAGACCTTGCAATGGAAATAAAAAGGCTATGGAAACAAGAAAAAGTCAGCATTGTCCCCCTCATTATATCAGCCACAGGCCTCACACTAACAACATTCACACCACACTTAGTACAATTAGGACTCAACACAAATATACACAAAAACATTCAGAAGTCGGTGATTTTGAAAACATGTAACATTGTCAGGTCATTCCTTAATACACAATGGTAATGCGTTTGTGCTGACTTGGTGTGTGCCCGTCAGCCAAACATGGAACCACATTGCCCAAATGTGAGAAAGAAAAACAAAAACAAAAAATAATAATAATAATAAAGCCCCTCAGGGGCTAGGGGAATCCCAGGATTCTCCTAGTACGGGCATTGACGATCCCGAGGTACCTGAGTCATGTTGTGCTATCTTGTGTTGTCCAGATTATGTGTAATAAAAACGCAATCTTAAGGTGTTTACCGTGCCAAGAAGATGAATGGCTCAGCGTTTATGAGTCGCGAACGGTTCCCCCGGATACCGGGCGCCCTCCGGGAGTAAGTAGCCTTGCTGTGGCATCCAGGCTCTGCCGCAGTCGACCCCTCTTTCCTAGGATACTTGTGGGAATGCTATGTTAAAGAATAATAATTATAGTAATGATAATGGAAGGGTGTTGCGGAGGCAGACCCCGGTCTTACAAACAGCTATAGCAACACCACAACAACAACAACCACAGACGACCCAAACAACCGCCTCAGCCGAAACTACTCCCGATAGTTTTACCAGATCCGACATTGTAGGTGATGGAAATTGCCTTTTTCGTGCAGTTAGCTTACACTTGTATGGCCACCAAAACCATCATGAGAAACTCCGAGAGGTTGCTCTAAGATATTTACAACAAAACTGGTCGGAACTTCACACATTTTCATTAATTGAAGTCGACGATATAAAAGACTTCAATAACTACTATAATTATATGAGGAAAAATGGCACCTATGGAACGAGCCTAGAGATACTTGCCCTCTCGGAAACACAAAATAGCAACTTTCATATCTTCTCAAAACAACGAAGAACAAGACATACAAAAATAACTTTTACGGACAGACCAACAATAATAAGCACGGGAAAATACAACGAAACTATTTACTTTCTACTAACAGGCAACCCAATGTCGGGACACTTTGAGCTTCTGACACCACAAAACATTGAGAACATTCCAGACAACAGCAGACCAATAAAAGAAGCATCGGGCGAGCGACGTAACGGTCGAGGACGTCGCGGGAAATGGCAGTTCGACCAAAACGATGAAGACCGGGCAATCGAAAATGGACCTGCCAAAAGTGTTGTGCCGGCGAGTAAGCCGACACCCATCAAGGCGGGAAAGTCACAGCAACGCATTAGTTGCACCACAGGAATCAATGAATACGCCATGCGTTGCTGTAATGAAATCACACCTGACAAAGAAATCTCTGACAAGAGAATCACTCGCCGCTTGTACCCACCACCACCAATCCTAAGCGCAACCGACGTAGATGCGGGACAAATACAACCACCAAAGCCAGGCCAAACCGCGTATATTTTGCAAGGACAACATGCAACTACCAAGGCTGGCAAACCAAGACACCGGTTAAAGTGGACAGATGAAATGAATAGAACAGCGATGCGCTGTTACTATACCGCCACCAAACTAGAAACAGTGACATCAGGCTACAGACTGGAACTACACAGACTTTTCTTGACCGAATATCCACATCTGCAATTACTTGTTACAGAACAGAGAGTAATAGACCAAAAAAAAATTTTTACCAAGAACAATGGCCTCACACCTTTCGAATTGCAAACCATCAAAGACACAGTAGCTGCTGAACCGAACACAGACCAAGTAGCTGCTGAACTGAACGCAGACCAACCAAACAATAGAAACAGTCGAGCAGATACCGAACCAATCTCACACACACAACTACCCAGTCGAAAACAAAAAGACCCACCACCCAGCAGGAGCATAACTCAAAATAATATTTCAAAGCAAATAGCAAGCACCACACGACACCATATCACAGACGACAAAATGAATGACTCACCACCCTCAACAACATTTACACAACATCACCCCGAATCACCTCTCATACAAACACTCAAAGCAGAAATGCAGTCACATCTAGCTCGATGGTCAGGCATCGACCCTACAACAAGAAATCCCATCCCTCGTTTAATTTTCAAACAGAACACACAAATAATCCTCAACACAATAAACAAGCACATAATACCACAGTACATACCAGACTTAAGCACGATCGAAGACATTCACATAATAATATAAGCAGCAGCAATCACCACTATAACACAAAATAATCAAAAACTCCCGCAACGACAAAGAGACCCCAACAGCAGAAAACCTAAATTTAAATGGCAAATAAGAATAGAAAACAAAATCAACAACATCAGAAGAGATCTGGGACACCTTACCCAGTTTATGAACGGAAACACATCCAAACGTGTCACACAGGGTGTAGACAAGATCAAATCTAAATCCCTCAACCGAACACACCGAACAAGAAATCGTTGATACTTTGAAACAAAAACTATCCGTGTATGCTGCAAGACTCCGTAGATACAAAGAATCAAACGAGAGGAAAGACACCAACAGCCTCTTCCGAAGAAGCGAAAAACAGTTCTACCGAAAAACTATGTACAACGAGCAGACAGTAGTAACTGAACCACCAAACAAACAAGAACTCGCAGATTATTGGAAAACTGTCTGGTCAGAACCCAAACTACATAATAATTACACCCCCTGGATCAAAGCCGAAGAAGATAAACACAAACGTGTGACAGAACAAGAAAATTCCACACTAACTACAGAAGAAATTACAGAAACAATCAAACACACACACAACTGGAAATCTCCTGGAATAGACAATATACAAAACTTCTGGTACAAACAGTTTACCACCATACACGAAGCACTCACACACCAAATCAACAAAGCCATTCTACAACCACTTTTCTTACACAAGGAATAACATACGTTAAACCCAAAAGCTCAGACACCACAAACCCGTCAAACTACCGACCTATCACCTGTCTTCCAACCCTATACAAGATCATCACAGCCGCAATTTTCAAGAAAATAGAACAACACCTAACAGACAACAATATTATCACAGAAGAGCAGAAGGGATGCAGGAAAAATAGTCGAGGATGCAAAGAGCAGCTGATCATAGATAGCGTGATTATGGGACAAACCAGAAAAGAACACAGAAAACTTCATATCGGTTACATAGACTATAAAAAAGCCTTCGACTCCATACCCCACAGCTGGTTAATCAGAGCCCTAGAAATCTATACAATCAACCAACACCTCAGGCAATTTCTAGCGCAAATTATGAAAATATGGAAAACCAAAATACGCCTAGAAACACAAACCGAACGCATCCAAACAGAAGAGCTGTACATCAGACGGGGTATATTTCAGGGAGACTCGCTCAGCGCTCTATGGTTTTGCCTCTCAAATATACTAAACAGAACAGAGCATGGCATGAATATCAGACACCAAAAAGTGAATCAACATAAAATAAACCACCTCCTATATATGGATGACATAAAACTCTACGCTGCCACAAAAACACAGATGAAATATTCACCTTAGATGTCAATATGGAATTTGGTATAAGTAAATGCAAAGTGCTCCACATCAACAAAGGTCAATGGAAGTACCACCATGAGACAGAAACCATCAACAGTGAAACACTCGATAACATGTTCGACAAAGAAACATACAAATATCTAGGCTTTCAACAAAGCACCAAACTCAACCATACTCACATCAAAACAGAGCTTAGAACCGAATTCAAGAACAGACTGACGAAACTTTTACAAACAAAACTCAACTTCAAATATCCCACGACGTAACGGTCGAGGACGTCGCGGGAAATGGCAGCTCGACCAAAACGATGAAGACCAGGCAACCGAAAATGGACCTGCCAAAAGTGTTGTGTCGGCGACTAAGCCGACACCCACCAAGGTGGGAAAATCACAGCAGCGCATGAGTTGCACCAGAGGAATCAACGAACACGCCATGCGTTGCTGTAATGAAAACACAAAACCTGACAAAGAAATCACTGAGAAGAGAATCACTCGCCGCTTGGACCCACCAACATCAATCCCAAGCGTAACCGACGTAGATACGGGACAAACACAACCACCATAGCTAGGCCAGGGCCCGTATGTTTTGCAAGGACAACACGCAACTACCAAGGCTGGCAAACCAAGACAGCGGTTTGAGTGGACGGATGAGATGAATAGGACGGTGATGCGCTGTTACTACACCGCCACCAAACTTGAAACAATAACATCGGGCTACAGACCGGAACTGCACAGACTTTTCTTGACCGAATATCCACATCTGCAATTACTTGTTTCAGAACAGAGAGTAATAGACCAAAAAAGAGTTATTACCAAGAACAATCGTCTCACACCTCTCGAATTGCAAACCATCAAGGACACAGTGGCTGTTGAACTGAACACAGATAAATCAAACAATAGAAACAATAAAGCAGATTCCGAACCAGCCTCACACACACAACCACCCAGTCGAACACAACAAGACCCTCCACCCAGGAGGAGCATAACGCAAAATAATATTGCGAGTACCGCGCAACACCATATCACAGACAACAACATGAATCACTTGCCACCCTCAACAACATCCACACAACATCACCCCGAATCACCTCTCATACAAACACTTAAAGCAAAAAATTGAGTCACATCTAGCTCGATGGTCAGGCACCGACCCCACAACAAGAAATCCCATCCCTCGTTTAATCTTCAAACAGAGCACGCAACCAATCCTCAACACACTAAACAAGCACATAATACCTCAGTATATAACAGACTTAAGCACAATCGAAGACATTCACACAATAATATACGCAGCAGCAATCACCACTCTAACACAAAATAATCAAAAACTCCCTCAACGACAAGGAAACCCCAACAGGACAAAACCAAAATTCAAATGGCAAATAAGAATAGAAAACAAAATCAATAACATCAGGAGAGATCTAGGACATCTTACCCAGTTTATAAGCGGGAACGCGTCCAAACGTGTCACACAGGGGGCAAACAAGATCAAATCTAAGTCTCCCAACAGAACACTGCCAGAAATCCTCGATACCTTGAAACAAAAACTATCTGTATATGCCGCAAGACTCCGTAGATACAAAGAATCAAATGAGAGGAAAGACACCAACAACCTCTTCCGAAGAAGCGAAAAAACAGTTCTACCGGAAAATTATGTACAACAAACAGATAGCAGTGACTGAACCACCAAACAAACAAGAACTCACAGATTATTGGAAAAGTATCTGGTCAGAACCCAAACTACATAATAATAATACCCCCTAGATCAAAGCCGAAGAAGATAAACACAAACGTGTGACAGAACAAGAAAATTCCACACTAACTACAGAAGAAATTACAGAAACAATCAAACAGACACACAACTGGAAATGCCCTGGGATAGACAATATACAAAACTTCTGGTACAAACAGTTTACCACCACACACGAAGCACTCACACACCAAATCAACAAACCCATTCTACAACCACACACATTCCCCACTTTTCTTACACAAGGAATAACATACATCAAACCCAAAAGTTCAGACACCACAAACCCGTCAAACTACCGACCTATCACCTGTCTTCCAACCCTATACAAGATCATCACAGCCGCAATTTCCAAGAAAATAGAACAACACCTAACAGACAACAATATTCTCACAGAAGAGCAGAAGGGATGCAGGAAAAATAGTCGAGGATGCAAAGAGCAGCTGATCATAGATAGCGTGATTATGGGACAAACCAGAAAAGAACACAGAAACCTTCACATCGGTTACATAGACTATAGAAAAGCCTTCGACTCCATTCCCCACAGCTGGTTAATCAGAGCCCTAGAAATCTATAAAATCAACCAACACCTCAGGCAATTTCTCGCGCAAATTATGAAAACATGGAAAACCAAAATACGCCTAGAAACACAAACCGAACGCATCCAAACAGAAGAGCTGTACATCAGACGGGGTATATTTCAGGGAGACTCGCTCAGCGCTCTATGGTTTTGCCTCTGTCTCAATCCACTCTCAAACATACTAAACAGAACAGAGCATGGCTTCAACATCAGACACCAAAAAGTGAATCAACATAAAATAAACCACCTCCTATATATGGATGACATAAAACTCTACGCTACCACAAAAAAAACAGCTGAAAGAACTCCTCAAAATCACAGAAATATTCATCTTAGATGTCAATATGGAATTTGGTATAAGTAAATGCAAAGTGCTCCATATCAACAAAGGCCAGTGGAAGGGACACCATGATACAGAAACCATCAACAATGAAACACTCGATAACATGTTCGACAAAGAAACATACAAATATCTAGGCTTCCAACAAAGCACCAAACTCAGTCACACTCACATCAAAACAGAGCTCAGAACCGAATTCCAAAACAGACTAACGAAACTTTTACAAACAAAACTCAACTCTAAGAATCTCACTAAAGCCATCAACACGTTCGCTATACCTATACTCACATATTCATTCGGTATCATCAAATGGTCACAAACAGACATAGAAAATATTCACATCCTTATACGAACTCAATTCACCAAATACAGGAAATTACACCCCAACGCATGCAAAGAAAGACTTACGATCGAGAGGAAGGCAGGAGGAAGAGGAATTATAGACATCAGATCACTACACACAAAATAAATACAAGCACTTAGGAAATTCTTTCACACCAAGCAAACCAGCCTCCATACAGCAACAGTCAAAGCAGACAAAAACTATACCCCACTCGACTTATCCCGGGTAGACCACCCAGCAGATACACACAGTCACACCCAATTACAACAGGAAAAGATGAAAACGTGGTCAGAAAAAACACTCCACGGAAAACACAGAGACCACATAGAACAAGACCACGTAAATAAAAAACAATCATACACCTGGTTGCGGGATGGGCAGCTATTCCCGGAAACAGAAGGCTTCGTACTTGCCATCCAGGATAAAGTTATATTAACCAGAAACTACCAAAAGCATATCATCAAAGACCCAACTATTACAGAAGACAGATGCACAAATACGCACCAACGTCCGTACTTGAAAATAAAGTTTACAAACTCTACTGGGACATCAGTATCCATACAGATAAAACAGTCTCCGCCAATAGACCCGATATTACTTTTCAGTGCAAAAAAGAAAAAGTCACCTATCTAATTGACATAGCTGTCCCCAACGACACAAACATCCAAACGAAATACACAGAAAAAATTTCCAAATACACAGACCTTGCAACGGAAATAAAAAGGCTACGGAAACAAGAAAAAGTAATCATTGTCCCCCCCTCATTATATCAGCCACAGGCCTTACACCAACAACATTCACACCACACTTAGTACAATTAGGACTCAACACAAACATACACAAAAACATTCAGAAGTCAGTGATTTTGAAAACATGTAACATTGTCAGGTCATTCCTTAATACACAATGGTAATGCGTTTGTGCTGACTTGGTTTGCGCCCGTCAGCCAAACATGGAACCACATTAACCAAATGTGAGAAAGAAAAACGAAAAAAAAAAATAATAATAATAATTAAGAAACATTCAGAAGTCAGTGATTTTGAAAACATGTAACATTGTCAGGTCATTCCTTAATACGGAATGGTAATAGCGTTTGTGCTGACTTGGTTTTGGCCCGTCAGCCAAACATGGAACCACATTGATCAAATGTGAGGAAGAAGAACTTTTTATAATAATAATAGCTTTATTCCCAACAGTAAGAACCATTTACAGGGAAAACAAGAAAGAATATGAATGAAATTTTCTCTTAAAACTAAGGTACTAAAGTAACAACAAAAAAAAAGAAGAAGAAAGAAAGAAATAAAAATGAATAAAAAATTAAATGAATCAGCGCAGTACAAATTAGAATAAAAGTGAAATAAAACAAATATTAGTTACATACATCCAACAAGCAAAACAAGCTTCTAAAAGAATTTTTATAAATGTCCTATCAAGTGAAATGATCTAGACATATTGACCGAATCTTATTTTCGGTGTCTGCAAAAATGTCACATTCAATACTAATTAAGTTAAATTTATTGCACGTAACATTGATTGGTTCAATTAACCTGAGATTAGTCCTAGCACGTGAACAAACAAAAGTAGCAGTATTTCGTGAACTAATTCTAGGCACCAATATAGCCACCTCCGATAGCAGCTGAGGACAGTCGATGACTCCGTGCAACAATCTATACAAGAAAATTATAGACGAACACTCTCTGCGAGCCTCAAGTGATTGAAAATTAATTCTCTCCAATAACAAAGAGTACTCTGTTCCTCTCATTGGATAGACACCATCTACCTTATATGATTTTCGAAATCTTCTTTGAACTCGTTCTAGCATTAGTTTGTAGCATAAATAATAAGGGCTCCAAATAAGAGAGGCATACTCTAGTTTGGATCTCATATAAGACTCATATAATAGTATTAAAGATCGTTCACTATTAAAGCTTCTACAGTTGCGCATTATAAAACCATATAGACGATTAGCTTCCAGCGTTACGTTATTAATGTGATTAGAAAAATTCATTTTGTTATCGAATACTACTCCCAAGTCCCTTATACTGTTGGTGCGTTCTAGAATTGTGAATATTCATATGTTATTATATGGTTTTTCGTCGTCACCGACATAATTTTACATTTAGAAATATTCAAGTCTAATTTATTGTGCTTACACCAATCCTCAAGCACGCAAAGCTCAATTTGAAGCACTTTATAGTCCTGAATACATGAGACGGGCGCATACAGCTTGAGATCATCAGCGAAAAATTAAAGTAGTATAGTTAATATTTGTACAAAGTACACTCATGAATCACAGAATTTGTCGCAGAAGATAATCCAAATGATATCAAGTAATATACTCGTATATTAATTCCCTAAAAATACATTCCAGTAATTAAAGTAATAGAATTATGTTGTTACTAATAATTCTCTAATCGTTTTTATCAGAAATCACAAGTGGTGGCATTCAAATGGGATATAAAATTCTTCAAAATACATTGTTTCGCAAAATTTTATCTTATTAATTATAAATATTGTATATTTTATTATAACATATATTTTGTTTTTTGTTTTAAACGTACTGAAGATATCAACTAAAACTAACTTCCAAAATATTTCTTTTCCAGAAAATTGCTACACTATGCCAACAACAGTAGCCAGACTGCAAACCTGCGAAAAAAACAATATTAATTCGAACACGAAAAATAATTCAACAGATCGTGAATTCGTGGCAGACGATCGAAATGCTTAACGGAAAATAATGAGAAAATTGCTAAACATCAACGAACGATTTTGAAAGAAGAGCTAGGCAAAACGAAGGTTTGTCTACTTCGGTAAATGAATTGTCTCACTGTGTATGTTGTTTTTCGGAGATCTTTATTTTACAAACTATTGACACAGAAAGTGCTAGAGCACAGATATCGAGAATTTTAAATAAAAAATAACCGGTTAAGTGCAAGTTGGACCTGCGCAATTAGTGTTCCGTACGTTAATTGCTTTTAAAATAAAAAATTTTGTTACGGTGGTATAAAATGATCAGTGACTTCACAAAACACACCCCAAATGAGTTTTCAACAAAGTTTTTTCCAATCTTTACTAAAAACTGACGACCTAGAAATTTTTGTTTTCTTTTTTTATACCAGATAATTACACAGGTCAACAAAAAAAATATTTGTAAAAACTTCTTAAACTAATACATCTAAGTGTTATGTATTTTTGGGTGCTGAAACCATATCTGGTATCACTTTTTTTTTGTATCACCCGCAGTTCTCTCACAATATGACATCGATTAAATTTCAAAATAGGGAAAATTTGATGCATAAAAAATAAAAACTTAAAAGGTACTGTTATTTGATTAGGCTACAATTTTTACTCACGATACCATATTTCACTTCAATGCGAATATTTTAGGTGCTTATTTTTTTGTATTTCCTTTCCCTTTTCTCTGTGAAGTTTCTTGTATATCTTTTTCTCCGATGTGAGGCATTTTGTTGTTCTATATGAAGTGACTAACAGTAATCATCCATCATGTTGATATTCCATCGTCCCTGGTACCATTTCTCCATCTCCTTTATGTCCTGATGGAACCATTCCCCCTACTCTTCACTCTCATGGTGTAAGTTTTTAGGGAAAAAGTCAAGATGGTTGTGCAAGAAGTGGACTTTAAGGCTCATCATACAACCCAGATTTTTGAACTTGTCTATCATATTAGCTACGATAAGTTCACAGTTAGGGTCTTTCACATTACCCAAAAACTTAGTCACAACTTCTTTAAATGATATCCAAGCCTCCTTTTCCTTTGTAATCATCCTTGCTTCAAAGTTGGAATCGAACATCATTTTATGAATATCAGGGCCAACGAAAACCCCTTCTTTCAGTTTGGCTTCTGGTAAATGAGGAAATCTTTTACACAAATATTTATTTAAAACATTCACCATCTTTACGCAAGGCTTTCACAAATTGTTTCGTTAAGCCTAACTTGATGCGTAGTGGTGGTAGAAGAATCTTTTTTGGGTCTACTAAAGTTTTATGCAAAATATTCTTTTCTCCAGGTGTTAAAGTTTTTCTTAAGGGCCATTGTTTTTTGGACCAATGTTGATCTCTTGCTCTGCTGTCCCACTCACATATAAAATACGGAAACTTTGTAAACCCCTTTTATTGACCAAGGATCATGGAGACAACTTTTAAATCTCCACACAGCATCCAATCGTGAGCTAGATAGTTAATTTTCTGTAAACTCATGTTAAGATTTTCGTAAGTTTCCTTCATTTGGACTGAATGAGCAACAGGCAGTGAAGCATAAGTATTTCCGTTGGGTAACCGAACACCTTTTAAACCAGTTTTTGATGAGTCTATGAAAAGCCTCCAATCTTCCTTCTAGTACTCAATGCAAAATTCGTTCATTAGACTACCAATATCACGGCAGTAAACCAAATCCTCTTCCTGTTTGAAAATCTGAGCAAACAATTCTATAATGGTAAATAGATGTTCCAGATTCCAATAAATGTTTTTCTTTCAGCCTAGAACCAAGCAATTCTGCTTTTTCCTTAATCAAACCCAAATCTCTCACTAAATCATTTAACTCAGCTTGTGTAAACAACTCTGGTTTTAAATTTTCTAGAGAACATTGAAACTCATCATCACTCGGTCGACTTTCATGAAATTCAGGACTGGACTGTAAAACGTCATCAACAGACGGAGGTGGCTCAGGGACAGGAAGTCCCGGTCCATGTCCTACCGGCCGATTAGCTGAAGTAAAGTTAGGATAGACACTTACTTTCTTATTTTTGGAGTTACATCCAAAAACATCAACGCTGCAAAAATAACAATCATTTGATGATTTTCTTGCTCTCTCCATACCATGGGTACTGTAAATCTAAAAGCTTTCTTTTCTTTCTGATACCATTTTCTAAGATTCTCGACACAAACATAACATACTTTGTAAGGAGTCCAACATTTTTCTTGGTTACCGATTTCTACACTAAAATATGCAAAGTATACTTTTTTTACAAAGTCAGTAATGTTTCTTTGATGTTTTTAACTACAAACTCACCACATATATAACAACAAGTGTTGGGAGAGTTTTTACAACCACGATTAGCCATACTTTGAGTGTGAATTATAGCACATGGGTTAAACACTGCTATGCGAGATTATATTAACTGGAAGAAAACAAACAGCTGTGACATTTATCAGAACTGCCAACCTAATAACATTTCATTTTACTGCCAACCTTATAAAATTCTGAGTTTGTTGCCAACCTAATAACATTCGAATGATAAAAAATAAACTTTTCACATTTTGAATATTAAAATGTGAAAAATTGGTGGGTGATACGACTTTTTTATTAGTGTTTCGTACGGAACACTTATAAGATCATTTCGGTGTCTGTCTGTCTGTCTGTCTGTCTGTCTGTCACACCCGATTTTCTCCGAAACTATTTGACATAGAAAGGTGAAATTTGGTAATAATATAGGAATTGATGGCCTCATCAGAGCCATGTAGTTTTGAGAATTAAATTTTGACTTAAGGGGTTAGTTTTTGGGGGTGAAGTCGGAAGTGAAAAAAAAAATTTTTTTACTAAGTCATCGAGTGTGGTGTCAAATGAAAGCTTGTGAAAACACGAGTAAAAAAATATATATATACTATTATATTAGCGCGCACTTTTCTTTGTATTATTTTTAAAAATTCGCGAAAAATCGCTGTCCCCTACCTTATCTCGAAAAGTACTGATCAAAAAATTTTGAAAAAATTCTGGAATATTCTCCACGGGGTATAGATTGAACGAAAATTATCACGAGTGCATTACCTTTAATAATTTATTTGGTATATAAAAAAAAACAAAATTTCAAGGTCACCAGTTTTCAGTAGAGATTGGAAACAAACTTTGTTGAAAACTCATTTGGAGTGTGTTTCGTGAAGTCACTGATCATTTTATATCCCCCTAACAAAAATTTTTATTTTAAAAACAATTAACGTACGGACCACTAATTGTGCAAGTTCAACTTGCACTTGACCGGTTTTTATTATTATTTTCGGACTCAGCACACCAAAAAACATAGGAATCATGTAAAATTATTAAAAAAGTTTTCTCATTGTTGGCCTGTTTTATTAAAGGTAATGCACTTGTGATAATTTTCAATCTACACCCTGTGGAGAGTATTCCAAAAATTTTTCATAATTTTTTGATCAGTACTTTTCGAGATAAGGGGGGGCAGCGATTTTTAGCGATTTTTTAAAAGTAATACACAGAAAAGTGTGCGGAAATATTACATTACATATATTTTTGAACTCGTTTCATTTGTCACCCGACTCGATGACCTGGTAAAAAAAAAATTTCACTTCCTATTTCACCCTCCAACATTAACCCCTTAAGTCAATATTTAACTTCTAAAACTACACAGCTCTGATGAAGCCACCAATTCCTATATTTGTGGCAAATTTCAGCTATCTATGACAAACATTTTCGGGGAAAATCCGGTGTGACAGACGGACAGACACCAAAATGTGTTTAGATTGAAAGAAAATTAACACGAGTGCATTACCTGTAATAATTTATCTGGTATATAAAAAAAAAAACAGAAATTTCAAGGTCATCAATTTTCAGTAAAAATTGGAAATAAACTTTGTTGAAAACTTATTTGGGATGTGTTTTGTGAAGTCACTGATCATTTTATATCACCGTAACATAAATTTTGACTTAAGGGATTCGTTTTGAGGGGTGAAATCGGAAGTGAAAAAAAATTTTTTTTACTAGGTCATCGAGTGTGGTGTCAAATGAAAGCTTGTGAAAACACGAGTAAAAAATATATATATTATATAATACTGGCGCACACTTTTCTTCGTATTACTTTTAAAAAAAAACCCGTCAGGTTAGTTTTAAAAACAATCAACGTACGGAACACTAATTGTGCAAGTTCAACTTGCACTTGACCGGTTTTTTTTTATTTTAAACGCAACCAACGTACGGGACACTAATTGTGCAAGTTCAACTTGCACTTGACCGGTTATTTTTTTTGTTTTAATATTTCTATTTGAAAATCAATAATTACTCGGTTTCATTAGGATTCGCCCGAATCTGCAATTTATGGTGGTTTAATTCCGCATTTAGATATCTATTTTTGTGTCATAGTTTCTGATTATAGTTTGTTCCAACTGTCCATTCAATGTATATGGTATTTTTGAAGACATTATCCTTTACCTAATCACTTTTATTGAGAACGAACAATTTCTTTTAAACCTGTTTATGTCATCAGTTCTATACATTCATAATATCTGGCAAAATTGTTGATACCGCCAATATCGCCATCTCACTTCTCCGTACAGGTCTTATTTTTAATCTCGAGATACCAGTTTTTATCTATTATACGTCAGTAATTGGCATAATATGAAAATGTAACAGCCGTGTATGGTGGCACAATACTGATACCGAATTTTAGGTTAATATTTAAACTTTATTTATTGTTAATTTAGGTGAGTTGCATAGAATATTTTTAATTTTATTTTACTTATATGGATGTAGGTATATATATATATATATATATATATATATATATATATATATATATATATATATATATATATATATATATATATATATATATATATATATATATATATATATATATATATATACATTTTGAGCAATTGTTACCCTACAACTAAACCTGGAGTATTTATTAATAGTTTTTTTTTGTCTTTTTTTAAATTTGAATTTCAAATGACAATAATTACAGTTCAATTTAGACATATGGTATGTTAGACAAATAATATCTAGAATTTTTAGTACGACTCAAAAATAAAATGATATACAGGGCTTTCCGTTTAAAAAAAAACAAGATGGCATAATCTCTTAGAACTGATAGTTCAAAACATTTTATTGTCAACGTCAGTATATGCGCCGTATAACACCCTACAACTTTTATTTAAATATTTTTTTGATTCACTGATTAATAAAAGCTGTGGAATCATTATTCCGTACACATGGGGCACCCTGTATATATATATATATATATATATATATATATATATATATATATATATATATATATATATATATATATATATATAATTACTTATTTAATTTGATAAAAATATATTAGAATAATTAAATTACTAAATTTAAAATATAGTGAATGTTATAAACAGGTTGGTCTGGTATAAAATCCCTAGCACACAAATATCTTTCACACACATAATACATAAATATCCTCAAAATTGACTGTTCTTTACCCATTTAACAATTTTTTTTATTTAATCGAAATATTCTTCAATGTTGTAGGGTTCGATATCAGGCGGAAGCCTTAATTTTTTATTAATACACTTTCATTTTGTATGTGCTTTAAATAAGCTTAAATAAACTGAAAGAGTATCAACAAATACAATCATCGTGTACCTTGCACCTTTATCGTTGCTGTGATGGTGGTGTCAGAGGCGTTAAGGTGGAAGGTAGGGGATATCAGCCACAATAAACAGGACAGTAATATTTTACTTTACTTAATCCTTAGCCATAATACCTCTCGGTATAGGCTAGTGTGAGTGGGTTGAGTTAGGTTGGGGTCTTCCATATTTCTCTCCATCCTTCTCTATTCCTGGCTAGCTATGTTGCCTCCCACCTCACTCTTCTCTATTGCTCCCCTTACTTCCTCTATCCATGTTCTTCGTGGTCTTTCTCGACTTCGTTTTCTATTCCCTCTTGCTTCATATACTCTTTTCACCAGTCTTTCCTGTCCCATTCTTTGTATTTTCTTCTATTTTCTCCTGTATCGGCTTCATCTTCAGTGTCTCCCGTATATTAACGTTTCCTATCCTATCGAGTCTTGTCTTTCCTTTAATTTTCCTGAGGAATCTCATTTCGATGCTTTGTATCTTACTTCTGTGACTTTGTGTTATTGTCCACACTTCGGATCTGTATGTAATTATTGGTGTCGCCACCTTTTTGAAGATTTGTAGTTTTGTTGATTTTGGTATTTCTTTTTTTGGCTAGGAATGTGTTCTTGATGCTATTAAAGAGTTGCCCTGGTGCCTCTGTCCTCGTCCTAATCTCCTCATCACATCCACAGTAATATATTTTATCTTTTTATAAAAATAAAGTAATCTTGAACGTTTAAAACCCTTTCGGCCTATTATTTTCTCCAGTGCCATTAAGTTCGCTATGTTTATTTTGTTAGCGCTTAGCAAGTGAAGGTTTTCCTCTCAAGTTCAATATCCGGTAAGCCAATAATGGTTTAACTCTTTTTTTTTTTGGTCTTCCAACAAGAGCTTTGCTCACAGCTTGGATACACATTTATAGCATTTTCCAAATTTTGTTTTCCGTTTGTTATAACTCATATAAAACTATAGGAGTCTGAAACCAAGAGTGCCCCAACTGCTCATTCATTTATATGGTCTGTACTCGGGAGCCCTAAGAGATTCAAGAAAAATATTAGCTGTGTTAAAAAAAATGATGTAATTGGTAAAAATAGAATATTAAAAAATGTGTTTATTATTCTCCTAAGTAACTCTTACAACTTGACTTTCGATTTATCAGTCTTTTAAAGATAAAAACAAATTTCTTGAAATTGAAGATTGCTCGACAATAATTAGAGATTAATAAATAAACACGAAGTAATTAACAATATACGAGGCTGGTTTGAAAAGTCCGTGCAAAAATAAAAACTACTTATGTGTTTGGGGTAAACCTTTTTTATTTTTCGACATAGTCTCCTTTTAGGCTTATACACTTCGTCCAACGTGTTGATCCCTTCCGAATAATAGGATTTGTCCAAGTCTGCAAAATATCCATTAGTGTCTGCAATCACCTCCTCGTTTGAATAAAATCTTTGTCCCGCCAGCCATTTCTTCAAATTGGGGAACAAATAGTAGTCCGAGGGAGCCAAGTCTGGAGAATAGGGGGGATGTGAAACGAGTTGGAATCCTATTTCCATTAATTTTGCGACCACAACTGCTGAGGTGTGTGCTGGTGCGTTGTCGTGATGGAAAAGGACTTTCTTGTGGGCCAATCGCGGGCGTTTTTCTTGCAGCTCGGTTTTCAAACGGTCCAATAACGATGAATAATATTCACCTGTAATAGTTTTACCCTTTTCCAGATAGTCGATGAGGATTATCCCTTGCGAATCCCAAAAGACAGTCGCCATAACCTTTCCGGCCGAAGGAACGGTCTTCGCCTTTTTTGGTGCAGATTCCCCCTTGGTAACCCATTGTTTAGATTGTTGTTTGGTCTCAGGAGTATAGTAATGTATCCATGTTTCATCTACAGTGACGAAACGATGCTTAAAGTCCTCCGGATTCTTCTGGAACAGCTGCAAACCATCCTTGCAACAACACTTCACACGATTCCGTTTTTGGTCAAGCGTGAGCAATCGCGGCACCCATCTTGCGGATAGCTTTCTCATGTCCAAATGTTTATGCAAAATATTATGTACCCGTTCAGTCGAGATGCCCACAGCACTAGCAATCTCACGCACCTTAACTCTTCTGTCATCCATCACCATATCATGGATTTGATCAATGATTTCTGGAATCGTAACCTCCACAGGCCGTCCAGAACGTTCAGCGTCACTTGTGCCCATATGGCCAGTCCGAAAATTTTGAAACCACTTATAAACTGTTCTAATCGAAGGTGCAGAGTCACCATAATGTTTATCAAGCTTCTCTTTAGTCTCCTGAGGTGTTTTGCCTTTCATAAAGTAATGTTTAATCACCACACGAAATTCTTTTTCGTCCATTTCTTGAAAATCACTCGACTTCCTTGATTCACACGAATGCCAAACACAAAGAAATAGACCAATATGGCTGAAACTTGGTGTGCGTTCATTCAAGAGATGCTACTAACTAAACATGACCTCGATACGCGCCGGTGGTGCCATCTCTCGGACTTTGCACGGACTTTTCAAACCAGCCTCGTAAGTGATTTATCTATCAAACAAATGATGCAATTTAGCTCTCATACTAGACTGACTCATCTAGGGATATTAAGAATTCTCACTTTTTTTTTATGAGGGTAGCACACGTGCTACAGGAAGATCAGTACAGCGGTACAGGAGCGACGCGTGTGCGAAAGATAAGATTCACGTTGGTCTTGAATCGCTATAAGTTGTACTCGGTGGGAAACACAGTCCTGTGCAAATAATCTCGACGGGATGATGTACTCCATGTTTGAAAAATAACAAGCCGAACGTCATACGGATGTGATGTATTTGCGCAACGTGTATTAATAGCACGCACGGCTCTGGGCGGAATTAAGTGGGCTACATCTATTGAACACTTTCCATGAAAGTACTTGTAGAATAGACTCAAGTCGCCAACCATTTTTCGATGTTCCAAAGTGTCAAGAGTTCTGGATCTCCAATAAGGTGAACAGCTCTCTTCTGAGTAGGATCCAACAAATCAAGTATATATTTGGGAGCAAAGCCCCAAGTATAGGAACAGTATTCCATCGTTCGTCGAATTTGAAAGGTTTACAGAATTAATACTTGTTGTGGAGTGTAACCCTCTCTACTTCGAAATAGTACTCCCGCCTTTTGAGAAGCTATGTTTGCTATATACACGACATGTCCATATCAAGATATACTCGTATTTGCTCCCAAGTTAACACTCAGCAACTTGAGTTACTATGCTAGAGGCATGGAGTGTTGTGCCGACATAATTATGTGGGGTTCCGCAAGGTTAATTAAAAAAATAACTGCCGCCACGGTTTCGTAGCCACTACGGCAGTTATAGTGACAAAACTGGGCGGAAAAATATGGTAGCAGTAGAAGTTAAAAAGTGCGAAAAATTAGTTTTGTTTGTTTTAGGTTACCGACACAATGCCAAAGGAATTATTACAATTAAATACCGATGCTGTCTATAAGCAAATAGAGGCGGAACTTGGTAAACCAAAGAAAGAAATTGAACAATATGTCAACATACTACGGGAATGGTTAAAAACTCAAAAGCACCTTCCCGAAATACCAGGTAAACATTACTAGAAAAGGTTGTTTTATGCTTGGTTGTCCATTTAATCTGATTTTCTCTCCTCTGGAGTTTATTGCAATATCTCCAAATCACGACAAAGTTGATCATTTCTGACATAACAAGTCATCCTCAATGGTTTATTCTGTACAGCAGTCCGGATATGATAATGATCCTGCAGATGATGAACGTGTTCTTCAGCGATATCTTGCTGGTTACATTCAGAAGTAAATACAGCCAGTTTCACCAGAAAGCTGCGAGTTTTTTGGTGGCCGTTGTGACTTGATTCTTCGTACTTGACTTAGTTGTGTTGTATACTTTTTTCTTTTTCATGAATAACATTCTCTATATTTCAGGTCCCGAACTAGTTAGATCGTTTGTACTTTTTAATAAATTCAGTATAGAAAGGTGCAAGCAAAAATTAGATTTATATTACACCATGCGAAATGCCATTCCAGACCTATTCAGTAAACATCCTTGTTCTCCTGAAATGATTGAACAGGCTAAAATTACGTAAGTAGTCACGATATAATTTTTTTATGGGCATAGTAAACGGGTGGCAGGGTAATCTCTGAAGCGCTACAGAAGCGACGCGTGGGCGGAAAAGCAATTCACGGTGGTCTTGAATCACGGTAAATTGTACTCGGTGGGAACACAATCCGGAACAAATTATTTCAAAGGGATGAAGATCTCCAATGAAAGACAAGCTGAACTTCATATGAATGTGAAGTATTAGCGCGACGTGTAATCTTAGCATGCACAGCTTTGGGAGGAATTAAGCTCCCATATTAACGCCTATGCTCTATTTACTTGACAGTGATGGCAATAAATTATCTAGAATTATGCAAATTAGCATCAAGCCGTTATAAGGGCCCCAAGTTTTACTTATATTTTACCTGTAATGTAACGACTTTATTGAAGTACCATCTAGCATCGGTCTAATATTCGCAATCTCTTATGTTTGAAGACAATAGGGTAAACGACCCTTTTTTATTGTTTGGGGCTAAATAGTCTGGAATATATTAGTTCTGATCAGTGGTGGTGCGCCTGGGCGTATACGTATTATTTGCGAATAGTATGAAAGAAGCAGTTTTATATAACATTTATTAGAAAAAAATAACATTTATAATGAGTCATTATTAATTAAAAAATATACAAACGAGGAAGTCAACAACAATGAAAAAACTATCTTCGACATGTCTGAAAAACTATCATTGTCCGACTCATTAGAATTTACATGTATAATTAAAGGTTCAACACTGCTATCCACTGCCATGTCCACAGTACGAGTACACATTTTATTTTTCACCCTCAGTCCATGCTTGACGCATTTTCGCCAATTTTCTGATTTCGTGATAGTCCAAACTAGAACTTGTGTTTTTTGCAGATAATAGCAGACAATTTGAAACCCAGCCCTTTTCAGATCCAGCATGCAAAATGGCTATTCGTGTACCTTTATTTGAAGGTGCGTTAGTTTGACATTTTGTACTGCTGTCAACCCACCCTTTTTGCACAGTGTCATGGGTATCGAAACATGTTTCGTCAAGGTAAATTATTGGCCAATTCTCTGATTGATACTTTTTAATTTCTTGTAAATAAGTATGTCGCAAGATTCGTAATCTTTGTGACTCCATCACTACTTGCCTTTTGTTGATTTTTCGGAACGTGAATCCCATTCTTAAGAGAATTCTGTGAAGGGTTGATCGGCCACAATGTATATTGGTCCCGGCCTGTACCAGTCTAAATTTTAATTTGTCTAGTGTCGGCACCAACTGCTCTTCATACATAGAATATATTTTTCTTCTGATGACGTCTTTTTCACAATCGTCTACATGATGCATTTGAAAATCTTCCCGTTTTTTCCTGTTCCTGAGTGATAGTTTTCCTACAATAGCCTTAATCGTAAAAATTGAGGTTTTTGTTAGTTCACTGGTTTCTTGCCAAGCACTTTATTTATTCAAATTTCCTTTTCCCAAACTGTCGTAAACATTTTTCACTATTTGTTTGGCGTCAAGTAATAATTATTTTCTCTTGCAATAACCACTATTGCAATTTTCCCACGGACGCCACATAATTAAAATAGAACGTTGTAAGTTGTAAGTAAAACTAAAAATAAAAATAATAAAAAGTATCTTTCTAATCTTAATGGGGACCTATGGACATTAGGCCTATATTATGAAATACTTGAAAGGCTCCAAACTTTATGACTGTTCTTATTTTAGTTTTAATAAATTAATAATATGCATTTTCAAATAGCATTTTACGGATAAAATATGTACAATTTTAGCCAAACCCGACAAAAAAAATAAAAAATTTTGAGAAGGGCAAACTGTACCAAACGTCAATAAAAGGAAAGGATTACAATAAAATTTAGGAAGTTTCATTCTATAATTGACCTCCAAACCCAAGAAAATTGAAAAATAAAAATAAAAAAATACATACAGGGTCAAAGAAAAATAACAAAATCATACATACATATATATATATATATATATATATATATATATATATATATATATATATATATATATATATGTATATATGTATATATGTATATATATATATATATATATATATATATATATATATATATATATATATATATATATATATATATATATATATATATATATATATATATATATATATATATATATATATATATATATATATATTATATATATATATATTATTTATTTATTCATTTCACAGTACAATAGTAATATTTCCAGTACATAATATATTTAAACCTAACACCAAGCTAATAGTAAACAAGGTGCGCCTAGGTGTATAGAGACACCTGTATGCGCAGGGCTAAAATACAATTTAAATTATGCTAAGATTTGTAGAAGGTAAAGATAATAATTAATACATAAGAACATTAAGAAAAAGAAAAAAACATACATATAAACATGCAGACAATCGCAATTATGAATTATAACAATCCACATAATAGTTCAGAATTTTCTGTAATGAACAATTTACATTTTTTTTCACACAGTTTATAATTATTTATATTTCTGATATTCGGTGGCCACTTATTAAAAACTTTAGGTCCCAAAACTGACAAAGACCTCTGGTTTCGGTCGTATTTTCTAAAGGGTACAACTAATATCGCATTTTCTCTGTTTCTAGGTCTATATTGATGATTCACAATTTTTTTTTTTCATTTCTGTAGCAAAATAGAGAAATGTTTAAGAGATATAAATTTCTTATATTCATTATATTTTCATTATATAATCTCTTAGTTGGAAAAAGTCTATCACGAAAGAAAATTACTCTAACAATATAGTTTTGTATCAAGCTCAGTTGACTCAGTGCATCATTGTAAAGTCCACCCCACATAATGATGCCATATCTCAACAGTGACTCGACCAATGCCTTATAGACAGTAACCCGTAGTTTGAGGGGTAGTATTTTTCTTATTAGGTAAAACTTATATGTGAGGCTTCTCAGTTTATTAGATAAATCTTGGACACGTTCAGTCAATCTGAGATGTTTATCAATCATAATTCCAAGATATTTTGTGTGTGTGATTTCTTTCATGACCATGTTCATATCGTTTACCTGTATACAATCAAACTCCGGTCGATTTGCCTCAGTCAGAGAGAAAGCAAGATATACCGTCTTAGAAAGATTTAAGGTTAATTTCATCAAATCAAGCCAAGCCCTAACAATGCTCACGCCCCTACCAACTGCCATTTTTACAGCACCCCACGGTCTCTGAAAACAAGAACTGTATCATCAGCATATGATATTGAAACTCCTTCTATGTCTAGGCTTAGTAAAGAGTTTATGTTTGAACTCGTGTTTTTACAAGCTTTCATTTGACACCCCACTCGATTACCTAGTAAAAAAAAAAAAAATTTCACTTCCTATTTCACCTCCCAAAATTAACCCCATAAGTCAAATTTAACTTTCAAAACTGCACTGCTCTGATGGGGCCATCAATTCCTATTAATATACGAATTGATGGCCTCATCAGAGCCTAATGTACCAAATTTCAACTTTCTATGTCAGATGGTTTCGGAGAAAATCGTGTGTGACAGACGGACAGACAGACAGGTAGACGGACAGACACCGAAGTGATCTTATAAGTGTTCCGTACGGAACACTAAAAATCATCAGGAAGGGTTAACAGTTTGTTTGATGTTAGTTTACGTTATTTTTATATTAACATATAGAATTGTAATTCTTAGAGTTATTGTAAAAAAGTCCCATTTAGTATTTACTCATAATGTTATTGCGTTATATCTGCGATGGAACTACACCTAATTACACCAAATTTTAATTTTATAGATATGTGATACCGTTACCAAAGTTATCGAAAGACAACCGAAGAGTAATCTATACCAAATTTTCTGATGCATATGGCACTGAAGCATTTAATCACGAAAAATTCGTTTGTCATATTTTCAATGTGTTTGAGCTGCTGCTCCGGGAAGACTTGTTTTTAGGATCCCATTTTATTTATGATTGCTCAGGGTTTAAACTAGGACATGTTGCCAAAATGAGTCCTATGGTTATGAAGAAGTCATCTGTCATTATGGAAGTAAGTTAACCTTACGAATTTGATGATATGAACAGGGGTGCCACCTTAATAAATTTATCTATTTATTTATTTTAACGGACAAATCAATTACAATAGTAATATAAAAACAAAATTACAATAGTAATATAAAAACAAAATGTTAAAACACAATGCACATATACAATTCATAACGTGAAAAAGGAGAAAAAAAACAAACATTACAACAGTTTAACACCTCAGATCCCGATCGCGCTTACAAGCGTTTTAAATTCGTTAACACTACAACTGAAGGGATTAAGGCTGTATTTATTAAATAATCTGCACATTCCCGTGAGAGGACTGTAATAGCCATAACAAAAATGGAATACTGAGCAGTACACTGCCACGAGTCCTATGAATAATATTAAGTTGGACGCTCTCCAAAAGTGGTGGACAGGAAACAAAGCCATTCAGGAGTTTATATAGGAATAAAACATCTGCAGGATCCCTATACTTCTCCAAAGTAGCCACACCAAAAGCGTTCATAATGACCCCAAAGTCAATATGAAAACTTGCATCCTTATAAATATTTATTCCAGCTTTAAAAGCTAAAATTCGTAGAAATCTACGCTGTACTGACTTAATCTCAGCAATATGGCACTGGTAAGATGGTGACCACACTACGGAAGCATACTCCAAACCAGAGCGAACCATTGAAAAATACACTTTAAACGTGCTAGCCGACAATTGCTTACTATATCTGGTAACAAAACCAAGATTTCTGAGACCCAGTCTCAGAATATTATTAATATGGCCACGAAAATTAAGTTGACTGTCCAAAAGCACACCCAAATCACGAATCTCCTACACCACCAAAGGAAATGCAGAAACACTTTTTAACATTTAGACTTAAGCCGTTTCTTTCTGACTGGTGATAGAGTCGATTCAGATCTTCCTGCAGACGCGTAACATCGTTTACACTTTCTATTTCTTTGTACAATTTGAGGTGATCCGCAAATAAAAGATATTCAGAATGGTTGACCATCTCACCAATATCATTAATGAACAAATTAAAATTATCGTTAAGTTAATTAATTACCGTGCATATCCCTCGATTTGAGTGACTAAGTATTATTAGAGGATAAAAAAAGCTTTTTTGTGGCCTATACATTAATAACTTAAAGAATAAGTTAAGTTAGCATACCTTAATTGTGCCCATGGCAGTGATTTTATGCCAAAGTCAAGGTTTACAAACATATAGTTGAAAATTGGCGGCACTGCATAAGCGTATTTTTCGTTTATTTACGAGGGCAGCCTTTTACGTTTTTACAAAAGACCGTTAGATGGCGCTATTAAGATGTGACATTACCATTGTTGTAAAATTGAACATTTGCTACTCTTAAAACAGTGACAGCTTAGAAATTGGCCGAGCAGTTTGTTTATAGAAAGCTTCTAAAAAGACAGTTTGGTGAACAAATGGAAATTTTACGTGAAGGTCTTCGTTGGATGATTTTTTACGATTTTAGTAAAGGCCGAACTTAACAACAGTGCCTCGAATCACTTGGCTCAACTGTTGGTAATGAATCACCATCAGAAAAAACTGTTTACAATTGGTTTATTGCTTGTGCTGCCATCTATCGGAAAGTCTTGAGACTTTTCACCCCATGTTAGTACAAGATGAACAAACTACGTCATATATTTTCCAAGTAAATCCAAAAAATTTAAATTATTTCTTATTGTTTCCAAAATAAGAGTAGATTTTGTTATCATTTCAGCAATTTTAGTTGAAAATAAAATAATAATTTACTTACTAACACGTAAAACTGAAGAGTTTTTGGTCTGACACATAGATGTCGCCCTTTTCAAAAGATCCATATAATTTTTAGGAAGTACCAACCTACAAACGATACGTGTTAAAATTTCATGAGATTTCGACGATTGGTTTACAAGTTACTGTCGTTTTAGTGACGCTACTTTTGATATTTCAAAAATTGAACTTCGTGTGTTGATTAAACACTGTTTTTTGATAGGAAAAAATACCGTTCAAGCAACGCAATGGCTTGATAAGTGTTACGGGGACTCTGCCCCTGGAAAATCACTCATCATTTGCTGGTATGCTGAATTTAAACGCGGTCGTACAGATACAAATGATGCTGAACGCTCGGGACGCCCAGATGAGGTGGTTACACCAAAAAACATAAAAAAATTCACAAAATTGTTTTGAATGACCGTAAAGTGAAATTGCGTGAGAGAGCTGACACCCTAAAGATATCAAAAGAACGTGTTGGTCATATTTTGCATGAACATTTGGGCATGAGAAAGCTCTGTTCGAAATAGGTACCACGTTTGCTCACAGTCGACCAAAAACAACAACGTGTTGATGATTCTGAGGACTGTTTGGACCTGTTTAAGCGCAATAAAAAGGATTTTTTCACGCAATATATGACAATGGATGAACCATGGATCCACCGATACACACTGGAATCAAATCGGCAGTCAGCTGAGTAGACAGCAGCCGGTGAAAGTCGCCCGAAGCGACCAGAGACACAACAGTCGGCTGGGAAGGTTTTGGCCTCTCTATTTTGGATGCGCGTGGCATAATTTTCATCGATTATGCTGAGAAGGGAAAAACCATCAATAGTGAATATTATATAAAGTTATTGGTGCATTTGAACGCCGAAATCGCAAAGAAACGGCTCCAAATGAACAAAAAAAAGGTGCTCTTTCATCAAGTCAATGGTTTGCATGAATTGAACTTTGAATTGCTCCCTCATCCACCGTATCCTCCAGATTTGGCCCTCGGCGGCTATTATCTATTCACAGACCTCAAAAAAATGCTCGCGGGAAAGAAATTTGGCTCCAATGAAGAAGTTATCGCCGAAACTGAGGCCTATTATAAAGGCAAAGACAAATCCTTCTACAAGAAAGGTACGGAAATGTTAAAAAAGCGTTGGACTGATTGTATCGCTCTTGAGGGACACTATATTGATGAATAAAGTCGAATTTTGCAAAAAAATGTGTTTTTGAGTAGCTAGACCAAAAACTTTTCAGCCTACGTGCTATGTAAAGAGTGAGTCATTTTCGATTACTAATATATTA
The DNA here is from genome assembly GCA_019049505.1 of Pachyrhynchus sulphureomaculatus. Lineage (NCBI taxonomy): Eukaryota > Metazoa > Arthropoda > Insecta > Coleoptera > Curculionidae > Pachyrhynchus > Pachyrhynchus sulphureomaculatus. The sequence continues at coordinate 38,217,770 of CM032450.1, forward strand.
TATTTCAGAAGTGTTTTCTTTGATAAACTCAAAATTTCTTTTGTATTATGTGGTATTACCTATACCAAAATTTCATTTATAACTTTGTACATCTATATACAAATAAATAAAAAGAACTTTTTTTGGTGTTCAGTTTAATCACATCTCAGTTTTCTTTACTGACTGTTTCATTATTCAGATTCAAACCCCTTGATTCGAAGAATATTACAAATGACATATAACATGTGATATTTGGAAGCTACCTTCTTTTACCTCTTCAAAACCTTTATATCTCTTAATATTACACTTTAAATTAGATTTTTTCTCAACCAACAAGGAAAAGCAAATAATTCTATTGACTTTTTTATAAAGGTCACTCGACTAATCACATCCCTAGTCGCCTTTATATTTTTTTTGGGTCAGATTGGAAATAATAAAAAAATAAAATAATTTTTTCAGGTATTCGGTTGACCTCCTAACTCTCCCTTTATATCCTGAAAAAGTATCTTTAAATATAAAAAAATTTTGCATAACGGTTGGTGATTCGCACTATCGAGAACGGACAGAAATATCGATAATACTATCGAATGTTTACACAATTTAGTGACTCTCACCCCTTTTTGCCCCTTCTTTTAAAGCCATGCCACATATTTTACTAGACAATAGCAAATATTTTTTTTTTTTTACAAGTTAACCAATTATTATATTACTTTTTCGTTTTAGAAAGTATTTTCTAATCGAGTTACATCAATCAACGTAGTAAACTTTCATCCAGCTTTTGAAACGACCCTAAATCTTATAAAGCCCATTTTACCACCAAAAATACAAGGAAGGGTAAGTTCCTAATTAAAGAACTATTTTAAGATTATCATTATTTACGAGGATTTAAGCAGGCAATCAAAAAAACTTTCTCATAAAAACGAAAAAAATTGCTGGTATTTTTTTTTTATTTAGGCATTATGCATCTAAAGCTTATCGGCTCAGATGTATCTTAGAACATAAAAAACCGTTTCCGTACGTTGAATGCTTTTAAAATAAAAATGTTTGTTACGGAAGTATAAAATGATCAGGGACTTCACAAAATACATCCCAAATGAGTTTTCAACAAAGTTTTTTTTCCGATCTTTACTGAAAACTGGTGACCTTAAAATTTCTGTTTTTTTATATACCAAATAAATTATTAAAGGTAATGCACTCGTGATAATTTTCGTTCAATCTACACCCTGTAGAGAATATTCCAGAATTTTTTCAAAATTTTTTGATCTGTACTTTTCGAGATAAGGTTCACTACCTTATCTCAGCGATTTTTCGCACTTTTTTAGAAACAATACAAAAATAATTGTGCGCAAGTATTACTTTATATATATTTTTGAACTCATCTTTTTACAAGCTTTCATTTGACACACCACTCAATGACCTGGTAAAAAAAAAAATTTACTTCCGATTTCACCCCCCAAAACTAACCCCTTAAGTCAAAATTTAACATTCAAAAATTACACGGCTCTGATGACGCCATCAATTCCTACATTAGTGCCAAATTTCAACTTTCTATGTCAAATAGTTTCGGAGAAAATCGGGTGTGACAGACGGAAAGTGATCTTATAAGTGTTCCGTATGGAACACTAAAAATCCCGCCTTTCTGAAAATATAACCTAACCAAATAACCTAAATATTACTTTTGTTGCCCAATATTTAAGAAAACATGTGAATTCGGAATAATAATAATGAGTTGTCGAGGGCTCATCATCTTATAAAATGAAATTTTGCTTGATAGACTTACTTATATTACAATGCTCTGACGAATAAGGTTTATGCTGTTTGTGTCCATATACTCAGACAGAGCTTTCTATATACCATGAATCGACAGCACTAAGACTAAGTACCGTATTCCAATAAATTATCATTAAATATGTTAATAATTTTTGTAAGACCTAATTATTTGAGCAATATGAGAAAGTTTAGTTAGAATTTTGTACAAAACCGTCTGTCACACTATATCTTCCCTAAAACTCTTCGATATAGAAAATTAATTAATGCTACTCAGTATATATCACCACTTCACTAAACACTTTAATTTTGAACCCGACTCGCGTCTCGCTAACCATGATAGCTTCATCAGGAGTGATGATTGTCTAAAGCTAAACAACAAATCTACCTGAATTACTCAGGCGGAACTAATGGCATAGGGGAGGCCATCAGTTCCTGTCAAGTAACCAGTAGAGAGGACTATAAGGAATGGGCCCTCTGTCTTTATTTAAACTACCTTTACATTTTATAATTTCCATAATTTTGAATGCCTTCAACAATCTCCTATCAGATACATTTTTAATTAATCTTAGATTGTCTAATGTTACAGTATGATCAGCTTCAAGGGCATGTTCGGCAATGCTAGACTTTTCTGTTCTACTGTATTTTAAATGTGTTCAGTATTCTTTAAATCGTGTTTTATTTGACGTTTTTGTTTGCCTAACATACTTTTTGTCGCAATCATTACAACTAATTTCATAAATTCCACTCTTCTCACAATTAGTAGTCTTATCTTTGGGATTTCCTAAGATATTCCTCAGATTGTCTGATGACTTATAGACTAAGGTGGGGGCCTACCTTATTAAATACCTTATTGAGTCTCCTGCTGTATTTTGAATTATATGGTATGGAAACATACTTGCTCTTATTTTCATCGCGTGTAAAAAAGGTGGAATTCTGGATATTTCACCTGAACTTATGTCTATTTATTAACTTGTTTACTAAGTCATCGTCATAACCATTCATTCTAGTTATATTTCTAATACGATTCTATTCATTAACGAAGTTTACTCTATTCAGAGGAAAAGTGGCCAAACGATGAACTAAAAAATGTAATGCGGCTAATTTGTGTTGTTTGCAATAAGATGAATCATTAGGTCAACAAATAGTAGGTGTGTTTCTTGATTAATGGCCAATCTTTTTTCTATCATCTGAGATATGGTGAATAAGTGGTCTGTGGTTGACCTCCCAGCTCTAAAGCCAGCTTGCTCCTCGGCCTCCATGTCGCTGCACTCTTTTGTGACTGTGAGTATTTTTCTGTATACTCTGGAGATACTGCTCAGTACGGCGATTCCTCTGTAGTCGTCATATTCGTCCTTTCTACCTTTTTTATGTATTATAGACATATACGATATTCTCCATTCTTCTGGTATAGTCTCTCCATTTATACATTTCTGGAATAGGTGGGCAAGGTATCTGTATAGCTTTTCCGTTCCGTACTTCAGCAATTCTGGTGGTATGTTGCCTGGTCCGGGGGATTTGCCATTTTTCGAGTTTCTACAAAATGTTTTTTACCTCTTTACTTTGATATTTATTTGATTCTTATGGGCGATGCAGTGGTTATTATATTGCTTGGCATACTATCGCTTATGAATTATTGTCTGTTTTCTGTGAGTAAGCTGGAGAAGTGTCGGTCCCAGTTTTCTAGTGATATAGGTGATATATTATTTCTTTTTTTATTTAACCAACGGAGAGATACTGAGGCAAATCACGATACGGAACACAAGTCGAACTTGCGCAAGCTAACACACAAGAAAACAGACAGACGCACATAATGCAGGAAAAAGAGCATATATTGGCAAATTACTATATCAATAATTTTTTCATACTACTGAATAATATTGGTCTGTCCTACTAAGGTTTTATTTGTTATCTCGATTTTCTTTAACCATCAAAACAAAATTTTTCTCTGATGGAAAAAAGCTAAAGTTCTTGTTTAACTTTTTAATTTTGAGAAATAATGAGCTGTGTCGTATTAGCCTCAAAGCGAACCGTTCTAGTGTACTGTACCAGCAAAATTAGAATACATACTCCTCGATGCCCCTTCTGCTGCAGCGTAGCTTCGTTTATTAAAAAGAGAGTTAGCAACGTTGAATCTAAATACATCTAAGACATTACGCGTCATGTACATGTTACTTACAATTAGTTTCATTGAATATTTAATGCAATAATAAATAGAAATTTTCATGGATTGTTACTTACAGTATTTTCATAAAAAAATATTTTTGCTTTTTTAGCTAAAAGTTCATAAAAACGCCGAAGTATTATTTGACACTTTTTCAAAAGAAATGTTACCAAAGGACATTGGTGGGGACGAGGATTCATTAGCTGATCTGACAGGTAATAAATAGATTATAAAATATCTCCAGACATACCATAAGAGCGCAGCTTAGCCAACAATCCAAACACAGTCGAATGCCTTGGATATATCAAGTGCAACTGCTGGAGATTCTCTAAAGTAGTCAACTGAGTTGTTCCAAACATGTATTATAAGTTAGAAGATCTCTTTTTGATCTTCGCTTACGAAAGCCATATTGTAGCTCTAATAATATTCAATGCTTCAAGATATTTTAGAAGATGCTGATTGATAGCCTTTTCCATGACGATATTATTGAAATCAGTGCGACTGGTCGGTAGTTATTTGGCAAGGTCTTTTTGCCTTTTTTGGGTAGCGGCTGAACTGAAGCGTATTTTCACCAGGAAGGAAATATTTCTTTTATGCAGGATAGGTTGAAAACTCTACAGAATACTGGTGTTAGTTCTCTTGCACAGTTTTTGACTACTATCGCAGTTATTCCATCAGCGCCAGAAGTGTTGGGGCAGACAAGAAGCTTGTTTTAATTTTTTGATTGTGTGCCTGCTTGGTTTCGTGGACAATTGTTTTACATCTGTTCCGGGTATGAACAAAGATATTTCGATTTATGACGCCATTGTCGGTAGGTAAGATGTTTAGAAGCAGCCTGTTCTTTGCAATTTCTGTCGAACAAAGGGTTGCCATTGGAAGGACATTTCTTTGAAGCAGGAATGTAAGCTTCCATACCAGCCAAAATACTATCGGAAACCTCCTCAGCTCAGTCAGATGGGTCAGATCTAAACAAACATCTAACCAAGGGAAAGTTCGAAAATATTCCGTGAGTTCTACCCATTCAGCAGATTTGTAGTGCCAAATCTTACGCGGTTGAGGCGCCTCTCTGTTACTGATCGGTAGGATACTTGATGTCGAAAGCCGTTTCGATCGGAAAAACCTAACGGCGGATTTACGGTAACAGAGCAAATCTCTGGATTGGTGGTTAAAGACTGGTCAAGAAGACTGGCAAAGGGATCCATTTGGTTCATCGATAAACTGAGTAAGGCCACAACTGCATGTTGATACCCTCGAGCCAGCCTCCACCCAGAGATCCGAAAGAGGAGCTATTTTACCTCCTGAATTTTTCATCCTGGGAGCTTCATCATGCTATTTGATCCCACAGTTCGGGACATCGGCACAGCTACGAAACGTTAAGCGATAGACATAACATATCGGAGGTAATATTCTGTTCCGCACCTCCACAGGAATGGATCTAGCCAGATCGATGTCTCCTAGAACATTATATGTTAGAACTACTTATGCGGTTTATTTTTTTTTATGGGTCTAGCACACGTGCTACAGGAAAGTCCCTAAAGCGCTCGAGGAGCGGCATGTGTGCGGAAAAAGCGATTCACGTTGTTCTTAAATCGCTGTAAATTGTACTCGGTGGGAAACACAGCCCTGGGCAAATTATTCCAAGATGATGTTCTCCATATAAAAGACTGCTTGAAAAGCGTTGTACGCGGAGTAACAAGCTGAACCTCACACGAATGTGAAGTATTAGCGCGACGGGTATTTCTAAAATGCACCGCTCTGGGATAGGTTATATTTGACAATATCTGAGCATTATAACCAAGTAACAATAATGCCCCAACTTAACAAACAGCCTGTATATTTTAGACTCATTTCTTACAAGTTTTAGAAAATTATATGTAAGGTATAATATATAATATATAAGAAAACTCATACTTATTGTCTTTGGCGGCATCTATGGGAGATACATTAAACACAAGTATGGTCTATCCTATTAATCAATATAATCATTTGGAGGGGAATCATTACTGTGAAAATTTCAAGAACTCTAAGTTTGGGTAGAAATCTGGTTCAAAAGAAAACCAATAACACTCAGAGAATATTATAGTTTAATACAACCTATAGATCGCGACTCCATTTCACATTATTATCTAACAGTTCCCTTTGTTCAGCTTGATAATTATGACTAATTCGTATATTAGAAAATAAATTAAAATTCCTAATTAATTTTAGCACAGACATGGTAGAAGTAAATATAGTTCGTTCTATTACGAGACGAAATGTCGATTGTTTGAGCTACCTTAAATACGAGGCTGACCTTGCCTGAGAACCCTTGTTTTTCGATCAGGCTGGAAACTGGCATCGGCCCTGTTAAGCTACTTAAAGTACTGACCAGCACTGAAGTTCCTGAATAACTAGGACAATAATCAATCTCGCTTATGCAAAGGCGGAAGACGGTCAATTTTAACTGACTTTCCAGAACAGGATTCTATAGAATTATTTTTCTTACAATATTTTTGAGTAATTTAGCCTTCTTTAACAGTTTTTACTGCTGAAAATAGTGCGTTATTTTAGACTAGGGAAAGCAACACTAGAAATTTCCAGTTAAGTTCTTTAGGCATTTAAAAAAATAACCAAATAAATATTATAAAAAGTTCTTTTTGCATTAAAATGTCTGTAACATCGTGACCGCTAATATTCTTGAAAAAAATCTGTTTCGAGATAATTTTTTGGCATCAATATATTCTTTGGTTTGCTAAAAACGGCACAATTACTTTAATATCGTCTGGCATCTTCGAGGCATGCTGTCGACGAGATTTTCGGCATACTCGGGCAATGATCTCCAAATTTTTCGAATCTCGCTAGACAGTCAAAGTCTTTCCTCTGAGCTGTCTCTTTACAAGGGACCAAACGTTTTCAATCGGTTTGGTGTCCGGCGATTGTGAGGGCCACTCTAGTATTTTATCGTGGACCCAAACGAGCCGCTTCGCGACGTGATGTTCGCCCAGCAAAGGTTTCTTTAACGTACTTCGTGAACACGAAGATGTGGTCGAAGAGTCTCATGGGACACATTCAAACCTGATTATCTTAATTTTGCCGCTCCTTGACGCAGTGTCAATGTCAGGTCCCATGAAAACAAAGCCATGATTCGTTTCTCGACTTCCGGAGTGACTTTGCCTGTCGAGCCTCGTTTTGACAAGTCGTCGACATTTTTCGTTTCATTAAAACGACCCACTTCTTCACAAACCACACCGACTTTTTATTATATTTAGCGCCTGCGGAATGTGTCGTTTTCCGCCCCTTTGGATGGGAACGAAGAAAGACTGCCTTGAACTGACGCGCAAACAATTTTGGATTTTACGTGATTTCGATGTAAGTTCGGAATTGGCTGATACTTCAAAATGAATTATCGCGGACACGTTCTTACTTGACAGATCGTAGACATTTATCATATCGGTACCCATTTTGCACCTTTTCCTCATTGAGAGATTTCGCTTTAGATACCAACTATATGTTAACAGCATTTTTCTTTTCACCTCGTTTTTTTTTTTTTTTTTATGGGTCTAGCACACGTGCTGCAGGGAAGTCCTTAAAGCGCTCCAGGAGCGGCACGAGTGCGGAAAAAGCGATTCACGTTGTTCTTGAATCGCTGTAAATTGTACTCGGTGGGAAACACAGCGCTGGGCAAATTATTCCAAAGGGATGACGTTCTCCATATAAAAGATTGGTTGAAAAGCGTTGTACGCGGAGTAACAAGCTGAACCTCATACGGATGTGAAGCACCAGCGCGACGTGTATTTCTAACATGCACCGCTTTGGGAGGAATTAAGCGGGCTACATCCTTCGAATACTTTGTAGAACAGACTCAAGTCGCCAACCGTTCTTCGATGTTCCAGCGAATCAAGGCCGCCGGTCAATTCCGGGTCCCCAATCAGACGGACCGCTCTTCTCTGAACAGAATCCAACAAATGCAGTGTATGTTTGGGAGCGGAGCCCCAAACGTGGGAGCAGTATTTCACAGTTGGTCGAATTTGGGCTTTGTAAAGAATTAACAGTTCTTGTGGGGTGTAAAGCTTTCTGGTTCTAAATAATATTCCCAACTTTTGAGAAGCTCTCCTTGCTATGCCTGCAACATGTTCATGCCAGGACATATTTGCTCCCAAACTAACGACCAACAAATTGAGCGACGATGCTAGGGGAATGGAGTGCCTGCCGCCTGGGTTTTTGTAGCGTTAAATTCCACTTGGTTACTGTCACCCCAAGATAGAATTTCTTCCAGGTCTTTGTTAAGTTGAACGACCTCCTGCTGTCTGCGGACATTCGCCTGAGCAGCCGATGTCCGAGCGTTCAAGGTGAATGAAGAGACAAGCGTGCTGTCATCTGCAAAGCTGTAGATTGGATTCCCGGTCTTTTCCAGCAGATCGTTAATGTAAATGAGAAAGAGAGTAGGAGACAGTATGGAGCCCTGGGGCACACCGGCGTTGATAGTGAGGGTGTTAGAAAGAAATCCGTCGACCGCCACTCGTAAAGAACGCTCTCTGAGGAAACATGAGAGCCACAAACAGAACCTTTCAGACATACCATAAGAGCGTAACTTAGCCAACACTCCATCGTGCCAAACACGGTCGAATGCCTTGGAAATGTCAAGAGCAACCGCTCGAGATTCTCCAAAGTGTTCAGTTGCGTTGTTCCAAACATGTGTTACATAAGTCAGGAGATCTCCTGTTGATCTATGTTTACGAAAACCATATTGGTGATCGCTAATAATATTGAATCGTTCAAGATATTTTAAAAGATGCTCATTGATAACCTTTTCCATGACTTTTGATATTATTGAAAGCAGTGCAACTGGTCGGTAGTTATTTGGCAAGGTCTTCTTGCCTTTTTTAGGTATCGGCTGAACCATGGCACATTTCCAGCAGGACGGAAATATTCCCTTTCTGTAGGATAGGTTAAAAAGTCTGCAGAAAACTGGTGTTAGTTCCCTTGCACAGTTTTTGAGAACTATGGCAGGTATTCCGTCAGCGCCAGAAGCCTTTTTGGTGTCTAGCTTCATTAAAATATGCTTTATGATGCGCTGCCTGAAGACAACATCGGGCATCCTTGACTGCAATATGGGAATAGTAGGTGGTGTTTTTCCTTGGAAATCGACAGTAGAATGTGAAGCAAAGAGTTCAGCCAACAAGTTCGCTCTCTCAACGGGTGTGTTTGCAATGGAATTATCTGGCCGTGTGAGTGGTGGTATGGTGGATTTGGTAAAATTTTGACTAACTGCCTTAGCGACTGCCCAAAAGGACCTGGAATTGTTGGGACAAGCGAGAAGTTTGTTTCTAATTCGTTGATTGTGTGCCTCCTTGGTTTCGTCGATAATTCCCTTGCATCTGTTCCGAGCATGAACAAAGATGTTACGATTTACGGTGTTAGGATTTTCACGCCATTGTCGGTAGGCAATATGTTTAGAAGCAACAGCTTCTTTGCATTTTTGGTCGAACCAAGGCTTGCCGTTGGAGGAGCATTTCTTCGAAAAAGGGATGTAAGCTCGTTGTCTTTTGTCAAACTGAGGGAGCAAGAATAGGAGAGAATCACTAGCTGCAAGATTTAGGCTGTAGGGGGATGGCCAAACTGTTCCCAGTGAAAATCCTGTAGGAGTTGTAGTATTACATTTACAGTGAGTGGAAGGGTATTATCATGCATTAGCAGAGGAGCGATTATGTATCCCTCGCCGCATATTCTGAAGTCTAGACAATTTAACGAACACAGTATAAGTAAAGATATTAGTTAAATCGATAGTAATGGTCTATTTTTTTATTTTTCAGATTTATGGATTGAAAAAATTAAGAGTAATAAAGATTTGTTTGACAAACTCCAGACGATGAAAGTGGATGAAGCAAAACGACCTCAGAAGTTGGTTAATGATGATATCTTAGGATTTTATGGCAGTTTTAAGAAAATTGATGTTGATTAATTATTTCTAAATATCATTTGAATTTTACTACAGTTTATATAAAAAATTCAGTTTTTTATACTTTTTCCTTTAAAATATAAAATAAATTAACCTACTAGATAATACATCTTTTCTTGGCAGACAATACGTATAAAGTTAGTTAAGACCTAGTTGAATAAGGTAGTATGCTAGTCTGTGGTAAACTATTAGCTATATCATACAGGTCATATGTGACTCATCCTGCCTCACTCTCGTTTTCTCTCTGTAGTTAGTAAGAATTCCTGTGTAGGGCGAATAATACTGTAATCTCTTTAACTTAATTTCAGCCAAATTGTGTTGACCTTTGTGTCGTCTGGTTATTAAATATTATGCGACCATAGGTTCTTTTACGCACAAAAATACGTCAATGCAATTTTAGAAATTATCCCTGCGCCGGTTATGGTTTTGAATTTTATCGTGGTCTAGACTACACCTTGTAACGAATCACAAAGAAAATTAAGGAATTTTACTCTCGGGTGACTGTAAGAAGTTAATATGGTGATCCGTTTGGGTGGTGGTGGGTCAACCAGTTAACTTCCCTTAACGAGTAAGGCCACTCCAGGTCCCAGGAAAAAAAAGGCTAATTTCGGTATTTTTTTTTTTTTTTTCAAACGTAGTGCTTTATTAAACAAATATTTAAGTGTATAAAAATATTTTTTTAATCTTTTTAATTCAAAATAGTCGCTTCAGAATCCAAGACGACAAGGCACCTTTTATGCAAGGTCTGAAACGGGCCATAGATTTCAACCTAGAAGAAAAAAAACAAAAAATTTTCATTAATATACGTCAAAACCGTTTTTTTTTTTTAAAAAAAAAAATGGTGCACATTTGAATTTTTTTTCAAAAAAAACGATATTCTTAAATTTATTTACCTTATCACTATATGACCTTTACCATGATTATCATCTAGATTAACAATAGCACTTTCGTTTTTTTATTCTTTTCGGTAGTTTATCTTTCATAAATATACCTCGAAAATTGTTAATTTTCAAAAGATATTTAATTAAATGATTATTTGTAAGTCGTTTATGAGGTATAGGTTTCAGCAGTTTTTTGAGTATGACTTTAAATATAATCCACATCCGATTTTCTAAGTCTACTCAGTATATATCACCACTATACCAAACATTTTATTTTTGCGCTCGACGCGCGTTTCACTAACCATGTTAGCTTCATCAGAAGCGATGATTGACTCACTGATTGATTGAAGTCAATCATCGCTCCTGATGAAGGTAACATGGTTAACGAAACGCTCGTCGAATGCAAAAATAAAGTGTTTGGTATAGTGGTGACATATACTGAGTAGTGTCATTGTGCCAAAAGTTCCACATTCCCAATTTACTATTTTATAAGGTTTTAAATAAAGATCACTTCCTTTTTTTCCTATTGCAATAAATTCCGTCATTTCATTATATCCTTTTGTTTCTTCCAATTTTTTTTTACAGGTTTTGCATCATTCACAGCTTTTGCAATTCCTACTGCGCCACCTTTAGAGCTCCTAAAGCCAATAAGCCAGCAAATAATGGTATGAGTGAAAGAAATCCACCAGTTTTTTGAATTGGTATTACCCTTTTCTTAGTAGGTAGTACTTCTTCCCTTTTGTTATTATGTTTAGCGCAGTTTTTATACTTTGGTTTAAACTTTTAAATTGTTTCCCTTATGTTCTTTTTTAGCTTTTGAAATAGCTCGAGATAACGATATACCTCTTGCTGCACGATCTTCTTGTGCTGTCTTTCTTTTTTCCTGAGTCCCATACCTAGTTTTCTTTTAATTTTCATAGCACTACTAATTCCAAGTGTAGCTGTTTTTTCACCAAAAGTTGCATCTTTAGCTTTTAATCTTATTATTATGTTGTTCAGCTTCAAAAAAAAATATTGATTTAACACACACCAAGTTGAAAGAAAACTATATCGTTAGAATATCAAAACGAAGAAAAGCATTCGCAAAGGATATACTCCAAATTGGACAATAGAAATTTGTCAAATAAGAAAAGTTCAATTAACAAATCCATCAACTTACCTTCTAAAAGAGGGGTGGTTTTCACGAAAGAGAATTGCAAGTTAAATATTGAAAAAATTTTACGTAGACGGAATAATAAAATTTTTGTTAAATGGTTGGTATTGGATAAATCTCACATTTCATGGATTCTGAAAATAGATGTGTTACAAAAATATAAAAGTCGAAATAAATTATAATTATTTATTTTATTTCAAAATTATTTGTTTACATCCAATAATTAATAGGTAAGTATATTTTTTTTTTTTTTAAATTTTTCATTATAAATTTTCTTTCGGTGTTTTTCTCCAAAAATATGTTTTATAACAATTTCACTTTGCAAAATTCTTTGTTGAAATCTAAGTTTGTCAATATAAAGTTTTTGATATTCACTTTTTTTAGCTTATCTATATGCAAAGTCCCATTTAACGAATAAATGAACTTTATTGTTATCCTCACTAATAGTCACTGACTTCATCATAATATTTTCTTTTTAATTCTTTTGTGCACATCACTATTATTTTTAAAACAGTGCTGACGTGTTCACTATTGGGATTTACAGTATTATAGATGATTATAATGTTGAAACAGATTAAAATATTTCTGAAATTCTTGATTATTTAGTATTTCAATTCCGTAGTATAAAATCTCATCCAATTCAACTAATTTCTCAACTGATTTCTTACCAAGACGCACATAGTTTTCTTCTCTTTGGACTTTTGTAATCAGGAACTTATTCAATTTTTAAAATATAGTATGATATTTCCATATTTAGAAGGTATGTATCAGCGTGAGAAGAATAAAAACGATTCAACATTACTAACCGATTTCTCTCTATTCCTCTTCATTAAGGATAACATTAATCCGTTTTGTACTCCAATCAAAATTTTTGGTTCGAAGTCAATCATACTCATTCCAAAACATATAAATTTTGATAAGGATTAGTTTAAATGGAATATTTTGGAATCTACATGTTTTTCGCTACTTTTGTCAATTGATTCCTTAGAAATGGTACTATAACAATTTAATTGTTTAGGTTTAAAACTATAACCAACAAATTCTGTGAAATTTTTATACATCATGATAACTTTGTGTGCACCTATTGAACAAAATATTTATAATATAACCTGCACTGCAACCTGGACAATAAATTTTAAAATGTTGCATTTTGATTTTTTAATTTGTGAAACATGCATTTAGGTGACTTATCTGTTTTGATAATATATAATGACTAAAGCTGTTAAAAGTGAAAATGTACTTATCGACATTACTATGTATGAAATAAATGAAATAAAGTACTTTGGACCCTCTTCGTGTTTATTTTGTGTGCAATGAGAAATGGGACGTTTTGTTATGCAGTTAATATCAAAAATAGACTTATTTGAATAATAAAATAAAATTTAAAAAAATATGTACTACTCATCTCTCTTTTATTAATTTTGTAAGAATAAGACAGTGTGTTATTATTAATTCTTTCAATATGCATATAATTACATGACTCAACGACACTAATATTTGCGTTATTATCAAAACCCATTCCATGTAATACCCTTGGCGGATAATACACATACAAGGTACTATTTACAACAGAGTACAAAAGGATGAAGTTGATTGGATAAGCCATAAAACACTGTTTATTTTAATTGTGTTTAATAAAAAGCTCAAAAAAGAAACATAAATATTTCTACAATATATAAAGTTAATATAAGTATTTCATAATATTTGACAGACTATTGACACAAAAATGTTAATTAAAATTAAATATACAATAATAGAGCTGTTTATATCTCCTTTATTTGATATTTCACATTTATTTTGAGAAAGCCATAAATACTCGATTAAATCACAATTTTTCCAACGTTTATAATGTACTGCAATAGGACAATCGAATTTACAAACATCTTCAATTTTTAAATAATAAAATCCAGAACGTGCTAAACTTCAGGCTTTAATTTCCCCTTACATTGTTTGAATGAAGACAGTCGTGATTCATAATTTCGAAATAATGTATTATCAATTTCCTTTTCAGATGTCTCTAAACACATGGTTGATATGTTTATTCAATAATTTTATGCTTGTAGATTTTTAAATACTAAATTTGACTATTTTCAATGTGAAAAATCGTTACGGCATGTACGCGTTTGGGGCCAGGAGGGGATATTTTCGAAGATTTCAAAGATAGAAGGAGTTCATTAGAAGATCGAAGGAGCTCATTAAAAGAGAGAGAGTGTTATGATTGTGGTCGAGTTGAAGTCGATATATTTGTAGAAGAGTTAAGGGTGTATATACAGAGTATGTGGACATAAATGAACATTTTTTAAAGCAGTGCCTTGTTACTTTTCAATGGCAATTAAAAATAAGCTTTTTAGTTGATGTTATTCAAAAATTTAGAATTATGAGATTAAATCGACAGATTAATATTTTCTACTATAAAAATTTTCGATAGCATCAATTTTAAATTCTCAATTTTCAGATTCAGTTTAATCGTTAATGCGTAAGCTTTCACAGAATATAATTCTGCAAAACAACAAGCTACGTCATCTCGACAGCATATTTTCAAATAAAAAATTTTATGTTCTAACCATATAATAATCTTCTTTAAAAATGTTAACTACCAGTTAAACCGGAATCTAACGTTTTGTATATCTGGTCATCTCCAACCAACCATACGACGCACAGTGGGGAAAAACGAAAAATCGTGTTTCAAAATTGTCTAGAGCAGAGGTGTCAAACTCAATTTTGCAGAGGGCCATATATTAAATTTAGAATGTGTAGGCGGGCCAGATTCAAATAAAAAAAATGTACTGAATTATTATAACATTTTATTTATTTAATTATATAGTATATAATATACGGTTGTTAAAAATTATGATTCTTCATTGCGATCGCGGGCCTTATTGATACTTCCCGGGGGCCGGATGCGGCCCGCGGGCCGTATCTTTGACATCCCTGGTCTAGAGCCTTCAATTTTGGTTTTTTGAAAGTTTTAAGCCGATCGGTCCACATAGTCGACCTATACAATAAAATGAAAAAAAAAAAACATTTTTTTGCCTGTTTCTTCAATTTGGAGGTTATGTACGTACTTATGCGACTTAAAACCAACGAGGATTTGTTGAAAATTTCATTACGAAGAGTTTGTTTTACTTTTTGTCTCGATTCGACTTATATAACCGGAGTTATTCACATTTTAAGCTCAAAAAACGCGTTTTGAAAACTTAAATTGTTTATAAACAAAACTCAGGACAAGGCTACCCCAGAAAGGGTTAAAATTATAATATTGCTGTAGCTAGACTCTGCAATTTCCAACGCTTTACTGCACTACTTAGGCAAGTGCACTTTTTATGAACAGCGCTTAACAAGTTTTGCAACAATGCGGCCACACTAAAGCTCTATCTATTGCATTTTCTTCAACAGAATGGGTAAAAAGAATAGAAAAATACACTTCAGAGGAAGCCTATTGTTCAATTTATCTGGAAGATTTTTCCATGCTACGACTCTTGAAACTGAAATGTAGAGAATTATTCAAGCTACCAGACACAGGATCATATTTTGATACAATAGTTCTTGCATGTAAATGAAGAATATGAATAAACGTACCGTTATTATTTTATATCCATAACATTTGCATAAATAATTTCTTTAAGGTTGTTAATTATAAATATGTTTCAACAATTGACTTAAAATGACAAATCAAGTATGGCGGATGCCAAAATTGAATCGAGCAAGAAAGTTTCTCTGTGGCATTTAGACTGTGGCAGTCAGATCATTCAAGTTTAGTTGCGGGATTTAAATTTTCATGCAGTTATTGCTAGAATATTGCTGCTGTAAATTTTAAGTATCGTAGACAATTTTCTAGCAGATACAAAAAACAGTGATACACGCAGAAAAGGACAGCACACACAGCTAGAAAATGGCTACAACAGCTAAAACGTTTTGTTAAAATTGGGACAGCTAAATATTTTGCTGCACTAGCCATATTGTTGGCTGTTGTAGCAAAAAAGTGGCTGCTATTGCTAAACAGTGGCACAACTTGGTTTGAAACTGTAAGCGTTTTCTGTGTCTCAGTCGCTATATAATCAGAAACCAACGTCCGCCATTTTGAAACAAAAGTTTAATTGAAAAATCGGCTCCGACAACTTTGTTCGGAATTTAATAAGCTTCAATTTAAAAAAAAATCGTCCAAATCGAACCAAAATTGAAGGCTCTAGACAATTTTGAAACACGATTTTTCGTTTTTTTTTTTTATCCCCACTGTGCGACGCCGACGTATTAAAATTTTCAGTTCCAAATCAATTTGTCTTCTTTTGACCAAGTAAATAGAACCATAAATTATGAATCTGTAGAAATAGAAAGAAGTTTGAATTTAAATTTATACATATATATATATTATATATATATATATATATATATATATATATATATATATATATATATATATATATATATATATATATATATATATATATATATATATATATATATATATATATATATATATATATATATACGAGGCTGGTTTGAAAAGTCCGTGCAAAGTCCGAGAGATGGCACCACCGGCGCGTATCGAGGTCATGTTTAGTTAGTAGCATCTCTTGAATGAACGCACACCAAGTTTCAGCCATATTGGTCTATTTCTTTGTGTTTGGTATTCGTGTGAATCAAGGAAGTCGAGTGATTTTCAAGAAATGGACGAAAAAGAATTTCGTGTGGTGATTAAACATTACTTTATGAAAGGCAAAACGCCTCAGGAGACTAAAGAGAAGCTTGATAAACATTATGGTGACTCTGCACCTTCGATTAGAATAGTTTATAAGTGGTTTCAAAATTTTCGCACTGGCCATATGGGCACAAGTGACGCTGAACGTTCTGGACGGCCTGTGAAGGTTACGACTCCAGAAATCATTGATCAAATCCATGATATGGTGATGGATGACAGAAGAGTTATGGTGCGTGAGATTGCTAGTGCTGTGGGCATCTCGACTGAACGGGTACATAATATTTTGCATAAACATTTGGACATGAGAAAGCTATCCGCAAGATGGGTGCCGCGATTGCTCACGCTTGACCAAAAACGGAATCGTGTGAAGTGTTGCAAGGATGGTTTGCAGGTGTTCCAGAAGAATCCGGAGGACTTTAAGCATCGTTTCGTCACTGTGGATGAAACATGGATACATTACTATACTCCTGAGACCAAACAACAGTCTAAACAATGGGTTACCAAGGGGGAATCTGCACCAAAAAAGGCGAAGACCGTTCCTTCGGCCGGAAAGGTTATGGCGACTGTCTTTTGGGATTCGCAAGGGATAATCCTCATCGACTATCTGGAAAAGGATAAAACTATTACAGGTGAATATTATTCATCGTTATTGGACCGTTTGAAAACCGAGCTGCAAGAAAAACGCCCGCGATTGGCCCACAAGAAAGTCCTTTTCAATCACGACAACGCACCAGCACACACCTCAGCAGTTGTGGTCGCAAAATTAATGGAAATAGGATTCCAACTCGTTTCACATACCCCTATTCTCCAGACTTGGCTCCCTCGGACTACTATTTGTTCCCCAATTTGAAGAAATGGCTGGCGAGACAATGATTTTAATCAAACGAGGAGGTGATTGCAGACACTAATGGATATTTTGCAGACTTGGA
This sequence comes from Pachyrhynchus sulphureomaculatus, assembly GCA_019049505.1. Taxonomy (NCBI): domain Eukaryota; kingdom Metazoa; phylum Arthropoda; class Insecta; order Coleoptera; family Curculionidae; genus Pachyrhynchus; species Pachyrhynchus sulphureomaculatus. The sequence continues at coordinate 38,235,280 of CM032450.1, forward strand.
CAAATCCTATTATTCGGAAGGGATCAACAAACTAGAACATCGTTGGACGAACTGTATAAGCCTAAAAGGAGACTATGTCGAAAAATAAAAAAGGTTTACCCCAAACACATAAGTAGATTTTATTTTTGCACGGACTTTTCAAACCAGCCTCGTATATATATATTTTATAATATACAAAACACGCTTAGAAATTTTTCTAGAATATTAAAAGTATTTCGTTCAATATATTAAAAGTTTCTGATATATTGTAAAAATGTAATATGTTGTTTTATTAAAAAAATCGTAAAGTGGCGATTTGAATGCATTTATTTTGAATAAAACGGAAATTCTTAATATCTGACTTTTTTTGTGAAATCAGCTTTCTATCAAAAACACAACTTGGTCTACAATAAACTTTTGCCACATTCTTAAACATGGCTACATAAAATTAGGTAAACAGATGGTCACTTACAGTGATAGTTTTATTAATATATACTCTTCCTTCTCTTTTTGTAATCTTCTTTCTTCCATTAATTGTGGAATTTCGTTGGTCATTCAGTCTTTTCCCTTATATCTAGTCGCATTTCCCAATGTGGTGCCTTTAGCTGAATTTCTCAGTTTCGTCCATATTTCCACATTGTCTGTATGTTGTCTCATATTTTTTGTTATTAAGTTGTATATAAAGCTATATATATATATATATATATATATATATATATATATATATATATATATATATATATATATATATATATATATATATACGTTTCGCAAAAATCTCATTTGGTTTTATCAATGCTTACTGCTTGCCTGTAAATAACGCAGGGTAGTGGGGAGTAGCCTCATTTCCTCTGGACTGACATGCCCACCGCGGTGGTGTAAGCTGCTAGAGCGTTTGTTTTTGGTACTATTAAATATGTCCATGCTGTTGAAAGGATCCAGTCAGTAGTTAATGTTGGAGGAGAGCTGCTGTTTGTTTATTACGGACGCTGAGTGTGTATCCTTGAGATTTCTGAGTGATGACCCTGTTGTCGTCAGATGTAATCTGTAGGGTCAATAGAGGAAGTTTGATTTTTGGCTTATGTTCAGGGGTTTCTGAGATCTTGTTTGTATGCTCTTTCGTTTTTGCATCGCTCTTTTCATCGTTTGTGTGCTGTACCCGTTCTGTTTTACTGTGTATAGTATGTTATTCAACTGACTTTGTCTGTTGCGGTGGCTTTCCGAATTTCTTTTTTTTTTCTTAGTATTGTGTCTTTTTGCTTGCAACTGTTAATATAGATTTTATAGCTTGTCGCTAGCTGCTGTTGAAAGGAAGCTAATTTCGTTTGTTTGTTACGGATGCTAAGTTAATATCCTTCTGTTGGTTTGTCTTTTGTAGGCCTTATTATAATTGCCACATAGCATGCTTTTTGTTTAGTCTTATTTTGTCCTTTGGACTTCTGAGTGATGATCCTACGATTCTATTTGGATTGCAGTTGGTGGCTATATTGTATTTTTCAAGAAATGTTTGTTATTTTTCCGATAGCACAGTGTATTTCTACGTTTTTTTCAGATAGTTTTTGAGGTTTTGCTTGTGTGCTATATTGTTGTTTTTTGGTGTACAAATATCTACTAGTGTATTCTGTAGACAGTGTGCGACATATATCATTCTGATCTCTTGTGCATAAGCACCCCTAAGTAGTAGGTAGTTTGTTATTTTCTTTTCTAGTCTAATGTGAACCGGAATTTCGGATGTAAAGAGTTGACATTCACTGTCTTTATTGATTTCCAAGATAGGCTAGGCCTCTATCTTATAATTGTGAAAGTATAAAAATAATTTCAAATACCAAATATAAACTTATTCTATCTTAACCTAAGTTCTTACAATAGGAATCCTATACTAACTTAACCTAGGAAATGTGTTTAGTATGTACATGAGTTTCTTAATGCTAGGACTTAGAACTAAGACTAAAAATACCTTCGACTAAGACTTACGCTAACTTAAACTAGTACGTAACAATGACTTAAATTAGGACTAATTTAAACTTAACCTTGAATGACAATCTTCTTGGCACGGCGGGCGAGGGGGGTCGTCGTCTTCGTCCGAGAGCAGCAGCGGGTCCGACGGTCTCGGGAACTGGTGGCTGGCTTGAGATGGGAGTCGGAAGGCGTCCCTGAAGCACGGGTTGGGGTGCTGAGACGCCTTCTCGAGGAACTTTTGTTGAATTTGTCTCATGTGTGCCTTTACGGTAGGCACACCGAGGTCCCTGTGAAGTTGACGGTTCCTCATGAACCACGGGGCTCCCGTGATCATCCTCAGGGCCTTGTTCTGCACTCATGTTTTGGAGAGCTGGCACCAGGTGGGGCAGGCGTACGTGAGGCCTGCCTTCACGATGGAGTTGTAAACCAGAAGCTTGGTCCGTGGCACCAACTTACTGGAGCGATTTAGGATGGGATAGAGTTTTCCCAGTAGTTGCTTCACCTTCGTGGTTGCAGTGCAGACCTGGTCCTTCCAGAGGAGTTGTCGTCGAACTGGACGCCCAGGTACTTGAAGAGTTGACATAATCTGATTTGTGGAGTTCATATTTTCCATTTTTTTTTAATTCTACGGAAAATTCTTACTACAAAAATTCTATTAAAATTTTAAACTAATATTTGTCTAGTACACTCTGTAGTTAAATGTTAATTTAATATGATTATAATACGATTACCCTTGTTTGGGTAATAGTATTTTAACCAGTAATAATAAAATACTTTAAATTAAATTTGAATTTTACAATAAAATATTTTTAGTACACTGTGTAATCAAATATTTTTAATCTGTACCTGACCCGAGGATAAAATGTTATCGGTTGGTCAGTTATGCAGACTGGTTTCTCAAACAACTTCAAGTTAATATTAATAATTAGTGTTTTGCAGTTTTCAATGGCTTACCATCGCGTGTGTTCTGTGATTTTGATACTCGTGAGCACCTTAAAATTGTGTGCAGGGCAATATGCCGTTCCTGAAATAAAATTTGAAGCATTTACTCCCAAAGGATTAAGAATTTCTATACCTGGTACGTAAAATGCAAATCACCGTTGTCCGGGAATACCAAAACACGTAGAATAAACATTAGGAATAAATTAAATGTTTGTCTTGTTTAAGAAATAAAGAGAAGTTATTTGGTACACATATTTTATAAAAACCATATATTTGTTTTGTATCAAACCTAAAATGTAAAAAGCTTTTGTAAACAAGGTTATTGTATTACTTAATTTCAACCCCAATATACAATAAAAGAAGCAACCGGTAACAGGATTATTTTAAACAAATAACAACACAAAAAGTGTGCTTTTTTTTTAATTAAATGCTAAAAATTAAAAAAAAAAATGATGTGGTTTATCGGACGAACACGGTTAGTAAGTTTTGCCCTTGTATTAAAAAGTATATGAGTTCCGAGAAGAATGGAAAACCCGTACGTGCGCGTATCAGTTACTAAGTAGGGCCTGGTACATTTCCCTCTATTTTGGAGCCTGTTAGTTAGCCAGATTGATGACAGTGTTCGGCATCTCGTAACACAATCACGATAGTAGTGGAGATTTAGCAATGATTGATAGATGGTACGTCCGGGTTGTATGGTATACTATTCTCGTACCACATGTTCTTTTAATACACATAAATCTTACCAAGAGTCTTCTGCCGATAAGTTATTAGACATTTTTCGGGGATGTCACACGTCAATTAGTAAGATCGTGGGTACCACATGGGTTGAAAAGGCCCAGGACTTATCCAGCGATCTTCCATTTGGACAATTTTCGTATAGTATGATTTGGAAAGCTTTTTAAAATAAGACGCAGTTTTTCTCTGTAGCCACCTTTTCAAACTTAGAAAGAGGTAATAATCGCTGGAAGCCAGATCTGGTGAATACGGCGGATGAGCAAGCAGTTCATAGCCCAATTGATCTAATTTCGCCATCAATTTTATAGAGTTGTGAGCGGGCGTATTACCTTGGCCAAACAACACTTTTCTGTTCACTAAATGCTGCCTTTTTTATGATTTTACCTTTCAAACGATCCAATATACCAACGTAATAGTCTACGGTGATTGTTCGCCCCCTCCTAAGATAGTCGATCAGTAATATTCCATGCTCATTCCAAAATATACTTGCAAAAATCTTTCCAGCTAATGTTTTTGTTTTTGGACGCTTCGGTCGCCTTTCATGCGGTTCCAGCCCCTCTACGGACTGCCTGCTGGAGTCAAGCGTGTCGATTCACGCTTCGTCCACTGTAACGAATCGACGCAAAAACTCCTTTGAATTACGCCGAAATAGTGCCAAATAGCGTTCTAAATCTTAGACGCGTTGCTGCTTTTGATCAATGGTGAGAGTGCGCGACACCCACACATAGCATTTTCAAATGCCTCACGCATTCTGTTGATATCTTCACGATGTCAGCTATCCCTCTCACTTTCTCGTTGCGGTCATTCAGAACATTATGGCGAATTTTTTTATACTTTTCGGAGTGACTGCCTCATTTGGCCGTCCGGAACGTGGTGCATCATCGGTGCTTGTACGACCGCATTCAAGTTCACTAAACCATCCACAGATAGTTGTTTTCGACTCAGCAGATTTGCCATAACACTTGTTAAGCCATTTTCCTGTTCTGGCTATATTTTTTCCCATCAAAAAGCAATGTTTAATCAACAAACGAAATTCCTTTTTAGTGTTCCGTACGGAACACTTATAAGATCACTTCGGTGTCTGTCGGTCTGTCTGTCCGTCTGTCTGTCTGTCCGTCTGTCACACCCGATTTTCTCCGAAACTATTTGTCATAGAAAGTTAAAATTTGGTAATAATATAGGAATTGATGGCCTCATCAGAGCCATGTAGTTTTGAAAATTAAATTTTGACTTAAGGGGTTAGTTTGGGGGGTGAAATCGAAATTTTTTACTAGGTAATCGAGTGTGGTGTCAAATGAAAGCCTGTGAAAACACGAGTAAAAAATATATATATAATGTAATACTTGCGCGGACTTTTCTTTGTATTATTTTTAAATAACCGGTCAAGTGCAAGTTGAACTTGCACAATTAGTGTTCCGTACGTTGATTGTTTTTAAAATAAAAAATTTTGTAAGGGTAGTATAAAATGATCAGTGACTTCACAAAACACACCCCAAATGAGTTTTCAACAAAGTTTGTCTCCAATCTTTACTGAAAACTGAAGACCTTGAAATTTTGGTTTTTTTCTATACCAGATAAATTATTAAAGGTAATGATAATTTTCGTTCAATCTATACCCCGTCGAGAATATACCAGGATTTTTTCAAAATTTTTTGATCAGTACTTTTCGAGATAAGGTAGGGGACAGCGATTTTTCACGATTTTTTAAAAGTAATACGAAGAAAAGTGTGCGCAAGTATTACATTATATATATATTTTTTACTCGTGTTTTCACAAGCTTTCATTTGACACCACACTCGATGACCTAGTAAAAAAATTTTTTTTCACTTCCGATTTCACCCCTCAAAACGAATCTCTTAAGTCAAAATTTATGTTACGGTGTTACAAAATGATCAGTGACTTCACAAAACATACCCCAAATAAGTTTTCAACAAAGTTTATTTCCAATCTTTACTGAAAATTGATGACCTTGAAATTTCTGTTTTTTTTTATATACCAGATAAATTATTACAGGTAATGCACTCGTGATAATTTTCGTTTAATTTACACCCCGTGGAGAATATTCCAGAATTTTTTCAAAATTTTTTGATAAGTACTTTCCGAGATAAGGCGGGTGGACAGCGATTTTTCGCGATTTTTTAAAAATAATACAAAGAAAAGTGCGCGCAAGTATTACATTATATACATATTTTTTACTCGTGTTTTCACAAGCTTTCATTTGACACCATACTCGATTACCTAGTAAAAAATTTTTTTTTCACTTCCGATTTCACCCCCCAAAACTAACCCCTTAAGTTAAAATTTAACTTTCAAAACTACATGGCTCTGATGAGGCAATCAATTCCTATATACTACCAAATTTCAACTTTCTATAAAAAATAGTTTCGGAGAAAATCGGGTGTGACAGACGGACAGACAGACGGACAGACACCGAAGTGATCTTATAAGTGTTCCGTACGGAACACTAAAAATCGCGAAAAATCGCTGTATCTCGAAAAGTACTAATCAAAAAATTTTGAAAAATCCTGGTATATTTTCCACGGGGTATAGATTGAACGAAAATTATCACGAGTGCATTACCTGTAATAATTTATCTGGTATATAAAAAAAACAAAAATTTCAAGGTCATCAATTTTCAGTAAAGATTGGAAATAAACTTTGTTGAAAACTCATTTGGTATGTGTTTTGTGAAGGCCTGATCATTTTATACTTCCGTTACAACCAACATTTTTTATTTTAAAAGCAATCCACGTACGGAACACTAATTGCGCAAGTTCAACTTGCACTTGACAGGTTATTTTCCATCGTTTTGCAAAAATTGAAAGTAGCGTCATTCAAACAGCTGTAACTCGCAAACTAATCGACAAAATATCATGAAAATTTTACACTAATCTTCTGAGAGTTAACACTAACTGAAAATAATATGTTTTTTTGTTTGTGATGCCATCTCTCGGAAAGTCTCGGGACTTTCACCCTATATTAGTACCATCGTTTTTAAATTCGTAATGTCCCGAAGGCTAAAAATTAGTAATATTGCTCTCACTACCCAGATTAGTATAACGAATGGTGAGATATGATGTAACATACATCTATCTCCATGAGAAGAATGTTTATTGACTTTTATTGACTCTTCGTAATATATCAATTAGTTTGTCTAATTTTGCATACAAATATCAAAAGTAAAAGATTCCTTACTAGAGATCTAAGAAAAACTATTTTGCAATTATTATAATAATCAAATCGAATAATCCATTTTCATTTTCCTACGGGGCTTTTCCTAATAACTTTTATTTCGTTGAACTGGTTTTTCTTATAACTTTGAATAATATTAATTGATCAGTATTAAAAACTACATCTGCAGCAGTTTAATAAATTAAAAGTTTAATACCCAAAACTACATATGTTTTTAAAATGAATTGACCTCATAATCACATAATTTTTCTTGGACCTAGCATTCTATTTAGTAGCACAGATCTAACCTAAACATTGCAGTAACCTTGAACTGGTAATGCTAAATATTAAATAAACATTAAAGTAATATATTAATAACAATAGCATTACTTTAATATTAATTGTTTTTAAATAATTGATTTTAAATTGCTCCGGCAATCTCTAAAATGATGGGAATCTTTTGTTAACAGTTTTTACGTCGTATCTCTGCAAACCTTGACGAGTTTTGGACAGTGATAATGACATTTTTACGTGTCAGGCATGCTTAAAGGACATACAAACAAAAAACTTATCTCATGTAGCAGTACTAACTTTATTTTCAAAATACTTATATGCCGGCCTCGGTGGCGCGGTGGGTTAAGAGCCTGCTAAGTGATCCGAAGGTCGCTGGTACGAATTCGGCGCTAGCGTCTAGCGTCTTTTAAATCAAACATACAAGCTTGTGGCTAACACCCTTAGTTCATGAAGTCAGTAAAACAGAAATAAAAACAATATATATATATATATATATATATATATATATATATATATATATATATATATATATATATATATATATATATATATATATACTCCTGGACAAAATTAACGCAACAATATATTAAATCATACAAAACTCTATTAATTTTAATAATATTTTATGAACATTGGTTAAACTAAAAGTTAGAAAAAACTTATTTGGATACTTTAAAAGTGAATTAGCTATCAAATTTCTCTATAAGATTCGAATTAAAATTATTCTTAAGACCTAATAACAAAATCGTTGAAATTATGTAATAATGAATAAAATAAACTGGGACACTAGTAGCAAAATTAATGGTGTAACTAGGACACTAGTAGCGTGTGTTGCCTCTTCTACTTCGGATGACAGCGTTTATGCGCCTAGGCATGCTTCTAATTAAATTTTGGATAAAATCTTGAGGAATTTGCTCCCATTCTGTGATAACTGCATTTTCAAGTTCCCTTAGGTTTCTAGGTGCAGGTATATGACGTTTCACATTTTTTTTAAGGTGATCCTATACATGTTGTATCGGATTCAGATCCGGGCTTTTTGGTGGCCATTGCATAATCGCTATATCAACTTTATTAAGATAATCGAGTACCTCCCTAGCCACGTGAGGTCGAGCGTTGTCTTGCATAAACAGGAAATTGGGCCCCACAAAATGACCGAAAGGCATCACATGTTCTATTACAATATTCTCAAGATAGTAGTCAGCATTCATGGATCTCGTACGGACAGGAACTAACTCTGTGCGAGTATCAAAGCAGATGCCTCCCCAGAACATAACAGAGCCACCGCCGGATGGAATCCTTGCCGATATATTGCAAGGAGCAAACCTCTCTCCTGGTCTTCGCCATACTCGCTCACGACCATCTGGATGTTTTAGACTAACCCTAGTTTCATCTGTGAAGAAAACTTGTTTCCAATCATCCACAGACCAGTTTTCGTGATTTCGAGCAAAACGTAACCTGGCAACTCTATTCTCTCTAGTAAGCAAGGGCTTAGTGGCTGGTCTCCTACTGTTTAATTCAGCTTCATTTAACCGTCTTCTAACTATTTTAGAAGAAATTGTGACATTGCGAACAGCTTTGAGTTCGTTTCTTATTATAGAACTAGTGACAGTCCTGTTTCTTAAAGCATATTCTCTTATAAAACGCTCATCTAGGTCGCTAGTGCATCGTTTTCGCCCTTGCCCTAGCGTTCTAGAATAAGTTCCTACTTCATTCAAGCGTCTTATCATACGACTTATTGTGGAACGATGTTTGCCTGAAAAATTGGCAACATAACTCTGACAATATCCCTCGTCCAATAAAACTGAGGCTCGCACTACCTCGTATTCAGTTAAATTCCTTGTTCGATTCATTTTTCTAATTCTTCGGGGTCAAAAATAAAACAGTCTACCACAAAAACGTATTACTTTGAAAAAGGGAACAATTTATAAGCTTACTCTTAAAGAAAATCTAACGCATTATTACAGAAAACTGTTTATCTTCTAAAAAATTCTTTAAAACTGTAAATCTAAACGAATTGTTTTGATTTCTGTTATGAACAACGAAACAAAATATGCATAGCCTACTATTCAAATACTCGAGTTTATGTTTATATATATATATATATATATATATATATATATATATATATATATATATATATATATTTATGTATATATAATACATTAAAATTCCGGGATTCAATTCGTTCGTCTAACAATGAATTTGCACGACCCCGACGTTTCGCCAAAATCTCATTTAGCATTTTCAAGTACTCACGCTGCTTTTTTTTTGCATTTTTACCTGTACAGGGGAGTTGGCCATAGTTTTTTGAGCGCACATAACTTGGACACCATGATGATTAAAACGCCCATTTTAATTGAAAATAGAACTCTATTCTTCTAAATAAAACATAATAATAATCAGTTTCTGAATTAACATAATATAGAAATATTAATCAATTAAAAATAATCACGATTGGCCATCTCCCCCTGAGTGACCGGGAGAGATGGCCACTACTCTTTTTGCTCCTTCCTTTGCCTTTTGCGTCTTTCAGCTCTTTCTTTTTATATTTCTGCAGATAGAACACATCTAAGTTGGGAATGTGGACTCTTTGGTACAATGATACTACTCAGTATATATCACCACTACACCAAACACTTTATTTTTGCACTCGACGCGCGTTTCGCTAACCATGTTAGCTTCATCAGGAGCGATGATTGACTAAAGCTAAACTACAAATCTACCCTATTTATACTTAGCCTAACCCTTGAATTACTCAAGCGGAACTAATGACATAGGCAAGGCCATCAGTTCCGGTCATGTAACCAGTAGAGGGGACTATAAGGAATAGGCCCTCTGTCTTTATTTAAACTACTTTTACATTTTATGATTTCCATACTTTCGTATGCGTTCAACAATCTCCTATCAGATACATTTTTTATTAATCTTAGATTATCTAATGTTACAGTATGATCAGCTTCAAGGGCGTGTTCGGCAATGCTAGACTTTTCTGTTTTATTGTATCTTAAGTGTGCTAAATGTTCTTTAAATCGTGTTTTAATTGACCTTTTAGTTTGCCCAACATACTTTTTGTCACAATCATTACAACTAATTTCATAAATTCCACTTTTCTCACAATTAGGAATCTTATCTTTGGGATTTCCTAAGATATTCCTCAGATTGTCTGATGACTTATAGACTAAGGTGAGGCCTACTTTATTAAATACCTTATTGAGTCCCTTGCTATATTTCGGATTATATCGTACGGAGACATACTTGGTGTTATTTTTTACACGCGAAGAAAATAACACCAAGTATGTCTCCATACCATATAATCCGAAATATAGCAAGGGACTCAATAAGGTATTTAATAAAGTAGGCCTCACCTTAGTCTATAAGTCATCAGACAATCTGAGGAATATCTTAGGAAATCCCAAAGATAAGATTCCTAATTGTGAGAAAAGTGGAATTTATGAAATTAGTTGTAACGATTGTGACAAAAAGTATGTTGGGCAAACTAAAAGGTCAATTAAAACACGATTTAAAGAACATTTAGCACACTTAAGATACAATAGAACAGAAAAGTCTAGCATTGCCGAACATGCCCTTGAAGCTGATCATACTGTAACATTAGATAATCTAAGATTAATAAAAAACGTATCTGATAGGAGATTGTTGAACGCATACGAAAGTATGGAAATCATAAAATGTAAAAGTAGTTTAAATAAACACAGAGGGCCTATTCCTTATAGTCCCCTCTACTGGTTACTTGACCGGAACTGATGGCCTTGCCTATGTCATTAGTTCCGCTTGAGTAATTCTAGGGTTAGGCTAAGTATAAATAGGGTAGATTTGTAGTTTAGCTTTAGTCAATCATCGCTCCTGATGAAGCTAACATGGTTAGCGAAACGCGCGTCGAGTGCAAAAATAAAGTGTTTGGTGTAGTGGTGATATATACTGAGTAGTATAGAACACATGTCTTCGAACTCCGTACAATTTTCGTAGACCCAAAACTTACATATGCTACATTGCAACCAGTCTTCTATAAATTGCGTCTCATTATAATTATCGCTACAACCATGGCAGTTATCTTCTTCTTTGTTTTCGCTCTCACTTTCAGAGGTATTGCATTTCTATACAGGATACGGTTCTCCGTATCATTTTTTTCACTACTGCTGTCCGAGATCTTTTAAATGGCTTTACGTTTTTTACCAGTCTTCTGTTTGTCTTTTAGTTTATCAGTCTTTTTCTCTTTTTTTATCATCTTTGGTCCTCTCTTATTTTGACTTCTGATTTCTTTTTCAACTTTTTCTTTTTATTTTCGATATGTTTTTTAGAAGTTAAAAGAATGCCTACCTGCTTGGCACGTTTGCGGACTTCGTAGAGTTTTTGAGGCAGTGGAGATACTTCATTCAGTATTCTTGTTGGTATAGGTTTGTCAAATGATGATTTTGAAGTACTTAGGATTGGCTCTGAAGTATCTAACTCTTTAACTATTTTTTGTTGTTCTGTTTCACCACTAATTGCAATGCAAACCGTACGATCATTTTGTAATCTTTGTATGGGATCTTCAACATCTTCACGAAATGCGTACTGTGGTATGGCTCCAGGGTTAAATGGCATAACTCCTGTGGCGCTAAATCCATCACATTTTCAGGAGAAACTGATTTACTCCAACTTTGATTGAGCAGGGTACCAAATTGATATCTCGTGATCCGGCGTCCTGGATGCTGCTTTATCCAGAACCTACAGAATTCGTAGAAATAAGTCTTGAGTGATTTAATGACAGCTACATCTAGTGGCTTGATATTGACAATAAGATGATATTATTTTGATTTGCATACTCGAACATTTCAACAGAATTGCAGTTGGTAGAGTGGCCATCGAGCAATAGGAGCACTTTACCATCTGATTTTCGAGGCACGAAGTGAATCTTCAGCCATTCCAGGAGTATGGCAGATGTAATGTAAGCGGATTTTCCTGACATAAAAATCCTTTCTCCCGGAGGTAATCCATCTTCAAACTCCGGTTTCTTGTTTTTACCTTTCATGATGCATGCTGGTGGCAAAAAATTACTCTCTGCATTACAACAAGCAATTACTGTTATAGTTTCTTCTTTTTCTGTAGACGAAGACATAGCAACAGCTTTGGAGCCCTTTTCAGCCAAAACATGCCCAGGACGATTGTTTAACTGCAATTCAGTTTCGTCCATATTAAACACGTGGCCAGGTTTATCGAGCAATTCATTTTAATCTAGGGTTTTTTCGAAAATCTGTAAATAAGCATTTACTTCTATTTTATTCATACCTTGACTTTCTTAGAGTAATATCAGGATTTCTTCTTAAAAACATTTGCAGCCAATCATAACCAGCGTTTTCATTTACCTGACTGAATCTGTGTTTTAACTTTAACTGCTCCACGAAATGGAATACAATTCCTCTCATATAATCGATAGTCAAGGGAAATCCTTTAGACTGCATGTCTTTAATATGTTTACAGAGTCTCTTCTCGTTTTCAGTGTCAAATGTAGAAAAGGGTCCCATGGGTCCCTTAGTGTCATTATTAATTTTTAGCCTCCTTTCAAAAGTTTTTCTCGGTATGTTGTAAACAACAGCTGCTCTGTAGATTGACATCGTTTTATTTCGAATCGAAGTCATGGCTGCTCTTAGATCTTCTTCAGTCCAGGTACCTCGAACCGCAACTGTCTTTCGCAAATAAACGTTTGGCATCTGCAAAGATAATACCAATTAAGAACTATCCTCAAAATGTGAATATAGATATTAAGGCCATCTATTCCGGAATAAATATGGCTATCTATCCCGATTGTCCGGGAGAAATGACCATATTAATTAAAAACAAACGGAGTATTCTTTGACAATTCATTTTAGGTTAGAATAACAGAAAAGTTATTCTTTTCGAAATAGAAGTACAGAAATCAGTCAAATTTATGTACTTTTTTATGTGACCTTAAAATATATAAACTCCTTAATAACATTTTAACAAGTGCTCAAAAAACAAAGTTGATTTTACTTACTTTTCCATTTATTTTCTAAAAAAATTTGCACAATCACTTGTGGCTACTCACGAAATACAGCAAACTACATTATCATTTACGCTATCTGCCTTTTCTTAGTTGAACTTTTTTCGACGAGGCATCACTCCCGTATGGCCATCTCCACCGGACTTTCACTATAAACCAAGGGGATTTTTTTTCATTCATTTCATGGTTAAACATGTATGTTGATGGGTCAATACAAATTTCTAAATTAAAGTTGGGTCTAGCATGTTTCTATCACTTCCTTCAATATCTCCAAGGTAATACTAATGTGCGATAAATAAAATTTCATTTGAAATTAGCACTGTAATGCCATTGTACCAAAGATTGCAAAATCTCAACATAATCTAAACACTAATTAACTGTTGTCAGTGTTATTTGCAGTAAAAGATTATCATTTCAATTTTACTATATTTTCTTAGTGGTTTGTGTACTTAAGTAAGAAAAAAACCGGTCAAGTGCAAGTGGCACTTGTGCAAAATTTGTGTTCCGTACCTTGATTGCTTTTAAAATAAAAAATTTTGTTACGGAGGATAAAATGATCAGTGACTTCACAAAATACACCCTAAATGAGTTTTCAACAAAGTTTGTTTCCAATCTTTACTGAAATCTGATGACCTTGAAATTTTTGTTTTTTTTTTATATACCAGATAAATTATTAAAGGTAATGCACTCGTGATAATTTTCGTTCAATCTACACCCCGTGGAGAATATTCCAGAATTTTCTGAGATAAGTAAAAAATTTAACTCTCAAAACTACATGGCTCTGATGGGGCCATCAATTCCTATATTATTACCAAATTTCACCTTTCTACGTCAAATAGTTTCGGAGAAAATCGGGTGTGACAGACAGACAGACACCGAAGTGATCTTATAAGTGTTCCGTACGGAACACTAAAAACAGGCCCTACTATAATAGTGATAAGAATAAAGAACATCACATAACCTCTCTTATAAGTTTCTAAATATAGGAAATCGTTATCTTTAATAAAGATTTCTCTTATTTTGTTTCAATACTGCGCAAGCTTCAAATGGTGGGCACATGCTTCAAATAATGATAACTGCTGAATCTTTTGTATTTAATTTCTTTCCTTTACTAATGCGCAAACTCCAAACGGTGGGCGCATGCTTCAAATGAAAATAAAAACAGTGGCCTACCAAAATAAGCTTTGCAAAATCTCTCTAGTGAATGTACATATATTAAAAATTCTTCCACTGGCTAGCATACTTATATATACATAAAATTTATTTGGGGAATTACCTTATAAACAGAAAATTCCAAGGAGAGCTAGACAAGAACACCTGACATTCGTTTGTATAAAATGCAACAAAGGAGAATCGATGATTACAAAATTAAAGAATGTGGGGTTCTTACAAGCACCAATATTATTTTACATCACAATAGTACAAAGAACTTTCACATATTTTTTTATACATGGCTAATAAAAACAAGTGATTAGGAAATCTCATTAGGGCATATTAATATAAACTGCTTTACCAAATAAAACAAAATAAGTTGTTTTAAAGAATTCACAATATACTAACACGGCCCTTATAATTTATTCTAGGATCTATCCTTCCCCGAGATCAATTACGGCAGTCAATCATTTACCTAAATACCTAATGTAACTATCTCGTCTGGCAACAATATATATATATATATATATATATATATATATATATATATATATATATATATATATATATATATATATATATATATATATATATATACGAGGCTGGTTTGAAAAGTCCGTGCAAAAATAAAAACTACTTATGTGTTTGGGGTAAACCTTTTTTATTTTTCTACATAGTCTCCTTTTAGGCTTATACACTTCGTCCAACGATGATGTTCTAGTTTGTTGATCTCTTCCGAATAATAGGATTTGTCCAAGTCTGCAAAATATCGATTAGCCATTTCTTCAAATTGGGGAACAAATAGTAGTCCGAGAGAGCCAAGTCTGGAGAGGATGTGAAACGAGTTGGAATCCTATTTCCATTAATTTTGCGACCACAACTGCTGAGGTGTGTGCTGGTGCGTTTTCGTGATGGAAAAGGACTTTCTTGTGGGCCAATCGCGGGCGTTTTTCTTGCAGCTCGGTTTTCAAACGGTCCAATAACGATGAATAATATTCACCTGTAATAGTTTTACCCTTTTCCAGATAGTCGATGAGGATTATCCCTTGCGAATCCCAAAAGACAGTCGCCATAACCTTTCCGGCCGAAGGAACGGTCTTCGTCTTTTTTGGTGCAGATTCCCCCTTGGTAACCCATTGTTTAGATTGTTGTTTAGTCTCAGGAGTATAGTAATGTATCCATGTTTCATCCACAGTGACGAAACGACGCTTAAAGTCCTCCGGATTCTTCTGGAACAGCTGCAAACCATCCTTGCAACACTTCACACGATTCCGTTTTTGGTCAAGCGTGAGCAATCGCGGCACCCATCTTGCGGATAGCTTTCTCATGTCCAAATGTTTATGCAAAATATTATGTACCCGTTCAGTCGAGATGCCCACAGCACTAGTAATCTCACGCACCTTAACTCTTCTGTCATCCATCACCATATCATGGATTTGATCAATGATTTCTGGAGTCGTAACCTCCACAGGCCATCCAGAACGTTCAGCGTCACTTGTGCCCATATGGCCAGCCTAATATCATCCAGAAAATTCGAGCTCGAAGGGCTAGTTGGTTGGGTCACGTATATAGAATGCCGCTGTACAGACATGCAAAGCAGGTGCTAACACTGGGCGAGGGCGGCAAACGCAGAAGAGGAAGATCAAAAAAGAGATGGCTAGACGATGTAATAGCTGACATAGTGGCACTGAGGGTACCGGACTGGGAGCAGAAGACAAGCAGCTCTTCAGGCCATGGGGCCTATGGCTTCAATTTTTTTGATGATTTCTCTCCATTCCCTCCTATTCCCTGTCTTCTGCTCCCAGTCCGGTACCCTCAGTGCCACTATGTCAGCTATTACATCGTCTAACCATCTCTTTTTTGGTCTTCCTCTTCTGCGTTTGCCGCCCTCGCCCAGTGTTAGCACCTGCTTTGCATGTCTGTACAGCGGCATTCTATATACGTGACCCAACCAACTAGCCCTTCGAGCTCGAATTTTCTGGGTGATATTAGGCTGTCCATATAGCTCACTCACTTTCTGTTAGTCCTTCTTCTCCAACCACCGTTTTTTTTTTTGTACCACCATACATCTTACGGAGCATCCTCCTTTCCCATCTTTCCAGCTTTTCTGTATTTTTTCGGCTCAGAATCCATGTTTCGCTACCGTACACCACTGCTGGCTGAATTACTGTCTTGTAAATCCTTTCTTTAGTGCTTCTACTTATCAGTTTGGACTTTATCATTGTATTTAGGGTTCCCATAGCTTTGCTACCCTTCGATATTCGTTTCTCAATCTCCATGTCGTCATCAGCTCTATTAGTGATCGTCACACCCAGGTATTCAAAATGGCTAACTTTCTCGAAGTTGTACTCTTTATTTCCTTTGCTCTTAATTTTTATCTTTTCCCCCCTAGGTCCTTCTTTAGCTCTCAGCAGTATTTCATTGTTGGTGAGCTTTATATACAATAAACAGTTGTCGTGGAGTATAAAGCTTTCTAGTTCAAAATATTCCCAGCGTTTGAAAAGCTCTCTTTACCATGCTTGCAACATGTTCATGCCAAGACATATTTGCTTCTAAATTAACGCCCAGCAAATTGAGTGGCGTCAACTACCACTCGTAAAGAACTCGAAATACTGGAGCCGTAAACAGAACTTTTCAGACATACTATAAGAGCGTAGCCTAGTCAACAATCCATCGTGCTCAGCACGATCGAATGGCTTGGATATATGAAATGCAACAACTTGAGATTCTCTAAAATATTCAGTTATTGTGTTCTAAATATACGTGACATAAATTCGCTTATGAAAGCCATATTAATGGTCGCTAATAATAATAATCCTTGCATTTACTTTAACTTTAAAAGATGCTGATTCGATATTGTTGAAAGTAATGCCTTTTTTGGATATGAACTGAACTCTACCTCATTTCCAATAGGAAAAAATATTTCTTTTTTGTAGGATAGTTTTAAAAACCTATAAAAAATTAGTGTTATTTCGGTCGTGAATTTTTTTGAAAAGTATGGCTAGTATTCTATCGGCGCTACTGTGTATAGTTTCATTAAAATACGTTTTTATGAAACATTGTCTGAAGACAATATCGGGCATCCCCTCGGGCATAGTTTCTTCAAGTATACATACATATTGCATCAACTTTTATCTTCTGTCATAATTTCTTCCAAAATAGTCAAAAGTTTTTATTTGGTTAGAGGATTTTTTCAGAATTTAATAATTTAAAGTATCTGTTGGATGAGTGCCGCCAGAAGGAAATTCCAAATTATTGTCATTATTGACGTCATACTATCAAGGCCGCAAAATCAAGGGAAACACGTTGTTTGTTTAAAAATGTTAAATCTTTATAACGGGTGATTAAAAATATTTAACACATTTTGATTCTGTTTTTTTTTTCTAGTTAAGGAACTAAACATAATAAATAATATTCGTTCAAGAGAAATCTTAGTTTTTCGAAAGCTTTTAGATTATCATTTAAAGTATCTGACTCCAACTTGGGAGCGCTGATGATCTGATTCTAATAGTGAATTAGACCTTTTCTTTCCATAACGACCGTGTAAAGAATTATATGTAATTAAATAATTGAGTCATTTAAAAGGAAGCGATTACGTAGCCAGACTTTTCAATATTGCAACATTTTTAAATAGCAACAAAAATATCGTTTTTATTCTACAATATAATATCCATCAGGCTTAATATACCTACTCCAGCGGACCTCCACCATTTGTATACAGTTTGAATAGTACGATTTATCAAGCTCATTAAAATGAACATTTGTTTCGGCTATGACATCGTCATTTAAGTAATATTTCTTTCCCTGGAGCCTTCTCTTCAAGTTTGAGAACAAATAGTAATCACTAGTGGTCAGATCTGGAGAATACGGTGGATGTAGAAGTAATTCGTAACCCTCAAACCCAGACAACCTTCAATTGTACGGGTTTGAGGGACGTGTAATGACAAAAACCAAACTCTTTTTATCTATAAATGAGACTGTTTTGTCGTAATTTCTTCATACAAACGGTCCAGTAATGTTAAATAATATTCTTCTGTTATTATTTTACCTTTCTCAGGAGAATCGATAAATGTTATGTTAAACGTATTTCAAAAAATGCTGGCCAAACCTGCGAATTGTTGCCTCTTTAGTCATTTCTGAAAGTTTTTACCCCCTTTTAACCACTTTGTAAACTGCCTATTGAATTCTGGCATGTAGTAGTAGACCTATGTTACATGAATAAATATAAATCCACTCAATATTCCTTTTGGTTACGTTGAAACAACGCCATAATTTATTGCTCTGAGTCACCGACACGGTGTTGTCATATACATTCATGTAAAATATACCTCATAGATTCTATTGCTATTTTTACAATAACAGCTATTTCAGGCACTTTCACAATTTGATGTATTTTCTTGACGTTTTCTGGAGTTGTTGCTTCGTTTGGACGAACCAGAATGTTCATAATCATTTATGCTCCCACGAGCACCTTTTAATTTAGTAAACATTTACCTTATTGTTAGCTTACTGGAACACGTGTGTTATAATACTTATCAAGCCATTCCTTTGTTTAAACAGTATTTTTCTCATTAAAAAGCAATGTTTCATTAGACGCGAAATTCACTTTTTTCCATGGTTAAAACAAACGAAAGTATCGCAACTGAATGACTGAAATTCGAAAACTAGATGAAGGAACGTCGTCAAATTTTGACAGTAGTGTTTTGAAGGTTGGAAACTTGTCAAAAATAATATGAAATTTATATTTGTGCTGCCATGTTTGTGTAAGAACTAATACTTTTCACCACCCCATCGAGTATATATGTATATATATATATATATATATATATATATATATATATATATATATATATATATATATACTCGATGGGGTAGTGAAAAGTATTAGTTCTCAGCACAAATATAAATTTCATATTATTTTTGACAAGTTCCAATGACGAGTATATATATATATATATATATATATATATATATATATATATATATATATATATATATATATATATATATATATATATATACAGTCGACTCTCTATATAGTGAAAGACCAAAATGCAGTTTTACGATGGTTTCAAGTGGCCCGTACGCATCAAAACGTACCAATATCGGGAAATTTAATAAAGCAAAAGGCTTGCCTTATTAAATTTCCCCATATTGGTACGTTTTGATGCGTACGGGCCACTTGAAACCATCGTAAAACTGCATTTTGGTCTTTCACTATATAGAGAGTCGACCAGTAGAATTTTTAAAGAAATGTACCACATAAACAGGGACCCCAACTTAATCAATTATAAGTCAGACACTAATCAATTTAGTAATATCTACAGCAACATAATCAATGCTTATTATTCATTTATAATTACAACATTAATAATTAAAATTTTGCCACCTCTTAGTATAAAATATAAATAAAAATAAATCTTTTTCTTCTGCTGTTTTTCCGTTCGGTTGAAATTCACGTCAGAACATATGCAATAAGGCTGTTTACTCACAGTTTGTGTAAAAAAACCAAGATGTTGAGTTTTGATTTCGAAAACTAACTCTCATTTTCCTATGTTTTTTTATTTATTTATTCGTTTGTTCATATTTATTTGCTTTATGTTTTAACATTTCAATACCTAGGCTAAAAAGAACATTGCTTTTTAGTGTTCCGTACGGAACACTTATAAGATCACTTCGGTGTCTGTCCGTCTATCTGTCTGTCCGTCTGTCCGTCTGTCACACCCGATTTTCTCCGAAACTATTTGTCACAGAAAGTTGAAATTTGATAATAATATAGGAATTGATGGCCACATCAGAGCCATGTAGTTTCGAAAGTTAAATTTTGACTTAAGGGGTTAGTTTTGGGGGGTGAAATAGGAAGTGAAGAAAAAATTTTTTTACTAAGTAATCGACTGTGGTGTGAAATGAAAGCTTGTGAAAACACGAGTAAAAAATATATATATATATATAATATAATACTTGCGCGCACTTTTCTTTGTATTATTTTTAAAAAATTGCGAAAAATCGCTGTCCACCCGCCTTATCTCGAAAAGTACTTATCAAAAAATTTTGAAAAAATTCTGGAATATTCTCCACGGGGTGTAGATTGAACGAAAATTATCACGAGTGCATTACCTGTAATAATTTATCTGGTATAAAAAACCGGTCAAGTGCAAGTTGAACTTGCACAATTAGTGTTCCGTACGTTGAATGTTTTTGGAATAAAAATTTTTGTTAGGGTGGTATAAAATGATCAGTGACTTCATAAAACACACCCCAAATGAGTTTTCAACAAAGTTTGTTTCCAATCTTTACTGAAAACTGGTGACCTTGAAATTTTGTTTTTTTTTTTATATACCAAATAAATTATTAAAGGTAATACACTCGTGATAATTTTCGTTCAATCTATACCCCGTGGAGAATATTCCAGGATTTTTTCAAAATTTTTTGATCAATATTTTTCGAGATAAGGTAGGGGACAGCGATTTTTTAAAACTAATACGAAGAAAAGTGTGCGCAAGTATTACATTATATATATATATATATATATATATATATATATATATATATATATTTACTCGTGTTTTTACAAACTTTCATTTGACACCACACTCGATGACCTAGTAAAAAAATTTTTTTTTTCACTTCCGATTTCACCCCTCAAAACGAAACTCTTAAGTCAAAATTTATGTTACGGTGGCATAAAATGATCAGTGACTTCACAAAACACACCCCAAATGAGTTTTCAACAAAGTTTGTTTCCAATCTTTACTGAAATCTGATGACCTTGAAATTTTTGTTTTTTTTTATATACCATATAAATTATTAAAGGTAATGCACTCGTGATAATTTTCGTTCAATCTACACCCCGTGGAGAATATTCCAGAATTTTTTCGAAATTTTTTGATAAGTACTTTTCGAGATAAGGCCCGGGACAGCGATTTTTCGCGAATTTTTAAAAATAATACAAAGAAAAGTGCGCGCAAGTATAATATTATATATATATTTTTTACTCGTGTTTTCACAAGCTTTCATTTGACACCACACTCGATGACCTAGTAAAAAAATTTTTTTTTCACTTCCGACTCCACCCCCCAAAACTAACCTCTTAAGTCAAAATTTAATTCTCAAAACTACATGGCTCTGATGAGGCCATCAATTCCTATATTATTACCAAATTTCACCTTTCTATGTCAAATAGTTTCCGAGAAAATCGGGTGTGACAGACAGACAGACAGACAGACAGACAGACAGGCAGACAGACAGACAGACAGACACCGAAGTGATCTTATAAGTGTTCCGTATAAAAAAACAGAAATTTCAAGGTCATCAATTTTCAGTAAAGATTGGAAAGAAACTTTGTTGAAAACTCATATGGGGTGTGTTTTGTGAAGTCACTGATCATTTTATACTTCCGTTAGAACATTTTTTATTTTAAAAGCAATCAACGTACGGAACACTAATTGCGCAAGTTTAACTTGCACTTGACCAGTTATAATATATATAATCCGTGTACTAATATTGTAGTTACGCCTGAAAAAGTTATCAAACGATAACGAAACATTGAGTATTAAAGAAAGAAAGAGTTCTATTTGCAGTCAGACACACCTATTCCCAAAAATTAAACACGCATCTGTATATATATATATATATATATATATATATATATATATATATATATATATATATATATATATATATATATATATATATATAATGATATTTATAAAGGGTTTTCCATTAGGGATGGCCGACTTTGACAGCTAATAGCGGCCATGTTAGCTCACAGATGTTTGACATTTGGTGTCAGTTGTGTTTAGTAAAGTTTGCCATTCAATAGTGTAAGAAACGCTCGCAGTGAATAGAATATCGCCGCTGTTCGAGCCAGTGTTCGTGAGAATAAAATTGTGTCGATTCCGCGCCGTTCTCAAAAGTTGGGCCTATCTCAGACGGCAAATTGGCGAATTTTGCGATTGGACTTGGTTTTGCATCCGTATAAGATGGTATTAGCCCAAGAACTAAAGCCTACGGACCATCGTTAGCGTCGGGAATTCGCCGATTGAGCTCTGGAGATGATGGAAGCTGACAGCCAATTTCATGAGAAAATTATCTTCTCCATTTCTGACTTCGTTAATAAGCAAAATTGCCGTTATTGGAGCGAATCCAATCCACAAGTGATTCATAAGAGTCCTTTGCATCCGCAAAAAATCACAGTTTGGTGTGGATTATGGCACGGAGGCAACATCGGACCCTATTTCTTTAAAAATGAGGAAGGAGCTATCGTTACTGTGCGAGCTCTATAACTCCATGCTTCAGGAACATTTTTTTCCAGAATGGCTTTATTGCGCGCCAAATTTGGTGAGTCATTAATTTCACGAAATGGCCCTACCGCTTGGCCGCCGAAATCGTACGATTTAAAGCCTTTGGACTATTTTCTTTGGGGCCCCGTTAAATCACAAGTTTACAGCAACAAACCAGCAACTTTTGATGTACCTGAAGCCGACATTTGTTGTGCCATAGCCGGCGTAAGGCCGAAAGTGTTGGCCCGAGTCATGGAAAATTGGTGTAAGCGGATTCGTGTCTGCAAAAAGAGCCGCGGCGGCCATTTAAGCTATATCCTGTTTAAATCTTAAATGGCATAGAATTTCCCATTAAATAAACGTTTCATAATGAATTTGGCTTAAAAACTCTTTGTTTTATTCAATTTTAAAGTTAGGACGCTTTTAATGAAAACCCTATATATATATATATATATATATATATATATATATATATATATATATATATATATATATATATATATATATATAACTGGTTTTATCTATAAGAAAATCAGGTAATAATCGGTTAGTTTGAAGAATCCCCAATTTTAAATTTATTTCTATTATTCAAACTATACTTGTTTATTGTAAATTATTAAAAGTCAAGTTATCCAACATCAAGGTTTAATCAAAGATGCCTAAAGTTATTGTAGTTTTGAAATATAATTAAGATTGTTTATGTAAAAGTAAAAAAGCATGCAGAAATATAAGCATAATAAACCAGTTTTTTGTACTTATCTGACTGGCATTAAAATACATGTATGCATGAGATAAAATTAATTTTTATAAAATACAAATGAGGATAAATTCAATATTCCTTTATCAGCAGCGTCAATAACAAATAAAGATTAGCTTCTTAGAAATGAAGAAATGAAAAATTTAAACTGTATATGGCGTAAGAATGTTTTTTACAGGGCTCAAACTCGACCAACGATGAAATACTAGCCTTGTGCTTGGGGTTCTGCTTACAACCGTACACCACATTTGTAGACTCTATTCAGAGGAGAGCTACTCGCCTCTTTGAAGAACTCACCAGCAAGCTTGATTCTTTGGAACAACGAAGACCAGTTGGTTATTTGAATCTGTTCTATGAGTACTTTTATGGAGATCGTTCGATGGACGTAGAGCGCTTAATTCCTCCCAGAGTGATGCATTCTAGAAATACACGTCCTGCTAATACATCACATCCGTATGGGCTTCAGCGTGTCACTCCTCGTACCCCCTCTTCCAGCATTTTTTTTATCTGGAGAAGTTCATCGTTTTAGCGCGAAACGTAAATCGCTTTTTCCACTTACGCGTCGCTCCTGTAACGCTTTAGCGATATCCCTGCGACACGTATACCGTAATCACTAAAAGATTATTAAAAATACGAACATACGTCGTAAACAAAATATTCCTTTCAACAACTACCATATTTCAACTAAGTTGGGAGTGTGGAATCTTTGGCCCAATGATACTACTCACTATAGATCACCACTACACCAAACACTTTATTTTTGCACTCGACGCGCGTTTCGCTAACCATGTTAACTTCATCAGGAGCGATGATTGACTGAGTGTTTGGTGTAGTGGTGATTTATAGTGAGTAGTAACAACCATATTTAGCGAAAAAGTTTTTTCCGTTGTTTTCTGGGTACTTCTAGCAGACTAAGTTTAATATTATCATTATCAGCTTATATTGTTCACTGCTGTACGAAAGTCTCCCACAAGTCTTGCCACTTTTTTCTGTTCTGAGCCGCTAGTATCCAATTTCCAGCCACTTTCTTCAAATCATCAATCCACCTACTTGGTGGTCTACCTCTACTCCGATAGACTTCGGATCTTGATCACCACTCTATAATTCTTTTTGTCCATCGTCCATTGTCTATCCTTAAACCTAGCAACATGCTCAGCCCAGTTCCATGTAAGATGTTGGATGAATTTGACTGCGTCTTGTTCCCCCGTTCTCGTGCAATGTGATTTGGGATGTGAGTCATTAATTACATATGACATAAAATTTAAGGTTAACATATTTTGTTATTTTAGCTGAAAAAGGAGTTGAACTTTTCGCCTTCCATGGAAAGTTAAACAAACCCATTTTGCAAATAGAACCAGGGGAATTCAGTGAGGATGTTACACGACCTACTAATGGAAGATTTACGTATATCAATCCATCTATAAAGCTAAAAGAGGGAGATAAAATAAACTATTGGGTGTTTGTACAGCATGAGCAGTTAGGGTTTAGAAAAGATGATCAGACATGGACTGTAGACAGTAAGTATGCTATTTCACTTCGTTAGATTTGAACAAAAGCGATATTAAGTATTGTAAACCATCTATTTTTTATTATTATACTAGCAGTGCCCGCGGCTCCGCTCGCATGGACTTGATTCACTACTATCATCACTGCTTATTCCTCATGTTACCTAACGTAATAAAATATCTGCCATTATTTCCCCTTATTTCCCATTATTTCTCCTTATCTCCCATTATCTCTACATAATTTCCATTATCTAGGTTTATCTCTGCTCATCTCCCATTATTTCTCCTTATCTCCCATTATTTCCCCTTATCTCCCATTATCTCGCCTTATTTCCCATTATCTAGGCTTATCTCGACTTTCTCGCAATATTTCTCCTTATCTCCCATTATTTCTCTTTATCTTCCATTATCTTACCATAACTCCCATTATCTAGACTTATCTCTGCTTATCTCCGATTATTTTTCCTTATCTTCTATTATTTATACTTATCTCCATTTATCTCACCTTATCTCCCATTATATAGGCTTATATCGAATTATATAGAACTTATGTATAAATTTATAAAAACACGTAAATCGGATAAGTAGTTCTCGAGTGATAAGCGCACTAACGGACAGACAGACAGACAGACAGACAGAGAGACGTTGCATTATTTATATATATATGTATATATATATATATATATATATATATATATATATATATATATATATATATATATATTATATATATATATATATATATATATATATATGGCAGGGGTGGAGGTGTGGGAGTATATGTCAGGGATTCCTTGCAGAGCGAGCTGCTCCCCTTGCAGATGCCGCAGCGGGTAGATGGTCTTGAGAGCCTTTGGGTAAGGATAAGAGTTAAATTTAAATCATGTTGTGTGGTAGGTGTAATATATCGCACCAAAACCAATATTCTCGACTCTGTTAATTTTCTTGACCAGGTTCTTCCTGAGGTTTTGGCATTGTATGGACGTGTTATAGTTCTGGGTGATTTAAATATTAACATGATGCCGGATTGTTTACCTAATCCTATGTCAGAAGTGTTTGACACCCTTGGTTTTGCCCAAGTCATCAATGAGCCAACCAGAGTTACTCAAAAAACTTCAACATTGTTGGATCCTATTTTTGTTATGGATGAGGAGTGTGTTGTCTCAGTGGGCACTTTAGACGCGGAAAATATAAGTGATCATAAATTAACATATTGTAAATTAAATATTTTCGCAAAATTATGCCGACAAAAATTCATAACTTACAGAGATTTTAAGCACTTTAATGAGGATAATTTTTATACTGACCTACAGCGCATATCATGGGATGACATTTATTATATTGAGGATATTGAGGACAAGGTCAGATTTATTAATTTTCATTTGTCGGGCGTGTTTGGGGACCATTGTCCTCTCAGAACGGTAAGAGTAAACAAGCCTCCAGCTCCCTGGCTAACACCTGCTTTGAAAGCGCTAATGATAGAAAGAGACCGAGCACTAGCTCAGTTTAAGAGAAATAAAACTCAGGAGAGTCATCAATATTACAAAGAAATGAGAAATCTCACCCTTTACAGTGTGGGTCGTGAAAAATTGGGATATCTTGAATATTTAGAGACACAAAAGAATGCAAAATCATTATGGAAGGGACTTCAGCAATGCAATGTTCACACGGGTTCAAAAGATACCCCTCGTCTGCCTGCACATTTGGCCAATGTGAATGATATAAATGAATACTTTTTGAGCGTTTTCCGAAAGTCTGACAACTGTGCTGGTAAAATATATTATTACAGTAACAATAAGAGGAATTTAGATCTGAACTTTAATTTCCTAATGGAAACTCCTGAGTCAATTTGCAGGTGTGTTAATAGTATAAAGTCCAATGCTGCTGGAAATGATGGTTTGACACTTTTTATGCTTAAGCTTAGTTTACCTGTTATCTTATATCATCTAACCCATATTGTTAATTGTTGCCTGGAGAGTGGGTATTTTCCGGAGAGCTGGAAAGAGTCTATTGTGTGCCCAGTTGCTAAAGTTAAAAATCCTTTAACCGTCAGAGATTTGCGTCCAATTAGTTTGTTACCAGTTATGTCAAAAGTCTTGGAGAGGGCAGTACATACACAGGTCTCAGAATATCTCTTGACAAATGAGTTGCTCCCCTTGCATCAATCTGGCTTCCGGAGGGGTCATAGCACATCAACGGCTTTATTGAATTTAACGGATAGCATAATCAGAGCTATTGATAAAAATATGGCTGTTATATCAGTCTCGCTGGATTATTCGAAAGCCTTTGATGTGCTGGATCATAACCTACTTTGTGCTAAACTGCACTATCTGGGCTTCGCTGATCACTCCGTACAATTTTTCTATAGCTATTTGTCGGGTAGATGGCAGAGGGTGCGAATGGGTGATGTTTGTTCAGCTGCTGGTAAAATTGTCTCCGGAGTGCCCCAGGGTTCAATACTGGGGCCTCTTCTGTTTCTTATATACACTTTTGATATATTCCAAACAGCTGTATATTCATCGGTTCAGTCGTATGCTGATGACACACAGTTGCTTCATTTCTTTGAACCATCGGATCCTGAGTCTGCAGCAGAAAATTTAAATCAGGATCTCATGGCTTTGTCAGTTTACTCGGATGAACATAATTTGAGGCTAAATCCAGACAAGGCTCAAGTTTTATTGTTTTGCAAGGAAAATCGGCGACCAACCTTGAGCATGGCTTTGAGACTGAGGCTGGCTGATCAGGATTTGCTGTTTTCTGATTGTGCCAAGAATTTGGGTCTTTGCATTGATACGCATCTCAGATTCAGGGAACATGTTAGGGTGCTCCTACAAAAAAGTTATGCGAAAATGAAGGTTTTATATGCAAATCGTTTTATTCTGAATTTTAAGATGAGGAAAAAATTGTGTGAATCTTTGGTCTTGTCTTCATTTCATTATTGTAGTATTGTATACTATCCTTGCTTGGATGCGCTTTCAAGGAGACGTTTGCAGTATGTACAGAACGTCTGCTGTAGGTTTATATTCCATTTGAGAAAATATGATCATATATCTTTAAAAATAAATGAGTTAAAATGGTTAAATTTTGCTAATACTGTGCAATTGCACTTCGTAATATTCTTAATGAGGCTCTTAGGAACTTCAGTCCCGATTTATTTAAGGGAGAAAGCTAGTATCCCGAAATTTGGTACATGATAGGTATATTAGACGGCCTGATCGCTTGACTATGCCTCAGCATCGCACTGCCTTGTTTCAGCGCAGTTTTACATATAGTGCAGTAAATACATACAATACTATGAATCCAGAACTGAAAACGTGCACTATTGGCCGACTTCGTCGATTATATAGGGAAGAGCTGTTAAATAAGCAGAATTCTCAGACGTAGTTTATTTGTATTTTGATGTTTCTTGTCGATTATTGATTTTACTATGTTAGTATGTAATTGTTGCTTCATTTTTTTTTTGTAAGCGCGTTGTGTGTTGAAGAGGTTAGATGTAAGAGTAACCGATGGTTAAATCTCGCCTCTTCTACTACACGATGTGTGTGGGTAATATGTACTCACATCACATGTGATTAACATCTTAATAAAGACGATATTTATTTATTTATTTATTTATTTATATATATATATATATATATATATATATATATATATATATTATATTCTTTGCTACATGTTATTGTTCCATATTTAATGCTTTAGGCAGTGTATTGCAAGAGAACGCGCTTGCGGCAAACTTTTCTCCGACTTATTCCTCATGTCATCTAACGTAATAAAATATATCCTATAACCTGGTCAGAGAACATATGTATGTTTAAAAAAAAGCAGGTAAATCGGATAAGTGGTTCTCCAGTGATAAGCGCACTAATGGACAGACAGGCAGAGAAACGTTGTATTTTATATATATTATAGATATTCTTTGCTACATCATATTGTTCCATATTTAATGGTTTTAGCATGTTTAAAAAAAAAGCACGTAAATCGGTTAAGTGGTTCTCCAGTGATAAGCGCACAAACGGACAAACAGACAGAGAGACGTTGCATTTTATATATATTATATACATGATATTGTTCCATATTTAGTAGTTCAGGCAGTGTATTGCAAGAGAACGCGCTACTGGCAAACTTTTTTCCGATATGATTCACTATTATCGTCACTGCTTATTCCTCATGTTACCTAACGTTATAAAATATAGCCTATAACCTGGCCAGAGAACATACGTATGTTTAAAAAAAAAGCACGTAAATCGGATAAGCGGTTCTCCAGTGATAAGGGCACTAACAGACAGACCGACAGACAGAAAGACGTTGCATTTTATATATATTATAGATTATAGATATTCTCTGCTACATAATATTGTTCCATATTTAATGGTTTAGGCTGTGTATTGCAAGAGAACGCGCTACCGACAAACTTTTTTACGACCTCATTCACTATTATCGTCACTGCTCATTCCTTATGCTACCTATCGTAATAATATATAGCCTATAACCTGGCCAGAGAAGATATGTATGTTTTATAAAAAATCACGTAAATCGGATAAGTGGTTCTCGAGGGATAAGCGCACTAACGGACAGACAGACAGACAGAGAGACGTTGCATTTTATATATATTATAGATATAGATTATTATTATTATTATATAACCTAGTAAAAGAATATATGTATGAATTTTAAAAAAGACACGTAAATCGGATGAGTGATTCTCGCGTGATAAACGTACTAATGGATGGACAGACAGACAGAGAGACATTGCATTTTATGTATATATTATAGATTATAGATATTCTCTCATAATATTGTTCCATATTTAATGGTTTAGGCTGTGTATTGCAAGGAACGCGCTAGCGGCAAACTTTTTTCCGACTTCATTCACTATTATCGTCACTGCTCATTGCTTATGCTACCTATCGTAATAAAATATAGCCTATAACCTGGCCAGAGAACATATGTATATTTAAAAAAAAAAGTACGTAAATCGGACAAGTAGTTCTCCAGTGATAAGCGCACTAACGGACAGACAGACAGACGTTGCATTTTATATATATTGTAGATTACTATAGTGTTTTGCCCTTGAGTTTAATACAAAGCCATAGTTTAACAATAACCAATTCTCAATAAAAGATATACTATGTACACTTACTAATAGCTCAGTAAAACAACTACTTTCGACAACTAATTATTATATATGTTTGTACAACATGAGCAGTTAGGGTTTAGAAAAGATGGTTAGTCATGGACTGTAGACGGTAAGTATGCTCGTTTACCTCGTTAGATTTGTTGTTTTGAACAGAAGCGATATTAAGTATTGTTGTAAACCAACTATTTTTTAATATTATATTACTATATTGTTTTGCCCTTTAGCTACGCCTATAACTTTTATACAAAGCCATAGTTTAACAGTAACCAATTCTCATTAAAAGATATACTAGGTACATTCACTAGTAGCTCAAACTTCTTCATGACGCCGATAAGTCGCCAAACTCTGTAATCATTAGGATGATAGGTAAATATTTGTTAGCTAAACTTAAGAGAGCGCTAGAGGAGAAAAACTGGTGCAATTTTGCACGAAGTAGGGTCTAATCATTACAAATACCTTATTTGATTTACCAGCTCGAAGATTATATAGATGGCGATCACCGGCCAACTCAAATGAGCATATTACTAGGAATCAAATAGACTATATCCTAGTAAATAAGCGATACAGAAATACTGTGAAACTCACCAAAACATATCCTGGAGTTAACGTTGCATTAGATCATAACCTGCTGGTAACTACTGTAAGATTACCTCTAAAGAAGATTAAAGCACACCTGTCACACCAAACGTAGACATGAAAAAACTAAAAGACAAATACACACAGGAAAATATCAGAACAGCAATTAATAGAAAGTTCGTGGAATAGACTGATGTACCTGTAGAGGACAAATAGGTGGCTATCAAAACTACAGTTACCGATATATAGACAGAATATTTAAGAACAACTAGAACGAAGACCAAGAATGAATGGATGTAGAGTATCAACGCATACATAATATAATAAAGAAGAAGATCAAAGATGCGAAAGAACATTGGTTGGTACAGCAATGCAGCGAAATAGAATGTCTAGAACAGAAGCATGATATTTTCAACCTCCATAAGAAAATTAAACTAGCAGCGGGTATACTTAAAACAAAATCCGTTATAGTGATTGTAGACAAGAAAGGCAAGACTATTTGGGATGAAGACCAGAGCTTGATTAGGTGGACAGAATACATAAAAGAACTATTCCAACAGGAAAACAGAGAGCAAACAAAAATGAGTGACGTCCATATAGAATTTAGCATCAGTAGAGATGAGGTAATAAAAGCCATCGGAAGACTAAAAGATGGTAAAGCACCAGGAGTGGATCAAGTACGAGGAGAGCTTCTGAAACTATTACAAAAACAGCATATTGATACCCTAGTTGGTCTATTTAACCCCATCTATAAGTCTGGCCAAATTCCTCACGATTGGCTTATACCTATAACTCCTTTATACCTATACCCAAAAAGGGCAATGCAAAGAAATGTGAAGAACATCGCACAATTAGTCTTATGGGTCATGTTTTAAAAGTATTGTTATATCTCATCCATGAACGCATATATCCATTATTTGAGAACTCTATTAGTGAGACACTGTTCGGTTTCAGAAGTGGCTTAGGATCAAGAAAAGCGCCCTTCGGCATTCAGGTTCTTATTCAAAGGGCACGCGATATGAACTGCGATGTCTTCCTATGTTTTCTCGACTTCAAAAAAGCTTTCGATAAGGTAAAATATGGGAAGTTGATGGAAGTCTGACTGTCCGTAGGTATGAGACGAGAGGATATTCGTATCATTTCCAACTTGTACTGGCAACAGACAGCTGAAATCATAGTTGGAGCCGAGCGACCTGAAGAGATCAGTATGCAGAAAGGGGTTTACGTACTTGGGCTGTAATCTTATTGAGGAATGAAACCACGAAAAAGAAACATTAGTTCGTATAGAGAACTAAGTTGGGAATGTGGAATCTTTGGCACAATGATACTACTCAGTATATATCACCACTACACCAAACACTTTATTTTTGCACTCGACGCGCGTTTCGCTAACCATGTTAGCTTCATCAGGAGCGATGATTGACTAAAGCTAAACTACAAATCTACCCTATTTATACTTAACCTAACCCTAGAATTACTCAAGCGGAACTAACGACATAGGCAAGGCCATCAGTTCCGGTCAAGTAACTAGTAGAGGGGACTATAAGGAATAGGCCCTCTGTCTTTATTTAAACTACTTTTACATTTTATGATTTCCATACTTTCGTGTGCGTTCAACAATCTCCTATCAGATACATTTTTTATTAATCTTAGATTATCTAAAGTTACAGTATGATCAGCTTCAAGGGCATGTTCGGCAATGCTAGACTTTTCTGTTCTATTGTATCTTAAGTGTGCTAAATGTTCTTTAAATCGTGTTTTAATTGAACTTTTAGTTTGCCCAACATACTTTTTGTCACAATCATTACAACTAATTTCATAAATTCCACTTTTCTCACAATTAGGAATCTTACCTTTGGGATTTCCTAAGATATTCCTCAGATTGTCTGATGACTTATAGACTAAGGTGAGGCCTACCTTATTAAATACCTTATTGAGTCCCTTGCTATATTTCGGATTATATGGTATGGAGACATACTTGGTGTTATTTTCTTCGCGTGTAAAAAAGGTGGAATTCTGAATATTAAACCTAAATTTATGTCTATTTATTAGCTTATTTACTAAGTCATCGTCGTAACCATTAACTCTAGTTATATTTCTAATACGATTCCTTTCTTTATTAAAGTTTACTCTATTCAGAGGGAAAGTGACCAAACGATGAACTAAAAAATGTAATGAGGCTAATTTATGTTGTTTGCAATGAAATGAATCATTAGGAATATATCTATCTGTTACTGTGTCCTTCCTATAGATATCAAACTCTAATCTATTATTATTTTTAATAATTAAAATATATAGAAAAGGCAATTGTCCTTTGTTCTCAATTTCGTATGTGAATTTAATGGAATCATACCGGCTATTTAATTTAGAAACAAAATCATTAATATTTGCTTTCTTTGTATCAAAAATCGCGAAAATATTATCCACATACCTATACCATACCCTTGGGAAATATTCGATTTCTTGACTGGCTTCGATTTCAAACTTACTCATGAATAAATTGGCTATGAAAGGTGACAAGCAATTACCCATAGCTGTTCCTTCTTTCTGAACATAAAATTGATTGTTATATTGGAAATAATTTTGTTCCATGCAAAGTTTAGATAATGTTAAGTATTCACGAATAATTTCGTCTTCAAAGTCATTCATTCTAAGTAATTCTTCGAGATATTGTAAAGTTTGTGGAATTGGCACACTTGGGAACAAAGAACTAACATCAAAAGAAATTAAGACTTCACCTTCATTAAGAACTAGATTTTTTGTTTTATTAATGAATTCTAACGAATTCTTCACTGCGAAAGTATTTAATGGTAACTTCTCAAGTTCTTTTGATAACCATTTGGATATTAAATATGTGGGTGATCCGACCGATGAAACAATGGGTCGCATTGCTTTTCCAGGTTTGTGAATTTTGGGTAAGCAATACAGTTTTGGTATGGTCGGATTACTCGCATTTAATTTAAATTTTAGCGAATCGGAGACAAGGTTCTTACATTTTTTAAAAGAATTTTTGACCTCTGATATCATTTTCGGTAATGGATTTCTTATTACCTTTTCATAAGGGCCAAGGACAATTGTGAGAAAAGTGGAATTTATGAAATTAGTTGTAATGATTGTGACAAAAAGTATGTTGGGCAAACTAAAAGTTCAATTAAAACACGATTTAAAGAACATTTAGCACACTTAAGATACAATAGAACAGAAAAGTCTAGCATTGCCGAACATGCCCTTGAAGCTGATCATACTGTAACTTTAGATAATCTAAGATTAATAAAAAATGTATCTGATAGGAGATTGTTGAACGCACACGAAAGTATGGAAATCATAAAATGTAAAAGTAGTTTAAATAAAGACAGAGGGCCTATTCCTTATAGTCCCCTCTACTGGTTACTTGACCGGAACTGATGGCCTTGCCTATGTCATTAGTTCCGCTTGAGTAATTCTAGGGTTAGGTTAAGTATAAATAGGGTAGATTTGTAGTTTAGCTTTAGTCAATCATCGCTCCTGATGAAGCTAACATGGTTAGCGAAACGCGCGTCGAGTGCAAAAATAAAGTGTTTGGTGTAGTGGTGATATATACTGAGTCGTATAGAGAAAGCAAGATCAGCTTTTTTCCGCTTAAAAAAGGTCCTATGTAGTATGTATCTCAACATAAAAATCAGAATGCGGGATTTAAGATGCTATGTATTCTCTGTTCTACTGTATGGTGTTGAAGCGTGGACATTATCCGAAACAACAACAAAGGTTGATAGCACCAACTGTGGTGTCATCGCCGTATGCTGCGAGTTTCTTGGATACATTACGTTACCAACGATACCGTACTACAGCGGATGAAGAAGGTAGTGGAGATCATATATACGGTAAAGAAACGTAAACTGTCATACTTTAGCCACGTTATGAAGAACCACAAGTATCATCTCCTCCAACTGATTCTGCAGGGAAGAGTTAAGGGGAAAAGACCTCCTGGAAGACGTGGAATCTCTTGGCTGCACGACCTTAGAAAATGGACAGGGAAAAGTAGTGTATAATTGTTTAGATCAGCTATAAATAAAGTAATTTGGACCAGAATGATCGCTAACGGCTAAAGAAGACACAGCACCAGAAGAAGAAGAAACTTAAGAGTACGCCTATGGTAAATTTAAGAGAGTAAATGTATAAAATAATAGGCTAGAGATAGAGAAGACATTATTACATCATTATTCTTAGTTAATTAACAAAAGACATAAAATGTTTTATTATTAACAATAACATCAAGTATTAAATATTGTTGTTACGAGCATTGATATTATAATATTCATACCATGCTAATAAGTATTATAAAATTTACTTAACAAAAAGTTTGAAATTTTATCACATGTTATTTTTGATCGACTTACAAACCAGTAAAGCAACGGTCGGTTACCAACAGTATTAAATCTAAAAAAGTTGATTTCTGATGATCATTTTACCGTTTCCAACAAGATAGTCCGACCAAGTAAGATCTCTTCTTGGTATGGGTATGCACAGGTCAAGACAGGTCGCGCAGGATCCATATGCCTGGAGAATGACTGTTTAGGTAGCAACTGCACAGTATCCCCTATACTCCTATTGGGGTGAAAGGATTTAGAGAGGAAGAGACAAAAATAGCCCAAGGTCATCGAACATATTTGGTTTAATAAAGTTCTTTCAAAATATAAAAAACAATAGGCTCAATTTTGACTTTAAAAAGCGCAGTACTTTTTAGACAGCCCTTTGAATCGTAATTGCAGCCGTACTGTAACTGTCAAGCGTGTATACATTTTGGATCTTAAGATATTGACATCGTATGGACCTAAATACTTATTGACAAACTTAAGATATTTCAACTTAAGATATTTCATGAATATACTTTAAAGCAGACCTTAAACATATACTTAAGATATTTCAACTTAAGATATTTCATTAATATGAGCTTATAGTACTTAATATTAAGCTAATCCTGAGTCATCGGGTCTCTAGGTCTTAGTAGACGTCGGCGGACATGGCGTGGGGGAGTGGGGCGGTAAGTGGTCCTGATTGTGGGGTTGACGTGACGGGTGGCCTTGTCCAGGAATCT
This sequence comes from Pachyrhynchus sulphureomaculatus, assembly GCA_019049505.1. Classification (NCBI taxonomy): domain Eukaryota; kingdom Metazoa; phylum Arthropoda; class Insecta; order Coleoptera; family Curculionidae; genus Pachyrhynchus; species Pachyrhynchus sulphureomaculatus. Next base: position 38,270,868 of record CM032450.1, read on the forward strand.
CTGCTGGGTGCTGCTGATGAATTCCCGGATGGTTGGCATTTGGAGGTCCCTATGGAGTTGGGTATTTCTGACAAACCACGAGGCGTTGACAATAGTTCGGAGGGCCTTATTCTGGATGGTCTGGAGTAGGTCATCCCTGCTCTGATGATCATCTTGTAGATTGTCAACTTGTTTCGTGTTGACAATTTCCTGGACTTGAGTAGGGGGTAGAGCTTACCTAGGAGTTGGTTCGCTTTCTTGGCGGAAGCAGTGACCTGGTCCTTCCATACTAGCCGATCAACAATGTGAGATAATTACTAACTAATTTGGTTTTGCATAAAATTCTAGTATAAGTTTTTTCGCAGATTGATCACAGCTACAGCTAAAAAAAGCAGGTTATCATCATGCATATTATAATAATATATAGTTACTAAACGCAGAAGTTTCCATTTATTTTCGTATAATATTCTTTAATAGATGTTCAGAAATCTACACAATATAAATATTTTTAGGGTTACTATCACAATCAGATCTCGATAAAGCTCCACAAGAAACATGTACCAGAAGTGTTACCAGAGTTCAGGGAAAAACAAAAATTTGTTCTGGTGATGACATTATAAATTATAGATTTACAGAAAGTACTCCAAATGCTCAGGTGTGGTTGATTGAACAATATATACCAAATGGTCCTGTAAGTATAAAAACATGGTTACTTAATCGGTAATAGTGTTGAATTTTTGTGTACTGGAAGTGATGCAGTAAGGAATTATTCACGTATGTGTTAACTAATTTCCTAGTTGTTACAAATATACTGTTCAGAAAAAAAATCGAGTCTAACTATTTGGCTTCATTTAACACGGATCCTAGAATTTAGTGTTCATACATTTTTACGGATTTTAGTATCATTTGAAAGCCCATTCTATCTTCTTTCTAATGACACTAAATTCAATAGCATACCTTATGCTTTTTACTGTTGAAAATGATTGAAAGGGGAAAGAAGAACAAGGATTGAAAATAGGGATAAGAGAACGGAAAAATTAAACAAATTTGAAGTTTGACAATCAAATTTTGTATTACCCCCTAGATCTTGTTACTGCTTCCAGTCGGTTTTCATGGAGCGGGTGAGCTTTTTCATCTGTGGGATTCTTCCCCACTCTTCCTTTAAGTCGTTCGGCTCATCCCACATGTGCTCGATTGGATCGAGGTCAGGACTCCGCGCAGGCTAGTCTAATGTAGGTATTCCCACTTCTGCTAAGTATTGTCGCACCGATGCAGCAGTATGTGGCCTCGCATTATCGTGCATTAGCACGAAGCTATCGCCAACAAACCCAGCGTAAGGAACGACGTGTTCCTGCAGTATCTCCTCGAGATACCGGTGAGCAGTTAATCCCTCGCTACGAGTCTCATCAGTCACAAAAACCAAATCGGGTTTGGCATCCAGTGAGATGCCTTCCCAAACCATGATAGAACCTCCTCCGTAGGCGACGGTTTCAGTAATGCAGCACTGTGTATAGCACTCCCCAGACCGCCTATAGACGTGTCTTCTTTCATTATTGCCATGTAGGCACTTTCGGGACTCGTCGGAGAATAAAACGGAGCGCCATTGCTCTAACGTTGCCGTCAATTTGGGTCCGTTAGCTGATCTTTTTGGAGTTAGGTTAGCTCCTTTAAGTCTTCTTCTGACTGTCCAATGACTGATAGCTCGACCACGAACTTGTCGGAGCTCCTGCTTTACCTCAACGCCTGTCCAGTGACGATTTCTTAGAGTTATATTGACAATTAAACGGTCGTCTCGCTCCGAGATACACCTTCTTCTTCCTGATCCTGATCTCCGTGTAAAGGCACCAGTCTCTTGGTAACGTCTGTAGACTCTGGAGACAGCTGACTGGCTCAGGTGCAGTAGCGCAGCGACTAAACGTTAGCTATTCCCTTCTTGCAATAGGGCAATGACTTGTGCTGTTTCTTCCGGGGTGATAGGCATTTTCTGATGACGTAATTAGTGAGCAGGTATAGCAGAGATGCTGACGGTTTAAGTTCCGATGGAATGATAGGAAAATGCAGTTGCATGTGTTTTTATAGGGATGAATAGCGCGCAACAATTGCATTGTTTGGTGAGCAAAAACGGTTCTATTGAGAAAAACCGTTTTAATCAGTAAAACTTTTTGGAAATCCAAATATTTTTGGTATTATTGAAAACAGCAGAAAATCAGCATTTTAATGATACCAAAAAAAATACCACCGTTTGAAAATTAAATTCAAGGATCGGTGTTAAATTAAAACCTACAAACGTCTTTGGTAGAGGAGAGCTTGGTAACATGTCAAAACAAACCCCTAAGAATTGAAGCAAAATCTCTGATTCGCAAGATGACAATCAATATCTATTTCCACCAAGCTTTAACCAAAATGATTTTGTAATTATTTTTACAGGAAATTATTTTTAGGACTGGGAGTATGTGCTTTACAAAAATGAGCCAGATGTAATTGGTGTAGAGAATAACGTGCTTCGTATTAGGCCAAAAATTGTAGAGGACAATGTGCAAAAAAATATTGAGATAGAAGGGCAAGTTCAAAATTTGTTTATAGTTTTACTATTATTATGTTTAGATATTATTTAATTAGCCCAAGATGCAGAAATTTTATCGAAACAAATTTTATTAAATTTTATTTTTTATATATCAATTATGTGTCTCTCAAATATTTTGTTTTTAATTCATCATTTCGGCTCATTTTTCATAATAATTGTAGCTGTACCCGTCAAGGAAATCCTCAGGAATGTAGTCAAGTATTTGAAGGAATTTGGAAACCTCCAATTGTTTCTGCTAGAATGGTATCAAGAGAAGCTTTTTATTTGGCAAATATTACTATCAAAGCAAAGCTTCCTCAAGGAGATTGGTTATATCCACGTAAGATTTCTGTAATGAATATACCTCTACTATAATTAGTTATAATTCAACAGATGATAGTACTGTAATAATTTTGATAGTAGCATAGTACTTTTATTTAATTTTTACAAAATAATTCTTGTTATATACACCAAAACTAACTTCTTACGATTACAGTACTATTGCAATCGTAAAAAACCCTCCAGTTCTTAAACAACATATTTTGTCGCCACCAGAACTTTCGAATGAAATAATATATCGGTTTAAAGCTAGGGTGTGTATTATATTAATAAAATAACCGGTCAAGTGCAAGTTGAACTTGCGCAGTTAGTGTTCCGTACGTTGATTGTTTTTAAAATAAAAATTTTTGTTACGGAGGTATAAAATAACTTCACAAAATACACCCCAAATGAGTTTTCAACAGAGTTTTTATCCGATCTTTACTGAAAACTGATGAGCTTGAAATTTTTATTGTTTTATGTACCAGATAAATTATTAAAGGTAATGTACTCGTGATAATTTTCGTTCAATCTACACCCCGTGGAGACTATTTCAGAATTTTTTCAAAATTTTTTGATCAGTTCTTTTCGAGATAAGGTGGGGACAGCGATTTTTCGCGATTTTTTCAAAATAATTCAAAGAAAAGTGTGCGCAAGTGTTACATTATATGTATTTTTGAACTCGTGTTTTTACAAGCTTTCATTTGACACCCCACTCGATGACCTAGTAAATTTTTTTTCACTTCCGATTTCATCCCACAAAAATAACCCTTTCACTTTTACACGGCTCTAATGAGGCTATCAATTCCTATGTTAGTCCCAAATTTCAACTTTCTATGTCAAATAATTTCGGAGAAAATGGGGTGTGACAGACGGACGGACGGACACCGAAAAAATCTTATAAGTATTCCGTACGGAACACTAATAAAGGAAGCATATCGATTTGGATCAACATCGGGAAATGGTAGGAAGATTATATATTTGTATTAGCTTGATTAAGGACCTGTTGTACACTGGTGGATAAGCCATAACAAGATGTTTGCTCGTTCTTCCAATATCACCTGAATCGAATTTGATCACAAAGCGAGTTAGCTGCTCCTTCATGTGGCAATGTTCTCTAATCACTGTCTTCAGGTCTTCTTAGTTTCAGTAAAGATCAGGTATACTTAGAGTTAGGGCCCCTCATGTTACTTCTGAATTGTCTCATCCTTGTAGCTTCTTTCCACTTTTTCACGCACTTGTCTTTCAGATCTACGATCGCTGCATCGCCTATAACACACGGGATTCTAAAAACGGGTTCATATCTCGTGGGGTTCACTAGAGCTCCCTGTTTAGTTAGTATATCAGACCTATCCAGAGGAGAAATAAGTTATTTCTCTGAGCTAGGTTGGCCAGCAAGTCTTTACACACACTCAACAGTCGTGAGCTTTCCTTGGTCTGTTTCAGTTACTTCAGTTATCAGTCCAATATAATATTATCCGAAATAAAGTTTCCCACGTTACTTTATCCCATCTCATAACTACACGTGAATATGGGGTAGATTAGTGCTTGGCTAATTGATGCATAACTGTACGGGTTCATTGAGAGCTGTGTCTCTGTTTGCGGCCAGTAAGAGCTTGCTCCAGCGTCCTCTATCTGTTCAAATCCATGTGTACCAGATAGGTCGTCTCCTTGAAAAGACGGTTTCTTTGGTCCAGTCTTCCCTCTGTGATACTAGAACCTTTAGTGGTTTATCATTAAGTACCTTTTGAGGACTGTCTAGTTTGTATTATTTTAGTAATAAAACTTCATGCAGGTATCGATAAGTGTTTACCCAGCAAACGTTATGTGTTATTCTACAGTTGAGCAAAATTAGGAGAAATTTGAGCTTTTTATTTAAAGCACTAGGTTAGCGAGATTATAAGATTATTAAAACTGATATCTATTGAACTTTTTCTTACGTAGCATTTGAGAGCAAAATTAGGAGAAATTTGAGCTTTTTATTTAAAGCACTAGGTTAGCGAGATTATAAGATGATTAAAGCTGATATATGTTATATTGAACTTTTTCTTACGTAGCATTTGAGAGCAAAATTAGGAGAAATTTGAGCTTTTTATTTAAAGCACTAGGTTAGCGAGATTATAAGATGATTAAAGCTGATATATGTTATATTGAACTTTTTCTTACGTAGCATTTGAGAGCAAAATTAGGAGAAATTTGAGCTTTTTATTTAAAGCACTAGGTTAGCGAGATTATAAGATGATTAAAACTTACATCTATTGAACTTTTTCTTACGTAGCATTTGATCCCAACCAACTTAACGACAGCATTTTGTTTGAGATATCTAAGCAGCCCTCTTCAACTTTGTCTCGAAATATCGAAACATGAATATACTACCACCAAATAATTGATAATAAATAATTAGGTTAAACTTAGTATCCTGTAATCCCTTATAAACTAAATAATTCTTTCAGAAATTTACTTAGAAGATGTGAATAAACCAGGAAAAAGAATTTTGTTGGCTTATGCTAGGGGCAATCAAGAGCTTATTGGAAACAATGGGATCGATATTGGAGGGACTTTACTTTTCGGAGGTCCACTTAAAACGCCTAGAGAACCTGGAAGAAGTAAATATTTAGCATCCTGGAGGGGGCAAAAACATATTGGAGATGACTGGCATGTCTTTGCTGCGAGATGGGTTAATGGTAATTATAACGATTATATCTCTTTAACATGAACCATTATATATATATTTATATATATATATATATATATATATATATATATATATATATATATATATATATATATATATATATATATATATATATTTTATTTATTAATTTATTTATTTTAATATTTCAGTAAATATGAGACCAATCTCGATTATTATAAACTTATACTATCAAGAAAATTAGACGTTTTGCAAGAAGTAAAACACTACTTAAATTTCCACTAAATTTTTTATTTTTAACACCATGACATGTTTCGCTGTACGACAGCTTCTTCAGATGGTTTGTTACAGCTTCTTCAGATGGGTTGTTAACAAACCATCTGAAGAAGCTGTCGTACAGGAAACATGTCATGGTGTTAAAAATAAAAAATTTAGTGGAAATTTAAGTATTGTTTTACTTCTTGCAAAACTTCTGGTTATGGATCTCCACCAAGTATCGGCTGAATCAATCCAAATATTAGATATATTTCTCTAAATTCAAATTTTGGAGGGTACGGCTGAGATTTTATGGGTTGCGAGAAGTGATAAATTTTTCCTCAAATGTTAATATGTTATTTATGATAAAAACCAAAATTTATTGAGCGTTGCTCAGGTCTATTCTATTACCGAGTTTTTTCTTGTCCAAGTTGCTTTCCACCAACAACCCTTACAGCAATTTTACCAGAATGCCGATATAAGATAACGTGGCATATAACTAATATGAGCGAAATATTTTTTAATTTGAATTTTATGACTAGAATCTTCTAATTCAAATGGAAAAAATTATTTTCGTGATCACTCCCGGCCAGGTATTTTCGGTTTGGTCATTGCGCCAAAGCTTCCAAAATTCCAGGGTAGCCACATATAGTGGCTTTACTACTAGTATTTGCGAGGAAGACACTGGGTAAATATATCTGATATCTTCCTCATTTTTCTCATTTTACTGACATAAATTGCCAGCTGCTAAGTTCGCCAATAGAAGAAAATGATGCAAAAAACTGCACCTAACTTTTAATAATAATAATAATAATAATTTGGTTTCAGATCAATTGGAGTTGTTTATAGATGATGTGAACTTTGGTGTCGTTAATGCCGATGCCCTTCAAAAGACCGAATTTAACAAAGAATCGATGGTAAGTTCGTTTGGCCAATTGAAACGTAAACAACTGAAATTTCAAAGAAAAAATAATAAATTTGAAAAGTTAAGTTTGAAAAAATTAACTAAAGAACTTGTTACTAAAAATAAATAATAATTGTAATATTATTAGTACAGCGCGTCCCCATCTTCATCTGATTCTTCTTTTGGTTTGACGCATATGAAGAACAGATGTCCGTGCCCACATTTAACGCATTTTGGTGGAGCCCTACATCTCATGGAAGAGTGTCCGAAGAGTTGGCAGTTATAGCATTTAGTGCTACGGGCTTGGTTACGTTGGGTTTCAACCCTGGATGCGTACGCGCAAACGTGCCTCAGGGAGAATATGGCTCTATCTTCCTGGGACGATAGCTATGGGCTCGCTCCTCCTATGGTACCAACGGATAACACGCCTTGGATAGTGACCTTGACGATTTAGGCCTTTTGTGATGTTTACGTTTACACCACGTAACAAAAGATGGATGAATTTTTTCTCAGCGAACCTAGTGATGTGCTGGAAATTATCAATGGTTCTAGGGTATATTTATGCAGTCTTAAAGATTAAAACTCCATTTTTAGTAACAATAAAACTACTTAATTACTTTGTAACGGACCAATCAATCAACTCAATTTTTAGTGTTCTTCTTATAAGATCACTTCGTTATCTGTTCGTCTGTCTGTCTATCCGTCTGTCACATTCGATTTTCTCCGAAACTATTTGACATAGAAACTTGAAATTTGACACTAATATGGGAATTGATGGCCCCATCAGACCCGTATAGTTCTGAAAGTAAAATTTTTACTAATTCAAATATATATATATATATATATATATATATATATATATATATATATATATATATATATATATATATATATATATATATATATTGTAATACGTGCGCAGACTTTTCTTTGTTCTTATTTCGAAAAATACTGATGAAAAAATTTTGAGAAAATTCTGGAATATTCTCCATAGGGTGTAGATTGAACAAAAATTATCACGAGTGCACACTTTTAATAATTTATCTAGTATATAAGAAAAAACAAAAATTTTAAGGTCTTCAGTTTTCAAAAAAGATCGGAAACAAGCTTTGTGGAAAATTCATTTGGGGTGAGTTTTGTGAAGTCCTCCGTAACAAAATTTTTTTTTTTAAAAGCAATCAACGTACGGAACACTAATTGCGCAAGTCACACTTGCACTTGGCCGGTTATTTATTTCTAGAACGATTATGTGACTAACCAAAATTGTATGCATAATTGTAATAATTTTGGAAAAAATAATTTAAAAGTACTAACCATAAACAGCTGCTCGTGAAAAAATAATTTCTTTCAGATGAACTCGTCGGTAGAGAGAAATTGACGAGCGCGCGTGGCAAAAGACAATTTTCTAATGTCATGGTGCATCGATAAAGGTTCAGATAAAAATAACCGGTCAAGTGCAAGCTGAACTTGCGCAATCAGTGTTCCGTACGTTGATTGCTTTTAAAATAAAAAAAATTTGTTACAGATGTATAAAATGATCAGTGACTTCACAAAACACACCCCAAATGAATTTTCAACAAAGTTTGTTTCCAATCTTTACTGAAATCTGATGACCTTGAAATTTTTGTTTTTTTTAAATACCAGAAAAATTATTAAAGGTAATGCACTCGTGATAATTTTCGTTCAATCTACACCCCGTGGAGAATATTCCGGAATTTTTTCAAAATTCTTCGATAAGTACTTTTCGAGATAAGGCGCGGGACAGCGATTTTTCGCGATTTTTTAAAAATAATACAAAGAAAAGTGCGCTCAAGTATTACATTATATATACATTTTTTACTCGTGTTTTCACAAGCTTTCATTTGACACAACACTCGATGACCTAGTAAAAAATTTTTTTTTTTCACTTCCGATTTCACCCCCCAAAACTAACCCTTTAAGTCAAAATTTAACTCTTAAAACTACATGGCTCTGATGAGCCATCAACTCCTATATTATTACCAAATTTCAACTTTCTATGTCAAATAGTTTCGGAGAAAATCGGGTGTGACAGACAGACAGACACCGAAGTGATCTTATAAGTGTTCCCTACGGAACACTAAAAAAATGTGATCAAAAACTACACAGAACTACAAGCAGTTTTATCGCTTTTAAATAAATTTGAGATGAGTTTTATCGACTTTTTTTATAAATTTTGCCCATAGTGGTATCAAATAAACTTGCAGTGTGCAAAATGCAATTTGTACTGTTTTGAGTGAATATTTTCTTTTAACAATACCTTTTATTTATTGATATCCATTTTTAGGTGCGATTAGTATTAGGAGTGGGTGCGGGAGGACTAAACGATTTTCCTGATAATTATAGATCAGGCCAAGCTGTTAAACCATGGAAAAATCTTGGCAAAACAGCCATAAAGGACTTCTTTTTGAAAAAGGATCAGTGGCAACCAACTTGGAATACAAATAACCAATTACTAGTTGAATATGTAACGATAAAAGCATTATAATTACATAAATAATTTTAGTAGAGGACTGTGCATTCAGGGTTTTGGCAAGACATTTAAAACCCTTTTTTATGTTGACAAAAACAACACCTTTTTTTTATATACTTATAATAGGGAGTAAAGCATTTTTTTTCTAGTTGTAGCTCTGTCGAAATTATTTCACAGTGCAACTATTTTAAAAACATATTTAGTTATTGCTCTATTGTTAAAAATGAAAATGTTTTAATAAATTAGTAGAGAAATTATCATATTCCGTAACTTCTAGACAATAGTCACTATACATTAAGAATTTTTATACGTGATAATTGAAATACTCATTTTTTTAACGTGCCAAATAGAGTATAATTAATAAAAGGACGAAAATTTATTTCTATTTTGTGTGATCCTGACAATAAATAAATAAATATATAAATGGCCTGAAAACATCCCTCTAACAATAGTTATTTGAATATAATTATGTGACAAAAAATAATTATCACTTTCATTCACAACAGTTGTAATATTCTCAGACGATTAAAGAAATACAGTGTGTCCCGAAAAGTTTTATACAAATAGAGAAAGAGTTTACGTTACATATTACAAAAAAATTTATTCTTGATCACATGGAAATCCATAATCAAGCATCAAAAGTTTAAAATATTTTATGGTATATAGCAGGGGTCGGCAACCTTTTAACTAAGGGGTGCCAGTTTTCATCCATACAACATTTTGCGTGCCGACATAGGTACTTACTACAACCAAAATTAACAAAAATTAACTTAAAATATTGCTTTTAGAACAAATTTTTAACAAATAATTTTATTATACTCGTACTAGTCCTAGGACCTAGTGTGAACCCTGTGCTTGAAGTTCTTTAGAGAGTGTTCTTATATCCGGTTCATGTCTGGTTATTTTAAGTGTCACACATGCTTCCGAGTTGTCTGTTGTCAGCCTGCTTCGGTACGGGTTTAAAATCACTCTCATATGGGAAAAAGTTGTTCACAGATATAGGATGATCCGAAAGCTGTAAGCATGGCAAACGCTACTTCCCTAAGACAAATAAATTTCTCTGGTAAACTCATCCAACAACTGAGTATCTCGTTTGAATGTTTCTGGCAGTCACCTTCTAATACCTTTCTTAATTCTACAAATTTCGTGTTCCATAACTGGGAGCTTTTAAATTCAATGTATTGAAGATCAAAATCATTAATGTCCATCCATGAGAAAAGAGATATGTCAAAGCAACTGCTGGAAAAATCCATTAAATCTGGTTTGATTAAAAAAGCGAACATAGGACCATGTTTATCAAAATCCTGACCCCTCTCGATAAACTCCTCTTTTAAATTAGTCATATATTTAAGAATTTCGTCTATTAGTGCACCATCGTCGACACTGGATATATAAGTTTTTAAATTTGGAAAATATTTATATGTGTTTGTAGTAATATCGCTGATAAATAAATCTATTTTTAATTATTTGAATGAATTTCCAGGATTCGTATAAATTCAGAACTGTTTTGCCTGAACCTTGTAACTTTAAGTTGAGTTCACTGAGATGGTTTGTAATATCAGTAAGAAACAATAACATACAGATCCAGTTCTTATCTTCTAGTTCAGGATAAGCATCCACTTGATTTTTTTCCAACAAGAACGATTTAATTTAGCCCAGATATTGCACAAATCTAGAGAGCTCTTTACCACGGCTGAGCCAGCGCACATTATTGTGCAATGGTATATCTGAATATGCACTTTCTAATTACTGCAGAAACGCCTTAAATTGTCTATGGATCAGTGAAGAACGACCGACAATGTAGTTAACTATTTTAACCACCCTATCCATCACGGATTTTAAACTTCCAGCGGAGATTTTAGCGCACAAACTCTCTTGGTGAATTATGCAACGAAAATTCAAAACTGATCGACCCATGCTTTCAATAAGAAGGGAAACAAATCCTTTATGTCTCTCAAACATAGCAGGAGCGCCATCTGTCGTTACGCAAAAAAAATTATTTAAATCAATGTTCCGCTTTTCAAAATGTTTAAAAATTCTGAAAATATATCCTCTCCTTTTTTAATTCCCTGCAATGGGAACATACAAATCAGCTCTTCATACACACTGCCATCATCGAAGTATCGCGCAACGATTGCCAGACGGGCAATGTCATTAATATCGGCACTTTCATCCAATGCTACACTAAATACAAAACTCCGTTTGATAACGTCTCTCTGCTGTTTTTGGGCATTTTGTGTCATTTCGGTAATTCGTCTCTCGATGGTCCGCGCTGATGCCGGTATATCCCTAATCCTGACCAATATTGTATCCTTATTGGGCAAGTCGTCGAATAAAATCTCGCCAGTACACAAAAACGTTTGCTTCATAAATTCTCCGTCAGTGAACGGCCTACCCTTTTGTGCCAACGATTGTGCAATTTTGAAACTGCATTCAGTTACCTGATTTTTTCCTTGGAAAACTTTGCTAAAGAATGTTGACTGTTTTTCGTATTGTTTACTTGCTCTTTGTATTGCCTCCCTTTTATCAGCGTTATCTTTAAATGACTATTCATGTTTTATCTGGAAATGTCGTTGAACACTAGATGTCCGGAAAACTACGCTTTCCCGACATAGGACACAAATGGCCCGATCGTTTTGCTGTACAAAACCGTAATCTGTTGTCCATGAAGTTTGAAATCATCGAACATCTACCTTCTGTTTCTTCGCGGCCATAACGCAACGTAATTTTAATTTTTAAACTTTTCGACGACTATTGACTGGAACGGATGTTACTTCTATACTAAATGATCTAAACGTGTAGCCGCTTGCTATATATAGAAAAATAATGTTTCCAGAAAATTCCAATAATTACGTTTATTAAATTTCTTAGAACAAAAATTATTATCTACAACGCGCCTATTGCAATCAAAGAGCCGCCTAGAAGTTAAATCTAACAAAAACTAAAGTTCGGCAATATAAAAAGAGTTGCGGCGCGCGTCGGAACGATTGAAGTCAAGTCAAACAAAAACCGCCTTATAGCGGCTCTTTTGATCTGAATTGAGAACGTTTATTTGTGTTTTTGCCTAGGCTTATATTTTGAAGCTTGCCGTCTTTAATACTTGCCGAAATTAAAGCCAAATCAATGCATTCAGTAAAATTATAAATTACAAAATATATATTTTGTAGTTTTTGGTAATAATACCTATTGACCTATATAATATATCGTTTTTGTTTGTATCGTTAAAGTAATACTGTCTTCGATTATTTACTTAATTTCGAAACATGTCACGGATTACAGAATTAATGTGTAAACTTTGAATAGGTACGCGTGCCATTCAAAATTGCTTGGCGTGCCAGAGATGGCACGCGTGCCATAGGTTGCCGACCACTGGTATATAGGGAAGATAAAAAATAATAATTTATAATGGAGAGTAAAGTATGTTTAAATTTAAATACAGATCAAAATATTAGTTGAAAATGTTAATAGGAACTAAAAAAATTCTGCTCACGTTTAGATTTGTGGCCTTCCTTGTTAAAAATTGAAAAAAACTCCAGTAAACACGTCAGTAATTTTTGGATTATTTATTGAATAAAAGAAAACGAAATCACTACAAATTTTAGGCTAAAAATAAATGAACATATCTTTGGAAATACCTAACAACTGTCAATAAATTTCAAAGCTAACGTCAGTCTGTATTTGCAATAATTAGAAATGCCAGTAAAATTGAGTGTTGATAAAATTGAAATTGTTCTCATAGTTGGAGATAATTACTTTTAGAGAAGTAGCAGAAATCTTTAATAATAGACACCTTGATAAAACCGTACACTTCACAACTGTAGAATATCTAATAAATAAATTCAAGATTTATGGAAGTTTTGAAAATAAATTTAAACATCAGGCATGAGTTTCAAATCAAGATAATCAAAATCAAGTAATGCTGTCGGTAGTAGAAAAGCCAAAAGATTCACTTCGGAAAAGATCAGCTTTATTGAATGTAAGTAAAACTACACTTGCGAGAATTTTAAGATCAAATAAATTTAAACTATACAAACTCCAATTTACTCATACTTTAAAAGCAGGAGATTTTGAACGAAAATTTGAATTTTGTGCTTGGTTTCAAGGAGAGTTGGAAGAAGAGAACAGGTTTATGGCAAGACAAATACTTTTCTTTGACGAAGCAACATTTACGTCTAGTAGGACAGTAAGTTCCCAAAAAAAGATAGAATATTTGGACCATTCTTTTTTGGAAATAATATGAATGCTGAAACCTAGAATTTTCAAGTAATAAGTTCCTCGAGTCTCTTAATCGCCTACCAATAATTGAAAGACAACGTATATTGTACCAACATGATGGTGCGTTATTGTCCCAGTACGAGAAATGTTCGAGATTATCTCCTCCATATTTTTAACGGTAGAGTAACAGGGAGGTATGTGCAGTTTATTTGGTTCCCACGGTCTCCGGAGAGCACTCATTTAGACTCTTTTTATGGAGCTACTTAAAAGAAAAGGTTTATCTTAAAAGGCCTTTTCAAGATGTTGATCATCTTGAGAGAGTCATTAGGGAAACATCCTGACATAATTAGAAATTAATGAAAAAATATTCTCTAAGAACAATCACCTGTTAAGATGGTGCATACATTGAAGCAATTGTGCAAAAAAGTTAGAATTAATCCGTATGTTTAGTTGTTATGTTATGTATTTGGTAATTAAATAATGTTGCAATTTCGAAATAAAATGATATTAGCACAAATTTATTATGGATGTAATTGTTGCAAAGTAGATAAAAAGGTTATCAAAATTACGATACAATCAAAATTAGTTTTTAATTAATTTCGTTTTCCTTTATTCAATAAATAATTCGACAATTACTGACGTTTTTACTTGAGTTTTTTTGAATATTTAGCTAGGGAGGTCACAAATTTAAACTTCGGCATAATTTTTTAGTATCTCTTAACATTTTGAATTAATATTTTGCTCTGTATTTAAATTTAAACACACTTTACTCTTCATTATAAATCATTATTTTTTATTTTCCCTGTATGTCACGATATAATTTTTTTATGGGCATAGTACACGTGTGGCAGGGTAATCTCTGAAGCGCTACAGAAGCGACGCGTGGGCGGAAAAAGCAATTCACGTTGGTCTTGGTGGGAAACACAATCCGGAACAAATTATTTCAAAGGGATGAAGTTCTCCAATGAAAGACAAGCTGAACTTCATATGAATGTAAAGTATGAGCGCGACGTGTAATCTTAGCATGCACAGCTTTGGGAGGAATTAAGCTCCCATATTAACGCCTATGCTCTATTTACTTGACAGTGATGGCAATAAATTATCTAGAATTATGCAAATTAGCATCAAGCCGTTATAAGGGCCCCAAGTTCTACTTACAAAAAAAAATAAAAAATTTTGAGAAAGGCAAACTGTGCCAAACGTCAATAAAAAGAAAGGATCACAATAAAATTTAGGAAGTTTCATTCTATAATTGACCTCCAAACCCAAGAAAATTGAAAAATAAAAATAAAAAAAATACATACAGGGTCAAAGAAAAATAACAAAATCATATATATATATATATATATATATATATATATATATATATATATATATATATATATATATATATATATATATATATATATATATATATATATATATATATATATATATATATATATATTATTTATTTATTCATTTCACAGTACAATAGTAATATTTCCAGTACATAATATATTTAAACCTAGAACCAAGCTAATAGTAAACAAGGTGCGCCTAGGTGTACACCTGTATGCACAGGGCTAAAATACAATTTAAATTATGCTAAGATTTGTAGAAGGTGAAGATAATAATTAATACATAAGAAAATTAAGAAAAAAAAAAAAACATACATATAAACATGCAGACAATCGCAGTTATGAATTATAACAATCCACATAATAGTTCAGAATTTTCTGTAATGAACAGTTTACATTTTTTTTTCACACAGTTTATAATTATTTATATTTCTGATATTCTGTGGCCACTTATTGAAAACTTTAGGTCCCAAAACTGACAAAGACCTCTGGTTTCGGTCGTATTTTCTAAAGGGTACAACTAATATCGCATTTTCTCTGTTTCTAGTTCTATATTGAAGATTCACAATTTTTTTTTTCATTTCTGTAGCAAAACAGAGAAATGTTTAAAAGATATAAATTTCTTATATTCATTATATTTTCATTATATAATCTCTTAGTTGGAAAAAGTCTATCACGAAAGAAAATTACTCTAACAATATAGTTTTGTATCAAGCTCAGTTGACTTAGTGCATCATTGTAAAGTCCACCCCCACATAATGATGCCATATCTCAACAGTGACTCGACCAATGCCTTAGTTTGTAACCCGTAGTTTGAGGGGTAGTATTTTTCTTATTAGGTAAAACTTATATATGAGTCTTCTCAGTTTATTAGATAAATCTTGGACATGTTCAGTCCATCTGAGATGTTTATCAATCGTAATTCCAAGATATTTTGTGTGTGTGATTTCTTTCATGACCATGTTCATATCGTTTACCTGTATACAATCAAACTCCGGTCGATTTGCCTCAGTCAGAGAGAAACCAATGTATGCCATCTTAGAAGGATTTAAGGTTAATTTCATCAAATCAAGCCAGGCCCTAACAATGCTCACGCCCCTACCAACTGCCATTTTTACAGCATCCCACGTCTTGTCTCTGAAAACAAGAACTGTATCATCAGCATATGATATTGAAACTCCTTGGTTCCCACGGTCTCCGGAGAGCACTCCTTTAGACTCTTTTTATGGAGCTACTTAAAAGAAAAGGTTTATCTTAAAAGGCCATTTCAAGATGTTGATCATCTTGAGGGAGTCATTAGGGAAACATCCTGACGTAATTAGAAATTAATAAAAAAATATTCTCGAAGAACAATCACCTGTTAAGATGGTGCATACATTGAAGCAATTGTGCAATAAAGTTAGAATTAATCCCTATGTTTAGTTGTTATGTATTTGGTAATTAAATAATGTTGCAATTTCGAAATAAAATGATATTAGCACAAATTTATTATGGATGTAATTGTTGCAAAGCAGATGAAAAGGTTATCAAAATTACGATACAATCAAAATTAGTTTTTAATTAATTTCGTTTTCCTTTATTCAATAAATAATCCGACAATTACTGACGTTTTTACTTGAGTTTTTTTGAATATTTAGCTAGGGAGGTCACAAATTTAAACTTCGGCATAATTTTTTAGTTTCTCTTAACATTTTGAATTAATATTTTGCTCTGTATTTAAATTTAAACACACTTTACTCTTCATTATAAATCATTATTTTTTATTTTCCCTGTATGATGGTATATTTTAAACTTTTGATGCTTGATTATGGATTTTCATGTAATACAGAACTTTTTATTAAGAATAATTTTTTTTGTAATATGTAAGATAAACTTTTTCTCCATTTGTATAAAACTTTTTGGGAAACACTGTATATAATTACTAATTGTGAAAAATAAATATTAATACGAGAGCCGCCTTTTGAGTTTTCGCAAACTACCACTAGATGACACTACTGAGATGTGATATTACCATTGTTGTAAAATTTGACATTTGTTATTGTCAAAAAGTGGCAGCTTAGAAATTGGCGGAGTAGTACAGTCTTGTGAACAAAAAGAAATTCCACATGAAGGTTTTTATTGGATATTTTTTTACGATTTTGGTAACGATCTAACTCAACAACTGCCTCGAATCGCTTCATTCAACTCTTCGTAATGGATCACCATTAGAAAAGACTGTTTACAATTGGTTTGCAGAATCTCGTCATAGTCATGCTTCCGTCAGCGATGAATTTCGTCAAAATCAACTGAAATCGGTTGTTCTTCCAAAAATCATCGATGCTGTGCGCAACATAATTGAAGAGGATCGGCGTGTGACTTATCGTGAAACAGAGGCATCTTTAGGCATATCGAAGACTGCAATACATTCGATTTTGCACGAACATTTAGCTGTGAAAAAGAATTATTCCCACTGGATTCCGAGGACATGCAAAATCCGTATACAACATCGTAACAGGAGACGAAACTTGGATATATTCGTACGAGCCGGAAACTAAGCAACAATTAACTGTTTGGGTGTTCTAAGATAAACCGAATCCCATAAAAATGAAGCGCAAAGCATTTCCAAGAAAATGATCGCCTGTTTCTTTAGTTATACTAGACACGTTGCGACCATGGCTTTAGAGGATCGAAGAATAGTTAATGCTGAATGATACACAACAATTTGTTTGCCAGAAGTCGTCGATGGAATCAGGAAAAACAACCGAAAACGTCGTATTATTCTTCATCATGACAATGCCAGCTCTCACACAGCACGTCAAACAATTAATTATTTGACGGGGAAAATATCGAATTAATATCTCATGGCCCGTATTTACTGCCTAATGACTTCTTTTTGTTCCCGAATGTCAAAAAAATATATGATTTTCATCACCTCCAGAGCTTGTTGTATCCTTCCAAAACCATGTTTTTGAGGTACCAACTTCACAGTGCAAAAAATGTTTTGAGAATTGGTTTAAACAAATGCGGAATTGTATAAATCTTAAAGGCGAATATTTTGAGAAACAGTACACTTTAGTACAATATTTGTACCTAATTTTTTTTTCTTTCATTGTTTTTGTAAAAACTTAAAAGGTACGCCTCATAATGAATGCGGTGACTGTCAGTAAACTTCATTCTTAGGTTTTTTTTTGATGGACACGATACATGCGTTGTAGGGAAATATCCAAATCACTAAAGGAGTTGCACCTGCGCGGAAGAAATGTTCTACAAGGATGTTGAATCGCTGCAAGTAATACTTGGTGGGAAACGCAGTTTATCAGACATGAGGTTCTTCATGTAAAAGAATTCTTCAAGAGGATGGTGTGAGCAGTGACATACTGACCACATACGGATGTGTTGTATTAGCGTGTTCCTAGCATATATCTCTGTAGAAGAAATCAAGCTGGCTCCATTCATTAAACACTTTTCACGAAAGTATTTATAGACTAGACCAGAGGTTCCCAAACTTTTTTTTCTCGTAGCCACTTTCAAAATTTTACTGGTTTCGGTGGACCCCCTGCTGCTACATTTCTACCATATTCCCAAAACTCGTCAAAAAATGTGAAGATTAGATCTAACGATGGAAATTTACGTCGTGGCTGAGTTCCAACCCTAAATTCGGAGTGGTAAAATTAAAAAGAAAAATAATATATTTTCTTGTGTTCTATTTATTAAAATAATATGATTACAGACTTAATAGAATTAAAATTAAACATTAATAACGTACCGTAACTTCAACAATGCAAATCAACAATTAAAAAAAATAGTCATAATTTTAATGGAAGGGATGTACTTGATGGATTGACAGCAAATTATCAATATTTGGTTTCAGTTTTGTAAGGAATAACCGCAAATCTCCCCGTTCTGTGATGTTCAATCCGCTTCTTTTTTTTTTGTTAATAGGTTTGTAACGACACTAAAACTTTTTTCGACAAGGTATGACGAGAGAAACGCTATCAAAAGTTTTCTCGCAATTTCCCACAGCCCAGGATACTTTTCGGGTATTTCTGCCTGCAGCCAAAATGTTTGATAGCCTTTTTTAAATTTCACCTTCAGCTCCTCATTGGTGCTAAGCTCGAGTAGCTCCTCTTGTAATACCACATTCGCCACTTCCGTTTCATCAAATGGATTTATGATCCATGGTGGTATTTCCATCGTCAGAATATCTTCAAATCTATTTTTGAAGTCACCATGCAGGGCATTTAAATGTTGAACGTATGTCTGAATATCCTCATCAAGACATTCTACCTGTGACAAGTTTGGAAACTGGGAGAATTCGCGCCGACTAATATTTTGCTTCATAAATTTTAATTTTCCAAGAAAAGCCGAAATTATACCCTTTGTTTTTATTAAACTTAGGCTGTCCCCTTGTAACTGTAAGTTAATGTTATTAAATTTTTTGAACAAATCTGTCAAATACGCGATGTCTGCTTTCAATTTGATCAGGTTTTCTTTTAAATCTGGATCTTTACTTTCCAGAAACTCGAAAACTGATTCAAAAAGTGAGTAAAATCTTGTTAAACATGCACCTTTCGACAACCAGCGTACTTCAGTATTTAAGAGCAATCGTTGGAAGACTTCATCATTTTCGTCGCACAATTGTGCAAATAAACGGGTATTCAACGCATTGCTTCTTATTTTGTTAACTGCTTTAATCACAAATTGAAGCGATTGGTGCAATCTATCACTCAAATTCGCTACCAGGTGTTGTCGGTGGAGGACACAGTAAATTACAGTTACTCCTGGTATAATTCATTTAAAATGGCTTATAAACCCACGATATCGCCCGAAGATGGCAGGAGCTCCATCTGCTGCCACCGAAATAATGTTTGTAAATGGAATCGATTTTTCCTTAAAAAAATCACTCAGGACATTAAATATTGATTCGCCTTTAGTGTCCGTCTCCAAAGTTTTCGCGAATAGCAGCTCTTCATGGATTTCTTCGTCCATAACAAATCGAACATATGCCAATAATAATGCTTCATTACCAGCTAAAATTGACTCGTAAAGTTGAATAGAAA
Source organism: Pachyrhynchus sulphureomaculatus (assembly GCA_019049505.1). Taxonomy (NCBI): domain Eukaryota; kingdom Metazoa; phylum Arthropoda; class Insecta; order Coleoptera; family Curculionidae; genus Pachyrhynchus; species Pachyrhynchus sulphureomaculatus. The sequence goes on from CM032450.1 coordinate 38,290,625, forward strand.
AATGAGTTGTTTGCAGATAATTACACAAGAAGCTCTCAATATCAGAGCTCATTTCATCAATACGTCTTTGTACAGTGTTGTTACTCAAAGGAATTCTTTTGAGTACGTCAATTGGAGGTTTGTGCAGAACAGTTTTTAAAACTTCTTCAACAGCGGGTAAAATTAACTGTTCTCCGATGGTATGCGGTTTTCCAGATTTCGCTATAAGCAATGAGATATTGTAAGATGCCCGCAAGCCATTATCGTTACTTTGAGACGTTGAAGCGAACATACTGTGCACGGTGGGTCTCCTTTCATATTTTTCCTTCAATGTTTGAAGATATTTTAAATCTTTACATATTTTATCAGGATGACACCTTCTTAGATGATCTTCGAGCTTCGATGGTTTCATAGAGTCATTGCTCAAAACTTTGTTGCATAAAAGGCATATGGGCACTGGTTTCTCTGCCTTTGATGGAAGAAAACCAAATTTCAAATAATCAACACTGTACTGTAGACATTTCTTCTTAGATTCAGCCATGTTTCATATCAGCTACCTACCTGTAAAGAAAAAAATGTTTGTTTTAGTAATCATAAGGCGACTTTAACAGGATATGGGTATTTTAACAGAATAAAATAGGATTAATTAATTATTGCATTGAAAAAAAAAAGACCAAAATGCCGGCGGCGAAACTGATTTTAATTATTAAAAGCAATAAACTGCTAAGACCCATATAGAGGTTTTCACAAAACGGCTGAACCTATTTTAGTGTAATATAAAATAGTTTTTGATTAATTATATTTTGATACATTTCTGTAAATTCGAGAGACAATACTTTTAAAGAATAATTTGACATCAAAACTCCGCGATTTTAATGATTTATTTATTACTTTGATGTACGTTACGAGTGGTACATAAAGACACGTACAATTTATGAAAATATCTTTCTCGGCTTTCTGTTCTTTTATAGAAGTATCGAATAATCGCCCTGTTCAGTATTTAATTTTTATTACGTACCTACTACACGCAAACATAACAAATATAATATTATTACAATATAAATTAAAAGTATGAATAACAAATAGGCAGGTACTAACTTTTTCCGGCACTGGCAAACACTGACATCGATTCACCCATACTTTTCTTTTCAAAATTCCGGAAACAAATGACTAACGTTTGTCCTTGTCATTCGTATTTATATTGGTGAAGAATCAACAAGTCCATGCAAAATTGCAAGCACAGCACAAGTCGTATTTCGTCCCTTTGCACGTCTGAACGGGTTGCGTTGCGGGCGGGCGGCGCTTTGCAAGTCTCGACGCGCGTTGTACTGAATATCGAATATGCAAGTTTTTACAAGTAACAGTCGGTGACCTTCTTAAAATACACTACTCAAAAAAATTAAGAGAGGTTTTAAAACAAGGAAATTTATGCTAAATAAACAGGCTATCTGATCCATATGCCGCCCTAACTGAAAAATTTTTTTCAAGCCCGTGGACCAAAAAAAAGCAAAATATTTACAATATTATTTTTTCGCGCTATCTGTTAGGATTGCATGAGAACCGTAGCTCCTAAAAAATTTTAGCTAAAAAATCTGAAAATTAGAATCTTGAAGTTTTAAAATGCTTTTTTTTTAAAGTCTCAGTACGACCATTTTTCACTTAAATACAGTCTGTCAAAAATCACCGAAAAATTTGGAATTTTTTTTTGCTCCCTTAATTTTTTTGAGTAGTGTCTTATCTGCCTACATTGATAGGTAAAGCCAAGCCAACATTTTTGTTCTTTACTATCGAAACCAGATAAATTTTCGTGGACCCCCACTTACAACTTGTGAACCCCCATTTTTTTTTCACGCCAACGTAGACACCCGTCGAGTCTCCCGTGGACCCCTGGGGGTCCACCTGAACCACTTTGGGAATCACTAGACTAGACCTAACAGTCTTTAGATGTTTTAAGGTTGCTAGTGAGTTCCGAGCCACCAATCAGACCAACAGCTGTCCTCTGAATTAGAGTCTAACAAATACAGCTTATGTTTAGAACAGTATTATCTCGTTAGTCAACCTTGAGCTTTCTTACCATCAAAGAAGATTAAATTCCTAGATTTTTTCAGTAGGACGTTACTGAAAAGCAGAAACAGTGAAGGAATTAAAAAGAAACCCGTGAACTTCCACTCGTAAAGAACGCTCTGTGAGGAATCGTGAGAGTAATAAACTTAACCTTTCCGACATACCATAAGAGCGTAGATTAACCGACAATCCGTTATGCCGAACACGGTCGAATGCCTTGGATATATCCAGTGCAACCGCTAGCACCACCACTGCAACGGCTCGGCAGTTGTTTGAGAAGATCATTTGGCCTTTTCTGGGTATTAAATGAACTTTAGCTTATTTCCAGCAGGAGGAACTATTCCTTTTTCGGTAGGTTCCTGAAGCTTCAACCAATATATTTTTTTATCGTAATGTGAACAAGTACTCCTTTACACGACTAAAAAATATGTCAGTATCGTGTATCATTTCGGACTTGAATTTAATTAATCAGTTTTGAAAATAAAATTAGTCACCAATTTCGCAAAATCGTCTTCCTTTTAGCAAAATACTTCTAACTTCTCCTATACAAAACCATGTGTGTCCAATTGGCCTTTAGATAAACATTATAATGCAATTTCCAACAATCCTAACATAAAGAAATCATTTTAAAAAAGGAGAAATATTTTAAAATGCGGCCTTTTTCAGCTCCATCTTCTGGCCAAATTAAAAACTAATCCTTCTTAGTTTATTTATCGATAATCTAACGTATTCTCTGAGCAAAGTATTTGACTATAAATTTAGGTGATTCGGTAAATCTTTACGAAGTTTTAGTATTGAATTATATTGTAACCTTATTTTTACATTGGGGGCGTCGAATTCAGTTATGGGAATCTTTAAATTTAATAGATCTTTTAACGAGTCTTCAAAGCTGAGAAGTTAGATGACTCACATGTTTTTAAAATTTACTTGAAACAAATTTGCGCTAGTTCTGTTTCTGTGAATACTGGGATATTTATAAGTTTTTTCGAAATATTTCTATTTTTTTTTTTAAACAACGAAATTTATGAAAACAATCCAGGATTTCACAGGGAATTTATGAAAATGGGTATCAAAAGTTTCGATTAGTTCTAAAACAAGCGCCAAAGATTTTTTTTTTGTATAGGGAGAAATCCGCCTTATCGATTCTGGAGCAGTCTGCGTCACCACAAGGATGCACCAAAGTGCTCCAGTTACGTGGGGCTCTCCAACCTGAAGGGTTGGCATACCCACTAAAACTTCTTGTGAGCTGGGATAACCTTTTACTCCTTTTATATTCTGTTGTTTTTAATGTCTAGGTGTTGGTTGATTCTAACGCTATGGTTAGTTCTTTAATGATCTGAACTACGCTACCTTAAACCTAACTTAACGCTAAAGATTAACCTAAACTCCCAGTCCCGGGGAGTGTTATGTTACAATAGTGTTAGTTGTGTGTCATGTTTACACTTTTTATTGATAGGAGTTGCTCAACTAAACTACGGCCTTATCCTTAAATGCTAAGTCAAAGGGTAGTCTACGGTCAAGTCTAATATTAGTCTAATGGTAGAATATCTGTGGGTCGTAAGTATCCGTTGCCGACAACCTTAACATTGACACATTGTTCGTAGGTTTTCTTAAAAAAAAAATAGTGATTTAGATGACTGGTTTGCGTATCTTTTGCAAAATCGTAAAATAAAAGTAAAATTTGGGAAGGTTTACTCTTGGGGTAGCGTAAATTTTGGTATATGCTGATGAACTTAACTTTGAACAACGGCAATACAAAATAGCTTCAAGAAGAGATTAGTCATGCAAGTTTTGACCAATGATACTTTAAGAACGGGCTAGTCATTAATCACATGAAACTGCTTTAATAAATATATAAATACAAATAATTTGCATGAAAAGAAAAGATATATAACGGCAAGCGGCCCAAGACCGTTAAGTAAGTATTCTGCTCTAGCCTTAAAAGTAGGGGCCGTCCAAAAATGACGACTTCCCGGGCGTACCAAACTAAGCATACATATTTCGCTCCATATCAGAGCCAGTCTAAGTGAAGAGGCAAATCGTAAACACACAGCAACAGCAGGAGAGATTTAAAAATAATACACCTAAAAGTGCTAGTAGGTAAGAAACCTTAGCGCCATCTGCTGTAAAACCGCCAAAACTTCACGGGCATGACACATGGATAAATGAGATTTAATATCTTTGTTATCACTCCATTCGGTTTTGTTAACTACTGACACTTTTGGATGTATGGTTTTTTAAATATCTCTGCTGTTACCGTGTTTTGCAATTTTCCTCTTCACCTTGGTAAACTGATGAGCTCTGAAATGAAGCGGTACATGAATACTCTAGATTCATAGATAGCATATAGTCCATAACTTTGCCCGTACTTTTGATGCAAAAGCGGAATACTTACTTTTCAGTCCTAGTCCGTTTTTACATATTTTTCCCGGACTATAAATCGTTTAGAACTATATTTACAAATTTTATGATTGCCTCTGAATTGTTGAACGGCTAAAAACTTTTCAATAATTAGGAACCACACAGGAAGAGCATTTTATGTTTTATAATACTGAGTATTATCTAAGCAAAGGTAAACAATTTTTTTTTTTGTTATTTAAAATTTTATTCCATTTGAGACAGATCCTTGAATTTAATTTTCAAACAGTGGTATTATTTTGGTACCATTAGAATGCTGATTTTCTACTCTTTCCAACAGTACCAAAAACATTTGGATTTTCAGAAAGATTTTCTGATTAAAACGGCTTTACTCAATAGAGCCGCTTTTGCGGATGATACTGTTATTCTTCCCAACGTCAATACAAGACCTAGAATCAATAATGAATCGCCTTGAAATCTAGCAAAAACTATGGATTGACAATTACTAAAGCAAAAACCAAAGTATTGATTGTTAATCGTAAAGATCTGTTACACATAAATGGAATTGCTGGTGGTACTGTTGTAGACCATTTCAACTATGGTGGCTGCGAGGCGGAAGTAAGAAGACGTTTAGCTATGGCTAGAAACTCGACGATTAAACTCACTAAGGCCTGGAAAGATCCAGATATCACAAAAGACACAAAGTTAAGTTTGCTATCCAGCCCTATATCCCCCATAACAACGGGGAAGGTGCAGATCAAGGAGACGGTATCCAACAAGATGTTCCCACCCAGTAAGATCTCTTCTTGGTATGGGTATGCACGAGTCAAGTCAGGTCGCGCAAGATGGAGATGCCTGAAGAATGACTGTTGAGGCAGCAACTGCATAGAATCACCGATACTCCTATTCGGTTGAAAGGATTGAGGGAAAGAGAGAGAGAGAGAGTTAGCGTTTATAGTGTAGCAATTTTTGAAAACATATCCTATAAGACTATGCTTACTAAAATTATATAAAAAACAACACTATGTTTTAATTTCCAATATATTTAAAGTCACAGACAATTGTTTCACCATACAATGGCTTTTTCAGAAGTAAATAAGAAAGAAAAATGTTTGGTGGTAATCCTGGTTATATAGTGCTTAAAACTATCCTTAATTACCTAAGATTATGCTAATCATTTTATTATATTATTTACAGACAGAATTATTTTAAGAATGCAAATCTGTGGTACTATTTCCGAGAACTAATAAAGATTAAGTAAGGGTGAATGGTTTAAGTCTCCCTGTTCGTTTAATAATAGATTGGAGTTTTTCCATTTCTTAATTTCAAGACGTTCAAGCATATTTAATTTTTTAGATTTATTTTCTACATGCAGGATTTTGAATGTATCATCAAAATTATGGGACTCTTTTATTATATGGGTTGCGTAATGTGAAGTGTTCTTGCTTTTTAAATAACTATGTTTATGTTCTTTAATGCGAGTTTCAAAAGATCTACCAGTTTGTCCAACGTAGGTTTTAGTACAAGATCCACAATTTAATAGATATACTCCTGATTTTAAGGATTTCTTAGATTTGGTTTTGTTATTCAAAATTATACTTCCTAAGGAATTACTGGTTTTGAATGCTATTTTATTGTTCTTTTTTATTAAATGTTTGGAAATTGTTCTAGTTATTTTCCCTGTGTATGTGAGTGTAGTAAATTTTCCTTTTTTGTTATTAATTGTGGGATAAATTAGAGAGATTGCTTGTGAAAAGGATTTTTTATTCAAGATATTATCTATAATGTTGGGGTCATATCCATTATTCGATTATGTTGAATTCTTTGTTAAAATTAGTTTTAGTCATAGGAATATGTAACAATCTATGTATGAAAGAGTTAAAAGCTGCCATTTTGTGAGGATAAGGGTGGGATTGTGTATGACTGTATCAGTATGTGGAGGTTTGTGAAAAATCGAGAAATCGTGTTTATTGTTCACTTTTGATATAGATATGTCTAAGAAATTTATAGAGTTATGCTTACTTTATTTAAAACTCTTTAATCTTGTCTATCGTTTTTGAACTATTTAAAATCCACTAAACACTATTAAAATTAAGCCCAATGCCAATACCTTGTTTTTAGTGTTCCGTACGGAACGGATGACTTCGGTATCTGTCTATTTGTCACACCCGATTTTCTCCTAAACTATTTGACATAGAAAGTTGAAATTTGGTAATAATATAGGAATTGATGGCCTTATCAGAGCCATGTAGTTTTGAAAGTTAAATTTTGACTTAAGGGGTTAGTTTTGGGGGGTAAAATCGATAGTGAAAAAAAAAATTTTTACTAGGTCATTGAGTGTGGCGTCAAATGAAAGCTTGTCAAAACCCGAGTAAAAAATATATATATAATGTAATACTTGCGCGCACTTTTCTTTGTATTATTTTTAAAAAATCGCGGAAAATCGCTGTCCCCCCGTCTTATCTCGAAAAGTAGTGATCAAAAAATTTTGAAAAAATTCTGGAATATTCTCCACGGGGTGTAGATTGAACGAAAATTATCTGGCATATAAAAAAAAACAAAAATTTCAAGGTCATCAGATTTCAGTAAAGATTGGAAACAAACTTTGTTGAAAACTCATTTAGGGTGTGTTTTGTGAAGTCACTGATCATTTTATACCTCCGTAACAAAATTTTTTATTTTAAAAGCAATCAACGTACGGAACACTAATTGCGCAAGTTCAACTTGCACTTGACCGGTTATTATTTACTAATTCTTTGCTAGACAATTTTTTTCACTTTACTTTTAGGGGTATTAATTCACTCGATTTATTTTATAGAAACTCTATAAAATTTTAATTGGTTTTTCAATCGCCTGTGCAAATAATGAATTGTTTTTACTAAAATGAAATTCGGAGTGTAATGTTATTTAGCCAAATGCTCTCTAGTATTAATTTATTTTTAATTAAACCAGTGCGAAATAATGATAAAATATTGACACCAGCTGCATTCAAAATCTATAATAATCTATTTGCGTTTCGATATTATAAAAGGTTTTTTATGCATACGATGGAGCATTATTTTTAATTTAAACCACTATCATATTAATGTAAGCTTAAATATTTATGACCAGGGATACCTACACGTATCATTCAGAAATATTTAAAAAAGTATTATGAAATAATAGAAATTGAATAGGCAGGCTTTAATTATCAATATTTACATTTATCACTTTATTTTTATGTAGCATTGCTTCATACAATTGATTTTTTCATCGTCAATAACTTCTTTCTTTTTTTTATGGGTCTAGCACACGTGCTGCAGGGAAGAAGTCCCTAAAGTGCTACAGTTACTCGGTGGGAAACACAGTCCTGGGCAAATTATTCCAAAGGGATGATGTTCTCCATATAAAAGACTGCTTGAAAAGCGTTGTACGAGGAGTAACAAGCTGAACCTCATACGGATGTGAAGTATTAGTGCGACGTGTACTTCTAACATGCACCGCTCTGGGAGGAATTAAGCGGGCCACATCCTTCGAACACTTTCCATGAAAATACTTGTAGAATAGGCTCAAGTCACCAACCGTTCTTCGATGTTCCAGAGAATCAAGGCCGCCGGTCAGTTCCGGGTCTCCAGTCAGACGATCAGCTCTTCTCTGAATAGAATCCAACAAATGTAGTGTATGTTTGGGAGCAGTATTCCATAGTTGGTCGAATTTGAGCTTTGTAAAGAATTAACAGTTGTTGTGGAGTGTAAAGCTTTCTGGTTCGAAATAATATTCTCAACTTTTGAAAAGCTCTCCTTGCTATGCCTGCAACATTTTCATGCCAGGATATATTTGCTCCCAAATTAACGCCCAACAAATTGAGTGACGAGGTTAGAGGAATGGAGTATCCCTACATAACGATGTCGGGTTCAGCAACGTTAACTTTTTTAGAAAAAAACTGGAACACTTATACGATCACTTCGGTGTACGTCTGTCACAGTTAAGTTTCTCCGAAACTCTTTGATTTAGAAAGTTGAAATTTGGCACAAACATAGTGTTTGTTACCTCTAATTGATGTGCATAACATTATTTGCTTTTTCATTTATTTACCTCAAAATGATCAATAATTTGCTCATGAAATGGCCCTGAAGTTGTTAGAGAAATACTCTGCACCTTTAGTTATAAGACTAATTTTTATTTTTTTAGTATTTCCGGAAATCTTCCCAATCAAATCACTACACTGATTATATTAGTGATGTAAAAGAGTAGATGATAATATTTTTTTTGTTTTTATGATAACAAATATTGTATAGCGTTAGAGGCAAACATCTTTCAATGTAAAAGACAAAACAATGATGTTGCATTTGAAAAAAATCTCATTTAAATATCGGAACTGATATTATCATTATCATATACTTGATCAATACAGCATGTTACGAAGTAGTGCAAATTTCACTTTTCATAATGTATGACAGTTTGGTGAGTCATATGATTGTGAGAACAGTGAAATTTTAACTTAAGGGGTTATTTTCGGGGGGTGAAATCGGAAGTGGAAAAAAAATAAACCGGTCGTCGAACGAAAGCTTCTGAAAACACGAGTTCACAAATATGACACGTATGCTGAAAAGTTATTGGTCTAGCTACTTAAAATACATTTTTTTTTTGCAAAATCCGACTTTATTCAACGATATAGTCTCCTTCTAGAGCGATAGAATCAGTCCCACGCTTTTCTAACATTTCTATACCTTTCTTGTAGAAGGATTTGTCTTTGCCTTCACAATAGGCCTCAGTTTCGGCGATAACTTCTTCATCGGAGCCAAATTTCTTTCCCGCGAGCATTTTTTTGAGGTCTGCGAATAGATAATAGTCGCTGGGGGCCAAATCTAGAAAATACAGTGGATGAGAAAGCAATTCAAACTTCAGTTCATGCAATTTTGCCATCATAACCATTGACTTGTGACATTGTGCACTGTCTTGATGAAAGAACACTTTTTTCTTGTTCATTTGGGGCGGTTTTTTTGCGATTTCTGCCTTCAAACGCACTAATAACGTTATATAATATTCGCTATTGATGGTTTGTCCCTTTTCAGCGTAGTCGATAAAAATTATTCCATTATTCCATGCTTATCCGAAAATACAGCGGCCAAAACCTTCCCAGCCGACTGTTGTGTTTTTGGTCGCTTCGGGCAGCTTTCACGGGCTGCTATCCACTCAGCTGACCGTCGATTTGATTCCGGTGTCTAGTGGTGAATCCATGATTCATCAGTTGTTACATATCACACGAAAAAATCCCTTTACAGCGCTCAGAATCATCAACACGTTGTTGTTTTTGGTCCATTGTGAGCAATCTCGGTACCAATTTCGAACAAGGCTTTCTTATGCCCAAATGTTCATGCAAAATATGACCAACACGTTCTTTTGATATCATTAGGGTGTCAGCTATCTCACACAATTTTACTTTACGGTCATCCAAAACAGTTTTGTGGATTTTTTTTATGTTTCCGGTGTAACCACCTCATTTGAGCGTCCAGAGCGTTCAGCATCATTTGTATCTGCACGACCGCGTTTAAATTCAACATACCAATAAATGATGAGTGATTTTCGAGGGGCTGAGTCCCCGTAATACTTATCAAGCCCTAGCTTTGCTTGAACGTGATTTTTTCCCATCAAAAATCACACGAAATTCGATTTTTTCCACTGTTTTGAAAATATCAAAAGCAGCCTCACTAAAACTACTGTAACTTGTAAACTAATCGGCGAAATGTCATGCAATTTTGACATGTATCGTTTGAAGGTTGGTACTTCCTAAAAATCATATGGGATTTTTTGAAAAGGACGACATCTATGTGTCAGACCATAAACTTTTAAGCCTACGCGTTATATGATGCAATACTTATGCACATTTTTCTCGGTATTATTTTAAAAAATAGCCAGTGTTTATCCCCTCGCCCTCTCTCGAAAAATACTGATCAAAAAATTTTGAAAAAATTCTGAGATAATTTAAATAAAGTGTAAATTGAGCGCAAATTACCATAAGTGAATTACGCTTGATAATTTTTTGACAGAATGGTGAAGGTTTGGAAAGTTGATAATTCAACCAGGACTGCGAGCTACGGAATATCAATACTTATTCCGTGTAATCAGTAATATCATGATAACTGGTGACCAATGAATCGGTACCGAAGAGAAAATAATTTTAATTGTTTATAATTAACAAATATATATTTAGGTTGTAAATATTTATTTTAAACTTTTACTACTAGATTCGAGATTGAGCAAGAATCATTTATTGACTATTAGGTAGTTAATTTTTATTTTAAAGGTAATCACGGTGCGGAACACTAATTGCGCAAGTCCAGTTTGCAATTGACCGGTTTTATTTTAGTTTCTAGGGTCTTACTGTCTAACCGGAATATTATGGGATCAAGCAGTAGCTTGCTCATCTGTGGTCATTAGATTGCAAGTACTATACATGCCTTCGCCTCTTTACTAGGCCCGAGGAACTCTCGGATTGGCCTAATGGGCTGGCTTCCTCGAGAACGGTTGGTACCTTCTGTTGAAAGGTAACACGGTGTGGATGTTCAGATAGAATCCAGTGCAACTGGTCATTTCTAACAAACCAAGGGACCTTACCAAATCCTTAGCGCCCTATTCTAAATTGCTAGTATAGATTTTCGTTACTTCACGCAAGCAAATTCATGTCTGGTAGATATACAAAAGTCCCGGTCTGACAATTGTCTTATATATTGTCAGTTTGTTCTGATTTGGAAATTTTCTACGGATATTTAACGGGAGATACAGCCATCATACCAAGGGCCCGGTTTTAACCGTCGCAGCTCTTACCAAAATATAATCCTAAATGTGGATGGGTAAGATGTTTCTGGAAAGGAGTCTTACAGAATTTCTAGGAGACTTGAATCTCGATTGACCTATTGAATGATTAATTTGATGCTCATTCTTTAAAACAGAATATAGTATAATTGGAAGGGTAAAAAAATTACTTTAATATTGTTTTTTTAGTTCGTTGACTCACCTTTGTACTGCTAAGTAGTACAAGTGACAAAAATAAAACCATTTATTCTCTATTTTGAAAAATCGCATAGAGCATAGGAAACTAGACTTTTATTAAATTGTCATTAATCATAATTTAAGACTGAGAAAGAAAATAGAGCTTTACGCAGGAATAAATTATCGCCTAATTTTTAAGAAAAACAAAATTTAAATTTACAAAGGCAGCCAACGAAAATAAGCTGTTTATTAATTAAAGACCTGTTGTGTATCCTAGCAAGTACAAAGCAACATGTTTGTACATTAAAATTAAAATGCGATGTTTCTTGTTGTTAGTCTTGCTGGTGCTGTTATTGGTTGGTTGATAGTGGCGTCTTAAAATACTTTATTCTTACTATTGAATTTGAATTACTTCCTATGTTTTATGTGGTTATTTCTAACATATGAGTGGTGCGTATAGTATAGAATAAAGAATAAATTCACATTTATTTCACTAATTCTCCATTCTTGAGCCATGACATTAGTTGACTATATTCTTGGAGTGAATTTTACTTCCGGAAATAAAACGAAAATATACTCTGCTATACTGAGCTACAGAGTTTTACAGTGTGCTCAGGATATATATTGCCCCCACTTTTTCACTGTCAGAGTTATTTAATTTTTCAAGAATAATGTATAAAATGTATTTTTGCCCCTTTCTTAAAGTTATATAAAACTCAACTTTTTACCTCGTACATACTTACAAACATTTCAAACACAGAACTTGCTGCCAAGTGAAGTACATTTTATCTCTAGTTAAAAAGAATGAAGGGGAGATCAGAGTTAACAAACACAAAACGGCAACTACTTAACACCTTTCTAGAGGTTTAAGCACTAACCCCTAATTGCCGTAACTTGATATAAAGTGCGAAACTGGGCTTATCCTTTCAAAAAACATCGCTTCGAGAAGTCGAATGTAAGGCAAGTAGCTAAAAGTCTTATCTTGATATCTCTAAACAAAAGGCTAATAGTGGCTTTTTTCTTTGTATTAAACTTTCTCACATTACCTTTTTTACACAAGCTAAATATAAAAAGTGGTAAAGTAACCCGTAAAACCTTGAAATAAAATAAAATATTTGATTCATTTATGCGATTTTTTTTCCTGCAAGAAACGAAATCGAAATTTTTGATTATTAAAATTTGTATATGTTGTAGTTACATGGGGTGAAAAGTCTCAAGACTTTCCGAAGGATCCGTGTAAAATTGTCATTTTGTCTATTTGTTTACGAGTTACGTTGTTTGAGTGACGCTACCTTTGATTTCGGAAAAACGACGGAACAAAAAGGATTTCGTGTCTTGATTAAACATTGTTTTTTTATGGGAAAAAAATACAGCAAGAACCCAAGAATGGCTTGAGAAGTATTATGGCACATCTGCTCCGCTTAAAGAAACTATATATCGGTAGTTCAGTGAACTTAAATGCGGTTGTAGAAGCACCGATGATGTACCATGTTCCGACGTTCAACTAAGGCAGTCACTTCAAAAAACACAAAAAACCACCATATTGTTCTAAATCAGTGATTCCCAAAGTGGTTCAGGTGGACCCCCAGGGGTCCACGGGAAACTCGACGGGGGTCTACGTTGACGTGAAAAAAAAAATGGGGGTTCACAAGTTGTAAGTGGGGGTCCACGAAAATTTATCTGGTTTCGATAGTAAAGAACAAAAATGTTGGCTTGGCTTTACCTATCAATGTAGGCAGATAATACACTACTCAAAAAAATTAAGGGAGCAAAAAAAAATTCCAAATTTTTCGGTAATTTTTGAAAGGCTGTATTTCGGTGAAAAATAGTCGTATTGAGACTTTAAAAAAAAAACATTTTTTGGCTAAAATTTTTTAGGAGCTACGGTTCTCATGCAAACCTAACAGATAGCGCGAAAAAATAATATTGCAAATATTTTGCTTTTTTTTTGGTCCACGGGCTTGAAAAAATTTTTTCAGTTAGGCCGGCATATGGATCAGATAGCCTGTTTATTTAGCACTAATTTCCTTGTTTTAAAACCTCCCTTAATTTTTTTGAGTAGTGTATTTTAAAAAGGTCAACGACTGTTACTTGTAAAAACTTGCATATTCGATATTCAGTACAACGCGCGTCGAGACTTGCAAAGCGCCGCCCGCCCGCCCTCAATGCAACCCTTTCAGACGTGCAAAGGGACGAAATACGACTTGTGCTGTGCTTGCAATCTTGCATGAACTTGTTTGATTCTTCACCAATATAAATACGAATGCCAAGGACAAACGTTACTCATTTGTTTCCGGAATTTTGAAAAGAAAAGTGTGAGAGAATCGATGTCAGTGTTTACCAGTGCCGGAAAAAGTAAGTACCTGCCTATTTGTTATTCATACTTTTATTTTATATTGTAATAATATTATATTTGTTATGTTTGCGTGTAGTAGGTACGTAATAAAAATTAACCTGAACAGGGCCATTATTCGTTACTTCTATAAAAGAACAGAAAGCCGAGAAAGATTGAACTTTTAGTACCTTTTATTATAAAATTATTTATTTACCCGACTATGGTGATTCACTAAAGGAGAGATATATAATTGACCTGCATGTTTGTACCTATTTCAGTGCCCTCGTAGTTGCTAATACTAAATGACTAAGACGGTGTCATCCTGATAAAATAGGTAAAGATTTAAAATATTTTCAAACATTGAAGGAAAAATGTGAAAAGAGACCCACCATGCACAGTATGTTCGCTTCAACGTCTCAAAGTAACGATGATGGCTTGCGGGCATCTTACAATATCTCATTGCTTATAGCGAAATCTGGAAAACCGCACACCATCGGAGAACAGTTAATTTTACCCGCTGTCGAAGAGGTTTTAAAAACTGTTCTGCACAAACCTCCATTTGACGTACTCAAAAGAATTCCTATTCAACTGGACGAGTCAACTTTACCTGGTAATGAAGCATTATTATTGGCATATGTTCGATTTGTTATGGACGAAGAAATCCATGAAGAGCTGCTATTCGCGAACAGACACTAAAGGCGAATCAATATTTAATGTCCTGAGTGATTTTTTTAAGGAAAAATCGACTCCATTTACAAACATTATTTCGGTGGCAGCAGGTGGAGCTCCTGCCATCTTCGGGCGATATCGTGGGTTTATAAGCCATCTTAAAAGAATTATATCAGGAGTAACTGCCATTCACTGTGTCATCCACCGACAACAACTAGTAGCGAAAAATTTGAGTGATAGATTCCACCAATCGCTTCAATTTGTGATTAAAGCAGTTAACAAAATAAGAAGCAATGCGTTGAATACCCGGTTATTTGCACAATTGTGCGACGAAAATAATGAGACTTCCAACGATTGCTCTTACATACTGAAGTACTCTGGTTGTCGAAAGGTGCATGTTTAACAAGATTTTACTCAGTTTTTGAATCAGTTTTAGAGTTTTTGGAAAGTAAAGATCCAGATTTAAAAGAAAACCGTATCAAATTGAAAGCAGACATCGCCTATTTGACAGATTTGTTCAAAAAATTTAATGATATTAACTTGCAGTTACAAGAGGACAGCCTAAATTTAATAAAAACAAAGGGTGTAATTTCGGCTTTTCTTGGAAAATTGAAATTTATGAAGCAAAATATTAGTCGGCGCGAATTCTCCCAGTTTCCAAACTTATCACAGGTAGAATGTCTTGATGAGGATATTCAGACATACGTTCAACATTTAAATGCCCTGCATGATGACTTCAAAAATAAATTTGAAGATATTCTGACGATGGAAATACCACCATGGATCATAAATCCATTTGATGAAACGGAAGTGGCGAAGGTGGTATTACAAGAGGAGCTACTCGAGTTTAGCACCAATGAGAAGCTGAAGGTGGAATTTAAAAAAGGTTATCAAACATTTTGGTTACAGGCAGAAATACCCGAAAAATATCCTGCGCTGTGGGAAATTGCGAGAAAACTTTTGATACCGTTTCCCTCGTCATACCTTGTCGAAAAAAGTTTTAGTGTCGTTACAAACCTATTAACAAAAAAAAAGGAGCAGATTGAACATGACAGAACGGGGAGATTTGCGGTTATTCCTTACAAAACTGAAGCCAAATATTGATAATTTGCTGTCAATCCATCAAGTACATCCCTCCCATTAAAATCATTTTTTTTTAATTGTTAATTTGCATTGTTGAAGTTACGGTACGTTATTAATGTTTAATTTTAATTCTATTAAGTCTGTAATCATATTATTTTAATAAATAGAACACAAGAAAATATATTATTTTTCTTTTTATTTTTACCACTCCGAATTTAGGATTGGAACTCAGCCACGACGCAAATTTCCATCGTTAGATCTAATATCCACATTTTTTGACGAGTTTTGAGAATATGGTAGAAATGTAGCAGCAGGGGGTCCACCGAAACCAGTAAAATTTTGAAAGTGGTCTACGAGAAAAAAAAGTTTGGGAACCTCTGTTCTAAATGATCGCAAAGTGAAAGAGATAGTTGACATCGTGTAGATATTAACACAACGCATGAGGCATATTTTGCATGAATATTCGCATATAAAAAAGCTATGTGCCCGATGGTTGCGGCGTTTCGCGATTGGTCCAAAACAGCAACATGTCGAAGATTCGGAACACTGTTTGGTACTGTTTCGGCGTCATCCAAAGGAGTTTTTGCATCGATTCGTAACAATGGACGAAATATGGATGCATCACTACACGTTTGAGTACAACAGGCAGTCCGCAGAGTGGCTAGAACCGCATGAAAGCCGACAGAAGCGTCCAAAAACACAAACATCAACTGGAAAGGTTTTGGCCAGTATTTTTTGGGATGTGCCTAGAATAATACTGGTCGACTATCTTGACAAAGGGCGAACACGCGGTTTGAATAGTGAAATCAAGAAAAAAAGGTCACATTTAGCTAAAAAAAAGTGTAGTATCACCAAGGTAATGCACCAACTCACAGCTACCTAAAGTTGATAGTGAAATTGGACTAATTGAGCCATGAACTGCTTCCTCATCCACCTTATTCATCAGATCTGACCCTCAGCAATTATTACTTCTTTCCAAATTTAAAAAAGCTAGAAAGCTCGACAAATTGTACTATATGAAAGGTATCCAAATGTTGGAAGATCGCTCTCATTTCTCCCAGTATGATTTTCGTTAATACTCTTAAGTATGCTGGGAATGTGGAATCTTTGGCACAATGAAACTACTTAGTATATATCACCACTACACCAAACGCTTTATTTTTGCGCTCGACGTGCGTTTCCCTAATCATGTTAACTTCATCAGGAGCGACTAAAGCTAAACTACAAAGCTACCCTATTTATACTTAGCCTAACACCTGAATTACCCAGGCGGAACTAATAGCATAGGCGAGGCCATCAGTTCCGGTCAAGTAACCAGTAGAGGGGATTATAAGGAATAGGCCCTCGGTCTTTATTTAAATTACTTTTATATTTTATGATTTCCATACTTTCGTATGCGTTCAACAATCTCTTATCAGATACATTTTTAATTAATCTTGGATTATCTAATGTTACAGTATGATCAGCTTCAAGGGCATGTTCGGCAATGCTAGACTCTTCTATTCTACTGTACTTTAAGTGTGCTAAATGTTCTTTAAATCGTGTTTTAATTGACCTCTTTGTTTGCCCAACATACTTTTCGTCGCAATCATTACAACTAATTTCATAAATTCCACTTTTCTCACAATTAAGAATCTTATCTTTGGGATTTCCTAAGATATTCCTATTCGATGTTATATTTGTTACCATATTCGGTCTAAGTTTACACAGGAGTAATTTGTGATCGCTACCTACATTGGCTGAATTTTGGCGTTCGTACATCTACCATTACTCTCAAGAATATAAATTTATTACGATATGTTGAGTTTTATTAATGTCGTCTGATCACAACTGATAAATTTTTTTAAAATTTGTTAACTTTTTGAAAACTTTCATTTCTTCCTTAGGGGACTACGAATATTGTTATATCCATATTAAACGTAAACGTATTAAACTAATAGCAAATAATTTTTAGTTATCCTTGGGTGTCAACATTTACGATAATCACAAGAAAGAAATAACCGAGTTAATTGATTGGTCCGTTACTTTGTGACAGTACATTTTAACAATAAAATTAATTAAGTGCACTAAATATATTTCTAAACATTTTACAATTGCGTTATCGCAATTTCGTAGTACAACTACATTGTCAAATGCTTAACTAAGACTAACTAGATTTTTGGTATTTATATGATGAACAGATGTGGGTCTATTACGTACTAAAACAGTTGGTACAGGACGGAATTTGCTACATCTAATTGACTATTCAGTAAATTTATACCTCTGATATATTTTGGTCCCATCAAGTTCTCACGGCGGAAAAAAAAAAAAAATAATAGCTTTAAAACCAATATATTTTTCAATGCCAAAGATAAAAAATAAACACAATAAATCAGGAGTTTATAAACTTAGTTGTCAAGAGTGTCATAGCTGTTACGTAGGCCAAACGGGACGGAATTTCAAAACAAGATTCGCAGAGCACATCCGTTCATCATATAAACATAAACACCAAAAATCTTCTTTAGTCTTAGTTAAGTCAAAATTTAACTTTCAAAATTATTCAGCTCTGATAAGACTATCAGTTCCTAAATTAGTGCCAAATTTCAACTTTCTATTTCAAATAGTTTCGAAGAAAGTCAGATGTGACAGACGGACAGACAGACACTGAAGTGTACGGAACACTAAAAACATATCATAAAGTACATAGCAATAATTAGCTAACATTACGAAGTTACAACAGTTACTTTTAAATATCTTAAAGAAAATATATTAACTTTTAATAATAAATTGCTGAAGGGAATAACCCCTTTAGTGTAAGAAGATGAATTATTTTATGTAAAATAGAATTGGGAAAATAAATGATTAAATTATGTCACATAATTCTCATTCGTATAAATCTTATTTGAGTAATGGGGCAAATTTTATTTCAATTGAATAAAACGAAAGTACGAAAAATATGTCTTAAACGACACACTTTTTTACATTCAGTTTAGTAACTGATAATAAAATAAAAATGTTCCTAAAAAAAACTGGCCAAGTTCAAGTCGGACTTGCGCAAATACTGTTCCGTACGGTGATTGCTTTTAAAATAAATAAAATAAAATTCTTTTGTCTCGGTACCTATCCGTTGGTCTGCAGAGTGTGTACTGGGAAGTATATCAAAAACCTCCACCATATTGCCAAGGCAAATAGTTTTTTTTATATAATACAGTAAAACCTGTCAAAAGCGGCCACAAAAAACTTTAGCCCTATAAATAAAAGACATATATTTTTCTGTTTTTAAACATTTTCTTTATTTTACTAAATAGAGTTAGGATACACACAGATTGAAAAGTTAAAGTGATTTAATAATATAAACAAAAAAAAATATTTTGAATGTACAGTATATACACTATAGTAATATCTACATAATATGGATTTTTAGTGTTCCGTACAGAACACTTATAAGATCACTTCGGTGTCTGTCTGTCTGTCACACCTGATTTTCTCCGAAACTATTTGACATAGAAAGTTGAAATTTGGTATTAATATAGGAATTGATGGCCTCATCAGAGCCATGTAGCCTTGAAAGTTAAATTTTGACTTAAAGGGTTAGTTTTGAGGGGTGAACTCAAAAGTGAAAAAATTTTTTTTTTACTAGGACATTGAGTGTGGTGTCAAATGAAAGCTTGTGAAAACACGAACAAAATATATATATATATATATATATATATATATATATATATATATATATATATATATATATATATATATATATATATATATATATATATATATATGTATATATATATATATATATATATATATATATATATATATATATATATATATATATATATATATATATATATATATATATATATATACGAGGCTGGTTTGAAAAGTCCGTGCAAAGTCCGAGAGATGGCACCACCGGCGCATATCGAGGTCATGTTTAGTTAGTAGCATCTCTTGAATGAACGCACACCAAGTTTCAGCCATATTGGTCTATTTCTTTGTGTTTGGCATTCGTGTGAATCAAGGAAGTCGAGTGATTTTCAAGAAATGGACAAAAAAGAATTTCGTGTGGTGATTAAACATTACTTTATGAAAGGCAAAACGCCTCAGGAGACTAAAGAGAAGCTTGATAAATATTATGGTGACTCTGCACCTTCGATTAGAACAGTTTATAAGTGGTTTCAAAATTTTCGGACTGGCCATATGGGCACAAGTGACGCTGAACGTTCTGGACGGCCTGTGGAGGTTACGACTCCAGAAATCATTGATCAAATCCATGATATGGTGATGGATGACAGAAGAGTTAAGGTGCGTGAGATTGCTAGTGCTGTGGGCATCTCGACTGAACGGGTACATAATATTTTGCATAAACATTTGGACTATGCTATCCGCAAGATGGATGCCGCGATTGCTCACGCTTGACCAAAAACGTGTTGCAAGGATGGTTTGCAGCTGTTCCAGAAGAATCCGGAGGACTTTAAGCGTCGTTTCGTCACTGTGGATGAAACATGGATACATTACTATACTCCTGAGACCAAACAACAATCTAAACAATGGGTTACCAAGAGGGAATCTGCACCAAAAAAGGCGAAGACCATTCCTTCGGCCGGAAAGGTTATGGCGACTGTCTTTTGGGATTCGCAAGGGATAATCCTCATCGACTATCTGGAAAAGAGTAAAACTATTACAGGTGAATATTATTCATCGTTATTGGACCGTTTGAAAACCGAGCTGCAAGAAAAACGCCCGCGATTGGCCCACAAGAAAGTCCTTTTCCATCACGATAACGCACCAGCACACACCTCAGCAGTTGTGGTCGCAAAATTCATGGAAATAGGATTCCAACTCGTTTCACATCCCCTCTATTCTCCAGACTTGGCTCCCTCGGACTACTATTTGTTCCCCAATTTGAAGAAATGGCTGGCGGGACAAAGATTTTATTCAAACGAGGAGGTGATTGCAGACACTAATGGATATTTTGCAGACTTGGACAAATCCTATTATTCGGAAGCGATCAACAAACTAGAACATCGTTGGACGAAGTGTATAAGCCTAAAAGGAGACTATGTCGAAAAATAAAAAAGGTTTACCCCAAACACATAAGTAGTTTTTATTTTTGCACGGACTTTTCAAACGAGCCTCGTATATATATATATATATATATATATATATATATATATATATATATATATATATAATGTAATACTTGCGCACACTTTTCTTTGTATTATTTTTAAAAAATCGCGAAAAATCGCTGTCCCCCTACCTAATCTCGAAAAGTACTGATCAAAAAATTTTGAAAAAATTCTGGAATATTCTCCACGGGGTATAGATTGAACGAAAATTACCTTTAATAATTTATCTGGTATATAAAAAAAAACAAAAATCATCAGTTTTCTGTAAAGATTAGAAACAAACTTTCTTGAAGACTCATTTGAGGTGTGTTTTTGTAAAGCCACTGATCATTTTATACCACCGTAACAAAATTTTTTATTTTAAAAGCAATTAACGTACGAAACACTAATTGTGCAAGTTCAACTTGCACTTGACCGGTTATTTAAAAATGTGTACATGTTATTAAGCTTTTTTAAAGTATATTTCAAATGTTGTTTGTCTAAAATTTTTTAGCTTTGATTTCAAAACCTCAGATTCACATAAAAGTAACACTCGAGAAATATTTATAGCCATTTCACCATTGTTATTACACAAAAAATAGTTTTGTATGTCTCTTAAATTTGCACAAACTTCACTCATACTAGACAAAGTAGATTTTGGAGCTTCACATTCGTCCACAGCCCTGTCTGAATCAAAGACAAGCTTTTGGTCTGTATTCCGCAGTTCCTCAACAATTTCCGAAATACTGAAGTTTGAACTTTATGTAGGCACATCACTATCAATGGAAACAAACTCATCCAATTTACAGTTTTATCGTGGACTAAAGGAAAGAGCTGAGCAAGGGGTATTTCGTCTTCTTCCTCAAAAATAGCATAATATGTAGATAAATTATCAAACCTAATGCCCTCGTGATGATTTCCGCTCAATCTACACTTTATGGAGAATATTCCAGATTTTTTTTAGAGATAAGGGGGGGAGCAACGATAAGTAATATGCAGAAAAATGTGCACAAGTATTACATTATATATATTTTTGAACTCATATTTTCACAAGCTTTCATTTGACACTTCACTGGATGACCTTAGAATTTTTTTTTTACTTCCACCTAAAAGCTAATCCCTTAAGTCAAAATTTAAGTTTCGAAACTACACGACTTTGATTGGACCATCAATTACTATATTTGTGCCAAATTTCAACTTTCTGTGTCAAATAGTTTCGGGGAAAATAGGATGTGACAGACAAACAGACGGACACCGAAGTGATCCCATAAGTGTTCCATAGAGAACACTAAAAATAATTATTCAGAACATCATTAGTATCATTTTTAAATCTTCGTAATTTCATTAGCGGCTAATACGCCTCCTTTACGGTTCTAAAAATATGGAAGTCATATGGACCTAAATCAGAACTGAATGGAGGATATTTAACTGCAATCTACGGAAATATCTCCAATTTTTTTCTACATTAGATTCACCGTATGTGACCTTACATTGTTTTGGAGCGAAACGACATCCGTTTTCGGTTGGTGCGATAAGCAGTCTTTGTTTGTTCGAGAAGTTGCTGGTAGAATTCCGCATTAATCGTTCTTTGATCATAGAAGAAATTCCGAGATTTGAATTCCAAGAAACTGTGGCCAAAGCTTTTCCAGCTAGCAAACGAATTTTAGCTTCTACTAGTGCTGACTCCCGTTTCTTTTGATTTTCCATATTTGCCTGCTTGCTTTCTGGGGTAACTAATCCAAAAAAGAGTCATCCTTATTCTTATCACGCTCTATAAGCCGTTGGGAAATATCATGATGAACATTTTTTTGTATCTGAGAAGGTAGAGGATCCAACGACTTGAAACTTGACACCGCTGTTTAATGATTAATGTTTTACCAAATATGATATCGAGTTATAATGCTGGGACTAAGTTATTTTTTCGTCTTAGTATTTGTAAGAACAATAATGGGTTAATCATTTTAAGTTCTAGTTAACGTATTAGTTTTACAAATTGAGACAAATCACGTATTTTCTACGTGATTGACTGTCTATGATCGAGATTTTGTACTCGGAAAGTGCGATCGTAAAAGGAGATGCGAGAAATTTTGTCTTTAAAACATGTATGTAAGTAACGTGGTAACGATTCATAAAACTGAAGCTTGAGCTTTACAAATATCGGCCGTTCTTTTCTCAACATAAAATGTGACATATTTTTAGGCGTGACCAGCATGAATATTTCAACAAACCCCAACTGAAAACTAACAAGCTCATCTTAATAAAGGGATAGACCTAGACTACATTTGAAACTATATTTAGCCAGTTGTGGTCCGGGGTACAAAGAGTTCGGCGCTAATAATTAAAATCATCCACTTCAAAAGCACGTTCAAACAAAATGTGCTTTACCATGCTGTGAATGTTGTGTGAATATGAGATTAAATTTTGATTGAGTTTGAAATTGTTCCTCTGTAACTGATGTGGCATAATGTTACTTTCAATAATGGGAAAGTTTACCTTCTTAGTAAAGATTTTTTAGATAATAAAGCCGTGGTTTAAGCAGTTAAATATTTAAAAGAGAAAAAATGTTAAGAACGTCTATTTTACTCGTCAAATACTCTCTTAGTCATATTGAATAGTATTGTAAATTAAGTAATTCAAGTGAAAATTGTTATTAAGCCAATAAGATGCAAAGAGATCTTTATTAGTGTCTAAACCGAAGGATTGACGGTCACACACACACATACACACACACACACACACACACACATATATATATATATATATATATATATATATATATATATATATATATATATATATATATACAGTGGCGTGCAAAAGTTTCCGGCCAGTGACATTTCGTACTCTAATTTATAAAAAAAATGACTAATGATTTTTGATCATTATGAGATGTGAGTATGAGATATAGGAAACAAAATAATATAGCAAAAAAATATTATTTATGTTTCTGAATATATTTATTATTATTAATCTTATATTTATATGTGCAAAAGTTTCCGCCCACTTTGTACTACCAGAAAAATTATTTTGGTGTACGTTTAGGGTCATTATCCTGCTGAAATATCCAATTCTGCGGCAATGTTTCTTCAGCATATGATAACAAATTGATTTCTAAAATGTCCTTGTAAATATCAGCGTTCTATTTCCGTTGATTTCGATCAATGGACCGACTCCTTGTATAGAGAAAATTCCTCAAACCATCACACTTCGTCCACCGTGTTTTACAGTAGGTATTTGGAACCGAACATCATTTCTCGTACCAATAGGACGTCGTACATGTTGTCTACCATCGCTTGCAAAAAGATGAAATTTAGATTCGTCTGAGAAAGCTACTTTTTTCCAATCTTTGATTGTCCAATTTAGGTGATCTTTAGCAAATTGTAAGCGGGCCTTTTTATTCTTTTTACTGATTAATGGTTTTTTAATACCTATACGGCCAAAAAGTCCCACATCATGTAGTCTTCGTGCCACAGTACTACGACTAACATTAGCTAGGTTTTTATCCTTTAGCTCGCGTGTAATTTCGGCAGCAGTTTTCTTGCCATCCGCAGTTGATTTGCGTTTAATGACACGATCTACTTTTTTAGACGTTTTTCTTGGTCTTCCACTACGCGGATGATCTTTTAAACCATATCCACAACGTTATTTTACAATAATATCGTTCACGGTTGATTTATCTATCGATAATAATGAAGCAATCCCACGAGAAGACTTTCCTTCTTTTGAAAATTTTTTTACTCTCTCACGAATTTGGATTTGCATATGCCGAGCCATGTTTATGGTCCCACGACCTTTAATGAACTAAATGTGAACATTCAACGCGCTATTATTCGTAAATACGTCTTTGAACGTCCTACTGCGTCAATGTATATTATGTTGCACCTATAAATATAAGAATAATAATAATAAATATATTCACAAACATAAATAATATTCTTTTACTATGTTATTTTGTTTCCTATATCTCATACATCTCATAATGATTAAAAATTATTAGTCTTTTTTTTTTTTTAATAAATTAGAGTACGAAATGTCACTGGCCGGAAACTTTTGCACGCCACTATATATATATATATATATATATATATATATATATATATATATATATATATATATGTATATATATATATATATATATATATATATATATATATATATATATATATATAGAAGAAAGGAGAGTTTTGAGGTTGCAGTCGCGGAGGATTGGCCAAAAAATTAACTACTTTTGTTTAATATCAAGCTTTCGAATATGGATTTTATTCTTCCTCAAGATATCTGAAATCACATTGTCCCTATAAGTATAATTTTACAATCAAAAAAGTAAACAAAACTTACAAAACGATGAGTTCAATCGTGTAATACATGTCGCCCTAAACAATGGTTTCGAATCTTAAGACTAAAAACTACACAGCATTTTGTTATTTAGTTTCTGATTAATTAACTGAATAAAGAAAAGAAAATATAAAGTTGTTTTTTATCCTTTATTTTCCCCTTTCACTACGAGGAAAATCCCACTGGAAAGAATCATATTTTGTTTCTGTATTATGGCGGGAAATCTATAGTATTGAACGGAAGAAAAGGGTTATATGTGAGAAATGTCAAACGTCAGGATTGAAGAGGTTTCTTTTAATCAGTTCCTAAAACGCATTCAACGGCAATGCGGCTGAAGGTAATGGAATCGTAAACAAGTAAGAGAGTACCAGGAAATTATGACCCACTGAATCAAGACGAGGAACTGCGAGGGTGGAAAATGTTGAAGGATTAAAATTCCAAAAACTTGAAGATTACGATCGAATATAAGCGAAATAGGGGTATTCAAAGGGAGTCTAATGAGTTGTTTGGCAAGGAGTTTTTTGTCAAATTTAAAATATAACAATAAATCGTGGAGAGATCTTCAGTGTCAGATCTTTTATTCATGTTGTTCGGATTGTTGTTGATTCCTACCATTTCAAGGAATTTTCTTTTTTGGTAATTCGGTTCAGTATACAAAATTGAAGCCCCTCCGTAATTCATTCTGTGATCCTTTTTCATTACATGCTCTGCAAGAGAGCATGAAGATATGCCTCTTCTACAATCACTTTTATGTGAAATAATACGTCCTTTGAGGCTTCTAGAGGTTTGACCGACATAGGAAAGGTCACAGTCTGAACAAGGAAGGCTGTAAACAACGTTGCATTTCTGTTCAGTTCTAACAGGAGTTTTTAGTTTGGAATAAAGGAAACTAAGATTGTTGTGAAGTTTCTTTGCAATTTTTATATTGTGATCTTTGAAAACATTAACCAAACGTGGAGTAAGGTCTTTATAATACGGAAGGGTTCTAAAAATGATCTCATGATTATTGACAAGTTCGTTATTAGGTGAAGATGGGTTATTTTCATTAAATGGAAGAGGAGTAGAAAAAAGAAGTCTGTGAACCAACTTAGGAGGGTATGAGTTTTCGGTGAAGAGGGTTTTGAGTTCATTTAAACTATCTTTTAGAAAAGAGGGGTGTGTTAGTCTTCGAACTCTGGATCCCATTGCTGACAAAATATTCAGTTTCATTTTAGTTCAGGTTAGTTAGGAATTAAAATTTACATATCTGCCGCTACTAACAGGTTTCCTATACCATCTGGAGAGAATCTTATTTTCGTCGTTACGAGTTAAAACCATGTCCAAGAATGGAATCGACCTGTTCGCCTCTACTTCGACAGTAAACTGTAAGTACTCATTGCCTTGATTAAAGATTCTGAGAGTGTCTTGGATCATGGTACGGGGAACAGAAAGTATGAGATCGTTCACGTATCTTTTTAAGAAAGGTAGGGAAAAGGGGAGTTTCGTTATACAGCTCGAGATTAAGTTATCCAAGACAAAAGTACTGATGATCGGAGATATACTGGCACCCATGGGTGTACCAAACACTTGCTTATAAAACCTATCGTTGAACACAAAGAAAGTTGAGTCGAAGGTGAATTCAAGTAATTTCATAAAGGATGGTCGATCTAAAGTTGTATGTTGTTCAATGTAGTTCCTATTATCCATAACGCTAGACTTTGCCAAGTTAAGAGGGAGGTTGGTGAAAAGAGATACCACATCTAAACTGATAAGGATGTAGTCTTGAGGTAGTTGGAATTCATTAATAAATGAGCTGAAGGCGAAAGAGTCACTGATATAATGTTCGTTGGTTTTATTGTAGGATTTGGTTAGAACACTGGTAAGGTCTAGGAGCTAAGTTAGGTTTATGGATTTTGGGTAGAGCATAAAACCGTGGTGCTATAGTGTTGTAATTGTGTAATGTTTTAGCTAAGTTGTCATCTATTTTCTTAGAATTCTTGAATTGGGTGACAAGTTTATTGGCTTTTTGTTCGAACGAACTAGTGGGATCTCCTTGGAGAGGTATGTAGTATTTGTCATCATCCAAAAGAGACAGGCTGAGTGTGTTGTAATCAACAGAGTTCATGATCACAGAAACGCCGCCCTTGTCACTCAATGTAACTAAGATTTCAGGGAGTTGTTTAAGGAAATTCCTAGTTTCAATGATATACTTGTGAATTACGTCCACCCTCTTATATATATATATATATATATATATATATATATATATATATATATATATATATATATATATATATACAGTGTGTCCGCGGATGGAGTGCACAAGAGGAAAAAAATTTTTATTATTCATTTTACATATATAATAAAAGACTATTTTTAGTCAATTTCCACTGGTTTATTTAAATTGTGATGATGCGTTTCGCTAACCTGTAGTCCTTAATTTCATTATTAGACTTCTTTTTATGAGGTGCCTTAAAACAAAAGGTTTTTTCACATAACCTGCCAAATGACAGGGAAATATTAAAAGAGCGCATACAAGAAGCAATAGATGAAATGAATATGCTGCGATTTATTCGTAAGGTGGGAGGTAGTTATGTTGAATAATTTGAAATATTCCAATTTTCATTTCAAAATTTGTAATTAGATTTTATGTTAGTTTAACAAGTTTATTTTATAAAATTTTTGTTAAAAGTAATAAATAATGGTACTTCTCTCTTCAAGCATTTTCTCGTTTTTCTAATTTATTAACACCCTGTATATCTGATCTAAAATTTTTGTATTGTAAATTCAGTTTCTCAATAAGAAGAACTTTTTATAAAGAACGACTTTTTGTCGTAAAATGAATAAAAATTCGGATGGTTGTAGCTTCTACTTGAAAATTCATTACAAATATATAATAAAAGACTGTCTTTAGTCAATTTCCACTGGTTTATTTAAATTGCGATGACGCGTTTCGGTGTCGATGCAGCTTCTTCTGATCTACATTTTACACGGCCAAGTTAGGTTTAAGTTTACAATTTTATATAATTTCTTAATTATAATATTACAGCTAATTAAATTATATTGATAGCATTGGAAAACCCACACAGACATGGAATTAGGAGAATAAATTCAATAATGGTGAATTGTTTAAATCTACTTGGTCGTTCAGTAAAGAACCTGTAGTCCTTAATCGATTTATTTGCATTGTTTCTAAAAGGTTTCGTTTTAAGCCTTTATGTTGGGTATGTAAAATTTTGAAATTCTTATTAAACTACTTCAAGTTACTTCTAAAATGTGCAACAACTACGCAAAATATTTGGTTTTTCAATCAGTGCCTCCAAAACCAAGTAACACCTAAGTACATAAATCTTAAAACTCACAACACCAGCAAAGCAGCCAAAGTAGCAGTTATACTCGTCAAAAGAAAATGGATATATACAGAGAGAAAAATCCAGTATAGCATTAGAGACTCGTATAACATGTACCTCAAGGTAATCCACACAGAATTATTATTTAAACTAAATTTTATAGAATTTAAAAGAAAGTAAAAACAATAATACATAAAAAAATATATTTAAAACAGTACGATAAACTACAGTATCTCATTCAACAAAAACGTCTAACAACACAAAATAAGAAAGAAAAAGAATTTTTACCGATCATCAATTCATTAATCGATTTATTAACACACCTTTTTCGGACAGGGAAAAAATCTTCTAACGAAAGGTTTCAAACACAATATTCAAACTAACTTCAATATCAAAGAATCGGAGACATTAGGTATTGATACTGAGGTAGCCTTGAAAGATAGTCCTAACAACATATTATCAAAATTTCAAGCAGCCGAAATTATTAAAAAACCGGTCAAGTGCAAGTTGAACTTGCACAATTAGTGTTCCGTACGTTGATTGTTTTTAAAATAAAAATTTTTGTTAGGGTGGTATAAAATGATCAGTGACTTCACAAAACACACCCCAAATGAGTTTTCAACAAAGTTTGTTTCCAATCTTTACTGAAAACTGGTGACCTTGAAATTTTTGTTTTTTTTTTTCTATACCAGATAAATTATTAAAGGTAATGATAATTTTCGTTCAATCTATACCCCGTGGAGAATATTCCAGGATTTTTTCATAATTTTTTGATCAGTACTTTTCGAGATAAAGTAGGGGACAGCGATTTTTCACGATTTTTTAAAAGTAATACGAAGAAAAGTATGCGCAAGCATTACATTATATATATATATATATATTATATATATATATATATATATATATATATATATACATATATAAATAAATAATATATATATATATATATATATATATATTATATTTTACTCGTGTTTTCACAAGCTTTCATTTGACACCACACTCGATTACCTAGTAAAAAAAATTTTTTTCACTTCCGATTTCACCCCCCAAAACTAACCCCTTAAGTCAAAATTTAACTTTCAAAACTACATGGCTTTGATGAGGCCATCAATTCCTATATTACTACCAAATTTCAACTTTCTATGACAAATAGTTTCGGAGAAAATCGGGTGTGACAGACGGACAGACAGACGGACAGACATACGGACAGACAGACAGACGGGCAGACAGACGGACAGACAGACGGACAGACAGACGGACAGACACCGAAGTGATCTTATAAGTGTTCCATACGGAACATTAAAAAGAATTCATATAATAATAACAACATCAACCAAGATTAAGGACAATAAAAACCAATCAGAGTAAAGCAAAACAAAATGATGTGTGAAAATTGACTAAAAACAGTCTTTTATTATATATTTATAATGTATTTCCATCAAGTAGAAGCTACAAAATCCGAAATTTTATTCATTTTACGACAAAAAGTGATTCTTTATAAAAAGTTCTTCTTATTGAGAAACTGAATTTACAATATAAAAATTTTAGATCACATATACAGGGAAAAAAAAACATGGAAATGCTTGAAAAGAGAAGTACCATTATTTATTACTTTTAACAAAAATTTTATATGTACAGTGTTTGTTTGGAAGGAGATCCCCAAACATGGGAGCAGTATTCCATCATTGGTTGAATTTGAACTTTGTACAGAACAAACGGTTGTTGTCGAATGTAAAACTTCCTAGTTCCAAATATATTGCCAGTATTTGAGAAGCTCTCTTTGCTGTGCATGTGACATGTTCATGTCACGACAAGTTAACGCCCAAAAATTAGAGTGACAATGCTGTGGTAATTGAATGTTCTGACATAACTAGGTCTGTTTCAGCAAACTTAACTTTTTTTAGAAAAAACTGCTCCCTGGGTTTCTGTAGCATTAAATTCGACTTGGTTACTGTCACCCCAAGAGAGAATTTCATCCAGGTCTTTGTTAATTTGAGTGACTTCCTGCTGCTGTGGATATTCGCATGAGTAACCGATGTTTGAGCAGTTAAAGTAAATGAAGAAATAAGCTTACCGTCATCTGTAAAACTGTAGATTGGATTCTTGGTCCTTTCCAGCAGAATTTATGTAAATGATGTAAATGAGAAAGAGAGTAGGAGGAAGTATGGGACTCTTGGGGGCACATGTTGATAGTGAAGGTATTGGAAAGAAATCTGTCGACTGCCACTCGTAAAGAACGCTCTCTAAGGAACCACGAGAGCCATAAAGAAAATTT
The DNA here is from genome assembly GCA_019049505.1 of Pachyrhynchus sulphureomaculatus. Lineage (NCBI taxonomy): Eukaryota > Metazoa > Arthropoda > Insecta > Coleoptera > Curculionidae > Pachyrhynchus > Pachyrhynchus sulphureomaculatus. The sequence goes on from CM032450.1 coordinate 38,321,117, forward strand.
TTCAGAGATAACATAACAGCATAGCTTAGCCAACAATCCGTCGCGTCGTGCTAAACACGTTTAAATGTCGAGATCCTCCAAAAAGTTTAATTGCGTTTATCCAAATATGTGTTACAGTTCCTCAAGATCTTTGCTTACGAGAGCTCTATTGAATCCTTCTAGATATCTTAGAAGATGCTGATTGACAGCCTTTTCCATAAGTTTTTTTTTTTTAACTCTTTGGATTAAGTTATTTTTGTTAGTATAAGAAAGTCAAATTCAGTATTTATTTTAGAACAGTGAGTTTCCAAAGAAAGTACTGGTTCAGTTACTTTACTGATTTTTCGTGAGAAATTTTGTTTATTTGTAATATTTGGCTGTTTTATAACAGCAGTAATTTAAAGCTACAATAATTTAAATTATATATTTTTATAACCTTGTTCTGGCGTTATTGAAATTTTATTTTGCCGCTGTTCTTTTTGGAATCATTGGTATTTCTCTATCAATAAAATTGTTGGTCACTTTATATAGGTTAAACATCGAATGCCTAAACTAAGATTATCTGCTAGAAAATAGAGAAATAGCCGCTTTCGCTATCACGACATGAAAAATGAAGACAATTTAAAACGTATATTGGATATTGACTATTTGCATATAAATTCCTATTCAATGAAGGAGCAATAATACAAACAAAGAACATTATTTGATGGTGCAGAAAAGCAGCGAACGATATACTGGATATATTACGGAAGTTTAGATAGGAAGCGAAAAACTAGACCTATAGAAATGATATATGATGTATATTTTCTTTAATAGAATGATAGTGTTACCTAAAATTTTTACTAAGTATCTCCTATATATTTGATTTATCAGTCTATCTTTATTACTCCTAAGTTATTTTAGGACAAAAAATAAAATTGCAAGGTTTTTTTCATTGGACAAAGAGAATCTGATATCCCCTTTCATGCTGGTGTTCTGCAAATGCAGAAGTGAGGATGTGACGACGATGCACTGCACTTTGATTTTCTTTAATTCTCTTACGTATATTTTAGTGTTCCGTACGGAACACTTATAAGATCACTTCGGTGTCTGTCTGTCTGCCTGTCTGTCACACCCGATTTTCTCCGAAACTATTTGACATAGAAAGGTGAAATTTGGTAATAATATAGGAATTGATGGCCTCATCAGAGCCATGTAGTTTTGAGAATTAAATTTTGACTTAAGGGGTTAGTTTTGGGGGGTGAAGTCGGTAGTGAAAAAAAATTTTTTTTACTATGTCATCGAGTGTGGTGTCAAATGAAAGCTTGTGAAAACACGAGTAAAAAATATATATAATATTATACTTGCGCGCACTTTTCTTTGTATTATTTTTAAAAATTCGCGAAAAATCGCTCTCCCGGGCCTTATCTCGAAAAGTACTTATCAAAAAATTTCGAAAAAATTCTGGAATATTCTCCACGGGGTGTAGATTGAACGAAAATTATCACGAGTGCATTACCTTTAATAATTTATATGGTACATAAAAAAACAAAAATTTCAAGGTCATCAGATTTCAGTAAAGATTGGAAACAAACTTTGTTGAAAACTCATTTAGGGTGTGTTTTGTGAAGTCACTGATCATTTTATACCACCGTAACATAAATTTTGACTTAAAGGGTTCGTTTTGAGGGGTGAAATCGGAAGTGAAAAAAATTTTTTTTTACTGGTCATCGAGTGTGGTGTCAAATGAAAGCTTGTGAAAACACGAGTAAAATATATATATATATATATATATATATATATATATATAAATGTAATACTTGCGCACACTTTTCTTAGTATTACTTTTAAAAAATCGCTGTCCCCTACCTTATCTCGAAAAGTACTGATCAAAAAATTTTGAAAAAATTCTGAAATATTCTCCACGGGGTATAGATTGAACGAAAATTATCACGAGTGCATTACCTTTAATAATTTATTTGGTATTTTTAAAAAAAAAACAAAATTTCAAGGTCACCAGTTTTCAGTAAAGATTGGAAAAAAACTTTGTTGAAAACTCATTTGGGGTGTGTTTTGTGTCACTGATCATTTTATACGACCCTAACAAAAATTTTTATTTTAAAAACAATCTACGTACGGAACACTAATTGTGCAAGTTCAACTTGCACTTGACCGATTTTTTTATTCTAGTTTTGCCCATTTTTCCGCAGCTACGCAGGATACCGTAGATTCCTGGATTTTTCAGGGGAGTTTTATCTTTAACAGACGTCAGATGTTGTGAGAGCTTTATAGGAAGTGATGGTCTAATCAGAGCCATATAGTTTTGACAGTTAAATTTTGACTTATGGGTTTTGAGGGGTGAAATCGGAAGTGAAAAAATTTCAGCCTTTCGAATGGTACTAGTTTATACAAAATCTTACAAATACATTTGTAAATTTACCTAGTTTATCAAATTAATTAACAAATAAAAGCATTTTACATATCAATCGATGCGATGCTTTAAACAGTAAACACACAAATTCAACACAACCGTCTGGTTTATCAATTTATTCGAGCGATTTTATTATTTATATTGCTACCCGACCAGTCTGACAATATTTTTCTATAATTAAGGTAATTAAAAAACACATATGAGTTTAAGCAAGAAAAAAACATGTTTTTGCCGTAAAAATTATTCTCCATTGTTATCATTATTCGACGAAGCTAATAAAATGTGAACATTAGAGTAGAAATTTAATACTCACCTAGTATCTCTGGACGCTTGGTTCATCACACCTCGATTCATCAGTACGGTCAGAAACTATAGATGGAGAACTAAAAATTAATGTTTCCATATACAGTCTGTCAAGTATTCTTGAAAATATGTATTTCGAGAACATTTATTAGCAGTTAGTTGTCAAATCGCCTCCTGCATCAATAATCGCCTGGCATCTTCGAGGCATGCTGTCGATGAGATTTTCTACATACTCTGCAAATTTTTCGAATCTCGCGAGACAACTGAGTCAAAGTCCTCAAAGTCTTTCCTCTGAGGTTTCTTTTTACAAGGGACCAAGCGTTTTCAATAGAGTTGGCTCCGGCGATTGTAAGGGCCACTCTACGTAGTATCTTATCGTGGACCCAAGCGAGCCGCTTCGCGACATGATTTTCGCCCAGCAAAGGTTTCTTCAACGTGCGCCGGAATTTGACATTATGAGCACGAAGATGTTATCTGATAGTCCCATGGGACACATTCAAACCCGATTTTCTTAATTTCGTCGGTCTAATTTCGGATCCCGTGAAAACAAAGACACAATTCGTTTTTTGACTTTCGGAGTGACTTTTCCTACCGAGCCACATTTTTGCAAGTCGTCCACATTTTTCGTCTCGTTAAAATAATTTACCCACTTCTTCACAAACGACACCGACTTTTTAATATATTTAGAGGCGACAGAATGTGTCATTTTAGGCCGCTTTGGATGAGAACAAAGAAAGACTGCCTCGAATTGACGCGCAAACAAGTGACTCACTGATACTTTTAATAAAATGCATCGTAAACAAAGGTTTCCTCTACCGATTTTTTGTTGAATGGATAGAATCGCCTCTACCAAAAATGAATTATCGCGGATTCGTTCTTACTTGACATACTGTAATATAGGTAAGTATATAATTTGAAGTTAATCTTACTGTTTCAAGTGATTCTTCATGTACTTTTCACACTTTCACGTTTATTTCGGATAGGAACTCAGTACTCTCAGAAATAGCGACGTTCAAGTACCCCGAAGCGCAGAGTTCCTGACCGAAAGGGTTCCGTATAAAGTTGAATTTTTCTATATTAAATAAATATTTCGAAATTTAATGATCTTCACCTAGTTCACCCCCTTTCTCTGAGATAATATTTTCCAAAAACTACGGGTCCCATTCCTACTTTAAACAGTGAACATGGCCATGTAGTGAATCTCTTGCAGTTAATTGTCCCGATCCTAATAGGACGTCTCTAATCTTCTGACTTTATTCTTGACCACCATTTCGCAGATCTACACTGTAAATTTTCTGTTGGGTTCTTCCCACTATAAATTCTTTTTACTATCGAGTATTTATAGTAAAAAACTGCTTGATTTTCAGAGGTCCAAAAATTTTTAACATTTGATATGAAAGTTGACTAACATTTTGCGTATAACTCAAATTTGAAAACATGCGGTATTCAATGCAAAATTAAATAATCGGTCAAGTGCAAGTTGAACTTGCGCAATTATTGTTCCGTACGTTGATTGTTTTTGGAATAAAAATTTTTGTTACGGAGGTATAAAATGATCAGTGACTTCACGAAACACACCCCAAATGAGTTTTCAAAAAAGTTTGCTTCCGATCTTTAATGAGAACTAATGACCTTAAAATTTTTTTATATATCAGATAAATTATTAAAGATAATGCACTCATGATAATTTTCGTTCAATCTACACTCCGTGGAGAATATTCCAGAATTTTTTCAGATTTTTTAAAACTAATACAAAGAAAAGTGCGCGCAAGTATCACATTATATATATGTTTGAACTCGTGTTTCTACAAGCTTTCATTTGACACCCCACTGGATGACGTAGTAAAAAAAAAAATTTCACTTCCGATTCCACCCCCCAAAACTAACCCCGTAAGTCAAAATTTAACTTTCAAAACTACACGGCTCTAATGAGGCCATCAATTCCTATATTATTACCAAATTTCAACTTTCTATGTCAAATAGTTTCGGAGAAAATCGGGTGTGACAGAGTGACAGACGGACGGACGGACGGACAGCGGACAGGCAGACAGACGGACAGGCACCGAAGTGATCTTATAAGTGTTCCGTATGGAGCACTAAAAACGACGAACTCTGGAGTCACAGTCAATTGTTTTTCGGTATAAAATATGCACCAACGTGAACGAAACTGCTAAATCGATTTTCGTTTCGCTACTTAAGGCTGGGCGCACACATGTGGTTTCCGTATTCGATTTCCGAATTCGTTTTCCGTATTCGGACACCCGAATGCATGAAATCAATATAAACTGCATTGACTGCGGCATATGTTCACTTTTTTTCCCAACGGAACACATTCCGTACGTACGTTTCAAATCCCATCCCGTGCGTTCGAAGAAACCACGACGTATTTTGTTTTATCGTAACACGATATTATGTGTGAGGCAGAAACATTAATATTGGCTGTTGAAAAATACCCCTGTTTATGAAATATTCATGACAAGGACTACCACAACAGAGATGTAAAGGATTTGGCCTAGGAGCAGGTATTTAAAGAGGTTTCCGAATGATGAAAAAACTAACGTCTGCGCTAGGCTCACGGAATTCCGAATTGGTATTCCGGATCCAGAAAACGAATACGGAAAACGAATGTGTGCGCCCAGCCTAAAACTGTTTAATTACAGTTCCTTCATAATCTCCTGGTATATTATAAACGAAAATTAACTATTTTGTTTCCATAAACAAAAACTTTCCATAAATTATAACTTACGTACAATAATTCCGTAATAATATGTTATTTTTCCGTTATTCTAAAATAATTCGTGATCAAAACGGCTCAAAATGTTGCTCGACATAGTACATTTATAGGTCTATTACACATATTCAAAATGCATCACTTCTGTCTCATTAAACTTTCAATAATAATGATTAGTCTCTAACAAATATAATTAGTGAAAATGCAAATTCTAACAGGAAAATGAACAATTAACGTCCTTACCTACATATCACTGCTTTCCACGACTAAAATTCCAATTAATTTTATTAACTACTAGGCTTTTGTGAAAACCTTACTAGCACAGCCATTGTCTGTTGAAATGAATAGGGTTTTCTTTTTTAATTGATACTTTAGTTTCAGAGCATAAATTATACGTACATCTATACAAATTTTATAGTCTGGTTGATATAAAGATATTCTTTTACATACCTTGGGAAACAATGGTTGTTTCACGAAGTAATAAAAGGTGAATAATCTATATAATACCACAGAAAATACGAGGGCTACCTTTTAAGTTTTTCAAAAACAATAAAAGAAAAAAAAAATTGGTACAAATCGTTTTGTTGTTTCCCAAAATATTCGCTTTTAAGAAGGTTGAGATGGTGATATAAAGACATTCTTTTACATACCTTGGAAAACAATGGTTGTTTCACGAAGTAATAAAAGGTGAATAATCTATATAATACCACAGAAAATACGAGGGCTACCTTTTAAGTTTTTCAAAAACAATAAAAGAAAAAAAAAATTGGTACAAATCGTTTTGTTGTTTCCCAAAATATTAGCTTTTAAGGAGGTTGAGGTGGTGATATAAAGACATTCTTTTACATACCTTGGAAAACAATGGTTGTTTCACGAAGTAATAAAAGGTGAATAATCTATATAATACCACAGAAAATACGAGGGCTACCTTTTAAGTTTTTCAAAAACAATAAAAGAAAAAAAAAATTGATACAAATAGTTTTGTTGTTTCCCAAAATAGGCGCTTTTAAGGAGGTTGAGGTGGTGATATAAAGACATTCTTTTACATACCTTGGAAAACAATGGTTGTTTCACGAAGTAATAAAAGGTGAATAATCTATATAATACCACATAAAATACGAGGGCTACCTTTTAAGTTTTTCAAAAACAATAAAAGAAAAAAAAAAAAATTGGTACAAATCGTTTTGTTGTTTCCCAAAATATTCGCTTTTAAGGAGGTTGAGGTGGGATAGCCCCAACCAAAATTTTGAATGTTGTCATTTAGAAAACGCATTGCATTAAATAATTAAATATTCTTATAAGACTAACGCTGGTTATTATTATGATAATAAATTCATTATCGAGAGATTTTAAGTCTTATATATTGTTTATTTATCAATCAATCGGTTTTATAACGTCTTCCGTCTTCCGATGCCTAATTTCCACTCTTACCGGTTTCTCCATCCCTCCTCCTCCAGATCTCTCTCTAGTACTTCCTTGTTGATTTCTGCTCTCCAGCTTTGGTGTGGTCTTTCTCGTTTTCTTCTTCCATGAGGGTTCCAATTTAAGATCTTTTTAGGTAGTCGGTCTTGTGACATTCTCTGTACATGTCCGTACCATACCAACTGTTGGGTTCTGATTTCATCCACTATATCGTGCTTTATTTCTAAGGCTCGTCTTAACATGCCATTTGGTATGCGGTCTTTTCTGGATTTTCTGGCTGCTCGTCTCCAGAAATCCATTTCTGTAGCTTTTAGTATTTTTTCTGTTCTTTCCTTCAATGGCCACACCTGGGAGCTGTAAGTTATTATACTTTTCACTATTGAGTTGTAAATTCTCTTCTTATTTGCAATGGTTATGTTTTTGTCCCATAGTATACTATTAAGCATTGCAATCGCTTTTCTTCCTTGGATATTCCTCTTGAGTATTGCTTCTTCCAGTGTTCCGTCCCTAGATATTCTCGTTCCCAAATATTTATAACTGGCACCGTGTTTGATGGTGTGTCCTGTGGCCAGTTTCAAGTCCTGCTGTTGTCCTCCAACTCACATGTACTCGGTCTTTTTAATATTGACTTCTAGACCCCATTCATATTCCTCCATAAGTTTTCGTGTCGTGTATTCCATATCATCGATGTCCTGAGCGACTACTACCTGGTCGCCCGCGAATGATAGGTGTACAATGTAGTATCGTCACCCAGTCATCCCATACTGCTGCATTTCCTTTTCCAGTTCTTCAGTGCACTCTCCAAATAGATTTTAAATAGTGCTGAGGACATACAGTAGCCCTGTTTGAGACCCTTTGTGACCTGGAACCCTGTTGTTATACCATATTTGGTTTTCACTCTACTTCTTGCGTCTTGGTATAAGGATTTTACGGCTTTGATTATTTCGGTGCTTAGTTTACTCTGTTGTAGTGTTTCCCACAATATCACTAGGGGCACGCTGTCGTAAGCCTTTTTTAAATCAACAAACAAAACATTGACTTCCTGATCAAATGCGGTTTTCTTTTCTAGGATTTGTGTCAGTGAGAAGAAATGGTCTATTGTGGATCTTCCTGCTCTAAAGCCTGCCTGTTCTTCAGCTTCTACGTCCGCGCATTCCATTTCTATTCTATTTTTAAGTATTTTTCCGTATATTCTGTTAATAGATCCTGTAACCGTTATTCCCCGATAGTTATCGCAATTATTTTTGTCTCCTTTCTTAAGAATTGTTGATATGTACACAGCACACAACAAATGAAACAACAATAAGATATAATACAAACACCTTACAAAATGAAAGTATAAGAAATCTGTACAAGAGTAGACTGGACCAAAAGATAGAACGAACAGGATTTGTTAATATAGAAGAAGAATATAAGTATATAACGGAATGCCTACACGCAGCTGCATTGGAAGCATTAGGGTACCAAGAGAAAAGGGAAAAACAGCAAAAACCATATTGGTGGGATGAAGAAATTGAATACGAAATTGAAGAAAAACGGAAAAGCTATCACAAATACTGAAGTTCAAAGAGCACAAACGACAAATTAAAATACAAAGAATCCCAAACTAGAGTACACAAAATGATTAGTGACAAAAAGAACAACCAATGGGAAAAGACATGCTCAAGACTCAACACTTACATAGGAGGAAGGAAAAGCACAGAAAGCTGGAGATTTCTTAAAAATATGAGAACAGAACGGAAAAGAGAAATGTTCTCGCCAATAACACCAGAAAAACGGAACCAACACTTTACAAATATGCTAACAGAAGATAGACCAGAGTTTAGAAGTACCCAACATGGAAACCCAAATATGGTTATACGAGGATCCTCAATAAGGATAACAACATCAAAACTTAAAGAAGTATGTAAAACGCTAAAAAATGGTAGAGCCCCAGGACCGGGAAACATCCCAGGAGAGATAGTAAAATACGGAACTGAAAAGCTATTTAGCGCTTTGAGGAACTTATTCCAAAGATGCATTAACACATCAGAAGTACCTGAGGAATGGAAAACATCAAATATGGTAATGAAAAATCTTAAAATTCTGATGTTTTGAAGTAGCAACGCTGTAACGTAATTTGCTGTTAGCTCTACTGATATGCTTATATTTAGATATATTTAATTTTATGGTTATTGTGACCAGCTGTTGTAAACAAGTAAAAAAGATGGATAATAATAAAAAATCAACAAATATTGATAAAAATGGTAAAATTTTTTTTATGTGGAAGCAAAAGCGCGTTATTGAGGCTGTATTCAATCAAAGATCAAGCTAACAAAGTGTTGGTAAACGGAACAGAAAATCAAGTAAATTTCCTAACCTTTGTGATATTGGTCGTCAAATTGTTGACATGCGATCACTTGGAGAAAACTTAAAATATTCTTCATTTAATGAAACACTTTCATTATGTTATATTAATAATGCAAAACGCTGTGGTCTAGCATCACTATTAACCATAAAGTGTGATAAATGTCGTGAATAATGTACAACACAGTATCAACAGACAGTACACATATATCAAAGGACAATAAGAAACATTATAATGTTAACACTGAAGCTGCACTAGGTAATTATAAGTAAAACAAGTAAATTAATTAAATAATTTTAAAAAATGCTTTCAATTACTTATTTTTATTTTATTTACTAATAGCCATTGAAAATTTATTATTAGTTAAACTGAATATTATTTACTTGCATCATATGTTTTAATTATATAAACTTGTACTATACAATTTAAAATATTTAAATTTCCCGCCATTACTACTACCATAAATGCAAACGTTGCCGCTATTTGAGAGATAAAAGGTAAATCATTCACAAGTACCTCCAATAATTGTTATTTTTCGTAAAGTTAAAGCTTCCTAATTAAATTTGAAATTTTTTTAAAAAATAATCGTGAAATTTCAATGTCTAACATAGTTAAATTTCCTATTGATGGCATTTTTTTTTTTCATTTTTTATAACAAAAAATGTGTCATTTTTATATCAAATTGAGGTATTCGCCATATGTATTGTTAATTTCGATTTTTATTTAAATAAGTTTCCTAAAGACCTTAAATTTTTCATAGAGAATTTCTAAACTAATTAATCTATACAAAATAGTTTTCATATTTTACGTTTAACGTCTCAACCTCCTTAAGAAACGCTCGCATTTTTTTTGGTATTCTGGAACAAAAAGGTGTCGCTAGGGGATAAATCAGGTGAATACGGGCAATGAGATATTAATTCGATGTTTTTTTCGGTCAATAATTCGATGTTTTTTTCGGTCAAATAATCAATTGTTTGACGTGCTGATGAAGAATGACGTTTTCGGTTGTTTTTCCTGATTTCATCGATGATTTCTGGCAAACAAATTGCTGGATACTATTCAGCATTAACTGTTCTTCGATCCTCTGAAGCAATGGTTGCAACATGGCCGGTATAACCGAAGAAATAAGCAATTATTTTCTTGGAAGTGCTTCGCGAATCGACTACTTTTGTTGGATTCGGTTCATCTTGGAACACCCAAACAGTTGATTGTTGCTTAGTTTCCGGCTCGTACGAATATTTCCAAGTTTCGTCTTCTGTTACTATATTGTATACGGATGTCCTCGGTCGAATTTTTCCAGCATTTCCTTACACCAATTAACACGAGCCTGTTTTTGAGTTTCGGTCAAATTATGTGGAAGTCATCGGGAACACATATTTTTCACAGCTCAATGTTCATGCAAAATCAAATATACTGCAGTCTTCTATATGCCTAAAGATCCCTCTTACGGTAAGTCACATGCTGATCCTCTTCAACCATGTTGCGCACAGCATCGATGTTTTTTGGAACAACAACCGATTTTGGTCGACCTTCGCGAACTTCATCGATGACGAAACCACGACCATTCCGAAATTCTGCAAACCAATTGTAAATACTCTTTTCTGATGGTGATTCATTACCAAAAGTTAAATGAAGCGATTCGAGGCATTGTTGTTGAGTTAGGTCTTTACTAAAATGGTAAAAAATTATTCAACGAAAACCTTCATATGAAATACCCATTTGTTCACAAAACTGTTTTTTTTAAGCGCTCACAAACTACTCCGCCAATTTCTGAGCTGCCACTTTCTTAACAATAACGAATGTCAATTTTACAGTAGTGGTATGTCACATCTCTATAGTGCCATCTAGTGGCCGTTTGTAAAATCTTAAAAGGCGACTCTCGTATAGCGATCGGCACAGAAAGAAACAGGCGAAACACAATTAGTTGCACAACTGCGTATATTTTTCCTTATTACTGTTAGATATATAATACGTCTACTTGCGTAGCATCTCTAAGGAACTCGATAAGGTACATTTTAACGATTCGGGGATAGCTAGCCGGCTTCGTTTTGCGGCGACCATCTGTTCCACGTGTTTATCTTTTTGAAACGGTACCTATATTTTGTATAGAGATTCCATGATTTTATAAGTTCCTTATTTGGATTTTTCTAGCTGTATTTATTTCTGTCTCTGCTCTACTTTGATCGCCAACACAAGAAAAGAATTACAAGAATTGCTGATGGAATTAAATAAAAATAAGTCTCGAGAAATAAATCTAAAAATAACTTCACCAAAACCAAATATTTGAACAATGAATGTGAAGATAACAGCCAGGAACTATTAATAGAAGATGAAAGAATAGGAGAGGTACAAAGATTCATATATTTAGGACAAAAAATCGAAATATCAAAAAATAATTTTAAAAGCTGACTTGGGCAGAAGAGTGTCGTTAGGTTGGTCTGCGTTCAGAAGTTTAAAATCCACATTTAAATTGTACATCCCAAATACCATAAAAGCCAGAGTGTGCAATGAATATGTACTGCCGGTATTAACCTATGGCACTGAAACGTGGGCTTTAAATAAAAGTATAATAAATAAACTCCATGTAACCCAAAGATCAATGAAGATTAGAATGTTAAATATTAGACTCCAAGAAGGTATTCCTAGCATCGAGATACGAAGAAGCCCAAACGTGATGTGTAATATAACGAATATATATATTAAGGTGGAATTGGGCGGGGCATATCGCAAGCATGAATGATAACAGATGGACACGCCATATGATTGAATGGAGGCCTACAGAACATAAAAGATGCAGAGGTAGACCACAGACAAGATGGACGGATGACATAAAAAGATTACCGGGGCACCACTGGATGCAAAAAGCAAACATTGGAGACAACTTGGGAGGCTTACATCCGACTATGGAATAAGCTAATGATGATGATAATGATTTTTTCTATGATGATGTTTTACTAGGTGCGCTTAAGACCTAAGGTTTTCACAATGTCGACATTACGATTCTATTGCCACCGTAAACGATTCTATTGAGGTCTCGTATGTAAAAAATCACTGAAATATGGGCTTGACTGGATAATGAGCATCCACGGAGAGTGTCCTTCTTCGATGATAATAGCTAATGAAAAGAAATCATCATTCATTCCGCCATCGCGGGTCCACATGGCCTGAGAGACAATTATTTCTCGCGCAGCCTTGTGTTTGTCGGTTAGCATTCGACGAATCCACCTTGCTTTCCACTAGCTACTGAGAAGCATGACATTGTAGGTGGCTTAACCACATATACTTGAATACGTAGGTGTACGGACTTTCTGTAGATCGAGCCTAAGCACGGAAAGCCCGAGCCGCATCGTTCCCGTTAATTTTTAAATCACTCGAATTTAGATAGATCCCCTTAATCCCGGCTATTTACAAACGGTCAATAAAATATTAATATTTCTGTCAATTAAATAAAAAGCAAATATATTTTTAAAATATATTCTAGTATATTAAACCAATTATTTTATTGGCATATATCCGAATGTTTTGACACTCCCTTTAAAAAGTTTTAATATTTTTCACATTGTAACACATGGACCGGACATATCGATTTGGGAAATTCACAATTTAACTTAAGAACGTGTCTGAAAAATATTGAAACAACAACACTGGATTTTCTTTGATAAAATGAAAAAGATTGTTTTAAAGTTTTGAACTAAAGTTGGTAGGTTGCATATAATACAAACAAAGTTTATTGAATTTTCTTTAAATCTACTCGTCATTTTATACAAAATTATTATGGGTGGCTTATATATATTTTTCTAGCAAAAGATTTTTTTCCAAAGAAGTTTTTAGGAAGTAAGACGTACTTATACAATACAATATAAATTGGTCCATACGAAGTATTGTTTACTATTCCGTACGGCATATTTATAAAGATCACTTCGGTGTCTGTCCATCTGTTACACCCGATTGTCTCCGAAACTATTGGACATAGAAGGTTAAAATTTAGTAGTAATATAGAAATTGATGGCCTTATTAAAGCCGTGTAGTTCAGTTTTGACTTAAGGGGTCAAATCGGAAGTGAAAAAAAAAAATTTCTACCAGGTCATCGAGTGGGGTGTCGAATTTTCAATAAGTTTTACATTACAATACATAAAGTTAATATAATTCGGGTGTTTACACATTATATCTTTATTGTCTACAACGGAATAAAAAACCTCATTAGACCATTCATTGGCCTGTATTCGAAGTCTTTCATTCCTTGACCTGTATGGTAGTAAACCTATGTTCCAGAAATTAAATATTCGTTTTAATACACATTTTACAAGTGAAAAGAACACATTCAAATATAAGAAGTATTTTATCATATAAGAAGGAGCACAAGAGGGGAAACCAAAAGACGGAGCAACCACGAAAATCTGTAGACCAGGGTTGTAGCCTGGTAAAGCAAAAGAAATCGAAAATTAGAATATATATAATATATATATATATATATATATATATATATATATATATATATATATATATATATATATATATATATATATATATATATATTATATATTATATATATTCTAATTTTCGATTTCTTTTGCTTTACCAGGCTACAACCCTGGTCTACAGATTTTCGTGGTTGCTCCGTCTTTTGGTTTCCCCTCTTGTGCTCCTTCTTATATGATAAAATACTTCTTATATTTGAATGTGTTCTTTTCACTTGTAAAATGTGTATTAAAACGAATATTTAATTTCTGGAACATAGGTTTACTACCATACAGGTCAAGGAATGAAAGACTTCGAATACAGGCCAATGAATGGTCTAATGAGGTTTTTTATTCCGTTGTAGACAATAAAGATATAATGTGTAAACACCCGAATTATATTAACTTTATGTATTGTAATGTAAAACTTATTGAAAATTCGACACCCCACTCGATGACCTGGTAGAAATTTTTTTTTTCACTTCCGATTTGACCCCTTAAGTCAAAACTGAACTACACGGCTTTAATAAGGCCATCAATTTCTATATTACTACTAAATTTTAACCTTCTATGTCCAATAGTTTTCGGAGACAATCGGGTGTAACAGATGGACAGACACCGAAGTGATCTTATAAATATGCCGTACGGAATAGTAAACAATACTTCGTATGGACCAATTTATATTGTATTGTATAAGTACGTCTTACTTCCTAAAAACTTCTTTGGAAAAAAATCTTTTGCTAGAAAAATATATATAAGCCACCCATAATAATTTTGTATAAAATGACGAGTAGATTTAAAGAAAATTCAATAAACTTTGTTTGTATTATATGCAACCTACCAACTTTAGTTCAAAACTTTAAAACAATCTTTTTCATTTTATCAAAGAAAATCCAGTGTTGTTGTTTCAATATTTTTCAGACACGTTCTTAAGTTAAATTGTGAATTTCCCAAATCGATATGTCCGGTCCATGTGTTACAATGTGAAAAATATTAAAACTTTTTAAAGGGAGTGTCAAAACATTCGGATATATGCCAATAAAATAATTGGTTTAATATACTAGAATATATTTTAAAAAATATATTTGCTTTTTATTTAATTGACAGAAATATTAATATTTTATTGACCGTTTGTAAATAGCCGGGATTAAGGGGATCTATCTAAATTCGAGTGATTTAAAAATTAACGGGAACGATGCGGCTCGGGCTTTCCGTGCTTAGGCTCGATCTACAGAAAGTCCGTACACCTACGTATTCAAGTATATGTGGTTAAGCCACCTACAATGTCATGCTTCTCAGTAGCTAGTGGAAAGCAAGGTGGATTCGTCGAATGCTAACCGACAAACACAAGGCTGCGCGAGAAATAATTGTCTCTCAGGCCATGTGGACCCGCGATGGCGGAAATGAATGATGATTTCTTTTCATTAGCTATTATCATCGAAGAAGGACACTCTCCGTGGATGCTCATTATCCAGTCAAGCCCATATTTCAGTGATTTTTTACATACGAGACCTCAATAGAATCGTTTTACGGTGGCAATAGAATCGTAATGTCGACATTGTGAAAACCTTAGGTCTTAAGCGCACCTAGTAAAACATCATCATAGAAAAAATCATTATCATCATCATTAGCTTATTCCATAGTCGGATGTAAGCCTCCCCAAGTTGTCTCCAATGTTTGCTTTTTGCATCCAGTGGTGCCCCGGTAATCTTTTTATGTCATCCGTCCATCTTGTCTGTGGTCTACCTCTGCATCTTTTATGTTCTGTAGGCCTCCATTCAATCATATGGCGTGTCCATCTGTTATCATTCATGCTTGCGATATGCCCCGCCCAATTCCACCTTAATATATATATTCGTTATATTACACATCACGTTTGGGCTTCTTCGTATCTCGATGCTAGGAATACCTTCTTGGAGTCTAATATTTAACATTCTAATCTTCATTGATCTTTGGGTTACATGGAGTTTATTTATTATACTTTTATTTAAAGCCCACGTTTCAGTGCCATAGGTTAATACCGGCAGTACATATTCATTGCACACTCTGGCTTTTATGGTATTTGGGATGTACAATTTAAATGTGGATTTTAAACTTCTGAACGCAGACCAACCTAACGACACTCTTCTGCCCAAGTCAGCTTTTAAATTATTTTTTGATATTTCGATTTTTTGTCC
The DNA here is from genome assembly GCA_019049505.1 of Pachyrhynchus sulphureomaculatus. Classification (NCBI taxonomy): domain Eukaryota; kingdom Metazoa; phylum Arthropoda; class Insecta; order Coleoptera; family Curculionidae; genus Pachyrhynchus; species Pachyrhynchus sulphureomaculatus. Next base: position 38,336,943 of record CM032450.1, read on the forward strand.
TAAATATATGAATCTTTGTACCTCTCCTATTCTTTCATCTTCTATTAATAGTTCCTGGCTGTTATCTTCACATTCATTGTTCAAATATTTGGTTTTGGTGAAGTTGATTTTTAGATTTATTTCTCGAGACTTATTTTTATTTAATTCCATCAGCAATTCTTGTAATTCTTTTCTTGTGTTGGCGATCAAAGTAGAGCAGAGACAGAAATAAATACAGCTAGAAAAATCCAAATAAGGAACTTATAAAATCATGGAATCTCTATACAAAATATAGGTACCGTTTCCAAAAGATAAACACGTGGAACAGATGGTCGCCGCAAAACGAAGCCGGCTAGCTATCCCCGAATCGTTAAAATGTACCTTATCGAGTTCCTTAGAGATGCTACGCAAGTAGACGTATTATATATCTAACAGTAATAAGGAAAAATATACGCAGTTGTGCAACTAATTGTGTTTCGCCTGTTTCTTTCTGTGCCGATCGCTATACGAGAGTCGCCTTTTAAGATTTTACAAACGGCCACTAGATGGCACTATAGAGATGTGACATACCACTACTGTAAAATTGACATTCGTTATTGTTAAGAAAGTGGCAGCTCAGAAATTGGCGGAGTAGTTTGTGAGCGCTTAAAAAAAACAGTTTTGTGAACAAATGGGTATTTCATATGAAGGTTTTCGTTGAATAATTTTTTACCATTTTAGTAAAGACCTAACTCAACAACAATGCCTCGAATCGCTTCATTTAACTTTTGGTAATGAATCACCATCAGAAAAGAGTATTTACAATTGGTTTGCAGAATTTCGGAATGGTCGTGGTTTCGTCATCGATGAAGTTCGCGAAGGTCGACCAAAATCGGTTGTTGTTCCAAAAAACATCGATGCTGTGCGCAACATGGTTGAAGAGGATCAGCATGTGACTTACCGTAAGAGGGATCTTTAGGCATATAGAAGACTGCAGTATATTTGATTTTGCATGAACATTGAGCTGTGAAAAATATGTGTTCCCGATGACTTCCACATAATTTGACCGAAACTCAAAAACAGGCTCGTGTTAATTGGTGTAAGGAAATGCTGGAAAAATTCGACCGAGGACATCCGTATACAATATAGTAACAGAAGACGAAACTTGGAAATATTCGTACGAGCCGGAAACTAAGCAACAATCAACTGTTTGGGTGTTCCAAGATGAACCGAATCCAACAAAAGTAGTCGATTCGCGAAGCACTTCCAAGAAAATAATTGCTTATTTCTTCGGTTATACCGGACATGTTGCAACCATTGCTTCAGAGGATCGAAGAACAGTTAATGCTGAATAGTATCCAGCAATTTGTTTGCCAGAAATCATCGATGAAATCAGGAAAAACAACCGAAAAACGTCATTCTTCATCAGCACGTCAAACAATTGATTATTTGACCGTTTTAATACACATTTTACAAGTGAAAAGAACACATTCAAATATAAGAAGTATTTTATCATATAAGAAGGAGCACAAGAGGGGAAACCAAAAGACGGAGCAACCACGAAAATCTGTAGACCAGGGTTGTAGCCTGGTAAAGCAAAAGAAATCGAAAATTAGAATATATATAATATATAATATATATATATATATATATATATATATATATATATATATATATATATATATAATAATAGAAAAGAAAATACAATATGACATATAAGAATAGAGTTTTAGTAAATAATTTTAATTTGTCTACACAATATGCACATCTAAGTTGGGAATGTGGAATCTTGGCACAATGATACTACTCAGTATATATCACCACTACACCAAACACTTTATTTTTGCACTCGACGCGCGTTTCGCTAACCATGTTAGCTTCATCAGGAGCGATGATTGACTAAAGCTAAACTACAAATCTACCTATTTATACTTAGCCTAACCCTTGAATTACTCAAGCGGAACTAATGACATAGGCAAGACCATCAGTTCCGGTCAAGTAACCAGTAGAGGGGACTATAAGGAATAGGCCCTCTGTCTTTATTTAAACTACTTTTACATTTTATGATTTCCATACTTTCGTATGCGTTCAACAATCTCCTATCAGATACATCCTTCATTAATCTTAGATTATCTAATGTTACAGTATGATTAGCTTCAAGGGCATGTTCGGCAATGCTAGACTTTTCTGTTCTATTGTATTTTAAGTGTGCTAAGTGTTCTTTAAATCTTGTTTTAATTGACCTTTTAGTTTGCCCAACATACTTTTTGTCACAATCATTACAACTAATTTCATAAATTCCACTTTTCTCACAATTAGGAATCTTATCTTTGGGATTTCCTAAGATATTCCTCAGATTGTCTGATGACTTATAGACTAAGGTGAGGCCTACCTTATTAAATACCTTATTGAGTCCCTTGCTATATTTCGGATTATATGGTATGGAGACATACTTGGTGTTATTTTCTTTGCGTGTAAAAACGGTGGAATTCTGAATATTAAACCTAAACTTATGTCTATTTATTAGCTTATTTACTAAGTCATCGTCATAACCATTAACTCTAGTTATATTTCTAATACGATTCCTTTCTTTATTAAAGTTTACTCTATTCAGAGGGAAACTGACCAAACGATGAACTAAAAAATGTAATGAGGCTAATTTATGTTGTTTGCAATGAAATGAATCATTCGAGATATCTCGAAGAATTACTTAGAATGAATGACTTTGAAGACGAAATTATTCGTGAATACTTAACATTATCTAAACTTTGTATGGAACAAAATTATTTCCAATATAACAATCAATTTTATGTTCAGAAAGAAGGAACAGCTATGGGTAATTGCTTATCACCTTTCATAGCCAATTTATTCATGAGTAAGTTTGAAATCGAAGCCAGTCAAGAATTCGAATATTTCCCAAGGGTATGGTATAGGTATGTGGATGATATTTTCGCGATTTTTGATACAAAGAAAGCAAATATTGATCATCTTGTTTCTAAATTAAATAGCCGGTATGATTCCATTAAATTCACTTACGAAGTTGAGAACAAAGGACAATTGCCTTTTCTAGATATTTTAATTATTAAAAATAATAATAGATTAGAATTTGATATCTATAGGAAGGACACAGTAACAGATAGATATATTCCTAATGATTCATTTCATTGCAAACAACATAAATTAGCCTCATTACATTTTTTAGTTCATCGTTTGTTCAGTTTCCCTCTGAATAGAGTAAACTTTAATAAAGAAAGGAATCGTATTAGAAATATAACTAGAGTTAATGGTTATGACGATGACTTAGTAAATAAGCTAATAAATAGACATAAGTTTAGGTTTAATATTCAGAATTCCACCGTTTTTACACGCGAAGAAAATAACACCAAGTATGTCTCCATACCATATAATCCGAAATATAGCAATGGACTCAATAAGGTATTTAATAAGGTAGGCCTCACCTTAGTCTATAAGTCATCAGACAATCTGAGGAATATCTTAGGAAATCCCAAAGATAAGATTCCTAATTGTGAGAAAAGTGGAATTTATGAAATTAGTTGTAATGATTGTGACAAAAAGTATGTTGGGCAAACTAAAAGGTCAATTAAAACAAGATTTAAAGAACACTTAGCACACTTAAAATACAATAGAACAGAAAAGTCTAGCATTGCCGAACATGCCCTTGAAGCTAATCATACTGTAACATTAGATAATCTAAGATTAATGAAGGATGTATCTGATAGGAGATTGTTGAACGCATACGAAAGTATGGAAATCATAAAATGTAAAAGTAGTTTAAATAAAGACAGAGGGCCTATTCCTTATAGTCCCCTCTACTGGTTACTTGACCGGAACTGATGGCCTTGCCTATGTCATTAGTTCCGCTTGAGTAATTCAAGGGTTAGGCTAAGTATAAATAGGTAGATTTGTAGTTTAGCTTTAGTCAATCATCGCTCCTGATGAAGCTAACATGGTTAGCGAAACGCGCGTCGAGTGCAAAAATAAAGTGTTTGGTGTAGTGGTGATATATACTGAGTAATATGCACATGCATTTAATTTTTTCCTTTTCTACGGTTACATAAGCTTTTTAAAACTGTCATAGTTGTGAATGAAAAAATTTTTTATTTCGAAATTTAACCTCCCATTGCAATCATTTTTTTCAATTTTTGCCCTAAGGTTTAAAGGTAGCATTCCTAAAAACTTGGGAAGTAAAAATAGTATGTTTTTTGCAAGTGTGATCTGTTGAAAAAGTGTGACTGTAAATTATAATTTATTTTAGAGCGGGTGTAGCGCTTTATCGTTGCCCACGATCCCTGTGGTTTGCTACGTATAAAAGGTCAGATATTTGATTTAAATAAGTAAATTTAGTGTTGCCATTCTTTATTGATTCCAATGCACTCATTGAGTCGGAGACAATTAGATATTTGCCCATTTTCCCTTCATTTATTGCATGTCGTAGGCTTTCTTTTACTGCAAAAAGTTCCGAGGTGAAAACCGTGGAATGAATTGGGGATTTAAAAGTTTTGATTGTGTGATTATGAATAAATGCTGCACCAGTCCCTAGATGGGATTTGGAGCCATCAGTATATATGGCTGAGAAATCAGGAAGATACTTATTAATTCTTTCGAGAGAAAGAGCATGTAGAATGGATTTTGGAGAAAAGGATTTACAGTATTTGCTGAAGGAATGATCGACTATGGGTTTTGGGGAACGCCATGGCGGAAAAGTAGTAAAAGTGATGGTCTAGTTCTCCAAAGGTGTGTTTAATTTTTTTATAGAAAAAAAGGCTTGTACTTACAAATAGTCCTCTAAAATTTAAGACATCAAATTGAGAATATAGGTCAACTGTAGGATATTGATTGTTTTTGTTTAAAATGATTTTGAGAATTTTGTTTTGGCATACTGTTAAAACCTGCACTGCATTATCATTAAACACGAGTTTAAAAATATATATTATATTATAAGATCACTTCACTGCCCGTCCGTCTGTCTGCCTGTCTGTCTGTCACACCCGATTTTCTCCGAAATTATTTGACATAGAACGTTGAAATTTGGCACTAATGTAGGAGTTGATGGCCTTATCAGAGCTGTGTAGATTTGAAAGTTAAATTTTTATATTTTTACCAGGTCATTGAGTGGGGTGTCAAATGAAAGCTTGTGAAAAGAGGAGTTCAAAAATATATACTGTACATACTGTACATATATCATGTAATACTTGCGCAAAATTCTCTTTGCATTTTTTTTTTAAAATTGCGAAAAATCGCTTATCTCGAAAAGTACTGATCAAAAAATTTTGAAAAAATTCCGGAATATTCTTTACAGGGTGTAGATTAAACGAAAATTATTAGGAGAGCATTACCTTTAATAATTTATCTGGCATCTAAAAAAAAACAAAAATTTCAAGGTCATCAGTTTTCACTAAAGATCGGAAAAAAACTTGTTTGGGAACAACCTCTCACTTTTTCCTTCTCAGCTTGCAGCGATATAGTTCAAAAACTATAGTCTTGAACTTCCTGCTAGATGTTATCTATGTGTACATTTAATTCGAAATTTACCGTGCCCACAGTCCGACAGATAGACTAACGGAAATGACTGACTATGTTTTTCGTGATTTAGGAACCCTAAATCGTGAAGAAAAGTAGAACCTCGAAGTGTGATTTTTTCAGGAATCCAATAATTCCCTTTCGCAAGGGAAGCAAAAAGAGTTTCAATTTTCTTCCTATTGGTAGTATAAGATTTTTTCAAAACACCAGCATTTTTTTTATAGCTCATTAAACGAATAAATGGTAATTTAAATTTTAGCAACTAATAAAAAATTGTCTCGATTTACGTATATGTATATGTTTCACTTGTTCGTTTTTACGAAATAAGTTATATATTATATATAATAACACAGCCCCACAAAAAAAAAAAGTGGGGTATACTTTTGATGCGATATATCAGATCCGTAGTATTTTTGCCCGCTGATCACGAATCTGACGTCAGAATATCGCCATCACATCTCAATTTTTTTCTAACCTCAAAAAATAGGTAAAAATTAGTAAAAATTAAGAAAAATATACTCCTAAAAAATTGATTCAAGCTTTTTCATGAATCCAAAGATGTATTAATATGTATTCGGACACGCTAAGCTAATATTCATCGGTTGGATTAAGCCATACAGTTCTGTTTTCTTTCTAACCTCAATAAATCAGACAGATATAGTGCTTCTCGAATGCAAAAACGAATTCAAATTAAAATTCAACCGATTCTTACCAAATTTGGTACACGGGGGTTTTTTGGGTTGCTGATCATGAATCTGAGGTCGGATTTGCAAAATTCAAAATGGCGGATCCAAGATGGCGGACAAAATTTTTGAAAACCAACCGATTCCTACCAAATTTGGTATACAGTTGGGGAATCCTCAAACCTGATACTCTTAAACCCTAAACCCTGAAATCTTAGACTCCCACACCCTGTAACCTCAAAAAATAGACCTCAATAACCCTGTAACTTTAAAAATGAGACCCAATAAACTCAAAACCAGGACTTTTAAACCATATACTCTCAAATAGTAGACCCTTAAGCCCTAGAATTGCGAAGGTTAGACCCGCGCCTAATTTTCCTTTTTTTGCCTGTATCTTGTTCTTTTTTCCGCGAATGACCTATTCAAAGGCTTTCTGCCTAAACGCTTTTGAGGACTTGTTTCTCTTTTTAGCGACCAGCAATAGTCCGCTAGCATATGGTCCTCCCATCGTCCTTGATACCGATTTTCTATGATTTTCAGATCTTGGTGAAAACGTTCCCCTTGCTCCTCACTGTAGTCACCAAGATTATCTGGGAAATCATCGATGTGGGAGTCCAGGAAATGTAATTTTAGATTCATTAAGCAACCTAATGTTTGAAAATTTTTTACCATTTTCTCGACTATTTCTTTGTACTTAGGACTTTTATTATTTCCCAAAAAGTTTGTTGCGACTTCTTTAAAACTAAGCCAAGCAGCTTTTTCAACTTTATTCATTTTAGTAACAAATAATGAATCTTGAAACAATTTTCTTATTTGTGGCCCGTCAAATACGCCTGCCTTAATTTTAGCTTCAGAAAATTTCGGAAATTTTTTATGCAAATATTTGAAACCGTTTGTATCTAATGCTCTCGTGAATTGCTTCATAAGTCCAAGCTTAATGTGAAGCGGGGGAATAAGAACTTCTCCTGGATCTACCAATGGTGGAAACAATACATTATTTTCACCAGGAGTGAACGATTCTCTTGTTGGCCAAATTTTTTTCTTATAATGACGTTCCCTGTCTCTGCTATTCCACAGACATTTATAACAGGGATAAAGTGTAAACCCTGACTGTTGGCCAAGCAATATTGTTACAATTTTCAGATCTCCACAAATTTTCCAGTTATGATCAGCATATTTTATTTTTATCAAAAGCTGCTTCATTTTTTCATATTGCTCTTCCATAACTGTGGAATGAGCAATCAGAATGGGAGCGTAAACGTTGGTATTATGCAGCAAAACTGCCTTAATGCTCCGTTTAGAAGAATTAATGAACAGTCTCCATTCTTCAGGATCGTATGAGTTATTTTGAAATTCATCCATTAGACCTTTTACATCGGTACAATATGAAAGTGACAATTCCTCGTCCATTGTGAAATATTTCCGAAATTCTTCATCTCTGTTTCTATAATAAGAAATCGTAGCTTCTGGCTTAAGTAAATGTCTTTTCTTTAAAAAGGAAGCAAGATGCTCTGAACCATCTTTGGATAAGCCTAAATCTCTGACTAGATCACAGGTTGTCACTAGAACATTCATTAGTAACAGTGTTTGAATCTTCTTTTTCGACAGTCTCAATGTTTTCGGCATGAACTGATAAGGTGAAATCATTTGTTTCCATAACATCAGCATCAAGTGGTTCAGGAGGCGGAATTAGTTTAGTTGGTCTTGTTACTGTCGAAACATCGTTATAAGTAATAGTGCTTTTATTTTTTCGGTTATGCCTAGATACAACATTCATACAAAAGTAGCAATCATTTTCACTGTATGGTCTATTCCATATTGCTGGTCTGGAATATTTAATCGCCTTCTTATTGATGTACAACATTATTTTGCAAGAACTACAAATGATGTGGGGAACCCAATCTATATCCTGGTGCTGTATTTCAATGTTAAAACAATCCTTATATAAGGTTTTAATCTTATTCGTTATCGGTGACCCCATTTTACTCAATACGTGTTGACAGCAAATATAACAAAATGAATCACTGTTTTTATCGCACTTATGAAAAGTCCTTGTACCGTGAGACCGTTTTCTTGTAGCATTATACTCTACATGAGCCAAGTCACCCACACATGAAGAGCTACGGTCGCTGGATGACGACGGCTGCGGGCCCGCTTTCCCACCCTGACCAACCGCCGATACTGGGTTTCCGAGTCCCTGCATCGTAATTCTCTTTCTTCTACCTGCCATGACGGCATCTAAGCCGTTATCCAGGGACTCTGCCGGCTAGTGGAGTAACACCGTTGCCCACCGTCACCACGTGGAGGTGCCCTGGATGCAGGTAGAAGAATACGTTCAAAATGGCGCGAAAACATCTGCCATCTTGAATTTTGCAAATCCAGCCTCAGATTTGTGATCAGCGACCCAAAAAATCCCCGTGTACCAAATTTGGTAAGGATCGGTTGAATTTTAATTTGAATTCGTTTTTGCATTCGAGAAGCACTATATCTGTCTGATTTATTGAGGTTAGAAAGAAAACAGAACTGTATGGCTCAATCCAACCGATGAATATTAGCTTAGCGTGTCCGAATACATATTAATACATCTTTGGATTCATGAAAAAGCTTGAATCAATTTTTTAGGAGTATATTTTTCTTAATTTTTACTAATTTTTACCTATTTTTTGAGGTTAGAAAAAAATTGAGATGTGATGGCGATATTCTGACGTCAGATTCGTGATCAGCGGGCAAAAATACTACGGATCTGATATATCGCATCAAAAGTATACCCCACTTTTTTTTTTGTGGGGCTGTGTAATTAATGTTATCATAATAGGAACATTGTCGCCTTATGTAAGCAGTTAAATAATTGAAAATGCCTTATTTTCAAGTTCCAGTTATTAGGTTTTTTATGCTCTCAGATATAACAGTGTCGTATTTTTCCGTTGTACGGTAACTAAAAGAATATTATAAATGAAAAACGAATTTACTTTGTTAAATGAGTTACTAACACGTAAGTTTTCAGTCTAGCTACTTAAAACACATTTTTTTTTTGCAAAATTCGACTTTATTTATCAACACAGTCTCCTTTAAGAGCGATACAATCAGTCCAGCGCTTTTCTAGCATCTCTATAACTTTTTTGTAAAGGGATTTGTCTTTGCCTTCAAAGCAGGCCTCAATTTCGGCGATAACTTCTTCATTGGACCAAATATCTTTCCGCGAGCATTTTTTTGAGGTCTGCGAATAGATAATAGTCGCTGGGGGCCAAATCTGGCGAATACGGGGGATGAGGAAGCAATTCGAACTTCAATTCAGGCAATTTTGCCATCGTAATCATTGACTTGTGACACGGTGCATTGTCTTGAAGAAAGAGCACTTTTTCTTATTCATTTGGGGCCATTTCTTTGCGATTTCTGCATTCAGACTCATCATTAACTTAATATAATATTTGCTATTGATGGTGTTTCCCTTCTCAGCATAGTCGATGGAAATTATTCCATGCGCATCACAAAATACAGAGGCCAAAACCGTCCCAGCGGACTATACATCCACATCTTAACAGGAACAATTTTTAAAGGAAAAAAAATATGTAAAAAAATACGAAAATGAATAATTGGAAATTATTTTGTATTTCTTTGGATTTTAGAAAATCTAAAAAGTTATATACCAGATGCTTCCGGTGAGCAAAAGCATATTATCAGTAGTACCACGAATGCAGTATAGCTAATAGAACGTACTCGAGATATATGTTTTATTTATCCACGATGGTACATGACTTCCTGTCTATGTAATATTTTATAGTACCTTATACTAATAGTGATTATAATGGTAATATGAATTAAAAAAAAAAAATAAACAAAATTTAAATGGAGTTTAATTCTACATCCAGCTTAAAATTGTTTGGGAAACAAGTAGTTACAGAGTAATAAGAATATTATTTTTCATACGTCCAAACTTTAAAAATTAGTTTTATTGTTTATAATTAAATGATTCCCTCTACCCAAAAAAAATAAAAATAGGTAAATGTATCTTAATTTCTCCCTCCCCGGATAATGTTTGATGTATTCTATTAACGTTGTCTTTCATATTCAATTTACATTATTATCGTTTCAGTTACTTTATCCTGTAACGAATCATTATACTAATCTACTTCCCTTACGGAATTCTGTCAAGATTTGTTTCCATTTGGTTGCTTCGGGCGGTTTTCACCGGCTCCTGGCCACTCAGCTGACTGCCGATTTGATTCCGGTGTGTAGTGGTGGATCCATTTTTCATCCATTTTCACATATCGCATGAAAAAATCCTTTTTATTGCGTTTAAATAGGTCTAAACAGCGGTCAGAATTATCAGCACGTTGTTGTTTTTGGTCCACTGTGAGCAAACGCGGTACCCATTTCGAACAGAGTTTTCTCATGCCCAAATGTTCATGCAAAATATGACCAACACGTTGATATCTTTAGGGTGTCAGCTATCTTACACAATTTCACTTTACGGTCATCCAAAACAATTTTTTTTATATTTTCCGGTGTAACCACCACATTTGGGCATCCAGAGCGTTCAGCACCATTTATGTCTGTACGACCGCGTTTGAATTCAGCATACCAGTAAATGATGAGTGATTTTCCAGGGGTAAAGTCACATTGCTTTGCTTGAACGGTATCTTTTCCCATCAAAAAACAGTGTTTAATCAACATCCGAAATTCGATTTTTTTTATTGTTTTGAAAATATCAAAAGTAGTGTCGCTAAAACCACTGCCACCAATTTTGACAAGTATCATTTGAAGGTTGGTACTTCTCAAAAAACATACGGATTTTTTGAAAAGGGCGACATCTAGGTATCAGACCAAAAACTTTTTAGACTACGTGTTATATTAAAATTTTCTTTCAGCGTACTGTTATTGGAAAAGCTGGGATAGACTCCAAGTTACTGGTCAGTTCTGGGTCTCCAATCGAGTGAATAGCTGCATTCTGAATAGAATTCAACAAATGCTGTGTATGTTTGGGAGCAGAGCCCCAAATATGGAAGCAGTATTCCATCGTTGGTCGAATTTGAGCTTTGTACAGAACTAACAGTTGTTGTAGAGTGTAAAGGTTTCTAGTTCGAAATAATATTCCCAGCTTTTGAGAAGCTCTCTTTGTTATGCTTGCAACATGTTCATGCTCTCAAATTAACGCCCAGCAAATTGAGTGACGATGCTATAGGAATGGAGTGCCCCTATGTCGGGTTCAGCAACGTTAACTTTTTTAGAAAAAACTGTCTCCTGGGTTTTTGCAGCTTTAAATTCTACTTGGTTACTGTCAACTACAAAAGCCGGAACTTTTCTCGTCTTTATTGAAACTTATGAGATACCTCCGTAGGTGGTTTTTACACCCTATAGGGGTGAATCTCAACCCTTTAAGCTTAATATCTGGTTGTCACACCAGTTTCAGATATTTTGAGCTACAAGAATTTGTCCTTTGTACATGTTATTTCAACTTACGTGCCTTATTGGAGTTTTAGGAGTATGTTTCACCCCTATTAATGATTAATGCATATTCTCTTCTCTAGACTATATCTATCATTTTTCATACTTAATTAAGACTCATTACATTATCATTACAAACCGATCCCAGTCAGTGAATGTTAGGATTAACCTCCGGGACTATTTCTGAGACCCTAACAGCATGTGTAGGGGTATACCACAAGGATCGATACTAGGTCCATTGCTTTTCTTGTTGTATGTGAACGATTTACCGGAATATCTGCTGCGGCAGCAGGATGTGGATGATGATGATGGGGATGGAATGGCTTGTCAATTTGTTGATGACACATCGGTCATTTTGTCAAGCTCTTCCATCGCTAGCCTGTCGGTGATCTGTTTTCGTATATTGGCGGGAATGGCAGAGTGGTATGAAAAGAACTACCTTTGTCTTAATGGAAATAAAACGGGCCTTATATTATTTAATAAAAATAAAATACCCACACAGTCATTATATGTGCAACATGCACTAAAGTCAATACCCAATATAGAGACGATAAAATTTTTGGGGGTTAATATTGACTCAAGTATTTGTTGGGAAATACATGCAGTGAAACTTCGGTCTAAGCTCAATAGTGCGTGTGCTCTCATTAGAAGACTTAGATATATTGTATCATCAAATAGCATACAACTTTTCTATTTTGCTTATGTTCAATCCCAATTAAACTATGGGATCTTCAAGATTTGCTAGGGCACAAAAGAGAATTGTGAGATGCATGCGTCATTTACATCCTCTAACGTCATGTCGACCATACTTTATTGAAATCGGGTTACTTACGGTCCCAGGTTTCTACTTCATGGCTTTGGTCACCTTTGTTAAGAAGAATCCATCATTTTTCTTGACAAATAGGGATGAATATGCTCCAGATATGGCAATCACGACTAGAGGTATTAACGAATTACGAGCGCCCTATCATGCTACTTCTTTCTTTGAAAAACGGCCATATTTTAAATGCATAAAGGCATATCGGCTTCTCCCATTGGAGATCAGGAACATTGAGGGGGTTGAGAGATTCAAAAGGGAAGCAAAAATGTTTGCTCTCTCAAAATGTTTCTATTCTTTTAATTTTGATCAATAATTTTAGTTATCAATAGTTGTAGGATTTTGTCCTCTGTACGGTGTCTTATATTTTGTTGGCTATATGCATATGTTATATTCTACTTTTTTTTATCACTTTGCTTTTTTACGTTATGTAGTCTTGATGGCAATAAAGGAGTGAATAAATAAATAAATAAATAAATAAATTATTACTATAGTTTTACTCCATTCCAAGGAAAGTTTCTGACCAAAAAAATGACACTATAAATCTTTTTTTTAACCATGGATTCGAATTCAGTACGACTTCACTAGATTCATGTATTTTTGTTCATGGTAATGAACTTTTTTGTTCATGGTAATGAACTTTTTTTGTGTGGCTATATTATTTCTTTGCATCTGTTCCGAGAAGGAACGAAGATGTTACGATTTATGACGTTAGGATTTTCACGCCATTGTCGGATTAATGATATTTATCACAAAATTGACGGTAACTGTTAAAAAGCAACCTATTTACGTCCGCAGAAATAAAATTTACAAAGCTTTGCATTTTCCTTAAGAAAAAAGAACAAAATAAACTTCTTTGCGGTTCAGAAATATAAAACCGACAATGTGTTTCAAAACTCATTTAACTTTTTGCCAGGAAACTTTTTACATAGAATAATATTAGACATATTTCAAGTAAGCCGCTTAAAACAGTCAGTTGCCCTATATGCAATTTGTACGTATATGTATGGTGGAATTTCTATCCTCTCAGGATATAAAAGGAATGACTGAAGCGAGAACTTGAATGGTTTGCTTATATTCTTTTTTAAAAAGAACAAGCCACACTTCGTGTTATTGCCGAATACTTTCTAACTTACTTCCTAATAAATATTTGAAACAAAATTTATTTTTTTTTTACTTCCTTCGTTAGGGGAAGTATCGTGTTTGTGAAAAATTCATCTCCAATATTTTTCACATTTCAGAGTTGTGAGGTCACGAGAAACGTACTTTCCAATCTTTATTAGTCTATCTATCTGTCAGTTGGTCTGTCTACTGTAACTTCCAAAGGAGTTGAGATATTAAGTTCATATTTGGTACACATAAAGGAATTCAAATAAAAAAGAAACTTTTACACTTCGAACGATATCGCTTCGGAGAAGGGGGTGAAAATTCATACATTTTATTCCAATAGTAATAGAGAAGTCTTACTTCCCTTGCTGGAGGGAAGTGTTGTATTCTACGAAACTGCAGTAGCAGATAAACAAAAAAACCGGTCAAGTGCAAGTTGAACTTGCACAATTAGTGTTCCGTACGTTGATTGTTTTTAAAATAAAAATTTTTGTTAGGGTGGTATAAAATGATCAGTGAATTCACAACACACACCCCAAATGAGTTTTCAACAAAGTTTTTTTTATATACCAAATAAATTATTAAAGGTAATGCACTCGTGATAATTTTCGTTCAGTCTATACCCCGTGGAGAATATTCCAGATTTTTTCAAAATTTTTTGATCAGTACTTTTCGAGATAAGGTAGGGGACAGCGATTTTTCGCGATATTTTAAAAGTAATACGAAGAAATGTGTGCGCAAGTATTACATTATATATATATATATATATATATATATATATATATATATATATATATATATATATATATATATTTTACTCGTGTTTTCACAAACTTTCATTTGACACCACACTCGATGACCTAGTAAAAAAAATTTTTTTTTCACTTCCGATTGCACCCCTCAAAACGAACCCCTTAAGTCAAAATTTATGTTACGATGGTATAAAATAATCAGTGACTTCACAAAACACACCCCAAATGAGTTTTCAAGAAAGTTTGTTTTCAATCTGTACTGAAATCTGATGACCTTGAAATTTTTGTTTTTTTTTAAATACCAGATAAATTATTAAAGATAATGCACTCGTGATAATTTTCGTTCAATCTGCCTCCCGTGGAGAATATTCCAGGATTTTTTCAAAATTTTTTGATAAGTACTTTTCGAGATAACGCGCGGGACAGCGATTTTTCGCGATTTTTTGAAAATAATACAATGAAAAGTGCGCGCAAGTATTACATTATATATATATTTTTTACTCGTGTTTTCACAAGACTCGATGACCTAGTAAAAAAATTTTTATTTCACTACCGATTTCACACCCCAAAATTAACCCCTTAAGTCAAAATTTAACTTTCAAAACTACATGGCTCTGATGAGGCCATCAATTCCTATATTATTACCAAATTTCAAGTTTCTATGACAAAAAATTTCGGAGAAAATCGGGTGTGACAGACAGACAGACAGACACCGAAGTGATCTTATAAGTGTTCCGTACGGAACACTAAAAAAAAAAACACTTTTCAAAGTACGATGGTAGGATACAACGAATTGTGGTACGCATACCTATTACTCCATCGAAAGCTGACACAGCAGCTTTCGAGCCGACAGAGTGGTTGACATAGTCAACGCTTAAAAGCAGGTAGCGCTTTTTGAGGGATCTGCCTCAGGCATATATAGTTAATGCAAAGCAACTGAAAACGGATGCAGTTTACCAGCTGTTCCCTTATTCGTCAAATCCATCCCGAGATGTGTTTCGCTTTATCACGGCTCATCAGACGGGCTAGGATTGACAAAGAAGAGAACAGAATTTACAGGTACTTATCCTAGAAGTTACAGAACACGATGGTAGGATACAACGAATTGTACTAAGTATGCATACGTAATACGACGAAATGCGTCTCAAGATGGATTTGACGACTAAGAGAACAGATAGTAAACTGCTGAAATATGGACTTCATTCGTTTTCAGTTGTTTTGCATTAACTATATATGCCTGAGGAGGATCCATCGAAAAGCTCTACCTGCTTTTAAGCGTTGAGCGTGTCAACCACTCTGTCGGCTTGAAAGCTGCTGTGTCAGCTTTCGATGGAGTAATAGATATACGTACTTAGTACAATTCGTTGTATCCTACCATCGTACTTTGAGAAGTGTTTTTTTTTACGAATACTTCCCTTCAACAAGGGAAGTAAGACTTCTTTCTCTATTACTATTGGAATAAAATATATGAATTTTTACCCCTTTCTCTGAAGCGATATCGCCCAAGTGTATAAGTTTCTTTCTTACTTGAATTCCTTTATGTGTACTAAACATGAAATTAATAACTCAACTCGTTTGGAAGTTACAGTAGACAGACCAACTGACAGATGGATAGACTAATAAAGATTGGAAAGTATGTTTTTTGTGACTTAAGAACTCTGGAATGTGAAAAATACTGGAGTTGAATTTTTCACAAACACGATACTTCCCCTAACGAAGGAAGTAAAAAAAAATTTTGTCCCGTTGTCCGTTTCAGTTGTTTTGCATCTATAATATATATAAAATGCGACGTCTCTCTGTCTGTCTGTCTGTCCATTAGTGCGCTTATCACTGGAGAATCACTTATCCGATTTACGTGCTTTTTTTTTAAACATTCATATGTTCTCTTGCCAGGTTATAGACTATATTTTATTACGTTAGATAACATAAGGAATAAGCAGTGACGATAATAGTGAATCAAGTCGAAAAAAAGTTTGCCGCTAGCGCGTTCTCTTTCAATACACTGCCTAAACCATTAAATATGGAACAATATCATGTAGCAAAGAGTATCTATAATATATATAAAATGCAATGTCTCTCTGTCTGTCCGTTTGTGCGCTTATCACTCGAGAACCACTTATCCGATTTATGTGTGATTTTTTTTAATTCACAGGTTATCAGTTTTCAACAAAGATCGGAAACAAACTTTGTTGAAAACTAATTTGAGCTGTGTTTTGTGAAGTCATTGATCATTTTGTACTTCCGTAACAAAATTTTTATTTTAGAAACAATCAACGTAAGGGACACTAATTGCGCAAGTCCTACTTCCACTTGCCCTGTTATTGGTTATAGAAAGCTAATTTTAACTGTACTTATTTTTAAACCAAAACTTAAGGGATATATTATTTTAATTGTATAATTGAGGTGTCCGTTACTTTGTGATCGTACATTTTAAATTTCTAAACGAAATAAAACGAATTACTTTGTTATTTGTCACTTTTTTTGTTTATCTGCTAGTGCAGTTTCGTAGGTTAACTACATTGTCAAGCGTAATACTAGTAGTAGTAGTATTACTCTTGACAATGCAGTAAACCTACGAAACTGCAGTAGGAGATAAAAAAATAATAATAACAAGTGACAAATAACAAAGTAATTCGTTTCATTTCATTTAGAAATTTTATATTATTTTAATTTATTTGTGATAAAACCTGTAAGTGTTTTCAATAAAAATTTGAAATATCATAGTACATTTCATTATCTTTTATATCCGTTTAACTACTAATTTAGAGCATAAAATCGTCTAAAGCAATATTAAAAAGTTCGTTCGCTTTGGCTTTACAAATGGCAAAAGGAAATAAATCAGCAAGTCAAGTGATCGATCCAATGCATTATTTATTATCTTTAGTAAAGAAGTTTTTGAAAGAAATGGAACCCACCGGTTTTAAGTTCAATTATGCCAATTTAAGGCCGGCTGTAACTTCTGACACTCCTTCCGGATATCTAAGAAATGGGATTAAATCTTAATGTTCCGTAAAAATTTTATGAGGAGCCGAGCCAATTATTTTAATGCCGCCAAAACATACACTACGGCGGTCTTAAAGAATGTAATTTTTCAACCTATTTTAATTTATAATTATTCTTGAAACGTACAGTCTGTCAAGTAAGAACGTGTCCACGATAATTCATTTTTGGTAGATGCGATTCTAGCGATTGAACAAAAAATGGGTACGGAGGATCTTTTTCCACGTCGCAGTTTAGTAAATATATCCGTCGAAATCAGGTAAAATCTAAAATGCGTCACTTGTTTGCGCGTCGGTTCGAGACCGTCTTTCTTTGTTTCCATCCAAAGGGACCTAAAATGACACATTCCGCGGCCGCTAAATATATTAAAAAGTCGGTATTGTTTGTGAAGAAGAACGACACGAAAAATGTCGCCGACTTGCCAAAATGTGGCTCGGTAGGCAAAGTCACTCCGAAAGTCTAAAAATGAATCGTATCTTTGTTTTCACGAGATTCGAAATTGACGCTGTGTCAATGAGTGGCAAAATTAAGAAAATCGGGTTTGAATGTGTCCCATGAGACCATTCGACATCTTCGTGCTCATGACGTCAAATTCCTAAGCACGTTGAAGAAATCTTTGTTGGACGAGATCATGTCGTGAAGCGGTTCGCTTGGGCCCGCGATAAGATACTCGGGTGACCCTCACAATCGCCGGACGTCAACCTTATTGAAAATGTTTGGTCCCTTGTAAAGATAAAGATCAGAGGAAAGACTCTGAGGACTTTGAATCAGTTGTCTCGCGAGAAAAATTTGCTGCGCGAGTACGAAGAAAATCGCGTCGATAGCATGCCTTGAAGATACTAGGCGATTATTGATGCAGTAGGCGATTAGACAACTTACTGAAGTAATTGCGCCTTTGTTAGCACACCAAAGAATACCGTGATGGGAAGCGGTCGCGTTCTTACTTCACAGATTTTACCTACCGCTTATTATGCTAAAAATTTAGAACTTACTGTCTACCCCTGATTTTGCACATAGTTTAAGGAGAACGACTTACATATATATATATATATATATATATATATATATATATATATATATATATATATATATATATATATATATATATTTTATATATATATATAATATATATATTATATATATATCTAGCACACGTGCTGCAGGGAAGTCCCTAAAGCGCTCCAGGAGAGGCACGAGTGCGGAAAAAAAAAAAGCGATTCACGTTGTTCTTGAATCGCTGTAAATTGTACTCGGTGGGAAACACAGCGCTGGGCAAATTATTCCAAAGGGATGACGTTCTTCATATAAAAGATTGCTTGAAAAGCGTTGTACGCGGAGTAACAAGCTGAACCACATACGGATGCGAAGCACCAGCGCGACGTGTATTTCTAACATGCACCGCTTTGGGAGGAATTAAGCAGGCTACATCCTTCGAACACCTTCCATGAAAATACTTGTAGAACAGACTCAAGTCGCCAACCGTTCTTCGATGTTCCAGCGAATCAAGGCCGCCGGTCAATTCCGGGTCCCCAATCAGACGGACCGCTCTTCTCTGAACAGAATCCAACAAATGCAGTGTATGTTTGGGAGCGGAGCCCCAAACGTGGGAGCAGTATTCCATAGTTGGTCGAATTTGGGCTTTGTAAAGAATTAACAGTTGCTGTGGGGTGTAAAGCTTTCTGGTTCTAAATAATATTCCCAACTTTTGAGAAGCTCTCCTTGCTATGCCTGCAACATGTTCATGCCAAGACATATTTGCTCCCAAACTAACGCCCAACAAATTGAGCGACGATGCTAGGGGAATGGAGTGCCCCGACATAATTATGTCGGGTTCAGCAACGTTAACTTTTTTAGAAAAAACTGCCGCTTGGGTTTTTGTAGCGTTAAATTCCACTTGGTTACTGTCACCCCAAGATAGAATTTCTTCCAGGTCTTTGTTAAGTTGAACGACCTCCTGCTGTCTGCGGATATTCGCCTGAGCAGCCGATGTCCGAGCGTTCAAGGTGAATGAAGAGACAAGCGTACTGTCATCTGCAAAGCTATAGATTGGATTCCCGGTCTTTTCCAGCAGATCGTTAATGTAAATGAGAAAGAGAGTAGGAGACAGTATGGAGCCCTGGGGCACACCGGCGTTGATAATGAGGGTGTTAGAAAGAAATCCGTCGACCGCCACTCGTAAAGAACGCTCTCTGAGGAAACATGAGAGCCACAAACAGAACCTTTCAGATATACCATAAGAGCGTAACTTAGCCAACAGTCCATCGTGCCAAACACGGTCGAATGCCTTGGATATGTCAAGAGCAACCGCTCGAGATTCTCCAAAGTGTTCAATTGCGTTGTTCCAAACATGTGTTACATAAGTCAGAAGATCTCCTGTTGATCTATGTTTACGAAAACCATATTGGTGATCGCTAATAATATTGAATCGTTCAAGATATTTTAGAAGATGCTCATTGATAACCTTTTCCATGACTTTCGATATTATTGAAAGCAGTGCAACTGGTCGGTAGTTATTTGGCAAGGTCTTCTCACCCTTTTTAGGTATCGGCTGAACCATGGCACATTTCCAACAGGACGGAAATATTCCCTTTCTGTAGGATAGGTTAAAAAGTCTACAGAAAACTGGTGTTAGTTCCCTTGCACAGTTTTTGAGAACTATGGCAGGTATTCCGTCAGCGCCAGAAGCCTTCTTGGTGTCTAGCTTCATTAAAATACGGTTTATGATGCGCTGTCTGAAGACAACATCGGGCATCCTTGACTGCAATATGGGAATAGTAGGTGGTGTTTTTCCTTGGAAATCGACAGTAGAATGTGAAGCAAAGAGTTCAGCCAACAAGTTCGCTCTCTCAACAGGTGTGGTTGCAATGGAATTATCTGGCCGTGTGAGTGGTGGTATGGTGGATTTGGTAAAATTTTGACTAACTGCCTTAGCGACTGCCCAAAAGGACCTGGTATTGTTGGGACAAGCGAGAAGTTTGTTTCTAATTCGTTGATTGTGTACCTCCTTGGTTTCGTCGATAATTCCCTTGCATCTGTTCCGGGCATGAACAAAGATGTTACGATTTACGGTGTTAGGATTTTCACGCCATTGTCGGTAGGCAATATGTTTAGAAGCAACAGCTTCTTTGCATTTTCGGTCGAACCAAGGCTTGCCGTTGGAGGAGCATTTCTTCGAAAAAGGGATGTAAGCTTCCATACCAGCCAAAATAACATCGGAGACCTCCCCGGCACAGTCAGGTGGGTTATCGGATCGAAAACAAATGTCCATCCAAGGGAAAGTTCGAAAGTATTCCATGAGATCTTCCCATTTAGCAGATTTGTAGTGCCAAATCTTGCGCGGCCTAGGCGCCTCTCTGTGACTGATTGGCAGGATACTCGATGTCGAAAGCAGTTTATGGTCGGAAGAACCTAACGGCGGATTTACGGTGACCGTGTATATCTCCGGATTGGTGGTTAAAAACAGATCAAGAAGACTGGCGAACTCCCCGTCTCGATCAGGGATCCGTGTTGGTTCGTCAATAAGCTGAGTTAAGCCATAACTGATTGAGAATGATTCAGCTTCACGACCTTGTTCGTCGGTAGTATTTGAATATTTAAGCCAGTTGATATTGTGGACATTAAAGTCGCCCAGGATGGCAATTTCGGCACTTGGATAGTTACTTTGTAAATGATCGATGGTGTCTGCAAGGGAAGCGAAAAGTGTTCGAAAATTGGTATCACTTGGTGGTCGATACAGGATACAGATGAACCTTGTGGTTTGTTGAGTCGTTATTTTTAACCACATAACATCAAAGTTTGGGGGCTCCAGAGCTTCTTCTCGTTGACAAGAGAGGTCGCTTCTGACAAAAAGACAGATTCCAAAGTTACGCCTAAATCGGGAATAGAAGTCGTATCCAGGATAAAGATAGTGGACCGTGCTGGTCGATGGACTGACCTTGGTTTCACATAGAGCGAGTACATGAGGTTTATTTGATTGCAGGTGTTGATGCACTGAATTTATGTTCGAGTTTATACCTCGTATGTTGCAAAAATCTATCTTAAAATTATGATGTCTGCAAGTCGACGCCTCCGAATCAGCCCCCACCCGGAGATCCGAACGGGGGGCCATTCTGCCTCCGGAACTTCTTGCATCCAGGCGCCTCATCATGCTGTTTGGTCCCACAGTAGTTAATGTGGAATTTTCTTGTTCTGTCACATGTTTATCTTTGCCTTCTTTGGCTTTGATCCAGGGGGTGTTATTATTGGGTAGTTTGGGTTCTGACCAGATACTTTTCCAATGATCTGTGAGTTCCCGTTTGTTTGGTGGTTCGGTCACTGCTGTCTGTTTGCTGTGCATAGTTTTCCGGTAGAACTGTGTTTGGCTTCTTCGGAAGAGGTTGTTGGTATCTTTCCTCTCGTTTGGTTCTTCGTATCTACGGAGTCTTACGGCATATACGGATAATTTTTGTTTCAGAGTATCCAGGATTTCTGGCAGTGTTCTGTTGGGAGATCCGGACTTGATCTTGGTTATACTCTGTGTGACTCGTTTGGACACGTTCAATTTGATAAACTGGGTAAGGTGTCTTAGATATCTCCTGATGTTGTTGATTTTGTTTTCTATTCTTATTTGCCGTTTGAATTTTGGTTTTGTGCTGTTAGGATTTCTTTGTCGTTGCGGGAGTTTTTGATTAAATACTTCGTCGGTTGCGTTTGGGATTGATAGTGGTGGGTCTAGGCGGCGAGTGATTCCTTTCTTAGTGGTTTCTTTGTCAGGACTTGTGCTTTTATCAAAGCAACGCATGGTGTGTTCGTTTGTTCCTGTAGTATAACTCATGCGTTGCCTTGATTTTCCCGCCTTGGTGGGTGTCGGCTTACTCGCCGTCACAACACTTTTGGCAGGTTCATTGTCAGTTTCCCGGTCTTCATCGTTTTGGTCGAGCTGCCATTTCCCGCGACGTCCTCGACCGTTACGTCGCTCGCCCGATGCTTCTATATATGCTATATATGCTATATATATATATATATATATATATATATATATATATATATATATATATATATATATATATATATATATAAATTAAAGAAAGAAAGCAAAAGTTGCCGTATCTAACAATATTCTTAAATATAAAATTTGTTGGGGAACTCGCTCGGCAAAGGGCGTGATAAAAGTTCACACAATGTTCATTAAGCCAATATTTCGGTCCTTGGTTGGGACCTTCTTCAGGGCAAGAACTGAAAAGGAGAATTAGTCTAGTAACTGAGAAAACTTGGGCAAAAATTAAATTATTCAAATTATTACTATTATTATTATTATTAATAATAAACTAATGGATCGGAATTTCCTTATCGATTTTAAAGTGGTTCAACTGGTAATTTATTCTTCTCTTTATTTGACCATTTATATATTTTTCATTAGACCAGTTCTCCTTCCGGTTGTTTACAATTTCGATTTTTAGGTTTTTAGGTTTTCAAAAAAGTCCCTTTTCTCTGTCAAGTAACTGTCTTTTGTCAGTGGTATGTCGGGTGAATTAATTAATAATTAAAAATGTTTTCAGCATCCAGGGTTTTAAAACACATCCCTGTTATAAATTTGATCTTTTTAACTTTGTGTATTAGTTTATAGTGTTTATTTTAATGGATTGTTAGTCGTTTCTATGTTACAAGCTAATTATGGCCATTCTTTTTAACTCTACTTCTCACTATTCATGTGTGTTCATATTTCATTGTGCTTCTACATTAGTTTATTAATAATAATAATAATAATAATAGTAATAATTTGAATAATTTAATTTTTGCCCAAGTTTTCTCAGTTAGTAGACTAATTCTCCTTTTCAGTTCTTGCCCTGAAGAAGGTCCCAACCAAGGACCGAAATATTGGCTTAATGAACATTGTGTTAACTTTTATCACGCACTTTGCCGAGTTCCTCAACAAATTATATATATATATATATATATATATATATATATATATATATATATATATATATATATATAAATAAATATAAATATATGTTTAAGGAAAACTATCATCTTGACTATCTGTGAAAAAATGACACTTCGGGATTTTTTTGCTTTTCTTCACGTTTTAGGATTCCCAGATCATAGTCACTCGTACCCGTACTTTCAATTTTAACACAAATAGTATATATAACGGATTAAGGTCTTGTTATAGGGGGACCTAAAGAAAAGTTGATTATACAAGTTCTAGAAATATAACCAGTTAACTTAGCCGACACTTACCTCTAACACAGTTGTTAAGCCTTGTTAAAAGGAAGTACTGTATTTGTGAAAAAACACCCTCCGCGATTTTTGCTTTTCTTCACATTTTAAGATTCTTAGAACACGAAAAAACATATTTTGCTATTCCTTCGTTATGTCTCTCTGACTGTCGAACTATTGGCACCAGAATTCTTAAGCAAAATGATATTGTAACATTTGGTATAGAAATAAGACCTATAGTTTTTGAGCGATATCATTATAGGGAGGGGGGTGAAAGGAATGGGAGTCGATATGTTGTATGGTTTTAGTGGTATTATTGAAATTTTCCCTTCACTTGAGATGGTCAATTTTTTTTCCGGGGCAGTTTTGCTATACAAGTCGCCATAATTGACTTCATTTTAATTAATAAGCTCAGTTTGCATTCTCTCAAGAGGTATTTCAAACGCTATTGACATTATAATGAACCAGAATCAATTGTCGTAGCTCCAATTAAAAAAATAAAACCGGTCAAGTGCAAGTTGAACTTGCACAATTAGTGTTTCGTACGTTGATTTTTTTTAAAATAAAAAATTTTGTTAGGGTGGTATAAAATGATCAGTGACTTCACAAAACACACCCCAAATGAGTTTTCAACAAAGTTTGTTTCCAATCTTTACTGAAAACTGGTGACCTTGAAATTTTGTTTTTTTTATATACCAGATAAATTATTAAAGGTAATGATAATTTTCGTTCAATCTATACCCCGTGGAGAATATTCCAGGATTTTTTCAAAATTTTTGGATCAGTACTTTTCGAGATAAGGTAGGGACAGCGATTTTTCACGATTTTTTAAAAGTAATACGAAGAAAAGTGTGCGCAAGTAATACATTATATATATATTTTTTACTCGTGTTTTCACAAGCTTTCATTTGACACCACACTCGATGACATAGTAAAAAAAATTTTTTTTCACTTCCGATTTCACCCCTCAAAACGAATCCCTTAAGTCAAAATTTATGTTACGGTGATATAAAATGATCAGTGACTTCACAAAACACACCCAAATAAGTTTTCAACAAAGTTTATTTCCAATCTTTACTGAAAATTGATGACCTTGAAATTGTTGTTTTTTTTATATACCAGATAAATTATTACAGGTAATGCACTCGTGATAATTTTCGTTCAATCTACACCCCGTGGAGAATATTTCAGATTTTTTAAAAAAATTTTGATAAGTACTTTCCGAGATAAGGCGGGTGGACAGCGATTTTTCGCGATTTTTTAAAAATAATACAAAGAAAAGTTCGCGCAAGTATTATATTATATATATATTTTTTTTACTCGTGTTTTCACAAGCTTTCATTTGACACCACACTCGATTACCTAGTAAAATTTTTTTTTTTTCACTTCCGATTTCACCCCCCAAAACTAACCCCTTAAGTCAAAATTTAACTTTCAAGACTACATGGCTCTGATGAGGCCATCAATTCCTATATTACTACCAAATTTCAACTTTCTATGACAAATAGTTTCGGAGAAAATCGAGTGTGACAGACGGACAGGCGGACAGACGGACAGACGGAGAGACAGACAGACAGACACCGAAGTGATCTTATAAGTGTTCCGTACGGAACACTAAAAATATATTGCTATAAAATGTATTTACGAGACGATGTATTTAATATATTAATACGAATGCTCCTAAACTTCTTAAGCTTTACGATCATTACTAAAAGGTTAGTATCCCATTATCCCAAAGTAGTAAATCCCGAATATCTTTATTCAAGATTTTATGCATCGTAATGTGTTATGGTGCAATTTTCAAATTTATTTTCCGTAGGTATAGATTTGTAACCTTTTTAATGGCAATATGTTCAAAAACATAAAGAATAATGTGCCAACTCTTTTATCGGCTAACGCAAATAAAAATCGTTGATAAAGGCTTCTTTACTACCAATAATGTTATTATAAGGTCATCTTTGTAGATAAAATTCTGTTTAGTTCAACATAATATCAACCATGTTATTTATTAATGTTTATTTTTATTGGTTGTGGTATATAAGGAATTTTAGAGAAATTGGTTAGTTATTACTTACTTTCCGCGTGAGGTATAGGTCATCAATTGTGAAATTTTCTTTAAAGTTAGGACAATTCAATAGATGTTGGTCGGTATGGGTTTCTCCGCACACACACATAGTATAATAATAAATAAATACTTCATTTAGCACTTGGTTAGTACATTTTCACGAATAAACAATGTTACATTTTGTAATTTAACTGTAAGTAACTAAACAATCTTTTATTAAATATCCTTAAACTACATGCGTTCTTAACGTTATCGGGCAGTGCATTAAAAATACGAACACTATCGTAAAATAAACTTTTTTGTAAGCAAGAAAATTTAGCCTTATGTGTATTATAATTTTCTTTAGACCTAAAGTTTTATTTATGAAAAGTTGATCTTTTCTCCAAGTAAATCTTAAGTTAATTTGGAAGCATGTTGTGTTCTATTTTGTAAATTAGTAGTAAATTTGTCCTCTGAATACACTCCTCGACATTAAGCCAATTTAAAGAACTTAACATGAAGTCATCGCAATTCAAAATTATTCTCATTGCTTTATTTTGTTGTATCTGCAACCTGTGTATATCTTTCCTGGTACATAAAATGAGTAAAGAGCAACAATAATTAAAGTGTGTTAAAATTATACTTTTATAGATAAGCATTTTGACCCAATGAGAAACATAAAAAGAAATTCGATAAAAAAGCCCAATTTTTTTACCTAACTTTCCACACTGATAATTTAAATATACTGAAAACTTAACTGTGGGTCCAAGACAACACCTAAGGATTTAATTTTATATATAAATTTAATAGGACAATTACACTGGTCAACACAAGTCTTGTTTCCTTTATTTCTTTTTCTGTTATTGGGTATTTCTATGGAACTGACTATGAAAAAAATACTGGGAGATTGCTAACAGCTTTACCTTTTGAAATATACAGTTTTATTATTTTGCCAAAAAAATACAAAAAAATAATACATTATGTTAACAAAATTTCTATTGAACACTAGCAAATGATCTTTTATAAGATTTCCTTGAATGAACGACTTTAGGTAGATCTCGTTGCAAACTCCAGCAGTAGTCTGCCATCATATGTGAGTCCCACCGCCCCTGATAACGCTCTTCCATTGTCCGAAGATCCTGATGAAATCTTTCACCGTGCTCCTCACTAAAAATCACCAAGATTTTGTGGAAATCGGTCTAAATGCGAGTGCAGGAAGTGGATTTTTATGCTCATGTTGCACCCTAGCTCTTGCAAGTTCCATAGCATGCACTCAACAAGCTCGACATCGTCGTCAGATTTCTTTTTGCCTAGGAAGCTACTCATAACCAAAACAAATGAATTCCAAGCTTTGGATTCGACTTCAGTTATTGATTTGACAAAATTAGGATCTTTCACGAGTTGCCTAATCTGTGGCCCATCAAAAATACCAGCTTTCAATTTTTCTGAACTTAATCCTGGAAACTTGCGTGAAAGAAAATTAAAACATTCGCCACTTTTGTCAAGCGCCTTCACAAACTGTTTCATTATGCCGAGTTTAATATGAAGTGGTGGAAGTATGATGCGGTCTCGGCTAACTAAAGGCACGTTTATAACATTTTTTGTACCAACTTTTAGCTGTTCCCGCACTGGCCAAACTTTTTGTGACCAATGGTGTTGTTTGTCACGACTATCCCAGAGACACATGAAACAAGGGAACTTTGTGTACCCCCCCTAGTTGACCTAAAAGAAAGTTAACCATTTTCAGATCAACAAAAATGACCCATTTGTGGTCTTGATACTTAATTTTTTCCATAACCTTAGAAACATTTACATATTCTTCTTTTAAAGTCGTCGAATGTGCAATAGGTATAGATCCGTACTTGTTACCGTTATGAAGCAAAACACACTTTAAACTTCTTTTGCTGTAAGCAAATTTTTTTCTTTTAAACGAGATGCTAAAATTTCAGAAGCTTCTTTTGGTAAGTTCAGATCTCTTACTAAGTCATTTAGTTCTTTCTGATTAAATGGTTGAGGTTCTGAAAGGCTAATTTGTAGTCTGAATCAGAGTCTTCACTTGATGTATTTCGTTCGGGTTCACAGAGATTTGGATCATCAGAAGATTTAGATGTGCTGGGTTGTACCTCTTGTGATTTTAATTGAGGTCGTTGAGCAGAAGATAAGTTAGGATATGACCACTTACTTCGATTTCCAGGGTTAATTCCGTTTATTTTCACAACGCAGAAGTAGCAATCGTCATGATGGTTTCGAGATTCTCGCCAAATCATGGGTGTTACGAACATTATTGCATCTCTTTTTCCACTGGACCATAACCGTAGACATACCACACATTTCTGGCATACAATATGAGGAACCCATTGCTTGTCCTGATTACATAATTTTATTTTAAAGTATTGATGCTACGCAGTTTTCACAAAGTCCGATATAGGTTTTCGATATTTTGCAAATATATATTCACCACAAATATAGCAAAAACAATCGGGATTAAGCACACAACATCTTCTTGACGAAGCCATATGTAAAACAACAACAAAATATATTTTAGTGTCCAATAAAAAAGAAAATCTAAGTAAAAATAGTAAATGACGGTACTTAGCTATAACTGAAAAACAAAAGCTGTTAGAGAAAAATTGTTGCCATATTTAAAAAATACGCGTCAATTTGAGATAGAAACAAAAAAAAATCACAGGAAATAAGCAATTTTCTTTTTTTGGTTGACCAGTGTTATTAATATAAAGTTGCAGATTTAAATTGTGAAATGTCTTACAATTTACTTTTGAACCAATTACCATACACTTTGTTTTATCTGCATTTAATTTTAGCTTATTTTGACATAACCAGTTATATAAAATATTCAATTCATTATTCAAAATATTAGTAATCTCGTGGTAATCTTTTCCCGAGATAGAAATAAGAGTGTCGTCCGCAAACAAATTTACAAATGAATTCTGTAAAGACATATAGAGGTTATTTATGTAAATAATAAATAAAAATGGACCAAGCACGCTTCCCTGCGATACACCCAACACACCACTATTTTTTTTCAGAAACCTTATTATCTATTTTTGTTCGGTGATACCTGTTTTTTAAACAGTCAGTAATCCATTCTAGCGCACTGCTATTTACACCATACAACTTCATTTTTTTCACCCGTATAGTCCTATTGATAGTCTCAAAGGCCCGTTTTAGGTCCACAAATACACTCAGCACTATCTCTCCTTGATTAATTTTTGCTCTCCAGTCCGCACACGCATACTGTAATGCTGATTCTGTCGAATGTTCACTTCTAAATCTGGACTGTCCAAGATACAGCAACTGATTTATCTCGAAAAAATATCTTTATTGTTTGCAAACTACACTCTCTAAAATTTTGTCCACTGAGGGCAACAAATTTATCGGCCTAAATTCGGAAGGGGTTTTTGGATTGTGTATCTTTGGAATGGGAATAATAAGGCTAGTTTTTAACCCATTTGGAACCTTTCCTGTTGTCAACGATGTATTGATCAAGTATGAAAGTGGATAACCTATAACAGAGAATATTTCTTTTAATATTTAAACACTCATCGCTCGTCTCCCTGTTTTTCAATCCTAGTACAGTTTTTTTCAGCTCAGAAAAGCTTATCGTTTGAAAGAATTCCAAATTTTTTTCGGTAATGCATATGTTTTTGTCGTTCCACTTCCGACTTTCAATGCTTATAGCTATTTCATTAGGGTGTCTAAAAAAATGGTTAAATCTGTTTTCTACTCCTCCACTGTAATGCCCAAAATCAAGTTCAGAAAAACTAATGTTTTGTTTTTTGTCACCAATGAGTTCCTTCAACGTTGTCCACATTTTTTTGCTATCACCTACTGCTACATTGATCAATATTTTGGTCATAATATTCAGTTTTTCTCTTACAGATCATAGTAACAACTTTATTACATTTTTCATTGAATGCTTCCCAGTCAGTATCTTGTTTAGTTAAACAAAATCTCATCAATAGGTGTTGGTCGGTATGGGTTTCTCCGCACACAAACAAAGTATAGTGCCTCAAGCGGCTAAAATTCAAAAATCTTGGAATCCAATTTCTTTGAATACATTTTCGTAAAACCTTTGGATTGTATTGTTCATAAGGTACAGTCTGTCAAGTAAGAACGTGTCCACGATAATTCATTTTGTTAGATGCACTTAAAAGGGTAAAAATCAACTACGAAAGTTGAATCGTGTCTTTGTTTTCACGGGATCCGAAGTTGACGCTGCGTCAACGCGCGGCACAATTAAGAAAATCAGGTTTAAATGTGTCCATGAAACCATTCGACAACATCTTCCTGCTCGTAATATCAAATTCCCAAGCACGTTGAAGAAACACGAAGCGGCTCGCTTACGCCCACAATAAGATACTAAAGTGACCCTCACAATCACCTGACGCCAACCCTATTGAAAACGTTTGGTCCCTTGTAAAGAGAAAGCTCAGAGGAAACACTTTGAAGACTTTGACTCACTTATCTAACAAGATTCTAAAAATTTTTAGATCATTGCAGAAAATCTCGTCAACAGTCGTTCTAATATCAGAAATAAAATTACCATAATATTTAAATCTCATTGTATCAATATAGTAGTATAGCCTGTCCCACAATATAAGATCCTGATTTTTGCCGTTTTAAGTGGGCAATATAAAAATTCTGACCTTTTGTTTATGATAGGTTGCAGAGATGGACTTAAGAATTTTATTCATTAATGCAAATAAATAAAATTATAAGTGTTTATTTATAGATGCATGTAAAAATAAATGGATAAGAAGTACAAATATACAGTTTGAATGAATGGAGTTTACAAGAGGGGCCATATTGTATAAATAAAAATATATTTTAACTTAAGCCTAATTCGGTTTCACTATCAGTGTCATCAGTTGAGGTAATTATCAGTGGTTTTATATTATTTACATAAATTTATGAACCTTCAACTTTAACAACGTGCTGAATGGAATTCTTCCAGCTTTCACAAGGTATATCATTTATAACTTTTTTTACTAATTCAGCCACTGACACACTTAAAGTAGGAGAAACATTTTGTGCCCTTATTTTTGATTTAACTTGAGGCCAAATATGTTCAGTTGGATTAAACACACAATAATACGAATGAAGCCGCAAACAGTGTGTCCCATTTTCTCAGCCATACTATCACAAATATATTTCTTTTTCAATTTATAGTCTTTCAAAACTTCCAAAAGATCACTTTTTTATAATTAAAGTCAAAATAAATGTCATTTTCTAGCATATATTCCTGTATTTCCGATTTGGTGTTGGCTGCATTAGGAACCTTATTTAGTAGGCGGCTATGGTAACTTGCATTGACCATAACTATAACACTCCGTTGGGGAACATTTGGCAAAAGGGAATTTTGAAACCAATTTTCAAAAAGATCTACGGTCGTGTCTTCATGATAGTCCAAACTAGAATCTTTTATGTTTTTTGCAGATAATAGTAGACAATTTGAAACCCAGTCCTTTTCAGATCCAGCATGCAAAATGGTTATTCGTTTACCTTTATTTGAAGGTGCATTTGTCTGACATTTTATACTGCTATCAACCCACCCTTTTTGCACAGTGTCACGGGTATCGAACCATGTTTCGCCAAGGTAAATTATTGGCCAATTCTCTGATCGATACTTTTTAATTTCTTGTAAATAAGTATGTCGCAAGATTCGTAATTTTTGCGACTCCGTCACTACTTGCCTGTTGTTGATTTTTTGGAACGTGAATCCCATTCTTAAGAGAATTCTGTGAATGGTTGATCGGCCACAATGTGTACTGATCCCGTCCTGTACTAGTCTTACTTTTATTTTATCTGGTGTCGGCACCAACTGCTCTTCATACATAGAATATATGTTTCTCCTGATGACATCTTTTCACAATCACATGATGCCTTTGAAAATGTTTCCGTTTCTTCCTGTTCCTGAGCGATGCTTTTCCTACAATATCCTTAATCGTACAAATTGGGGTTTTTGTTAGTTTACTGGTTTCTTGCAAAGCACTTTGTTTATTCAAATTTCTTGTTACCAAATTGTCGTAAACATTTTTCACTATTTGTTTAGCGTCAAGTGATAAATATTTTCTCTTGCGATAGCCACTATTGCAATTTTCCTACGGACGCCACATAATTAAAATAGAATCGTTACGTTGTAAGTAAAACTAAAAATAAAAATAATAAAAAGTATCTTTCGAATCGTAATGTGGTCATTAGGCCTATATTATCAAATACTTAAAGGGCTCCAAACCGGATTGCCAGGTACTAAAAATATAGGTAAAAATAGATCCAATACGATTGCAGGTGCAACTGAGGGCGGTATACAAAGCCGGTAAAATAAAAATACGTTTATCGTAAAACCTGGCAACTATGCACAAAACCTTAATAGGGTTGTTTATTACCCCACTGAAAAAGCAAAAAAGTAGGATCTTATATCTTGGGATTTACTTTAATTTGGGTAATATTAATGGTAAATAACCAGGATAAACAACCCATTCTAGAAAAATCAGGTTTATATAGAATTAAGTGTCAGGCTTGTAAAGCCAATCCGGTAGAAATTTGAAAACCAGACTAAAAGAACATTGTTATTCAGTTTTAACTAATTTTAAGAACATGGGTATATCTACTCATTGTATAAAGAACAACGACTTTATAGATACATATAACGTCACATTATTACATAGTGAAAAGAAGAGCAGAGGGTTAGATCTTTTAGAACAATTACAAATTAAGAAATCTTAAATAACTAGTAATACTGATACTAGTTTTATGACTCTGGACAAAAATAGATAAAACATTAGTGTATTTTAGTACATAAACAAAGCGATTGTAATTTAGATGCATTATTCTTCTGAAAAAGCCTAATAAGCTGTAACCTACGGAGGAATCCTCTAATAAATTTAAAACATTTAAATGCCAAGTATCTTCATTTTATAGGAGTACT
This sequence comes from Pachyrhynchus sulphureomaculatus, assembly GCA_019049505.1. NCBI lineage: Eukaryota > Metazoa > Arthropoda > Insecta > Coleoptera > Curculionidae > Pachyrhynchus > Pachyrhynchus sulphureomaculatus. The sequence goes on from CM032450.1 coordinate 38,369,440, forward strand.
ATTTATGTCTACATTTAAAAGTATCCTTTTTTCCAATAATTTTATTTATGCTATTTCATAGTTTAGGTTCTAACAGTTTTAATATTTAACAAAATATTTGTATATGTATATGGCGAATAATACCGGTCCCTGCGAAATAACATCTGTCACTTTTTCAGATTTACTCAGCTTTTCATCAGTTTAAGTAAATTGAATACTTTAATATTTTCAAAAGCTTTCATGACAAATCGGATCAAATGCTTTAGCTATATCGAAAAAAATATACAAAACTCGTCTTGTATATCTATTATTCAAGAACTTGCGTAATACTTGATATTCACGATATGGGCCTAGAGTTTATAATTCCAGTTGTCTAACCATTTTTGTATAAGAGTTTTAGAGATTTTGGAAAGTTAGTTAGCTCAATTTTAGGTGCACTGTTTAATTAAATAGAGTTTGTAGTCGTAACAGTTTTATAAAATGGGCTCTCTGAATTTCCTTTGATTTTGGCAAAAGTGGCGATGATAAATATTGTGCCATATATTTCTCATCCTCTAAAAAGTAAGTCAACATGTCATTTTGTTGAAGACAGGTGGCAAATCTATTCGAGTTGAACTTTTTTTGTTCAACAATTTCTTTAGATTGACCTGCGAAGTTTAAGCTATAAGCAGTTGAAAATTTTAGCTTTATTATCTTCCATAATGTAAGTAGATACTAATAAGTTTAATCACTTAAAATTATTTTTTGATTTGAAAATGCTAAAATAACAAAATAAAATTACTTTTAACAACAATATACATAATAAAAGTATACTTGATGAATAAATCATGCAGCATTATTCACCATCATCATTATCATTACCTTTATTCCATCCATAATCGGATGTAAGCCTCCCGAAGTTGCCTCCAATAAGCTCTGGTTTTGCTTTTTGTACCCAATCGTATCCCGCAATCTTTTTATGTCGTCCGTCAATCTTGTCGGTGATCTATCTCTGCATCTTTTATGTTCTCTAGGCCTCCATTTAACCATACGGTGTGTCCATCTGTTCTCATTCATCCTTGGGATATGCTCCGCCCAATAATATACATATTCGTTGAATTACATCTGTCACTTTTGATCTTCTTCGTATCTCGATGTTAGGAATACGATCTTGGAGTCTGATATTTAGTACTCTCCTCACCATTGCTCTTTGGGTTACCTAGACTTTATTTATTATACTTTATACTTTTATTTATAACCCACATTTCAGTGCCATATGTGCATACCGGCAGTACATATTGATCGAAGGCTCTGGCTTTTATTGTATTTGAAATATTCAATTTAAATGTGGATTGTAACCTTCCGAATGTAGATCAAGCTAACGAGACTCTTCTGTCCAATTCAGCATATTCTGATTTTTTGTCCTAAATATATGAATGTTCGTACTTTTCATTTCCCTTAATTTCTTTATTCAAATATTTAGTTTTGGTGAAGTTTATTTTTAGACCTCTTTCTCGAGAATTTCTTGTAATTCTTCTTTTGTGTTGGCGATCAGAGTGATATCATCTGCGAACCTTAAGTGATTTAATCGTTCACCGTCTATTAGTATTCCTTTATTTTCCCACTTTAGTGATTTGAACATGTCTTCTAGTGTCGTAAACATCTTTGGTGGATATTGAGTTGCCTTGTCTAATTTCTCTTTTAATTTTGATTTTATTTGCTCTTTTGTTCAAGCATTATTTGTGATGTAGGATTTTTATATATGTGTTCAAGAAGAGTGGTATATCTTTCGTTGACTCTGCTATTACTTAAAGCGTTAAGAACTGCCCATATCTCTACTGAATCAAATGCTTTTTCATAGTCAACCATTGCTATCCCAAAGGTGATCTTATATTCATTTGCTTTTTCCACTAGTAACCTAACTGTTTGAAAATGGTCCAAAGCTGTATCCCCGTCTAAATCCAGCTTGTTCACGTGGTTGATAACTGTGTAATTTGTTCGTAAATCTATATGTTATGATTCAAGTGAGGATTTTGTATAGTACCGATGGGAGGCTGATGTAATGCTGTCTGTAATTCTCCAATTTAAATGTGTTACTCTTTTTAAAAATGAGCACAACCAAGGCGTTTACCCCAGGTGTTGGTATTTTATTTTCTATAAGGCACTTGTTAAGTAGAGTTTGAAGAGATTGTATTATCGATACCCCTCCATACCGTCTCCTTTCTATAGTTATTTCATCGTCCCTTATTCTTTGTTGTTGGAAATATGTTGTATAGCGTTTATTATTTCATCTGTCGTTATATCGGGAATTTCTTCAGATCCCACATTTCTTACTCTTATTTTGTTTTCTTCTTCTTTAAAATAAAAATATAGAAACACTCTAGTTTCAACAAATGTTTAAAATCACCACTTATGTTTATTATTGCTGACAATTGTTTCGACACACTGTGTCTTCTTCTGGAGCACGATATAAATAACAGTTAATTTATATCGTGCTCCAGAAGAAGACACAGTGTGTCGAAACAATTGTCAGCAATAATATAATAAACATAAGTGGTGATCTTAAACTGTTGTTTAAATTTTTATTCCTAGTTATTTGGATCTCCATCAAGTAACGGCTAAGTCAGTGCAGTACTCTAGTTTCAATTTCCAATTTATCTATTTTAACAACTTTACCTTTCTTATTTCCCGAGCGGTGGCGATTTTTTCATTTCATATAGTGTTTGATAATATTTTGGATATCTTCCTTCACTGATTTGTTTGTTTAGGTGTTTCAAACTTTTTCCCTCTTTCAAAGTTTCTTCTATTGTTGAGTTTCTGTACTGTTTGACGTCTTCTCTGTTCTTTTTCTTTATTTTTTGTCTATTTCTGCCAATTCTAATGTGCCATTTGTAGGATCATTTCTTAATAACACAGCCCCACAAAAAAAAAGTGTGGTATACTTTTGATGCGATATATCAGATCCGTAGTATTTTTGCCCGCTGATCACGAATCTGACGTCAGAATATCGCCATCACATCTCAATTTTTTTCTAACCTCAAAAAATAGGTAAAAATTAGTAAAAATTAAGAAAAATATACTCCTAAAAAATTGATTCAAGCTTTTTCATGAATCCAAAGATGTATTAATATGTATTCGGACACGCTAAGCTAATATTCATCGGTTGGATTAAGCCATACAGTTCTGTTTTCTTTCTAACCTCAATAAATCAGACAGATATAGTGGTTCTCGAATGCGAAAACGAATTCAAATTAAAATTCAACCGATTCTTACCAAATTTGGTACACGGGGGTTTTTTTGGGTTGCTGATCATGAATCTGAGGTCGGATTTGCAAAATTCAAAATGGCGGATCCAAGATGGCGGACAAAATTTTTGAAAACCAACCGATTCCTACCAAATTTGGTATACAGTTGGGGAATACTCAAACCTGATACTCTTAAACCCTAAACCCTGAAAGCTTAGACTCCCACACCCTGTAACCTCAAAAAATAGACCTCAATAACCCTGTAACTTTAAAAATGAGACCCAATAAACTCAAAACCAGGACTTTTAAACCATATACTCTCAAATAGTAGACCCTTAAGCCCTAGAATTGCGAAGGTTAGACCCGTGCCTAACTTTCCTTTTCTTGGCTGTATCTTGTTCTTTTTTCCGCGAATGACCTATTCAAAGGCTTTCTGCCCAAACGCTTTTGAGGACTTGTTTCTCTTTTTAGCGACCAGCAATAGTCCGCTAGCATATGGTCATCCCATCGTCCTTGATACCGATTTTCTATAATTTTCAGATCTTGGTGAAAACGTTCCCCTTGCTCCTCACTGTAGTCACCAAGATTATCTGGGAAATCATCGATGTGGGAGTCCAGGAAATGTAGTTTTAGATTCATTAAGCAACCTAATGTTTGAAAATTTTTTACCATTTTCTCGACTATTTCTTTGTACTTAGGACTTTTATTATTTCCCAAAAAGTTTGTTGCGACTTCTTTAAAACTAAGCCAAGCAGCTTTTTCAACTTTATTCATTTTAGTAACAAATAATGAATCTTGAAACAATTTTCTTATTTGTGGCCCGTCAAATACGCCTGCCTTAATTTTAGCTTCAGAAAATTTCGGAAATTTTTTATGCAAATATTTGAAACATGGGCCGTTTGTATCTAATGGTCTCGTGAATTGCTTCATAAGTCCAAGCTTAATGTGAAGCGGGGGAATAAGAACTTTTCCTGGATCTACCAATGGTGGAAACAATACATTATTTTCACCAGGAGTGAACGATTTTCTTGTTGGCCAAATCTTTTTCTTATAATGACGTTCCCTGTCTCTGCTATTCCACAGATATTTATAACAGGGATGAAGTGTAAACCCTGACTGTTGGCCACGCAATATTGTTACAATTTTCAGATCTCCACAAATTTTCCAGTTATGATCAGCATATTTTATTTTTATCAAAAGCTGCTTCATTTTTTCATATTGCTCTTCCATAACTGTGGAATGAGCAATCGGAATGGGAGCGTAAACGTTGGTATTATGCAGCAAAACTGCCTTAATGCTTCGTTTAGAAGAATCAATGAACAGTCTCCATTCTTCAGGATCGTATGAGTTATTTTGAAATTCATCCATTAGACCTTTTACATCGGTACAATATGAAAGTGACAATTCCTCGTCCATTGTGAAATATTTTCGAAATTCTTCATCTCGGTTTCTATAATAAGAAATCGTAGCTTCTGGCTTAAGTAAATATCTTTTCTTTAAAAAGGAAGCAAGATTCTCTGAACCATCTTTGGATAAGCCTAAATCTCTGACTAGATCACTAAGTTCTGACTGTGATACGAGTATTGGTTCTGGTTTACGGTTGTATAGTAGAAATTCTTTATCTGTGTCACTAGTATATGATAGGTTGTCACTAGAACATTCATTAGTAACAGTGTTTGAATCTTTTTCGACAGTCTCAATGTTTTCGGCATGAACTGATAAGGTGAAATCATTTGTTTCCATAACATCAGCATCAAGTGGTTCAGGAGGCGGAATTAGTTTAGTTGGTCTTGTTACTGTCGAAACATCGTTATAAGTAATAGTGCTTTTATTTTTTCGGTTATGCCTAGATACAACATTCATACAAAAGTAGCAATCATTTTCACTGTATGGTCTATTCCATATTGCTGGTCTGGAATATTTAATCGCCTTCTTATTGATGTACAACATTATTTTGCAAGAACTGCAAATGATGTGGGAAGCCCAATCTGTATCCTGGTGCTGTATTTCAATGTTAAAACAATCCTTATATAAGGTTTTAATCTTATCCGTTATCGGTGACCCCATTTTACTCAATACGTGTTAACAGCAAATATAACAAAATGAATCACTGTTTTTATCGCACTTATGAAAAGTCCTTGTACCGTGAGACCGTTTTCTTGTAACATTATACTCTACATAAGCCAAGTCACCCACACATGAAGAGCTACGGTCGCTGGATGACGACGGCTGCGGGCCCGCTTTCCCACCCTGACCAACCGCCGATACTGGGTTTCCGAGTCCCTGCATCGTAATTCTCTTTCTTCTACCTGCCATGACGGCATCTAAGCCGCTATCCAGGGACTCTGCCGGCTAGTGGAGTAACACCGTTGCCCACCGTCACCACGTGGAGGTGCCCTGAATGCAGGTAGAAGAATAAAAATCGACCGATGAATTTTTTCGACGTTCAAAATGGCGCGAAAACATCTGTCATCTTGAATTTTGCAAATCCAACCTCAGATTCGTGATCAGCGACCCAAAAAATCCCCGTGTACCAAATTTGGTAAGGATCGGTTGAATTTTAATTTGAATTCGTTTTTGCATTCGAGAAGCACTATATCTGTCTGATTTATTGAGGTTAGAAAGAAAACAGAACTGTATGGCTCAATCCAACCGATGAATATTAGCTTAGCGTATCCGAATACATATTAATACATCTTTGGATTCATGAAAAAGCTTGAATCAATTTTTTAGGAGTATATTTTTCTTAATTTTTACTAATTTTTTGAGGTTAGAAAAAAATTGAGATGTGATGGCGATATTCTGACGTCAGATTCGTGATCAGCGGGCAAAAATACTACGGATCTGATATATCGCATCAAAAGTATACCCCACTTTTTTTTTTGTGGGGCTGTGTAATCTTCTCTGTTTTATTCGATTCTGTGTCTCTTTACTTAATTTTTGTGTTTTTTCTTTTTTCGATGTTACGATGTTGTTTTGTAGTCATAAGTAGGCTGTTGGTTATTTATGTACTTAGTTCATCAAGTTCTGTTTGGTAGTTTATGTGTTGTATATGATTTTCCAGTACTTGCCGATATTCGTCTGTGTTTTGTTTTATTATTTCCGTTAGTGTCATTATCTTTGTATGCGTTATCAATCTGCGTCTCTTCTGCTTCAGATCTATTTTATTTTTACTCTGAGCATAAGATGGTCATTGCTAATGCTTACCGCATTCAGGACTTTCGTGTCGATTACAATATTCCTGTTATTTGATAAAACATAATCAATTTCGTTTTTTGTTTTCCCATAAAAGTATACTTAATGATTAAATCATGCAGTATCATTACACGTAGGCAAAAAAATTATAACTGGTACTGAATTACAATAACAATTATTTATTTTAAAGGTTTTATTGTTGTTTAAAAAATATTTTGAAGTATATACTCTCATAGTAGTTGTATTGTGAATAGTTTTGACAGTGCGACTGAGCTTTATATTTAATTTGTGCCTTTTAAAATGGGCTCGATCGAAAATGCAAGGAGGTTATTGTTTCTAAACATTTTGCCTACCGACAATGGCATGAAAACTGTATCCCAACAATCCATATCTTTATGGTCGGTCCATAGAGTTATTAGTCAATATTCACTATATCCACTAGGCCACCACCTACATGGTGAGATAATACTATTGCAACATCTGTCGAGAAAGCCAAATTGTTAGCTAAAATCTTTGCTTCATATTCTACTTTTGATTTCTAAAGAAAAACACCTAGATAGAATACTGCTCCCGTATTTGTAGCTCCGCTCCCAAATATACGCTGCTTTTGTTATATTCTATTGAAAAGAAAGTTATTGGTCCGATTGAAGACACAAAAGTTTTTGTGAGTACCCAACACACTCTCAAGGGGACATATAAAGATTCCTGGTGGATAGTAATTGTTGATTTTATATGTCAGTGTAAGTAATATATTGACAGTTTGTCAGTGAAAAATGGTTTTGTTATAAATATAAAGTTAAAAAAAATTAAAAAACTGTTTTTATAAAACGAGACAACCCGTATCACTTTTTACTTCTCTTACTGACGGGAAAACCAGATTTTTGTATTTTTGCACGACTGAGGTCCCTAGAACACGAAAAACAAAGATTTCGATTTCTATCAGTCTGTCTGTCCTTTATAGTCAAACGTATAGAAGGTTAAAGGGATTGAGAAAGGATTACTTCATATAAATCGGATTATACATCCTTTTCAGTATTCTTAGATTTGAGCATTTCTTCATGTTTCAGGGCCTCTAAACGAAAAATTTACTATTTTCCCATTTCCATTGGTTTGTCTGTCGGTCTGCTGACACGAGCAAACTAAATAAGATATCGAGTTCCAATTTGTAGTACATATATTACTTGAAATAGAAACAACATCTATAGTTTTTGAGAGATATCCCTTGAAAGGAGAAGGATGAAGGGTACTACGAATATATAAATTATATTATTTTTTCCATTAATTACAATCTTAATATATATGTAAAAAAAGGCGATTACAGAGTGACTGAAAAAATATATTAATTTCAGAATTTGTATTTCCAAGGTAAATACTTAGTAAATAACTTTAGTCTACAATTTTTCTAGCAGTTGTTAGTTTTTTATACCATTCTGCAGAGCTTTTTAATGTTCTTGTTCTATTGGGGCTGTCAAAATCTACTCGTACAATCCCAAATTTTTGCGTGTAGCCTGCGTTCCACTCAAAGTTATCTAACAAACTCCATGTAGTATATCCAACTACATTAATTCCGTCATCAACTATGGCGTCTAAAATGTTACTCAAATATTCCTTTAGGTAGTTTATTCGCCCTTGATCATCTAGTTCATCTTCTGTTGACCAACCGTTTTCAGTAATAACTATTTCCCCTGGATTGTACTTGTTGTTCACGTAATTTAATACAAGTCGTATTCCTTTTGGATCTGAATTAAGCCATGCTGCAGCACTTTTGGGCCAGGAAGGGTCTACCGAGGACAAAGTTGCTTGATCTAAGTACATACTAGGAGACTGTACTGAAGGTTCATCTATATGTTCAACAATGGCACTTGTATAGCAGTTGAAAGCAAAATAATCGTAAGTTCCATTAATAAATTCAATTTCTTGCTGTGTGAATTCAGGCAACCTGGAGAAGGTATATCCTTCTAGCCGGCTTCTATATGCTACTCTGTCAATAACAACTTGAGGCCAGTTACCTTTAAAAACTGGATTTGCGAAGAGACCAATAAAAAACTCATAACCTCTATCCACAGCTGCAATATCTAAAAGATTACTGGCATTTTTCGGATAGCTCATTCCACCTACAATATTAATAGTTACCTTGCCTCCTTGTTGAGTTTTAAATTCTTGATCATAAATTCTGTAAGCTTTAGCATGTGCTCTTAGATGATTATAGGCACACTGATAAACACCTTCTCCAATTAAATGTAGTCCAGGGGCAGCAGAACCATTACCATATCCCGTGATACATGCCATTGCAGGCTCATTTACGGTCACCCAGTATTTAACATAAGGTCCTATATGTTCATAAACTACTCTTGCAAAGTCACCAAAGTAATCAGCAATTTCAGGATTTAACCATCCTCCCAGTTCGTTCAGATGTTGAGGTAAATCCCAATGATATAGAGTTACTACGGAATCTATTCCATTGGCTTTGAGTTCCTTTACTAAATTCAGGTAATAGTTAATACCTGCTTTATTTATTGTACTAGGAGTCCCATCTGTCATAATTCTAGGCCAAGAAATAGAAAATCTGTATAGTGTCAAGTTCAGATCTTTCAAAATCTGCACGTCTTCCTTGTATTTATGATAAGAATCACAGGCGATATCTCCAGTATCATTATTTTGTATTTGACCTGATTCATGTACATAAATATCCCACATGCTGGGACCTTTCCCATCTTCGTTCCATCCTCCCTCAATTTGATAGGCAGCTCCAGCTGCACCAAACTGAAAAGATTCTGGGAATTTCTTGTCAGCATAAACACTGAAAAATGAGTAATAATTTCTTATAGAAAGTCTTATCTCTTCGTAAACCTTTTGTTAATTATCCTGGTTAACCCACTATCCAGTGTCAATATTTTTATGATTTTGGCCTTTCAGTAAAAATCAAATCTTTTTTGTATGGTTTTATTAATTTTTTGGTATAACATTAATTAAGGAGTGGGAAAAAAAATGGGCGATATTGCTTCAGAGAAAGGGGGGTGAAAAGGTGTGGTCGTTGAAATTTAGATTGTTTCATTAGTATTATAGAACAAATTTAAGCCTAGTTACTGATTGTCGAGCATATAAGGGGTTAGGACTGCGAAATGCTTCTAATACTCTATGTGAAATGTCCCTTTTAGAGGTCCTGTAGTCAAGAAGTTCAACAATATTGTTATTTTTTATCCAAGTTTAACAGGAATAATATATAAGGAGCCGGGGTAAACTAATTTTAAGCATGATTATATACATTCAAAATAGACAAAATTTAAAAGATTGCGATGAGGGTTTCTTGCTTGAAGTATGGTATTTGTGAAAAAAATATCACCCTTCTAGATTTTTGTCTTTCTTCCCGATTTAGGGTCTCTAAATTATAAGAAGCAAAGCTTCCCATTCTTGTGGATCTGACTGTCTATTCTTTCTAGTCAAACGTATAAGAGGTAAAACAGGTGAGGTAGGGTGTTACAGAAGATGCTTCTTTTATATCGTATTATACGTCCTTTTCAGGGTTCGGAAAATTAACATTTTATCATTATTTTCAATTTTAACAGCGGAAGGGGTAAAAGAGGTGGGGAGTTATTAAGTGTTTTATAGTGTCAACAGTATTATCATATGTTTTCTTATCATTAGCTGAGATTATGAACAAATTTTTAGCATAATTCTTTATAGTAAAAGATATTACGGCTTAAATGAATGACAAAGGAGGTTAGAGAGGTGGTTGAGTATATCACGTACATTTCAGGATTCTTAAAATAGTTAACTCATTTTTTTTCTTTACTTTTAATTTTCATAGAAACCCTTCCTCTGCTTAATTTTTTTTTACATATCATCATGACGTACCTATTGAGCTGAGAAATATTAAGTTGTTTCAAGGGAAGTACTGGGCAAGCCACTTTACCAGGTGCTATTCATGGGTTAACAAGGTTAGGTAACCGAATACCACATCATTCAGTCTTTGTATCAAATAATTGTTAAATAAGACAGATGAAGATATATATATATATATATATATATATATATATATATATATATATATATATATATATATATATATATATATATATATATATGGCATTGGTGAAGCAATTAAAAGCGAATCGAAAGATCCGCACTTCAGGAGTTCCCAAAGTGCAGTATATGCATCTATTTTGTCATGGTTTTCCGTTAGTACCCCGGAAATTGCGTTCTTTGTATTTGCTGAACCTAACCCAACTGATACGGCGAAACGCATTTTGGGATAGTCTGGCAAATACAGAGAACACTTTGGAAACTCCTGTGTGCGGATCTTTGGATTCGCCTTCAGTTGCTTCACCAATGCTACCTATGCCTTCCAGTGGGAAGCTCGAGAAGGTGCGCTTCTGCAATTAAGTGCCAGCCGTGGGCTGGCTGCTTTGTTTGGAAAGAGTTTAAATAAGTCACCGACTGAGTGCAGTATAAGGATCTATTTTGTTATACGAGTATGTATATATATATATATATATATATATATATATATATATATATATATATATATATATATATATATATCTATATATATATATATATATATATATATATATATATATATATATATATATATATATATATATATATATATATATATATATATAAAGATATACATATATAAAGGGAGTAGTCCCCGCGACTGACTAGTTAAGAGAAATATATTCTCAATTTAGTGGGGCTGCAGTCTATGAGATGATAATGATAAATTGTCAACAGAGAGATTTTGCAACGCTTATCTCGGTAGGTCCCTGTATTTATCTTTATTTGAAGCATGCTCCAGCCGTTTGGAGCTTGCGCAGTAGTGAAGGAAAGCAATTAAATCCAAAAAACTCAGCTGTTGTTGTTATTTAAAGCATGTGCCTACCATTTGGAGCTTGCGCAGTCTTAAAATAAAAGAAACATTTATTAAGGATAACGATTTCCTTTATTATTCAGATTATTTTGAGATTCTGCAATATTTGGCACAATGGCATTGTGTAAGTAGTGCTAATTTCAAATGAAATTTTATTTATCGCACATTCGTATTACCTTAGAAATATTGGAGGAAGTGATAGAAACATGCTAGACCCAACTTTAATTTAGAAATTTGTGTTGACCCATCAAATACTGATACCCGGTGTGCTTACCCATGAAATGAATGAAAAAAAAAATTCCCTAAGTTTATAAAAGATGAATACTAACCTAATCTTGCAATCTTCGCGTTAATACTGCGCATACTTGAAATAACGATAAGGACAAGGGCATGTGAAAAATAAGGGTTGCAAAATATCTCTAATATATTATAGCAATTAATATATATAGCTAGCACTAATTAACTCCTTAAAAAATCAAATAAAACTTACCTAGAAAACGTAAAAATTAAGAAAGCTAAATTGAAATGTTTCATTTTGACCTTTTTTTAACTAGCTACATGTTACTGGACATGTGTTTTTATTTATTTTCATTATTAAATATTCCTTATCTTTTAAATTGCTGATAAAATCGTTGGGCGAAGTTTATTATTTAAGTATTTCAAATATTTTTAAGAAAGAAGGGTTTTGTTTTTAATAATAATTTTAATAAAAATATCGGAATAGCTGTTTAATAAGCTAAATTAATACTCTTAGTAAAGAAGTTGACCAGGTAGCTAATGTCAAATCATAAAAAAATAACTTAAACTTATTTAATTGTTGTATTAGCAAGATACTAAAGAAAACAAAATGCCTTCAAATACTTTAAAATACGAGGGTTGCATAATAATGTTTTTATGTGAAAAATGTATTTTATTTTTCATCATAGTCTCCTGTTAGCTCGATACACTTAGTCCAACGTTTTTCTATCTTTTGTATCCCATCTAAAAAATACAATTTCTCCAACCCGTCAAAATAGGCGTTTATTTTAGCAATCACCACATTGTAGGAGCCAATTTTTTTCCGTCGAGCCATTGTTTCATATTTGGAAATAGGAAATAATTGCTGTGGGATAAATCTGGCAAATATGATGCATGCGGAAGCATGGAATTTTGCCATGGCGATGACACAAGTAAGCACGCTTGCATTGTCTTGATCAAAGAGAATTTCTTTCTTCGACAAATGCGGACGTCTTTTCAGCATGGTTGAAATGACAAAATTGCATGAATTGAAGTTCGAATTGCTTCTTCATCCGCCGTATTGGGCTCCAATGAAGATGTTATCGCCGAAACTGAGGCCTATTTTCAAGGCAAAGAGAAATCCTTCTACAAGAAAGGTATAGAAATGTTTGAAAAGCGTTGTTGGACTAATATTGCTCTTGAAAGAGACTATATTGATAAATAATGTCGAATTTTTCAAAAAAAAAATGTATTTTAAGTAGCTAGATCAAAAACTACGTGTTATTGTTTTAACGTAATTAGTTTTAAGAACGATACTTTTGTTAACACTTCAGTTTTAAGTTTTATAATGATACGGTTTTAGTATTGTTGGAAAATTTGCGGTTGAGTCACCAACAATTCAATAATTCAACAATTCAACCAACCAACAATTCATTTATCTATTTTAGAATACGTATCAGTCATTTCAATTTACGTTAACGTTCTACGCTTAAGAAACTCATTGCAAGTTCTGGTAGTAGTAAATTTTGGTTGATAATATTTAGTATAAGTTACATTGTTGCAAGAGGAAAGTTTGAGCTCAATTTGTATTTTGTTAGAGATAATTTGTTGAATTTTTTTTCTTTTAAAATTGACACTTTCCTTTGTACAATATTGAATTTTCTTTCTTTTAAAATAAATTAATGAATTAACAGTTTTACTGGATTTTTCTTTCTAATAGAGAGAATAAAATAATATCTATCCAACAGATTTGACTGAAACGTTATCAGTTTTTTTTTTATCTCTGGCCACATAACAGGACTGCAAAGCCGGTTTCATTGGAAATAAAACTTCGGTGGCGCCTTCCGGTTTATGTGAAAGTATAGATCAATTAACAGGGAAAACAAAAGACCAAACCTTAAACCTGAGATAGAGCTAGCAATTTTGGGTTGTAGGCACTTGTCTAAGATAACCCATAGAACCTAACGGGGTGGTGCCTTGGCATTAGTCTGTGTCGATTGTTCTTTAATTTTAAGCAATTCTCTAATTTGGGGTCGAGCTCCGCGAAGGGTTCCTGACGTGAAAGCCAAGCGTAGTGAGGGGTTGATTCCTATCCTTCTTTTCCTTAGATATAATCCGGTAAAATATTAATGAAAGGGATTCTGAGAAATCTAGCTCAGTTTTGTAAAAGTTCCAATATTCCATCCACTTTCCAATTCCATCTACTCGGCTGTTACTCGGGAGAAATAGAGAAGAATATTTACTTATATACTTTTAACGAGCGGAATATCAGGAACGGTTTCTAGAAAACATTTGTGGCCCGATTTAAAAAATTATAAAAAGCCGGTCAAGTGCAAGTCGGACTTGCGCAATTGTGGCGGGCCGTGGCTTGGCGTAGTACTTTGCTACTGTGCAGAAGGTCGAGGGTCAATCCCGCAGGTGGGTATACTTGTTCATTAATTTATTTAAGTGGCCTGGCCACGTAAATAGGTAGTAGTTGTTTGCAATAATGCAAATAACGTCTGTGGCTGCACTACCGCGTTACTTAAAATGTGTCGTGAAATACAAAAATGTATATTTCGGCACTTGGACAACGTTGTCGAGTATTACGACATCCTCGCCGATATCCTTGGGATATGCAAAAAGGGGTAAAATCCCCTCTAAGGCGGGGGAAATGAGCTGTAGTCTTCTGACGGGTCCACTAGCGAAAAATTTAGGTAAACTAGCTAAACGTGGTTAATAAGGTTAGTAAGAACTTTCGGTTTTATTAGAAGCTTTCGGCACAGGTAATTATTAATTTGCATATTTTTGTGAGCATATATTTCTTTTCCCTCACCAACTGAAAATAATTATTATAACTGGACCACGAACAAAAAGAAAAAAATTAAAATAATGCGCACGAGATAATAGTGATCGACTGTCTTAAGGGAGAAAACAATCACCGGCGACTATTACGTTGGCTTCTTGAACCCTTTGAATGGTGAAATCGGGAAAAAAATGCCGCATTTAGCGAAGAAAAAAATGTTGGTTTACTAAGATAATGAACTAGTTCACAACTCCATAAAATCGATGGTGAAATTGAGCCAGTTGGGCTATGAATTGCTCTCTCATCCACTGTATTCACCAAATTTGGCACCCAGCGATTTTTCGAATTTGAAAATGTTGGAAGATCTCTGGAGTAAGGGTATGGCTCTTGAAGGATAAAATCGATTTTTGGCAACAACATTATTTTTTCGTTAAAAGCTTCGGGACTTTTCACCCCATGTAATATATCTGTTCAATTTTTTATGGATTTTATGGGCTCTTATATATTGGGACTAAATGATGTCCATTTAAAGAATACATTAATATGTATTTTGTGTATATTTAATTCTCTCAGAAAATAAGAGACATAAATGAAACGAAAACTGCAGTAGTTTGCTTATATTCCTTATTTGAAACAACAAGCAACAATTTAGCTTTGGGGTTTTTGTATTATTACTGGAGGTGATTTGGCGTATGCTACAAATACAGGATTTTGCTCTATTATATTTGCGGCTGTTTTAAATAAACGCAAAAGTGTTCCTCTATTGTTTCAGAGTTTCAGTATGAAATATAAACATGAATATATGATGCTCGTTTGTATATCTGTCATGAGCAATTGTTTACTGAATATGTTTAAAGTTACATTACTATGGTAGTATGGCAAAATAATATTAATACCAGGTACAAAAGAGATAAAGAAAAGCAAATAATACGAATGTCACTAAGGCAAGAAGTTTTAAAAGGTTTTTGCAACAAATTTCTTATAATTATTCATTGTTGTTCTTCACAACTAGGGTGCCCTAGATCACGAAAAACAAAATTTCTAATTTCCGGCAGTAAGTCGGTCTATCCTCCTATTGTAACGGCAACGTCCGACCAAAATCCGCCATCGACTTCAAATTTGGTGCACATATTAATACAGCAGGTATAGATAGGCTCTATAGTTTTTTTATCAGTATCACTAAAAAGTAAGTGGTGAAGGGGTGGGGATTGAAAAATGTTGTTCGTTTTCTACATCATGATGAGAAATTTTCTTGGTTTTTGCTGTTATAACGAACAAACTATTTATAGTCAAGCAGGGGTTAAAGAGAGGAAGAGGATGTCAGAGGGGCTGCTTCAAATATATTGTGTTTCACCCTTTTCAGGGTTAAATTCAGAAAACATCGGGTTCAAGCATGGGCCAAAAAGCTGATGTTTCATAGTTCTTACTGCGACATGCTTGGTTTAATTTTGGTGAATAAAACTCACATAACATGCCTGAAAGGGTATTTTTAAGTATTATTTTATACTGGTAATAGCTGTGCCCGCAGCTCCGCTCGCGTGGACTACAGAATTATTGTTTAGGTTTTTTTGCAAGAGAGCATGCTGGCGACAATTTTTTCTTCCGTCTTGATTCACTATTACCGTCACTGCTTATTCCTTATGTTACAAGTAGTATCTAGTAACAAACTATATATTATCCTTGTGTTATAGTTAGTATATAGTAACAAACTATATATTAAAACTTGGCCAGAGAACATATGTATCAATTAAAAAAAAACACGTAAATCGAAAAAGCAAGAAGACAAGACCAGATAACTTTGCCAAACAATATAAAACTGGGCCAGAGAACATATGACCAAGAAGACTCATAACAAAACTATATATACTATCCTTATGTTATAGTTAGTATATAGTAACAAACTATATATTAAAACTGGGCCAGAGAACATATGTAAACAACTGAATTAAAAAAAAAAATGTATGAATCGGAAAAGCAAGAAGACTTTGCCAAACAACTACCGACCAGTCATACTGGTTTCAATAATATCGAATGTCATGGAAAAGGCTATTAATCAACATCTTCTAAAATATCTTGAAGGATTCAGTATTATTAGCCACATGGCTTTCGTGAGCACAGATCAACAGGAGATCTTCTAACGTATGTAACACATGAGCGGGTGCTCTTGATATATCCAAAGCATTCGACCGTGTCTGGTAAAATGGATTGTTGGCTAAGCTACGTTTTTCTGATATGTCTGAGAAGTTCTGTTTCTGGCTCTCGTGTTTTGTCAAAAGAGCGTTCTTTACGAGTGGCAGTAGACGGATTTCTTTCTAACACCTTCACTATTAACGCTGGTGTGCCCCAGGGCCTCATACTGTCTCATACTCTTTTCTCATTTACATTAACGATCCGCTGGAAAAGAGCAGGAATCCAATCTACAGCTTTGCAGATGACAGTTTGCTTATCTCTTCATTCACCTTGAATGCTCGAACATCCGCTACTCATGCAAATATCCGCAGATAGCAGAAGGTCGTTCAACTTAACAAAGGCCTGGAAGAAATTCTATCTTGGGGTGACAGTAACAAAACCTGATTTTCAACTTGCTTGAAAGCAAATATTTCGTGGCATGAACATGTTGTAAGCATAACAAAGAGAGCTTCTCAAAAGCTAGGAATATTATTTCGAACTAGAAAGCTTTACACTGCACAACAACTGTTAATTCTCTACAAAGCTCAAATTCGACCAACAATGGAATAGTGCTCCCATGTTTGGGGCTCTGCTCCCAAACATACACTGCATTGTTGGATTCTATTCAAAAGAGAGCTGTTCGCCTGATCGGAGACCCGGAACTGGCTAGCAACCTTGATTCACTGGAACATCGAAGAAAGGTTGGCGGCTTGAGTCTATTCTACAAGTATTTTTATGGAAAGTGTTCGATGGATGAAGTCCGCTTAATTCCTTCCAGAGCGGTGCATGCTGGAAATACACGTCGCGCTAATACTTCACACACGTATGAGGTTGAGCTTGTTACTCCTCGTACAGCCCTCTTCAAACAGTCTTTTATATAGAGAACCTTATCCCTTTGGAATAATTTGCCGTACAATTTACGGCGATTCGCTTTTCCCGCACACGTGTCGCTCCTGTAGCGCTTTAGGGATTTCCCTGCAGCACGTATGCTAGGTTCATAAAAAAACTGGTTCTTGAGTGATAATCACATTAACGGACAGAGAGACGTTGCGTATTATGTATATTATAGACTAGCTGTGTCCGCGGCTCCGCTCCTGTGGACTACATAATTATTGTTTAGGTTTTTTTGCAAGCTGGCTGAAAACATTTTACCGACTTGATTCCCTATTATCGTCAATGTTGATTCGTTATGTTAAGTAACGTAATAAAATATATACTAAAACCTGGCCGGAGGATATATGTATGAATTAAAAAAAAACACGTAAATCGGAGAGGTGGTTCCCGAGTGATAAGCTCACTGACGGACCGATAGACCGACAGAGAGACAGACAGAGAGACATTGCGTTTTACAATATATAGAGATATAGATTAAGTAGTGCGCGTTATTACTATCTTTTTTTTGTATAAATGACTGTTTGAAAAAAAAAACTCTGATTTTTATCGCAATTTTGAGTTTAAAAAATTTATAACTTATGAACGTGGAATCCAATCAAAAAAAATCCTATGCTACATCTTAGATAATACGAGGCTGGTTTGAAAAGTCCGTGCAAAGTCCGAGAGATGGCACCACCGGCGCGTATCGAGGTCATGTTTAGTTAGTAGCATCTCTTGAATGAACGCACACCAAGTTTCAGCCATATTGGTCTATTTCTTTGTGTTTGGCATTCGTGTGAATCAAGGAAGTCGAGTGATTTTCAAGAAATGGACGAAAAAGAATTTCGTGTGGTGATTAAACATTACTTTATGAAAGGCAAAACGCCTCAGGAGACTAAAGAGAAGCTTGATAAACATTATGGTGACTCTGCACCTTCGATTATAACAGTTTATAAGTGGTTTCAAAATTTTCGGACTGGCCATATGGGCACAAATGACGCTGAACGTTCTGGACGGCCTGTGGAGGTTACGACTCCAGAAATCATTGATCAAATCCATGATATGGTGTTGGATGACAGAAGAGTTAAGGTGCGTGAGATTGCTAGTGCTGTGGGCATCTCGACTGAACAGGTACATAATATTTTGCATAAACATTTGGACATGAGAAAGCTATCCGCAAGATGGGTGCCGCGATTGCTCACGCTTGACCAAAAACGGAATCGTGTGAAGTGTTGCAAGGATGGTTTGCAGCTGTTCCAGAAGAATGCGGAGGACTTTAAGCGTCGTTTCGTCACTGTAGATGAAACATGGATACATTACTATACTCCTGAGACCAAACAACAATCTAAACAATGGGTTACCAAGGGGGAATCTGCACCAAAAAAGGTGAAGACCGTTCCTTCGGCCGGAAAGGTTATGGCGACTGTCTTTTGGGATTCGCAAGGGATAATCCTCATCGACTATCTGGAAAAGGGTAAAACTATTACAGGTGAATATTATTCATCGTTATTGGACCGTTTGAAAACCGAGCTGCAAGAAAAACGCCCGCGATTGGCCCACAAGAAAGTCCTTTTCCATCACGACAACGCACCAGCACACACCTTAGCAGTTGTGGTCGCAAAATTAATGGAAATAGGATTCTAACTCGTTTCACATCCCCCCTATTCTCCAGACTTGGCTCCCTCGGACTACTATTTGTTCCCCAATTTGAAGAAATGGCTGGCGTGACAAAGATTTTATTCAAACGAGGAGGTGATTGCAGACACTAATGGATTTTTTGCAGACTTGGACAAATCCTATTATTCGGAAGGGATCAACAAACTAGAACATCGTTGGACGAAGTGTATAAGCCTAAAAGGAGACTATGTCGAAAAATAAAAAAGGTTTACCCCAAACACAGAAGTAGTTTTTATTTTTGCACGGACTTTTTAAACCAGCCTCGTATTATAAAGAACATGTGTTGTAAATTTTAACAAAATCGGTCAAGTAGATCTTAAGATATCTTCTACACTAACTAGTTTGAAAAAAGTAGTTACGAAAAAAACGCAAAAGAAAAAACAATACGGCGTCGGCGACTTAAAAACCAAATATTTTTTTAAATTACCTTCAATCTGCGATTCCTGGACCGCGCATTGTTGCCGCGATGTCCTCCGACTCCCTTTGAGCAGCTCTTCTCAATTTCCTGGCCTCTTTAGTCTCCTGTTGGGCTCTCATGTTGGCTATAGATGAGAATCTAACTTCTCAGTAAATCGCAGCGCGCTATCCATCATAAAATATACTGACTGCAATATAAGATGCAATCTCAACAATTTTTGTGTGCCACTGTAATGCACTTTTGGAGCCATAGATTAAATGACAGTGTTTAGACTTTCGTTGTTATTCTAAGTGTATCCTTCTAAACAGCATTCTTATAAAGGACGAAAAAATTACAAATAGCAACTGGTGCTTTTATCAAATTTGGATAATAAATTATACCTCAAAATTCTATGTTTCAAAAGGCAACGCACATGATTATTTTAAACTTATTTAATTCATATGAAATAAAACATAAACAAAGAACATATATACGTTTTAACTAAAGTGCCTAAAACAGGCAGTTGGCCTATTCAAAATTTATTGTTATGTGATTCAAATACATTTGAATGTATATTTTGCGAAATTTTCATCCTTTAAAGGCATAAACGAAATGACTGAAATGAAAACTGCAACTGCTTGTGTTCTCTGCTTTAAATAACAGGCAACAATTTCAGTTTTGATCTTTCTGTTATTATTACTGGAGGTAATTTGGTTGTAGCTGCAAATATACTTCCCTGGAATATACGTATATTTCATTTTGAATAAACGCTAAAAGGTATTTTTGAAAGAATCCGGTCTGATAAGCATATGACGTAACCCATAATGTGCTGTTATAAATCTCTATATAAATATTACAGCTCGCCATTTTTTGGAGTCAAGAAAAAAGGGCACCTCAGGCCTCCGGGCCAACATCAGCTCCTGCCAATCTTCGAGCACAAGTCCTACTGAACTGGCTAATGATACTGTACCACGCCTACGGTGCTATCGTTCACGTCAGAAATGGTATATTCGAATTGGGTCCTTATTGGATAATAGGCCAGTAGCGACGGCCCAAAATGTCTAAAAGGTGAACAGTTTTCTGTGCCAGATAAACTTGTCAAAGGGGCAAGTTGCCCACGTCACTTTTTTTCCGTATTTTATTGATTTTTGTGTTACTTTTCATAAGAGTCTTAAAATTTACGTTTTGATGTGAATATATCAGTTGATAATTCATGTAAAAGCGCACAATACAGGATTTTAGCTTATTGCACTGCGTGTTCACTATGACGCGGCGTCCTATTTTTAATATTGTGAATTTCAGTCGTCGATAAAATAATTTAAGTGTAACGTATTCTTTAGTCTTGCTGGTACTGTTAGTTGATAATGATATATATATATATATATATATATATATATATATATATATATATATATATATATATAGATATATATATATATATATATATATATATATATATATATATATATATATATATATATATATAGGTAATATTTTTCTTGGGTTTTGGTTATCATTTAAAAACAAAAGCTCACTATTGGTTACAACAACGTTTGGCACATTCTGTTGTGCTTTATCAAGTTTTTCTTTACTAAAAAAATTTTGTTTACATTAAAACTAGTTTTCTAAAAAACACTTTCACATTATACGTTAAACTTTAAAATTGTCTAAAAATATTTACAAAAATAATAATTTACTCAGTGACATACCTTCGAGTTTCTTTTTATGTGAACTGATATCAACCGATTGTTATTTTAACAGTCAAGGTGGCATATATTTTTAGTGTTCCGTACGGAACACTTATATGATCACTTCGGTGTCTGTCTGTCTGTCTGTCTGTCTGTCACACCCCGATTTTCTCCGAAACTATTTGACATAGAAAGTTGAAATTTGGTAATAATATAGGAATTGATGGCCTCATCAGAGCCATGTAGTTTTAAGAGTTAAATTTTGACTTAAGGGGTTAGTTTTTGGGGGTGAAATTGGAAGTGAAAAAAAAATTTTTTTACTAGGTCATCGAGTGTGGTGTCAAATGAAAGCTTGTGAAAACACGAGTAAAAAATGTATATATAATGTAATACTTGCGCTCACTTTTATTTGTATTATTTTTAAAAAAATCGCGAAAAATCGCTGTCCCGCGCTTTATCTCAAAAAGTACTTATCAAAAAATTTTGAAAAAATTCCGGAATATTCTCCACGGGGTGTAGATTGAACGAAAATTATCACGAGTGCATTACCTTTAATAATTTTTCTGGAATTTAAAAAAAAAACAAAAATTTCAAGGTCATCAGATTTCAGTAAAGATTGGAAACAAACTTTGTTGAAAACTCATTTGGGGTGTGTTTTGTGAAGTCACTGATCATTTTATACATCTGTAACAATTTTTTTTATTTTAAAAGCAATCAACGTACGGAACACTAATTGCGCAAGTTCAACTTGCACTTGACCGGTTATTTTATTATTTTTTTATTTTCAGGTAAGATTCTATTTCTGGTTAGTTTGTATTTTATACAGGTTGTTCAATTCTCATGTTTTGTTTATAGTTAGTAGTTTAAGATTTTTTTTATAGTAGATTTGACTTAAACCCTTGATATCTTTTTTATCATTTATTGTTTCTTTTCCTTGTTTTGTTTTGATCATCTCTTTTAATATTAACTTAGCATAGTTTGGTTCCTGTGTTAAAATCTTAGTATTTTTAAAGTCAAATTCATGTCTTGTTTGTGTTTCATGTTTATGTAATGCAGTTGAAGCATTTTTGATGTATTTATGACCGTTTAGTCTGTTGTCTAAGTATTGTGCGGTCATCCCTATGTATTCCTTTGGGCAGTTTAGACATGGGATGAAGTAAACTACTTTAGGTTCTTTTTTTGAGGTGCTTTGCTTTTAAGTGGTGTAAATAAAAAGTTTACTAAATTTTGGGCTTTATGGGAAACAGTAATGTTATGTTTTAAAAGAATATGACTTATTTTTTCTGAAAGACCGGCTGTGTATGGCATAGCTATATATTTTTTATTATTTTGTTTGCTATTTTTTTTATTTGTCTTTTTGTCTTTGTTGTAAAACCAAAGAGTCCTCTGTTTGAATATTTTTGAAATTGTGTTTTCTGGAAAATGGTTGTTGTATATTGTTTGTTTAACTTGTAGGATTTCTGGCCGGTACTTTGCGCAATAGCTCTATCTGTGAGACCTATTATAACGCTGTTTATTTGCTTTTTTAGATTTTTAAATTAAAATTAAGATAACGGCCTGACCAGGACTCTTTTGTGTACCACTTAGTGGCTATTCTTTGTTCACTTTCTCTAATTAATGTCAAATCAAGAAAATTTATCTGATTATTAGTTTTTGTTTCAGATGTAAATTGTAATTTAAAATGGAAATTGTTGAAGGCTATCACCAGTTTATCAATCTTATTTTCTGGTGCTGCAGTCAGGCAATCATCTACAAATCTCTTAAAGTTGAAAATCAAGAACTTTAGTTACACTTTCCTCCAAAAACTCCATCACAGCTATGCTATGGTGGAAGAAATGGAGATCCCATGGCACAACCATTTAATGGCTGGTAGAATTCGTTTTCATACTGGAAATAATTATTGTTTGTTGTAACCAATAGTAAGCTTTTGTGTAATGAAAGACTGATTTTGTCAAATTTCCACTTTATTTAGTTTCACAGAAACTGTATGACGCGTTTCGCTATACTATAGCTTCGTCTGATCGTCGTATCGGACGTAGCTATAGTATAGCGAAACGCGTCATACAGTTTCTGTGAAACTAAATAAAGTGGAAATTTGACAAAATCAGCCTTTCATTACATTCGTTATGAATTTCCATCAAGTAACAGCCACAACAATTCAAAGTAAGCTTTTGTTTTTAAATGACAACCAAAACTCAAGAAAAATATTATCTATTGTAAAGAAATACTTGAAGATAAATAAAAGAGAAAATTATGTATACATATATATATATATATATATATATATATATATATATATATATATATATATATATATATATATATATATATATATATATATATATATATATATATATATATATATATATATATATATATATATATATATATATATATATATCAAAAATCAACGTATTCCCTAACCCAGTTCTTTATTCACCAGAATATATAAATATGATCTTAACCGATAGATTTCGAAATATTGACAGTTTTATGAATTTCGTGAGAATCTACAGCTTAGATCAGTATATCGAGTGCCACAACTACATATTTCTGTATTCTAAGATTCTCATTATTATTAGGAATCCTGAACAACCCTGATGTTGATCACAGTTAAAAATACAACTGATTTTGCTAAGCTTGTGGGAAAAAAACGACAATGTAAGAGTCAACGTTAGCTAATTAAAATGTTTTTACTCATGATACTTGCGAAAATGTTTTTTTGAGTGTCATTCAGAAGAATTATGAGCCGGCCTATCAGCGCTCGTATGTATGTATTACATTACATTACATAATATCATTATGCATTTGACAAAAATGGAACTAATAATGCGTGAGTCAGATTCTCCTTTATCCAATGAATTTTAAAGAGCTGTAAGTTTAAATAATTAATAATTATTGTCTGCTTGATATTACATATGTAAATATTTTGGTTTTGTGCGAGTATGGCAAACGTGCCAGACAATTGCAGCTTTGTGGTTTTCGTGGTTACTAAAATGACGGCCCAATCTGCTATTATTTTATTTTCACGGCAGGTTAGTTATGTATCATTGGATAGAAACATAAATTTCATTCATTCTGTAATTCTTTACCTGATTATTAGTGTTAGTAAGCATTATGAATGTGGAATTCTGCAGCCTGCTAGCTGGAGATTTGTCCGCCTCTTTGTAAAATGGTGGCTCCAAGAGGTGCCTTGCTTTCTTGCTTACTAACGATGTAGATTCATTTGACGTCGAAGAAATGAAAACTGTACTGCGATGTTAAAAGTAAGATTAAATGGAATAAAAATCTGATATATATGCATATGTATGTGTATACATTTTTTTTTATGGGTCTAGCACACGTGCTACAGGGAAGTCTCTAAAGCGCTCCAGGAGCAGCGTGTGTGCGAAAAAAGCGATTCAAGTTGTTCTTCAATGTACTCGGTGAGAAACACAGCCCTGGGCAAATTATTCCAAAGGGATGATGGTCTCCATATAAAAGACTGCTTGAAAAACGTTGTACGCGGAGTAACAAGCTGAACCTCATACGGATGTGAAGTATTAGCGCGACGTGTATTTTTAACATGCACCGCTCTAGAAGGAATTAAGCGGTCTACATCCTTCGAACACTTTCCATGAAAATACTTGTAGAACAGACTCAAGTCGCAAATCGTTCTTCGATTTTCTAGAGCAGGGGTGCTCAAACTTGAACTGCTGGCGATCTACCTCAATATTCTTAGACTACGATCGATCGACTCTGAGAGGCTGCAAGTAAGTGTGATGCAGGATTGTCGTCTAGGTAGGGTGTATCGTGGCACAAATATTAGTTTTCCGCACAATATGCATTTTTTTAGTCAAGGTTAGTGTAGATCTGCTCTAAAATGTCAATGAAAAACTCATAATTATTCAAAATTGCAAGTTTATTGGTTCTTACAGAACAAACGAGTTCTAGTGTCTAAACTTAACTAAAGAGTGACTTTGGATGTTGAAGCGTGGCACTGCATGTCCTCAGCATACTTTTCATAAGATGGTACGTAATTACCGAGTACTAATCGCAAGCATGAGGACATATGTTCGTCAGTTAGTCGATTGCGATGTTTTGACTTAATTATCTTCATTTCAGAAAATGCAGACTCGCACAAGTAAGTTGACCCAAACATTGCCGTCAGTTGAAGGGCGATTTGCCCTAGATTCGGATATTTATCTTTAGATATAAAACACCAGAATTTTGTATCAGATGCTGTGGCTTTGAGATGTATATCTGATATAATCTGCACTAACTCATTGTCAACAGAACATGAGTCCATGTTAAACTGACTTGATATTTCAGGAGCTAATTCCTCAACGTTTTTACACGAAAAAGGATAACTCATAAATGATGCGATATTTGCCAATTTACTGAAATCATAAAAACGTATTTCGAATTGGCCCAAAATATTTGATAATTCTGCCTCATAAATATCATAATTCAACTGAGGAATCCTTGCTTTCCAAGACGGAAAATTTTTCAGATCCTCTTCTTTTCAGTTGATCTATCATAAGTTGCAATTTACTTTTGAATGTGTTTGTTGCGCTAATCATCTCAATAATAGTTTTTCCTTTACCTTAAAGCTCCAAATTAATGGTGTTTAAATGCATTGTGATGTCTCTCAAAAATGCCAAATCAGTCAGCCATTTTCCGTTTTTCAGCATCTGAGTGTCATCACCTCTTTCGTCCAGAAAAGCTGTTATTTCGGGCAATAATTCTTGAAACCTTTCTAGGAATTTTCCGCGACTCAACCATCTGACGTCTGTGTGAAGAACTAAATCAGTGTGTTCAGCTGACTCACTATCTTCCAACTGCAATTTAAAGAGCCGTCGTTACAAGCTACGTGCACGGATAGAACTTACAATTTTTATTGCAATGCCCATAATCTCCTCCATGTTTAGAACTTTTGAACACAAAACTTGTTGATGTATAATGCAATGGAAGGAAAAAAATGAAGGGAAATCATCATTAGCTCGACACAATGCCACAAAACCGTTTTTGTTTCCAGTCATTGCTGGTGCTTCATCGGTTGTAATGCACACTAGTTTATATATTGGTAGCTTGTAGTTTGTTACAAAATTGAAGAAAACGTCATATATATCTTCGCCACGGGTCTTTCCTTTCAGAGGAATCATTGTCAAAAACTCTTCCTTAGCCGACATGTCATTGAATACCATTCGAATAAAAATACACAGCTGGGCAGTGTCTGTCATATCGGTGGATTCGTCGAGCTGTAAAGAAAAGTATGTACATTCCATGATATCATGTTTTAGTTTATCTGCCATGTCCTGACTTATGACTTCAACACTCCTTGTGACAGTCGAACGAGATAACTGAAGTTCTCTAATAGCAGACATAATCTCTGTTTTATTTTTAAAATCTCCAAATAAAGTCTCACCCGCTTCAATAAATGCTTCCTTCACAACCAATCCATCATCACATGGTTTCTTGTGTTTTGCCAATATATGAGATATTTTAAATGACGCGATCGTAGCAGCTTTTGATTGTTTGGCTGGTCTTGTGAACATGGTTTGTTCTTTTTTCAAACAAGTTATCAAATCACGTACTTTTCGTTTTCTTAATTCACTCTGTGACGGAAAATCCTTTTCATAGTTTTTATGAACCGTTTTATGATGCCTCTCTAAGTTCCCACGCTTAGGTATTGCAACTGACGCACGGCAAATGAGACAAATGCACTTATCCTTTACCATACAAAAGAAAAATTCTTCCTCCCAATCGTTATTAAAATGATAAGTTTTACTTTTCTTCGCCGCACTCATTTTGGACTATTTATTAATAAACTTTGTATCGATGTATCGCCTTCAAGTTACAACTCAGACTGACTCCTATTCCTGCAGGCGCAACATTTATATCGGCGCGAACGAAGTCTCGAATGTTCCCGTCAAACACGCCGCCAGAAGTTTCTAGAAAAATCGACGGGAATCAAAAACGTGGCTTTTCTTTGACAAGTATCGCGCGTTCCTTTGATAAAGCCGCCTTTTGCCGCTAGCAGGGGGTTATTACGATAAAAGAAAGTGATGAGGGGGTTATTGTAGCCTAATTGTGGATCGAATAAATTTTAGTAGTTTATTCATTACATTTTGTTTTAGTTACTGTCTGTGAATAGTTCTATATCGGAATTTTTTTCTCGAGATCGACTCAAAAAGCTCTCGCGATCGACCGTTTGAGCACCCCTGTTCTAGAGAATCAAGGGGCCGGTCTGTTCAGTCTCCAATCAGAAGCACAGCTCTTCTCTGAACAGAATCCAACAAATGCAGTGTATGTTTGGGAGCGGAGTCCCAAATAATATATAAATTTTCCCCTTTTCTTATTTTATTTTATTTTTCATCCGTTAGAACGGTCTTGATTTGATCTTTTGTTAATAATTTTTCTCATTCCGATAGCACTGACAACTGTATAAACTAAAATTACTAGATTATTTCAAAATGGCCGAGCACGTGTCAGCTGGGATATAACTTTTAAATTTAAAAAAATTTTAAAAATTCTGTTAATTCGCAAGTATGATTTTTATTTAATTGAAAAAATTTAAATAACAAACCTATGTTGTATATGTGAATTTATGTTTAGAAAAATAAGTTTGTTGATAATTATTGTTTTAAAATCATGTATCAACACTTCTTTTCCCTCGACTGCATAGATCGTTTTCTCTTGTCACAGAGAGTCAACTGTGATTATTCAGTAAGTACCCTTTCTAATTCAATAAGTCTGCTTTTTATAAATATCATAAATTATAATGGGACCCCTTCCTTTTTAGTGTTGCGTACGAAACACTTATAAGATCACTTCGGTGTCTGTCCGTCTGTCTGTCCGTCTGTCAGACTCGATTTTCTCCGAAACTATTTGTCATAGAAAGTTGAAATTTGGCAATAATATAGGAATTGATGGCCTCATCAGAGCTATGTAGTTTTGAAAGTTAAATCTTGACTTAAGGGGTTGGTATTGGGGGGTGAAATCGGAAGTGAAAAAAAATTTTTGTTACTAGGTAATCGAGTGTGGTGTCAAATGAAAGCTTGTGAAAACACGAGTAAAAAATATACCTATAATGTAATACTTGCGCGCATTTTTCTTTGTTTTATTTTTAAAAAATCGCCAAAAATCGCTGTCCACCTGCCTTATCTCGAAAAGTACTTATCAAAAAATTTTGAAAAAATTCTGGAATATTCTCCACGGGGTGTGGATTGAATGAAAATTATCACGAGTGCATTACCTGTAATAATTTATCTGGTATATAAAAAAAAACAGAAATTTCAAGGTCATCAATTTTCAGTAAAGATTGGAAATAAACTTTGTTGAAAACTCATTTGGGGTGTGTTTTGTGAAGTCACTGATCATTTTATACTTCCGTTACAATATTTTTTATTTTAAAAGCAATCAACGTACGGAACACTAATTGCGCAAGTTCAACTTGCACCTGACCGGTTATTTTTTGCTAAAAGACGATATATTCTTTCAATTGGTTTTTTGCCTGATGAAGATTCTTTCTGTGTCTCCCAGGCCCTGAAGATGATGTACGGATTGGCATCGAAAGCTCGATATTAGAAAAAAACTACAGTTACTAAAAACTTTAAGCCCTTTTTGTTCACTCCGTAATCCTAAGGGCTATCCCTAAGTTAAAAAACCCTCTTGGTTATATATATATATATATATATATATATATATATATATATATATATATATATATATATATATGTTTTGACGAATGTTCTCACGGGTGTGAAATGTAGTAGTGGTTTTTCGGGTATCCCGTGTTAGCTTGAAGTCCCTTGATGGACGGTTTCGCTGACGTTTCGATGGAATCTCATCCATCTTTTTCAAAGCGTTGATCACTGGTAGGTGTCTTGGCGTTGAATGTCGAGACTGGCCCTGAGTGCGCTTTGAAAAAGATGGATGAGATTCCATCGAAACGTCAGCGAAACCGTCCATCAAGGGACTTCAAGCTAACACGGGATACCTGAAAAACCACTACTACATTATATATATATATATATATATATATATATATATATATATATATATATATATATATATATATATATATACTGTCTACCAGTTAGAATTCACATTAACAATTAAAATTTCTCTGATTTGTTTTGGCATTGGAACCACTTGTCTAAATTATATTTATTATTTTTTACAACACCCTATTTTACAATTTTATATATTATTTTTTCTAGTAATTTTTTTTCTTTCTTTTTGGTCACGTTTAAGACACACTTTATCATAATTTTCTAACAAATAAATAATGTTCCAGGAAAAATTCTTTTAAATAAAAGCTCTTCTTTATTACTCGAACACGCTGTATATACCTGATGCCACTTTAGGCAAGACATAATGCATATTATTCCTTTTTTTTTCGATTTACTTTTTCGATTGTCTATCGACTTTCCACGACACATGCGTAGCTGATTATAATTTTCCCGCAAAATTCTTACTTCACCTGTCAAACACCAACTAACATGTTGAACAGATAGTTTTTCATTTTCTATTACAAAAGAAATAATGATATGTCTCGTAACTTAATATTTTTACAGTGATGTGTAATTTAAATAAGGAATTTTTATTCCAGTTTGTAAGTTCACTTTTGAATTTTTTATGAGATCTACAATTAATTCGTATGATCAGTTTTTAGATGCCTGGACAAAGAAATAAAAGTATTTTGAAAGCTTGGTAATAAGCAAAAGAGTTTTAATTTGGTCCAAAACCTGACTCCAACCCTACTAGTTTTGAAATATATATATATATATATATATATATATATATATATATATATATATATATATATATATATATATATGTATATATATATATATATATATATATATATATATATATATATATATATATATATATATACACCCAGGTGTACAAGTATGAAATGCGGATTTCAGACAACAGATGGTGTACCAATGCAGTTTGTGCTATAAAGATTTGACACTTCGCCATTTTGTTGTATCATCAACAAGTGTCAGACGCGCACGAGTGATAAATTGGAAAAGTGTGTGCATAGTGTTGTGTTCAATATGTCCAAATTTATACCGAACAAAGAGCATTTGCGGACAGCATTAATTTTTTGTTTTCATTTGAAGAAAACTGCTGTTGAATCATACCGATTACTTCGAGAGGCTTATGGTGAACATGCGCCATCGCAAGATACGTGTGAACGATGGTTTCGGCGTTTTCATGTTGCAGACAAGGATCGTAAAAAACCGCCAAAAAAATACGCAGATGTGGAAGCATTGTTGGACGAAGATGATTCGCAAACACAAAAACAACTCGCCGAGCAATTGAGCGTTAGTCAACAAGCTGTTTCCAATCTGCTACGAGAGATGGGAAAGATTCAGAAGACCGGTAGATGGGTACCACATAAGTTGAACGACAGGCAA
Organism: Pachyrhynchus sulphureomaculatus; assembly: GCA_019049505.1. Lineage (NCBI taxonomy): Eukaryota > Metazoa > Arthropoda > Insecta > Coleoptera > Curculionidae > Pachyrhynchus > Pachyrhynchus sulphureomaculatus. The sequence continues at coordinate 38,399,929 of CM032450.1, forward strand.
ATGGAAAAGCTCAAAAACATGTGTGATATTTTGCTCGCTCGGTACAAAAGGAAGTCGTTTTTGTATCGTATAGTTACAGGGGATTTATTTTGAGAATCCCAAGCGCAAAAAATCATGGGTAGACCTAGAGAGGCAACACAAAGTCATTTTTCTTCATGACAATGCTCCATCACATACGGCAAAACCAGTTCGCGACACGTTGGAAGCACTCAGCTGGAAAGTTCTACCCCATGCGGCTTACTCACCAGACTTGGCTCCGTCCGATTACCACTTGGTTGCAGCGATGGGTCACGCACTTGCTGAACAGCGTTTTGGTTCGTACGAAAATGTGAAAAAATGGCTCGATGAATGGTTCGCAGCAAAAGGGGAAGATTTTTACTGGCGTAGTATTCACAAATTGCCCGAAAGATGGGAAAAATGTATAACAAGCAATGGAGCATACTTTGAAGAAAGCACTTTTTATCATGTTTATCGCAGCTAGTAACGCATTGTTTTTTGTGTATTTTGTCGGTTGTCGCTGTTACTATATGCAATATTTTACAAAAATATATTAAATTTTACATTATTTTGTACAAACAAAATACGCTGTCTGCAGAGAAACGCCCTGTATGCATTCTAAATATAAATATGTCAACTTTACAAAAAAAAATATTTTTATAGCTTAGGAATGGATAAATCCTCTTAACTAGGTCAGTGAATTTAACAGGTGCGAAGTGTTAATGGCATTTACAATGCTATTTGGGATCTGAGGGCTAAGCCCTACAACGCTACAACGGATGACAATCATTTTAGGTTTCTCCTATGGCTCTTTTTATTTTCATTATTTTATTAAATTGAGAAATAAATGATGTAATTTTTTGTTCTAATTTTTAAACGACATGGCCGATTTAATCTTCAATATTAAATTCCGTGCATCAACTTCTGCAATCAAATAAACTTTTAGCATTTTCTCTTAAACGAAAATCAGTTTATCAACTAATACAGCCAATTTTCTTTATTTTGGATACGACTTTTATACCAGCTAGTCTTTTTATCAGAAGCGATCTCTCTTCCCAGCGACAGATGATTAAAAATCTAATATTGGTAGGGCCCTTTTTCCTTAACTCAAGAAAAAGGGCCTCTCGGGACCCCGGATCATCATCGATCTCTGCAAATTATTGAACGCAAGTCCTGCTGACCTTGCTAACGATACTGTACACCGTTCATGTCAAAAATGATATATTAGAATTGGGCCTTATTGGATAATGCGCCAGTAGCGACGGCCCAAAATATCTGAAAGGTGAACAGTTTCTATGCCAGATCAATCTGTCAAAGGGGTAAGTTGCTACTGCTAACCCCCCCTTTTTTGTCGTAGCTCTTGGCCCATTATGCTCACACACCATCGAATTTTTACAGATTAATTTTAAAATGCCAAAATTGCCATGATAGACATCTCTAATGCCCACGTCAACTTTGTTGATAAGTTGAAATGATGTATGAGTTACCTATTTCACCATTCCACCAGTATACCACTTCACGTTGGGATTTTGAAATCATTGGTACAATCACACCTCACACCAATCACTTTATTTTTGCAGTCGACACGCTAACCATATAAGCATGATAAGTAGAGATGACTGACTAAATCTAAGATTAAAAACCAGAATATGTATACAAAAATTGTGATTTTCCGATATTTTTTAAGTTGTCTGATGACTAATCAATTTTTTTTTAAAAAAGTTAACGTTGCTAAATCCGACATAGTTAGTATCGTCACTCAATTTGATGGGCCTTAATTTGGGAGCAAATATGTCTTGGTATGAACATGTTGCAAGCATAGCAAAAGAGAGCTTGTCAAAAGCTGAGAAGTTTTTTTCCGAATCTAATTGACATAAAAAGTTGAAATTTGGAGCAAATATAGGAATTGACGGCCCGATTAGAGCCATATAATTTTTTTGAAACTTAAATTTTGAATTAGAAGTTAGTTTTTGGGGGTGAAATCGGAAGTGAAAAAAATTACGATGTCATCGAGTCAAATAACAGCTTGTGAAAACACGAGTTTAAAAATATATTTGATGTAATATTTGCGTCCACTTGTCTTCGTAATATTTTGAAAAAATTACCAAAAATTGCTGTCCCCTTCTTATCTCGAAAAGTATTAATCAAAAACTTTTGAAAAAATTCTGGAGTATTGTCCATAACGTGCAGATTGAACGAAAATTATTACGAGTGCAGTACGTTTAATAATTTATCTGGCATAAAAAAAACTATGATAACTATGTTTCTTGACATCTGATGACGATTTTTATAATATATTATAATATATTTTTAAGTACATTACGAGTGGCGAGTCGTTCTTGTATCGATATAGAATTTTAGTTTTATTTTAACGGTTCACCGTATGGAACCCTAACTGCGCAAGTCCAACTTGCACTTGCATTTGTAAATGTTACATGTTGTATTACCAGCGTGTATGCAATAGATAATGGGTTTTCCAACTAAAACAAAACTTTCACTCTCTCTGTAGCCTTCTTGGACACATTATTGTATAAAGACCTCCCTTAATTGTCTCCCCCGGTCTCTATTTTGAGCTGTCCTCAGCCACGATAGTCCTGCAGTGTTCTTAATGCCATGGTACCATCTTGTTTGTGGTCTTCCTCTACTTTTTCTACCCGACTATGGTCTCCATTGTATCATTTTGGCATTCCATCTATCTTCTTTGGATCTAGCAACGTGTCTTGCGTAGTTCCATTTTAGCTGCGTCGCCGTCTCTATTTCATTATTAGTTTTTGTTCTTCGTTGTATCCACTCATTTCGCTTTCCTATCTCCTAATGTAGTTCCCAACATCGATCTCTTCATTGCTCTTTATGTAACGCGTAATTTTGTTACTGTTTGTTGCGTGAGAGTCCAAGTCTGTGCTCCATATGTTACAATGGGAATCATACACTGATTGATTGATATTGATTTTTCCGCACACGTATCGCTCCTGCCTCGCCTTTAGGGATTTCTCTGGCCAATAAAAAACACTTTAGCCCGTAAGTGTAGAGGAATTTTCTTGTTTTTTAATAATGATAATTTTCTACAACACCAGCCAGTTGTTTTCTGCGTTCTATTTCTATTTCTTTGTTTTCCTTACCCAGTGTTATTATTTGTCCAAGGTACGTATACCGGTATGTAATAACGTTCTCTTAATATTATTTGTGGCTTTCCTAGACACACTGTTTTTGTTTTGCTTAGGTTCACTTTTTGACCCACTGCTCCTAATTTGTTTTCTAGTTCTGTTAGCATGGTTTTTAAGTCCTCTACCTTCTCTGCAAACAGGACGATGTCATCGGCAAATGTCGGGTAGATTAGGCGTTCTCCGTATATACGAGTATTGATTCCTTTGTCCGACCAGGTCAGTTCTTTAAATATTTCCTCCATTGTGAATAGCTTTGGTGTCTCCCTGTCTTATTCTTCTGTTAATTGGAAACTTGGCTGTGCTTCCATGTACTTTTACAGACGCTGTTGCTTGCACATAGATGTTTTTAATCAAGTTTGTACAGTTTGTCAAGTAAGGACGTGTCCGCGATAATTCATTTTTGGCAGATGCATTTCTAACGATCCTATAAAAAATCGATAGAGGGAACCTTTGTCTACGACGCATTTTAGTAAAAGCAGCAGTCGACTCTGAACTTTCGTCGAAGTCACGTAAAATCCAAAATTAGCCAAAATTGCTGGTCGATTCGATGCAGTCTTTCATTGTTTCCACACAAGGCGGCCTAAAATGACATATTCTGTGGCCGCTAAAGGTATTAAAAAGTCAGTCTCGTTTGTAAAGAAGTGAGTAAATCATTTTAACGAGACGAAAAATGTCTATGACTTGCCAAAACGTGGGTCGGTACGCAAGTCACTAGGAGAGTCGAAAAATGAATCGCGTTTTTATTCTCACGATGCCCAAAACTGACGCTGCGTCAAGGAGCGGCAAAATTAAGACCATCAGGTTTAAATATGTCCCATGAGACACAACAACTTTGTTCTCATGATGTCAAATTCCTAAGCACGTTGAAGAAACCTTTGCTGGGCCCAAGCGGATTGCTTGGGCCTACGATAAAATACTAGAGTGGCCCTCACAATCGCCGGGCGTCAACCCTATTAAAAACGTTTGATCCCTTGTAAAGAAGAAGCTCAGAGGATAGACTATGAGGACTTTGATTCAGTTGTATCGTGAGATTCGAAAAATTTGAAGATCAATGCAGTATGCGGAAAATCTCGCTGACAGCATGCCTCGAAGATGTCAGGCGATTATCGATGCAGGAGGCGATTGGACATCTTACTGAGGTAATTGTGCGGTTGTTAGCACACCAAAGAATATAGTGATGGCAAAAAATCTTCTCGAAACACATTTTTTCAAGAATACCAGCGGTCACGTTCTTACTTGACAGACTGTATAACGAGAATGCACTCGTACATGGTTTAGTCCTGTCATTATAGTCCAGTGTTCTATGGAGTCAAATGACTTTTCGTAATCTGTAAAGGCCATGTAAAGTTCAAGATTATATTCGGCTACCTAAACAATAAAACTAACGCATAATATATTACTTAGTACTTGATGCTTAAAGAAATTTGAAGCTTTAAACTTTTAATTAATGATCGTATAATAAACTTTTTATCGATTTACTCCTAAACTAGAAAGCTTTTTTTGCGAAAAGAACAATGCCTAGGGCTTTTACCCAGCTTGTAAAATAAATCTGTTTTTAATTCTAGACCAAATCGCACTAAATAAAGAAGATTAATACAGTAAAACAGTGATTCAGAGGATTCCTGGGTGAGAAAACGTTTAATTTTCTGTTAATTGACTTTAAATTGAAATCCGAAAGATTGATGTTTTTAACCTTCCCAATTCTTTTGTGTTGTGGCTCTTTGGCTAGACTTACGAGGATAAAAGTGGCTTTTAGTGAATAATATACTAGAAAAAAGCGTACAAGATAATACAGGGGTGCTCAAACTTGAACTGCTGGCGATCTACCTCAATATTGTTAGACTACGATCGATCGACTCTGAGAGGCTGCAAGTAAGTGTGATGCAGGATTGTCGTCTAGGTAGGGTGTATCGTGGCATAGATATTAGTTTTCCGCACAATATGCATTTTTTTAGTCAAGGTAAGTGTAGGTCTGCTCTAAAATGTCAATGGAAAAACTCATAATTATTCAAAATTGCGAGTTTATTGGTTCCTACAAAACAAACGAGTTCTAGTGTCTAAACTTAACTAAAGAGTGACTTTGGATATTGAAGCGTGGTACTGCATATCCTCAGCATACTTTTCATAAGATGGTACGTAATTACCGAGTGCTAATCACAAGCATGATGACATATGTTCGTCAGTTAGTCGATTGCGATATTTTGACTTAATTATCTTCATTTCCGAAAATGCAGACTCGCACAAGTAAGTTGACCCAAACATTGCCGTCAGTTGAAGGGCGATTTGCCTTAGATTCGGATATTTATCTTCAGATATAAAAAACCAGAATTTTGTATCAGATGCTGTGGCTTTGAGATGTATATCTGATATAATCTGCACTAACTCATTTTCAACAGAACATGAGTTCATGTTAAACTGACTTGCTATTTCAGTAGCTAATTCCTCAATGTTTTTACACGAAAAGGGATAACTCATAAATGATGCGATATTTGCCAATTTACTGAAATCATAAAAACGTATATCGAATTGGCCCAAAATATTTGATAATTCTGCCTCATAAATATCATAATTCAACTTGCTTTCAAAGACGGAAAATTTTTCAGATCCTTTCTTTCCAGTTGATCTATCATAAGTTGCAATTTACTTTTGAATGCGTTTATTGCGCTAATCATCTCAATAATAGTTTTTCCTTTACCTTGAAGCTCCAAATTAATGGTGTTTAAATGCATTGTGTTGTCTGTCAAAAATGCCAAATCAGTCAGCCATTTTCCGTTTTTCAGCATCTGAGTGTCATCACCTCTTTCGTCCAGAAAAGCTGTTATTTCGGGCAATAATTCTTGAAACCTTTCTAGGAATTTTCCGCGATTCAACCACCTGACGTCTGTGTGAAGAACTAAATCAGTGTGTTCAGCGACTCACTATCTTCCAACTGCAATTTAAAGAGCCGTCGTTGCAAGCTAGGTGCACGGATAGAATTCACAATTTTTATTGCAATGCCCATAATCTCCTCCATGTTTAGAACTTTTAAACACAAAACTTGTTGATGTATAATGCAATGGAAGGAGAAAAATGAAGGGAAATCATCACTAGCTCGACACAATGCCACAAAACCGTTTTCGTTTCCAGTCATTGCTGGTGCTCCATCGGTTGTAATGCACACTAGTTTATATATTGGTAGCTTGTAGTTTGTTACAAAATTGAAGAAAACGTCATATATATCTTCGCCACGGGTCTTTCCTTTCAGAGAAATCATTGTCAAAAACTCTTCCTTAGCCGACATGTCATTGAATACCATTCGAATAAAAATACACAGCTGAGTAGTGTCTGTCATATTGGTGGATTCGTCGAACTGTAAAGAAAAGTATGTACATTCCATGATATCATGTTTTAGTTTATCTGCCATGACCTGACTTATGACTTCAACACGCCTTGTGACAGTCGGACGAGATAACTGAAGTTCTCTATTAGCAGACATAATCTCTGTTTTATTTTTAAAATCTCCAAATAAAGTCTCACACGCTTCAATAAATGCTTCCTTCACAACCAATCCATCAGCACATGGTTTCTTATGTTTCGCCAATATATGAGATATTTTAAAATAAAAATTCTTCCTCCCAATCGTTATTAAAATGATAAGTTTTACTTTTCTTCGCCGCACTCATTTTGGACTATTTATTAATAAACTTTGTATCGATGTATCGCCTTCAAGTTACAACTCAGACTGACTCCTATTCGAAGTCTCGAATGTTCCCGTCAAACACGCCGCCCGAAGTTTCTAGAAAAATCGGCGGGAATCAAAAACGCGGCTTTTCTTTGACAAGTACCGCGCGTTCCTTTGATAAAGCCGCCTTTTGCCGCTAGCAGGGGGTTATTACGATAAAAGAAAGTGATGAGGGGGTTATTTTGGCCTAATTGTGGATCGAATAAATTTTAGTAGTTTATTCATTACATTTTGTTTTAGTTACCTAAAACAAAATCTGTGAATAGTTCTATATCGGGATTTTTTTCTCGAGATCGACTCAAAAAGCACTCGCGATCGACTTGTCGATCGCGATCGACCATTTGAGCACCCCTGAGATAATATGTTGTATATTGCAGATGTATTTGAAATAAAATCCGTACCTATTAACTTATAACTTCGCTTATAACTAGTCGATGTTGTTCATTAGAGAGATTTTGCAACGCTTATTTTTCACACGCCTTATCAGTATCTCAAGCATGCGCAGTATTAACGCGAAGGAATTGTACTGTCACACTACGGCAAACTCGCAATAAAATAAACTAAAAGTAAGGTTAGGTTAGCACTCATCTCCTATACTCTTAGGGGATTTTTTTTTCATTTATTTCATGGTTAAGCACACCTGTTATTAGTATTTGATGGGTCAACACAAGTTTCGAAATTAAGGTTGTGTCTAGCAGGTCTCTATTACTTGCTTTAATATTTCCAAGTTAATTCGAATATGCAATAAATAAAATTTCGTTTGAAATTAGCAGTACACAATAATTATCACCACTGCACCAAACATTTTATTTTTTCACTCATGACACAATGAATTTGCACGATGTTTCGTCAAAATCTCATTTGGCATTTCCAAGTGCTCCCGCTGCTGCTACTCGATACTGTGATCTTCCTGCTGCTGCCGCTCGAAGCTAACGTTCGCTCGCCTCTCTGTCTCGCTCTTTCTCTCTCTCTCTCTCTCTCTCTCTCTCTATATATATATATATATATATATATATATATATATATATATATATATATATACATGTAAAAAATTAAAAAAAATAAAAACTAAAAATATATTTATTCCTGCCAACAAATCATTACACTTTAAACTTAAACTTACTATTACAAGAACCAATACAGGAAAAGACAATTTCCCTAGCAGTAAAAACCAAATTACAAGGCAATAATACATTTTAAGCGATGCACAATTTTCTTAAAGAAGAATGTGCGTGCATCACCATTTCATAATCTACTATTAGTGCTTATTACAAATGTACTAAAACCATCTTATTTTATACATACTTTATTTATTTTCTCAATAATGATCTATTTTGTTATCAAGCAACCAGTTAGTCAATTTATTTTTTACCAACCTATTTTTTACTTTCAGTTCGTGAGGAATTATATATTATTATATATTATATTAAAATTCTCGGAGCAGAAAAAGATAGGGACCTTTGAGTAGCACTAAAGGAGGTATAATTGCTTCAGCGACAAAACCCTATCCAAATCGTATAGTTGTTCGGTAGGAAATCTTCGCGGTTTAAACAGTATTATTTTAGAACCCTTTTCTGGGCTATTACTAAAGACGAAGTTACCGAATCACGCACGGACCCCCAAACTACCAAGCCATAGCCTATCACTGACTCCACAAGTGCTTTATATACATATAACAAATATTTCTTGAGTAACCACTGCCTAATCTGATAAAACCTAAAATACATTTTTCGAATTTTATTTGTTATATAATCTGTGTGAGAATCCCATCTTAAATGCGAATCTAGGTATACACCCAAATATTTAATGTTATCGGTGGAGCAGATCTTCAGATTGCAATCACAAGCAGCAAGGTTATTACAGGCAGGTTCATGAATTTTTATAAAATTCTTGTCGGGATAATTCCTTTTATTAAACGTGAAGGCTATAAATTTTGATTTATCAATATTTAAGGTTAATAAGTTCAAATCCAACCACAACTTTACCTTACTCATAGCCAGTTCTGCCTTCTCAAAGACCCGGCCCCATATTTTATTCTGTAACATTATGAGAGTATCATCGGCATAACAAACCATGGATCCTTGAGATTAAATACGCAAAAGGGTATCTATGTATATTGTAAATAACAACGGCCCAAGCACTGTACCCTGCGGCACACCGCATTCAATTGGAAGTGATGAGCTCATTGATTCTCCTATTTTTACTTGTTGCGTACGTCCGATCAGATATGATTTTATTAGATCATACGGGATCCCTCAAATTCCAATATATTCAACTTTCTCCAACAATATGCGGTGCGACACAGTGTCAAAAGCCTTTGTCAGGTCCAAGAATATCAAAGGTGATTTATTGCCATTGTCGAGGTTCTCAGAAATATGGTTTACTACCCTTATAAGAGCATCTTCAGTGCCTAACTTCTGTCTAAAACCATACTGCGCATCGGATATTAATTTATTTTTATTTAAGTAATCGTCCAGGCGCAACTTGATACATTTCTCAATAATTTTACTCAGGTTGCTGATAATTGCAGTGGGACGATAATTCGTAATTTCGTTACTCGCACCACCCTTATGTATAGGCGTTATGGTACATTTCTATATATATATATATATATATATATATATATATATATATATATATATATATATATATATATATATATGTATATGTATATATATATATATATATATATATATATATATATATATATATATATATATATATATATATATATATATATATATATATATATATATATATATATATATATATATATATATATATATATATATATATATATATATATATATATATATATATAATATATATATATATATATATATTATATATATATATATATATATATATATATATATATATATATATATATATATATATATGTATATATACGAGGCTGGTTTGAAAAGTCCGTGCAAAGTCCGAGAGATGGCACCACCGGCGCGTATCGAGGTCATGTTTAGTTAGTAGCATCTCTTGAATGAACGCACACCAAGTTTCAGCCATATTGGTCTATTTCTTTGTGTTTGGCATTCGTGTGAATCAAGGAAGTCGAGTGATTTTCAAGAAATGGACGAAAAAGAATTTCGTGTGGTGATTAAACATTACTTTATGAAAGGCAAAACGCCTCAGGAGACTAAAGAGAAGCTTGATAAACATTATGGTGACTCTGCACCTTCGATTATAACAGTTTATAAGTGGTTTCAAAATTTTCGGACTGGCCATATGGGCACAAGTGACGCTGAACGTTCTGGACGGCCTGTGGAGGTTACGACTCCAGAAATCATTGATCAAATCCATCATATGGTGATGGATGACAGAAGAGTTAAGGTGCGTGAGATTGCTAGTGCTGTGGGCATCTCGACTGAACGGGTACATAATATTTTGTATAAACATTTGGACATGAGAAAGCTATCCGCAAGATGGGTGCCGCGATTGTTCACGCTTGACCAAAAACGGAATCGTGTGAAGTGTTGCAAGGATGGTTTGCAGCTGTTCCAGAAGAATCCGGAGGACTTTAAGCGTCGTTTCGTCACTGTGGATGAAACATGGATACATTACTATACTCTTGAGACCAAACAACAATTTAAACAATGGATTACCAAGGGGGAATCTGCACCAAAAAAGGCGAAGACCGTTTCTTCGGCCGGAAAGATTATGGCGACTGTCTTTTGGGATGCGCAAGGGATAATCCTCATCGACTATCTGGAAAAGGGTAAAACTATTACAGGTGAATATTATTCATCGTTATTGGACCGTTTGAAAACCGAGCTGCAAGAAAAACGCCCGCGATTGGCCCACAAGAAAGTCCTTTTCCATCACGACAACGCACCAGCACACACCTCAGCAGTTGTGGTCGCAAAATTAATGGAAATAGGATTCCAACTCGTTTCACATCCCCCCTATTCTCCAGACTTGGCTCCCTCGGACTACTATTTGTTCCCCAATTTGAAGAAATGGCTGGCGGGACAAAGATTTTATTCAAATGAAGAGGTGATTGCAGACACTAATGGATATTTTGCAGACTTGGACAAATCCTATTATTCGGAAGGGATCAACAAACCAGAACATCGTTGGACGAAGTGTATAAGCCTAAAAGGAGACTATGTCGAAAAATAAAAAAGGTTTACCCCAAACACATAAGTAGTTTTTATTTTTGCACGGACTTTTCAAACCAGCCTCGTATATATATATATATATATATATATATATATATATATATATATATTATATATATATATATATATATGTATATATATATATATATATATATATATATATATATATATATATATATATATATATATATATATATATATATATATATATATATATATATATATATATATAGAGTAAATAATCCTAATCTAAAAATTAGGTTATTTTCTCTAGAACAGAAAAAACAACTGTACACTGTATTTCTGAAAGTTATTAAATTGATGAATACTGGCATAGAAATTGGGAGTTCTAACTAATGTACTCCGAATACTTAATACCAACGCAATCAAGGATTCATCAAGCAAGACGTAGGACCTCAATGACCTCTGATTGTAAAACAGTATTGAGAGGTTATCAAAGTCGATGTTTTACTTGAACATTCATCAGCACAATGTCCTTTGACAATCAAAGGATTCTCAGGACAAAGATCAGAAAATTGTTACGTTTCCCGGAAAACCACAAAGACGGTTTCTAATTAAGTGTTCGTTAATGATATGGATATAACAAGTCTCAGAAGAATAAGGAAAAACTTATCTGTCGTTGAAATTGAACTTTTTTCAAGGTACATATATTTTGGGCTTAATATGTATTTCTTTTTGGATAGTACTTAAATAATGATCATAAAAGTAAATAATTTAATGATGAGTTCACAGGTGATTCTTTTTATTGGCCTTTCACATGTGCTGCAGCGAAATCTCTAAAACGCTACGTTGGTCTTGAATCCCTGTAAATTGTACTTAGTGGAAAACACAGTCCTGGGCAAATCACTCCAAAGGGATGAAGTTCTCCATATAAAAAACCACTTGAAAAGAGTTGTACGGGAAGCGATAACCTGAACTTCATACGGATGTAAAGTATTAGTGCACCTTGTATTTCTGGCAAGTACCGCGTAAGCGGGCTACATCCATCGAATCTTTTTCATGAAAATAAGTGTAGAATAGGCTCAAGTTGGTAATCGGTCTTCGATGTTCCAAGGAATCAGGTTGCTGATGAGTTCTGTGTCTCAATTAGACGAATACCTATCCTTTGAATAGAATTCAACAAATGCAGTGTATGTTTGGAAGTAGAGACCCAAACATGAAATCAGTATTTCATCGTTGATCGAATATGAGCTTTGTATAGAATTAACAGTTGTCGTGGAGTGTAAAGCTTTCTAGTTTTTGAGAAGCTCTCTTTGCTATTCATGCACCATGTTGATGCCAAGACATATTTGCTTCCAAATTAACGCCTAGCAAATTGAGGGACGATGCTAGAGGAATGGAGTGCCCCGACATAACTATATCGGGTTCAGAAACGTTAACTTTTTTAGAAAAAACTGCCGCCTCGATTTCTTTAGCGTTAAATTCTACCTGGTTACTGTCACTCCAGGATAGAATTTCTTCCAGGTCTTTGTTAAGTTAAACGACATCCTTTTGTCTACGGATATTTGCATGAATAGCCAATGTTCGAGCATTTAAAGTGAATGAAGAAATAAGCGTACTGTCATCTGCAAAGCTGTAGATTGGATTTTTGATCCTTTCCAGCAGATCGTTAATGTAAATAAGAAAAAGAGTAGGAGATAGTAATGAGCCTTGAGGCACCTCTACGTCGATAGTGAAGGTGTTAGAACGAAATTCGTGCTGCAATTCGTAAAGAACGCGAGAGCCATAAAAGTAAATATACAGATAATCTATTATGACCTTGATATAATACGGTACGACATAATAAATTTCATTTTAAGCAGGAAAAAAATATCACAAAAACTGAATAATGAATTTTTGGTGATACAAAATAGCAAACATTTTAAGGTGTGAGTTTTCTTCGGCCAGGCATTTTATATTATAACAAGAGGCTTGTTTACTTGTTGTTGTTTTTTTTAAATGACTGTACGGTTCCACTAAATGGCTAAGATTAATAGAGTAAAACTGATTCGGACAATTCATTAGTGAGATAAAGTCTAATTTTCTTTTAATTTTCTTTAAACTGAAATCCGAAAGATTAATGTTTCTAACCTTCCTAGCTCTTAGCTTTTGACATAACAAAATAAAACTTACTTTGGGTGAATAATGTTCCAGAAAAGAAGTTTTTAAAAAATATATTACATAATGTTTTTTATTTTCCTTACCAAAGGGAAAAATTGTATTCGTTAAACAATCACACTCCGAGATTTTTGCTTCTTTTCACGTTTTAGGGTTTCTAGATCACGAAAAACATAGTCACTAATGTCCGTCGCAATATCTTTTGTCGTACGGTGTGGCCATTCGAGTGGTGTAGTTTCAAAAATACCTACAGGTCTCAGGATTCATCCATTTTAAATATATATATATATATATATATATATATATATATATATATATATATATATATATATATATGTATATATATATATATATATTTTTAAATAATCCTGTTCAAATTTCGAAGAGATCTTCGGAGCCCGATTTTTAAAAAAAAAAAAAACCTAACCTAACGTAATCTAATCTAGCCTAACATAAAGTAAAGTAATGAAAAATTAGGAAATTAAAAGTAATCGTTTCTGAATCTAAAAGCCTTAAATATCACCCAACATAACCTAATCTAACCTAACACGATTTAACCAAACCTGATCCAATCCATCTAACCATCACCGGGGAGAATTATGCTTCACTACTGGACCGATTGAAGGACCAGGCGAAACGTCCACATCTGACAAAAGAGAAAGTGCTTTTTCATTACGATAAAGCGCCTTAACACACGTCTTGAGCTGTTGCTGCAAGACTCCATATTCTTCGGTTCGAAGTGCTTCCACAGCCACCGTATTCGCCAGATTTGTCTTCTAGCGATTATTTTTTTGCTTCCAAACCTAAAAAAATGGCTGGCTGGACCAAGATTCACTTCGATTGCTGAAGTTAAAGCTGAGACTAACAGTTATTGTGCAGATTTTACGTAATTTCGATGAAAGTTCGGAATCAACTGATACTTTTACTAAAATGCGAAGTAAACAAAGGTTCCCTCTACCGATTTTTTGTTGAATCGCCAGAATCGCATCTACCAAAAATGAATTATCGAGGACACGTTCTTACTTGACAGACTGTATATTCGGGTGGTCACAAGGTATAGGGGGTAAAATATTTTCATCGTAATGACGACCCCCCTAAAATTTGCCATTTGTCTAAAAAATAAGATTTGCACAGTTTTAGCTCAATTAGATAACGTTAACCCTTGCTTCATCGAGGTTAAAGCTGTAAAATTCGATTTTTTGCAAAAAAATCGGGGTTTTTCCTTCATAAAATGAAAACTATTCGTCCTAGAAACCTGACTCTTATTTCATTTCATAGAAAATGTTGTTGTCTTAAAGTTCTATTCCTACTACTTTTTTGTTATATATATATATATATATATATATATATATATATATATATATATATATATATATATATATATATATATATATATATATATATATATATATATATATATATATATATATATATATATATATATATATATATATATATATATATATGTATATATATATATATATATATATATATATATATATATATATATATATATATATATATGTATATATATGTATATATATATATATATATATATATATATATATATATATGTATATATATGTATATATATATATATATATATATATATATATATATATATATATATATATATATATATATGTATATATATGTATATATATATATATATATATATATATATATATATATATATATATATATATATATATATATAATATATCTCTTCTACCATATGGTGTAGGGTAGTTATATATTTTCCTTTTTCTCTTTCAATCTTCACCTATAAACTGCTTCCATCTATCTCCCCACCATCCAAGCTGTCTTTATTGTATAGATTCCATAATTGCTTGTACTCTCAGCCTTCTCTTTATTTCTGTATTCCTTATTCTGTCTTTCCTTGTAACTCCTTGTACTGCTCTCAGGTATTTCATTTCAACGGCTCGTATCTTGTTTTTCTTCCTGTCTGTTAGGGTCCATGATTCGCATCTATATGTTAGGATTGTCCTATAAATTGCTTTGAAAACTTTTATTTTTGTTTGTTTCGTCACGTCTTTCTTCCTCATGAATTTCTTATTCACTGCGTAGTAAAGTTTGTTCGTTTTTTTCGATACTTTTATTAATTTCTTTGTCTTGTTTTCCAGTTTCGTCCATTACCACTCCCAAATCCTTGTATTGTTCCACTTGTTATTTTATTCCCTTCTATGTTTCGTTTGTTGGTTTTCCATTGTCATTACTTTTGTTTTATCTATATTAATTTTCATACCTTCTTCTTTAAACGCTTTATTCCAAATATCGAGGTTTACTTGTAATTATCTTTTACTTTCCCCCACCAGTATAATATCATCAGCAAAAGTCGCTTCAGATATTTCTATTCTTTTTAGCGTCCAGTATCCAACTGTCATTCTTTTCACTTTTATTTCGCATTTCTTGATTATTTCATCCATATATACAGTGAGCAATGTTGGACTCAAGCTTCCTTAAGGCAGGGAGGAAGCTTGAACCACTTTTTTGTTAAAACTTTTATATTTGAAGATATTCATCCGGACATGATTCGAATCCTCAAATTCGACCTTCGACCTGTTTGGAAAACGAAAGGGAAAAATGGCAACAAAGATACTTAACTCAAATACTTTTGTCCATTTTTTGTTTCGTTTGTATTATAAACAATTATACAAATACATTATTATACAATATACGATAAGACATAAAATTGTCATTTGTTTAACTTTATAAATAATTTTACGAATTACAAGGTAGTGAGTACCTATGTAGTTCTATTCTTTAAAAGGTTTGTTTTTGTTACAAAAAAGCTATTGCTAAGGATCCTTTTATCAGAGAATTCTACCTGGAGTGTCATAAGCCACACTCCTTCTTTTTTGTTCCTTGTCTGGGATGTGCAGGAAGAAGTCAGAGAGTTTTAGTTTATGTTTGTCTTTCAAGCACGTTCGTTTAGTGACTTTTCTGTGAAGTTTGCTGGACAATGTCTTCTACAGCATCAACGATCCATCCATGCTTGTTCGTGTTAGAGTTTAAGGCAGAAAGAAATGGTGTATTTAATCAGCCACATGTCTCATCAAATCAGTGGCAGTAAATTACCATCTAATTGTCAAGTTTTACGCAGCTTATTTTATAATATAGGACAAGTGAAACTAAACACCAGAGAAGCTGCAAGACTTACAATACAGGAAGTTTTCATTTCTCGGGAGAAAGCTAAGATACCAAACATCTGAAAGATTGTGTTGTAAAATTAAAAAAACTGTACGAAGAGTGGAGAAAACTGCAAAAAAAAAAATGCTAAAAGATCTAAAAGCACAGCGCAAAATAAAAAAGTAGAAGCTTTCAAGTCATTCAAGTCACAGACATTTGTTTATTTGTAATCAATATTTATGTAAAAGCGTGGATCAACGCCCCCAAACCCACTTTGCCCCCCAACCAAGAACAACAATTGTTAAAATCTTTTGTGAAATACAGACAAATTGATAAAGAACTTGCAGACAATTCACTGACTAAAATAATAAATCATCTGTGGTATCTCAATTCAGCACTAGTCTCATTTTTATTTTTTGATGAAACTTTAGAAAAAAATGTCAAAACAAGCATGTCTGCAAAATGTCTAAAATTAATTTCTGTTGAAGAAAAAAGTTACGATGATATTGATGTAAAAGCAAGGCTCAATCTCGAACAAGTGGATGATTTATTGGACAAAACAATTGTTATTTTGTTTCTCATCAAACTCCAAATTTTTCAAGTGATTTGAAATTTATACAAACTTTTTAAATACCGATCCCGATAAATGGTGTGACGATTCACACTGTTTAAAAGCTAACAAAATGGTAAACAGTTTTAAGGTTGTTAGTGACACAGCTGAATGAGGTGTAAAATTAATTCACGACTTCAATTCCTGTTTGACGAAAGATAAAGAATAACAGCTGTTTCTGTTACAAGTTGTATCTGAATGTAGGAAAATTTTTCCTGACTCTTCAAAGGCCACCTTATCTAAGCCATTACCACCTTGATTGATAATAAATTGTAAATGTAAATAATAATAATAACTTCTTTCCTTTATACCTCTTTCCTTTTCTATAACTAAACTTTAAATAATAAAATGTATTTGAATATTATTTTTTCCCATTTTTATTCCTTTTTACTTTTCTTTTTTTCCTAAACCCTCCATTTTCAATTTGGATTTTGCTCTATTTACTTTTGAAAACAGTTTTAACTAAACCCTTTGTCATGTACATATTGAAAAAATAAATAAAGCAAAATCTAGAGTGCCGATGTAATTGAATCTTGCAATGTTTTTAGACATTTTCATAAAAAATCAATTTTCAAAAAAGGTCAAGGCACGGGTTAACGTTATCCAATTTCATTTCTTAGTCAGTTGGCAACTTTTAGAATGGTCCCCCCAAAAAAATTCGAATTTTTGTGACCACCCTATTGTATATATATATATATATATATATATATATATATATATATATATATATATATATATATATATATATATATATATATACATTCCTGGACAAAATTAACGCAACAATATATTAAATCATACAAATCTCTATAATGAATTAATTTTAATAATTTTTTATGAATATTGGTTACACTAAAAGTTAGAAAAAACTTATTCGGATACTTTAAAAATGCAGTGCAGCGTTTATGCGCCTAGGCATGCTTCTAATTAAATTTTGGATAAAATCTTGAGGAATTTGCTCCCATTCTGTGATAACTGCATTTTCAAGTTCCCTCAGGTTTCTAGGTGCAGGTATATGACGTTTCACATTTTTCTTAAGGTGATCCCATACATGTTCTATCGGATTCAGATCCGGGCTTTTTGGTGGCCATTGCATAATCGGTATATCAACTTGATTAAGATAATCGAGTACCTTCCTAGCCACGTGAGGTCGAGCGTTGTCTTGCATAAACAGGAAATTGGGCCCCACAAAATGACCGAAAGGCATCACATGTTCTTTTACAATATTCTCAAGATGGTAGTCAGCATTCATGGAACTCGTACGGACAGGAACTAACTCTGTGCGAGCATCAAAGCAGATGCGACCCCAGAACATAACAGAGCCACCGCCGAATGGAATCCTTGCAGAGATATTGCAAGGAGCAAATCTCTCTCCTGGTCTTCGCCATACTTGCTCACGACCATCTGGATGTTTTAGACTAACCCTAATTTCATCTGTGAAGAAAACTTGTTTCCAACCATCCACAGACCAGTTTTCGTGATTTCGAGCAAAACGTAACCTGGCAACTCTGTTCTCTCTAGTAAGCAAGGGCGCAGTGGCTGATCTCCTACTGTTTAATCCAGTTTCATATAACCGTATTGTAACTGTTTTAGAAGAAATTGTGACATTGCGAACAGCTTCGAGTTCGTTTCTTATTACAGAACTAGTGACAGTTCTGTTTCTTAAAGCATATTGTTTTATAAAACGTTCATCTAGGTCGCTACTGCATCGTTTTCGCCCTTGCCCTAGCCTTCTAGAATAAGTTCCTACTTCATTTAAGCGTCTTACCATACAACTTATTGGGGAACGATGTTTGCCTAACAAATTGGCAACATAACTCTGACAATATCCCTCGTCTAATAAAACTGAGGCTTGCACTACCTCGTGTTCAGTTAAATTCCTTGTTCGATTCATTTATCTAATTCTTCGGGGTCAAAAAATAAAACAGTCTACCACAAAAACGTATTACCTTTGAAAAAGGGAACAATGCATAAGCTTACTTTTAAAGAAAATCTATCGCATTATTACAGAAAATTGTTTATCTTCTAAAAAATTCTTTAAAACTGTAAATCTAAACGAATTGTTTTGATTTCTGTCATGAACAATGAAACAAAATATGCATAGCCTACTATTCAAATACTCGATAAACTTTAAAACTGACATAAGAAAAAGATAAATTAATTTTCAGATTGTTGCGTCAATTTTGTCCAGGAGTTTATATATATATATATATATATATATATATATATATATATATATATATATATATATATATATATATATATATGTATATATATATATATATATATATATATATATATATATATATATATATATAAAGCGATTCACGTTGCTCTTGAATCGCTGTAAATTGTACTCGGTGGGAAAAACAAATTAAAAATTATTCCAAAGGGATGACGTTCTCCATATAAAAGATTGCTTGAAAAGCGTTGTACGCGGAGTAACAAGCTGAACCTCGTACGGATGCGAAGCACCAGCGCGACGTGTATTTCTAACATGCACCGCTTTGGGAGGAATTAAGCGGGCTACATCCTTCGAACACTTTCCATGAAAATACTTGTAGAACAGACTCAAGTCGCCAACCGTTCTTCGATGTTCCAGCGAATCAAGGCCGCCGGTCAATTCCGGGTCCCCAATCAGACGGACCGCTCTTCTCTGAACAGAATCCAACAAATGCAGTGTATGTTTGGGAGCGGAGCCCCAAACGTGGGAGCAGTATTCCATAGTTGGTCGAATTTGGGCTTTGTAAAGAATTAACAGTTGCTGTGGGGTGTAAAGCTTTCTGGTTCTAAATAATATTCCCAACTTTTGAGAAGCTCTCCTTGCTATGCCTGCAACATGTTCATGCCAAGACATATTTGCTCCCAAACTAACGCCCAACAAATTGAGCGACGATGCTAGGGGAATGGAGTGCCCCGACATAACTATGTCGGGTTCAGCAACGTTAACTTTTTTAGAAAAAACTGCCGCTTGGGTTTTTGTAGCGTTAAATTCCACTTGGTTACTGTCACCCCAAGATAGAATTTATTCCAGGTCTTTGTTAAGTTGAACGACCTCCTGCTGTCTGCGGATATTCGCCTGAGCAGCCGATGTCCGAGCGTTCAAGGTGAATGAAGAGACAAGCGTACTGTCATCTGCAAAGCTATAGATTGGATTCCCGGTCTTTTCCAGCAGATCGTTAATGTAAATGAGAAAGAGAGTAGGAGACAGTATGGAGCCCTGGGGCACACCGGCGTTGATAGTGAGGGTGTTAGAAAGAAATCCGTCGACCGCCACTCGTAAAGAACGCTCTCTGAGGAAACATGAGAGCCACACAAACAGAACCTTTCAGATATACCATAAGAGCGTAACTTAGCCAACAGTCCACCGTGCCAAACACGGTCGAATGCCCTGGACATATCAAGAGCAACCGCTCGAGATTCTCCAAAGTGTTCAATTGCGTTGTTCCAAACATGTGCTACATAAGTCAGAAGATCTCCTGTTGATCTATGTTTACGAAAACCATATTGGTGATCGCTAATAATATTGAATCGTTCAAGATATTTTAGAAGATGCTCATTGATAACCTTTTCCATGACTTTTGATATTATTGAAAGCAGTGCAACTGGTCGGTAGTTATTTGGCAAGGTCTTCTTACCTTTTTTAGGTATCGGCTGAACCGTGGCACATTTCCAGCAGGACGGAAATATTCCCTTTCTGTAGGATAGGTTAAAAAGTCTACAGAAAACTGGTGTTAGTTCCCTTGCACAGTTTTTGAGAACTATGGCAGGTATTCCGTCAGCGCCAGAAGCCTTCTTGGTGTCTAGCTTCATTAAAATACGCTTTATGATGCGCTGTCTAAAGACAACATCGGGCATCCTTGACTGCAATATGGGAATAGTAGGTGGTGTTTTTCCTTGGAAATCGACAGTAGAATGTGAAGCAAAGAGTTCAGCCAACAAGTTCGCTCTCTCAACAGGTGTGGTTGCAATGGAATTATCTGGCCGTGTGAGTGGTGGTATGGTGGATTTGGTAAAATTTTGACTAACTGCCTTAGCGACTGCCCAAAAGGACCTGGAATTGTTGGGACAAGCGAGAAGTTTGTTTCTAATTCGTTGATTGTGTGCCTCCTTGGTTTCGTCGATAATTCCCTTGCATCTGTTCCGGGCATGAACAAAGATGTGGGGCTGCAGTCTTTTTTTTTTTTAATTTTAGTTTTAAGTAAACCAACTATGGTAGTTCCATATAGTTGTTTAATAGTGGAAAAAACCCATTTCTAGAAGAACAAAGACAGGAGGAGTCGCGACTGACTAGTTAGGAAAAATATATACTCTCAGACTGCAGCCCCACTAAATTGAGAATATATTTATATATATATATATATATATATATATATATATATATATATATATATATATATATATATATATATGTATATATATATATGTATATATATATATATATATATATATATATATATATATATATATATATATATATATGTATATATATATATATATATATATATATATATATATATATATATATATATATATATATATATATATATATATATATATATAATAAAAGACTGTTTTTAGTCAATTTCCACTGGTTTATTTAAATTGCGATGACGCGTTTCGCTGTCGATGCAGCTTCTTCAGATCTACATTTTACACTGTCAAGTTAGGTTTAATATTCACAGTTTTATATAATTTCTTAATTATAATATTACACCTAATTAAATTACATTGATAGTATTGGAAAATCCACACAGATTTGGAGTTAAGAGAATAAATTCAATAATGGTGAATTGCTTAAATCTACCTGGTCGTTGAGTAAAGTACCTGTAGTCCTTAATCGATTTATTTGCATAGTCTCTAAAAGGTTTAGTTTTATACCTTTTTGTTGGGTGTGTAAAATTTTGAAATTCTTGTTAAATGTGTGATTTTCTGTTAATAGATTGATGTCAAAAACTTATTTCCAAGTGTTCCTCCAGACGAAACAATAATTTTAATAGAGAACCTATTAACAAAAAACAAAGTAAATGAAGTTATAAAAATGGACATAATTAATTTATTAAGAACTTGCCTAAAGCAAAATTATTTTTCATTTAACAATACATTCTACAATAGTAAGGAAGGGTTAATTATGGGGAGTCCATTAAGTCCATTACTTGCCGAAATTTTCATGGACAGTATTGAAACAATGATATTTAACAACCATAACAACAATAGTAGTAATTGCCTATACTGGTATCGATACGTAGACGATATAATTGTATGCTTTACAGGTACGGACAGACAATTAACTCACTTTTTACAGTATATTAATTCTTTACATAGAAATATCAGTTTTACAATGGAAGAAGAAGTCGAAGGGAAAATCAATTTCCTAGACTTAACAATCAGTAAAGCCAGGAAAAAACATGAATTTGCAATATATCACAAACCTTGTCATACAGATACCACAATTCCCAATAGTTCTCATCATCCTAACCATCATAAACTTGCCGCTTATCATAGTTTTATACATAGACTAACTAATATCCCCTTATCAGAAGAAAATTTTTACTAAAGAATTAAACTACATAAAACAAGTAGCCGTTAACAACGGTTATTCGGTTACTTTAATCAACAGTATCGTTAAGAAAAAACTTAGAAACAAGGCTATCTCAGAAATATACCCACGTTTTAAGGACAGAAATACCACTTTTAAATGCTTAACCTATTTCGGCAAACCAACGGAAAAACTGGGGAAATTTTTAAATCAAAAAAATATCAACATAGCGTACAAGACTAACAATACTATAGGGAAATACCTTAAAAACTACAAACCACAAATCAATAAAGACAACAAATCAGGGGTTTATCAATTAACATGTGGGTCATGTCCTAAAACATACATCGGACAAACTGGACGTACATTTAGACAAAGAATTACAGAACACGAAAAAAGTTTCATCCATAGAAAATCTAATTCAACATATGCTAATCATCTATTAACAGAAAATCACACATTTAACAAGAATTTCAAAATTTTACACACCCAACAAAAAGGTTTAAAACTAAACCTTTTAGAGACTATGCAAATAAATCGATTAAGGACTACAGGTACTTTACTCAACGACCAGGTAGATTTAAGCAATTCACCATTATTGAATTTATTCTCTTAACTCCAAATCTGTGTGGATTTTCCAATACTATCAATGTAATTTAATTAGGTGTAATATTATAATTAAGAAATTATATAAAACTGTGAATATTAAACCTAACTTGACAGTGTAAAATGTAGATCTGAAGAAGCTGCATCGACAGCGAAACGCGTCATCGCAATTTAAATAAACCAGTGGAAATTGACTAAAAACAGTCTTTTATTATATATTTATAATGAATTTCCATCAAGTAGAAGCTACAACAATCCAATATATATATATATATATATATATATATATATATATATATATATATATATATATATATATATATATATATGTATATATACATGTATAAGCGTATAACAGAAATAATCATTAGTCAAAAAATTTAAGTAAAATATTTTTATATAAATTTTTTGTAAAAATTAATAAATATTTTTTTTATTGAAAAAAATGACTGCAGAGTTTTTAAATTATTAGTCGTATTTATATTTATAACAGTTAAATATTTATTTTATGGTATGTACTAGGATTATTGATATTGTGTTAACTTTGTAGCGAGCATGCCGATGTAAACTTTTGCACTAAATTGAAAAACACAGAGAGCGTATATTTACAGTTATTTATACTTCGACCATCACCTACCTTATCGCGCTTATTTGCAACTTTTTGGCGAGACAAGAAAAATTAAATGAAATATTTTTAGTTTATTGAAACAGTTATATATGATACCAAAGTTATAGATGGTATAGTTTTAATAGCACTCCATTAGATGCTGGGAAGTAGCCAACATAGGTTAGGGTATATTCAGAGCATATAAAAAATAACGCCCCTTAGAAACAGGGCTTTTTTCATTAAGGGTTCGATTTTTAAATTGGGTGTAAATTTTTAGAGATTTACTCTAGGCAAGGGTTCTTTATGGTAAAAAAAATGTTTTTTAAAGTTTCACTGCTCGAAAGGGTTTTTCTTTGTAAAAAATCTCTCCCTCCCTCTCATCGATTTATAGTTCTAGACCTTTTTTATTTGGTGTCCTCCTCTATAAAACTTCACCTTTAATGTAATTTTTTTTTCTTAAACCGTTTGCATCCGTATGACCCCTAGACCCTTGAACCTGACAATGTCACTGATATATATATATATATATATATATATATATATATATATATATATATATATATATATATATATATATATATATATATTTAATATATATAAAATGCAACGTCTCTCTGTCTGTCTGTCTGTCTGTCTGTCTGTCCGTTAGTGCGCTTATCACTGGAGAACCACTTATCCGATTTACGTACTTCTTTTTTTAAAACATACACATGTTCTCTGGCCAGGTTATAGGCTATATTTTATTCCGATAGGTAGCATAAGGAATGAGTAGTGACGTAATATAGTGAATGAAGTCGGAAAAAAGTTTGCTGCTAGCGCGTTCCATTGCAATATACAGCCTAAACCATTAAATATGGAGCAATATTATGTAGCAGAGAATATCTATAATCTATAATATATATAAAATGCAATGTCTATCTGTCTGTCCATTAGTGCGTTTATCACGCGAAAACCACTTATCCGATTTATGTGTCTTTTTTTTAAATTCATACATATATTCTTTGGCCAGGTTATATAATAATAATAATAATCTATATCTATAATATATATAAAATGCAACGTCTCTCTGTTTGTCTGTCTGTCCGTTAGTGCGCTTATCCCTTGAGATCCACTTATCCGATTTACGTGATTTTTTTAAATTCATACATATGTTCTCTAACCAGGTTATAGATATATATTTTATTACATCTATAATATATATAAAATGCAACGTCTCTCTGTCTGTCTGTCTGTCTGTCCGTTAGTGCGCTTATCACTGGAGAACCACTTATCCGATTTACGTACTTTTTTTTTAAAAACATACATATGTTCTCTGGCCAGGTTATAGGCTATATTTTATTACGATAGGTAGCGTAAGGAATGAGCAGTGACGATAATAGTAAATGAAGTCGGAAAAAAGTTTGCCGCTAGAGCGTTTCCTTGCTATACACAGCCTAAACCATTAAATATGGAACAATATTATGTAGCAGAGAATATCTATAATCTATAATATATATAAAATGCAATGTTTCTCTGTCTGTGTATCTGTCCATTAGTGCGTTTATCACGCGAGAACCACTTATCCAATTTACGTGTCTTTTTTAAATTCATACATATATTCTTTGGCCAGGTTATATAATAATAATAATCTATATCTATAATATATGTAAAATGCAGCATCTCTCTGTCTGTCCGTTAGTGCGCTTATCACTGGAGAACCACTTATCCGATTTACGAGCTTTTTTTTTAAAACATACATATGTTCTCTGGCCAGGTTTTTTATCTATAATATATATAAAAAATGCAACGTCTCTCTGTCCGTCTGTCTGTCCGTTAGTGCGTTACGTTCTTTTTTTTTTAAAACATACATATGTTCTCTGGGCAGGTTATAGGATATATTTTATTGCGTTAGGTAACTTAAAGAATAAGCAGTGACGATAATACTGACTCAAGTCGGAAAAAAGGCTATCGTTAGCGCGTTCTCTTGCAATATACTGCCTAAACCATTAAATATGGAATAATATCATGCTGCAAAGAATATAGTATATATAAAATGCAACGTCTTTCTGTCTGTCTGTCTGTTAGTGCGCTTATCACTTGAGAACCACTTATCCGATTTAAGTGTTTTTATAAATTTATACATATGATATGTTCTATATAATTCGACATAAGCCTAGGTAATGGGAGATAAGGTGAGATAATTGGAGATAGGTATAAATAATGGGAGATAAGGAGAAATAATGGGAGATAAGCAGAAATAAGTCTAGGTAATGGGAGTTATGGTGAGATAATCGGAGATAAGGAGAAATAATAGGAGATAAGGAGAAATAATGGGAAATGAGCAGAGATAAGCCTAGATAATGGAAATTATGTAGAGATAATGGGAGATAAGGAGAAATAATGGGAGATAAGGAAAAATATTGCAAGATAAATCGAGATAAGCCTGGATAATCAGAGATAAGGTGAGATAATGGGAGATAAGTATAAACAATGAGAGATAAGGAGAAATAATGGGAGATAAGCAGAGATAAGTCTAGGTAATGGGAGTTATGGTGAGATAATGGGAGGTAAGAAGAAATAATGGGAGATAAGGATAAATATTGCGAGATAAGTCGAGTTAAGCCTAGATAATGGGAGATAAGGTGAGATAATGGGAGATAAGGAGAAATAATGGGAGGGTAAGGAGAAATAATGGGAGATAAGGAAAAATAATGGGAGACGAGCAGAGATAAGCTTAGATAATGGAAATTATGTAGAGATAATGGGAGATAAGGAGAAAAAATGGGAGGTAAGGGGAAATAATGGCAGATATTTTATTACGTTAGCTAACATAAGGAATAAGCAGTGACGATGGTAGTGAATCAAATCCACGCGAGCGGAGCCGCGGGCACGGCTAGTATATATATATATATATATATATATATATATATATATATAGTATATATATATATATATATATATATATATATATATATATATATATATATATATATATATATATATATATATACGAGTATATATATAAAATAATTTTTCTGTTGAACCTTTTGTTTACATAAACTTGATTGGTTTTTCTTGGGTACTTAGGTTCTTTTGGAAAACACAAACTAGTTTATTTGACGTTTCGCCTTATTTTTTTTAGGCATTTTCAAAAATTCTTTATTTTTTAATATTCATTCTCTAGTTAACTGTTGAAATGCCAAATTATGTTAGAAACTAAGTAGTACAGCTAGACTGTGAACTACGAGTGCAAGTTCTTTGATCACGACTGTACATTTAATTCAAAAACAGGGTCGATACTATTTCGTAAAACCAGCAGTCATTCAAAACAAAAATTTATGGTTAATACGCACAAATTATATCTGTAAGTGTGTTTTTTCTATTTTCGTATTTGATCAATTTTTAATTAATCTTAATATTTAAATACATTTTACCAATTTTGAAACTAAATGTCTTCACCAGCATAAAAAGAATTAACAAGGAATATATAAAAATTAACTCTACTCTGGACGGACAACTTCACACGTATATTTAGTATTTGAAACGTTCCATTTAACTACAACATAAATGTATATATATGTACCCTTATATCCTAAATATTTTTGGAATGTGTCTGTTTTATGTTGGGAAATTATCGATAAAACGTTGTACCTATCGAGGTATATATATATATATATATATATATATATATATATATATATATATATATATATATATATATATATATATATATATATATATATATATGTATATATATATATATATATATATATATATATATATATATATATAACACATGGGCTGAAAAGTCCCGGGCCTAACAAAGAAAACACGGTTTTTTTTTTTTGGTTCAAAATTAGCTTTATTCATCAACGTAATCTCCATCAAGAGCAACGCAATCATTCCAGCGCCGCTCTAACATTTCAATACCACTTTTGTAGAACGATTTATCTTTTGCCTCAAAATAGGCCTCAGTTTCAGCGATAACCTCTTCATTCGTGCGAAATTTCTTACCGGCGAGCATTTTTTTCAGGTCTGCGAACAGCCAGTAGTCGCTGGGAGCCAAATCTGGCGAATACGGTGGATGTGGGAGCAATTCGAAGTTCAATTCATGTAGTTTTGCCATTGTTTTGATTGACTTGTGACACGGTGCGTTGTCTTGATGAAACAAAATTTTTTTCTTTGCCATATGCGGTCGTTTCTTTGTAATTTCGGCCTTCAAACGCTCCAATAACGCTCTATAATATTCACTGTTGATGGTATTTCCTTTCTCAAGATAGTCGATGGGATATTACACCACGCACATCCCAAAATACCGAGGCCATAACCTTTCCAGCCGATTGTTGTGCTTTCGGGCGCTTTGGACGAGGTTCACCAGTTGCTGTCCACTCAGATGACGATCGTTTTGATTCCGGAGTGAAGTGATGGATCCATGTTTCATCCATTGTCACATATCGACGCAAAAATTCCGGTTTGTTACGTTTAAACATGGCCAAACACTGCTCAGAATCATCAACACGTTCTTGTTTTTGATCAACAGTGAGCAAACGCGGCACCCACTTTGAACAGAGCTTTCTCATAGTCAAATGCTCATGCAATATAAAGCCAACACGTTCTTTTGATATCTTTACGATGTCAGCTAACTCACGCAACTTCACTTTTCGATCATTCAAAACGATTTTATGGATTTTTTTGATGTTTTCTGGTGTTACCGCCTCATTTGGACGTCCACTGCGTTCTGCATCATCGGTGTCTCTACGACCACGTTTGAAGTCAGCAAACCAACGTTTTATTGTTGTTTCTGATGGAGCGGAGTCCCCATAACACTTTTCAAGCCATTGCTTCGCTTGAACGGTATTTTTTCCCATCAAGAAGCAGTGTAAAATTAAAACACGAAATTGTTTTTGATCCATTGTTTTGAAAATAACAAAAGTAGCGTCACTCTTAGCACAATAACTCACAAACTAATGAATAGAATATCATGAAATTTTAACAGCGGTCTTTTGAAGGTTAATATTAACTGAAAAAAAGGTGACTGCAATAAAACTAGCGCCATCTATGTGTTAGGCCCGGGACTTTTCAGCCCATGTGTTATATATCATCATTAGCGTATTCCTTCCATAGTCGGATGTAAGCCTCCCCAAGTTCTCTTCAATGAACTTTGTTGTTTGCTTTTTGCATCCAGTCGTATCCCGCCAATCTTTTTATGTCGTCCGTCCATCTCGGCTGTGATCTACCTCTGCATCTTTTGTATTTTCTAGGCCTTCAATCAACTGTACGGTGTGTTCATCTGTTATTATTCAACCTTGCGATATGCCCCGCCCAATTTCACCATAATATACATATTGGTTGTATTACATCTGTCACTTTTGATCTTGGAGTCTAATATTTAGCATTCTCCGCTCCATGTCTCTTTCTTTCAACTTCTATTAATAGTTGCTGGCTGTTATCTTCACTTTCGTTGGTCAAATATTTGATTTTAGTGAAGTTTATTTTTAGACTTATTTCTCGAGACTTATTATTTAATTCCATCAGCATTTCTTGTAATTTTTCTTTTGTGTTGGCGATTAGAGTGGTACCATCTGCGAACCTTAAGTGATTTAATCGTTCACGGTCTATTAGTATTCCTTTATTTTCCCACTTTAACGATTTGAACAGCTTTGGGGATATCGGGTCGCCTTGTCTAATTCTTCTTTTAATTTTGATTTTATTTGTTTATTTCTTCAAGCATTATATGTGATGTATCATTTTTATATGGATATTCAAGGACACAACTCTCCATTTTCGACTCTGCTGTTATTTAACGCGTTAAGGACTGCCCATATATCTACCGAATCAAATGCTTTTTCCTAGTCAACCGTTGCTATCCACATTTGCTTTTTCCACTAGTCGAACTGTTTGAACGTGGTCCAAATTGCTGTATTCCCGTCTAAATCCCGCTTGTTCACGTGGTTGATAACTGTCTAATCGATATGTTGTTGTTTTACTTTCTATCAGGCACCTGTTAAATATAGTTTGAAGAGATTGTATTATCGATACCCCTCCATACCCTATTATTTCTATAGTTACTTTTTCATCCTCTGAATCTTTGTTGTTGTGCATATGTTGTATGGCGTTCATTATTTTATCCGTTGTTATATCGGGAATTTCTCTAGATCTCACATTTCTTACTAACACTCTATTTCCTTCTTCTTTTCCGTGTTTGATAATTTTTCTCTGCAGCTTCCTTTATCTCGTTGATTTGTGCGATCTCTTGGTTATCGCTATTTACAAGTTTTATTATTTGATGACTCCATTCATTTGTTTGTTTAAGTATTTCAAACTTTTTCCCTCTTTCAGGGTTTCTTCTATTTTCGAGTTTTTGTATTGTCTGACGTCGTCTCTGATCTTTTCTTTATTTTTTTTGTCTATTTCTGCCAGGTCTAATTTGTCATTTGTAGGATGATTTCTTAATAGTCTTCTCTATTTCATGAAATTTTGTGTCTCTTTACTTAATTTTTGTGTTTCGTCTTTTTTCGATGTTGCTATTTGTATTGTAGTCATAAGTAAGCTGTTGGTTATTTGTACGTTTACTTCATCACGTTTTGTTTGGTGTATATGTGTTTTATATGATTTTCCAGTGATTGTCAATATTCGTCTGTGTTTTGCTTCATTATTTCTGTTAATGTCTTTATCTTTGTATCGTTATCAATCTATGTCTTTCCTGCTTCAGATTTATTCTTATTATTGCTCTGAGCATATCATGGTCACTACCAATGCTTATCGTATTCAGGACTGTCGTGTCGATTATAATATTCTTGTCATTTGATAAAACATAATCAATTTCGTTTCTTGTTATACCATCGTCTATGTTCTGGCTTTTGGAAAAATATGTTGATAACATGCAAGTTATTTTCGTTGAAAAAATTTAATAACATTCCTTCTCTGCTGTTCCTCGTACTCAAATCAAATTTCCCGGCACTCTTTTTTATTCGTTAGTTTACCTATTTTGGCACTGAAGTCGCCTATTATTATGATATATCTTGTTTGGTGGTGTAGCAATGCTTTTTTTATGTCTTCGTAGAATTGGGAATTTCTTCTTCCTCGCTGTCTGATGTCGGTGCATATACTTAACATTTGCAACTTCTATTCATCTGTATATCTACTGAAAACATTCTTTCCGATATGGCTTTGAAGTGAACAACATTATCTGCTATTATTCTATGTATAAGTACACCAACTCCTACAATTTTCTTAGTTATATTACCTCTATAGAAAAATTTATGGCCACTTTTTAGGGTGATGCAGGACTCTTCTGTTCTTCTTACTTACGCTGAACCTAACACAGTCCATTTTATGGTTTTTTTAGTTCTTCTTCTAATTCGATCATTTTTTCTTCGGATCCTAAAGTTCTTGTGTTGTAAGTTGCTATGTACCATTCTGTTCTTTTGGGTTGTCTATATGTTGTGGGTATACGACTGTGTTTTACTTTCGAATTTTTGTCCCCCCAGAACTGACTGAAAGGGCAGTGCCGTCTGGGTGCTGAGTTTTGGAAATTCGACATTTTTATTTTGCCATTTCCTTGTCGTGCCGGCCCAACGTGTCGAGAAGGAGTGGGGAAGTTCGAAAGATGGTATGTGGTGAAGGATTAATGTTTTTAGGATCTGATGTCCCCCCGTATTAGGAAGTGGGAGGACACCAAGCCTGACGTTGGCAGGGTCGCGTCGTTCAAGTATATTTGTCCTCTGCTGGGATCGCAGAAGAGTATATACCCACTACCATATATATATATATATATATATATATATATATATATATATATATATATATATATATATATATATATATATATATAAGGTATAATGAAGATTAACAGAATCTAATTGATAAAGCTTTTAAAAACTAAACATATAATCAAATGCGATGTTCGAGTTCAAAAAAAATTCCATCAAGCTGCCAGTTTGTTGATGATAAATTAGAGAATATGTTGTTAATAGGAAATAAATTCGTCTCTGTCAAAAAGCAGCCTGTATCTCAGATGTTTTTTCCCACTTCATAATACTGACCAATTTTATTTTTCTTTTATAATCCGTTTCTTGCTTAACCCCGACGCGAAATCATTACCTATGGAATAATCAATCATTTTTCACGTTGTTTCTATAGTCCAGTAAAATGAAATTTCGCAGATAAGTGAAGACTTACAAATAGTAATAAATAAAACTTAAGAGAGAGATAATTTTGCTTAACATATGCCTGAGCTCCGGAAACTGGACCAATAAAAATTCAGTTTTTTTAGTGTAGCACACGCGCGAAGTTCGGAAAGTGCTACAGGAACGACGCGCGTGCGAGAAAATTAAATTATTAATTAAATTGTACGCCATAAGAAGCAGTCCTGGACAAATCATTCCAAAAGTGATCGCTTAGAAACTATAGGTTCTATCTTTTAGTTAGGTATTATATATGCACCAGGTTTGAAATTGACATCTCATTTCCTTCGAGAGTGCCCACGGATCAACAGACTTTCTTTTTTATGATTTCAGGACCATAAAAAGCAAACATTTTGGGCCGGCTGACTTTTTTACGAATTTCCTTTTTTTCCGAAGGCAAATTAAAAATTTAAGAATTCGCAATTTTTTGTTCACCTCCCCGCCTTAGAAGGGATTTTGCCCTTTTTTATATTACTCAGTATATATTACCACTATACCAAGCACTTTATTTTTGCACTCGACGTGCGTTTTGCTAACCATGTTAGCTTCATCAGGAGCGAGGAACTGAATAGAGTAAACTTTAATAATGAAAGGAATCGCATTAGAAATATAACTAGAGTTATTGGTTATGATAATGAGTAAATAAGCTAATAAATAGACATAAGTTCAGGTTAGATATTCAGAATTCCACTTTTTTTACACGCGAAGAAAATAACATCAAGTATGTCTCCATACCATATAATCAGAAATATAGCAGGGGACTCGATAAGGTATTTAATAAGGTAGGCCTCATCTTAGTCTATAAGTCATCAGACAATCTGAGGAATATCTTAGGAAATCCAAAAGATAAGATTCCTAATTGTGAGAAAAGTGGAATTTATGAAATTAGTTGTAATTATTGTGACAAAAAGTATGTTGGCAAACTAAAAGGTCAATTAAAACACGATTTAAAGAACATTTAGCACACTTAAAATACAGTAGAATAGAAAAGTCGAGCATTGCCAAACATGCCCTTAAACTGGTCATATTGTAACATTAGATAATCTAAGATTAAATAAAAATGTATCTGATAGGAGATTGTTGAACGCATACGAATGTATGAAAATTATAAAATGTGAAAGTAGTTTAAATAAAGACAGAGTCCTATTCCTTATAGTCCCCTCTACTGGTTACTTGACCGGAACTGATGCCCTCGCCTATGTCATTAATTCAGTCTGAGTAATTCAAGGGTTAGGCTAAGTATAAATAGGGTAGACTTGTAGTTTAAATTTAGTCAATCATCGCTCCTGATAAAGCTAACATAGTTAGCGAGACGCGCGTCGAGTGCAAAAATAAAGTGTTTGCTGTAGTGGTGATATATACTGAATAGTGCCATTGTGCCAAAGATTCCACATTCCCAACTTAGTCCTTTTTTCTATCTTATAGGATATCGGCGAGGATGTCATAATACCCGTCAACGTTGTCCAAGTGTCGAAACATACATTTTTGTATTTCACAGCACCTTTTAGAGAACGCGATAGTGCTACCATGGACGTTATTGTATTTCTGCAAACAACTACTACCTATGTACGTGGACAGACCAAATATACTTAAATAAATTAATAAATAAAGTATACCAATCTGCCGGAATTGGAAACCGGGACCTTCGGCACCGCAAGCAAGTTATTACGTCATGAAACCACGGGCCGCCACACATATACACAAAAATATAATTAATGAAGCAGTAATAACGACTAATTTTAACCACTTCGGTATTATAGAATATCATATTGTGCGTTGATTGTTAACCAAGAATTTAATAATTGATTCTGCGAATAATAATTTTAGCTTAGGCATTCCTTCCGGGACAAATGTATTCAATTTACTTACCTCTTCTTGTGTAATGAATTTGTGTTCCAATTTGGTTGTCAGAAATTTTGTGGTATCAATAATTAACACGTAAAGACGACATCGCTATATATTCCTCACTTTGCTTTGAACTAGCGGAACAAACTTATCATTCATCGATGCTTCGAAGCTGTTGTGGCCAGTTAATACCGACATACAGTCTGTCAAGTAAAAACGTGTCCGCAATAATTCATTTTTTGGTAGATGCGGATCTAGTGATTTAACAAAAAATGGATAGAGGAAACCTTTATCTACGACGCATTAAATTATGATTTTTCGTCGAAATCACGTAAAATCGAACATGATTTACTTGTTTACGCGACGGTTCGAAGCAGTTTGTCATTGTTTCCCTCCAAAGGCCGCTAAATATATTAAGAAGTCGGTCTCGTTCGTGAAAAAGTAAATAAATCACTTGTTTTGGTTTTCGCGAGACCAGAAATTGAGACTGCGGCAAGGAACGGCAAAATTAAGAAAATCGGGTTTGAATGTGTCCCATAAGACTATTCGAAAACATCTCATGATGGCAAATTCCGAAGCACGTTGAAGAAAGGTTTGCTAGGCGAAAATCATGTCGCGAAGCGGCTCGCTTGCCCCCACGATAAAATACTATAGTGGCCCTCACCCTATTGGAAATGTTTGGTCCCTTGTAAAGAGAAAGCTCAGAGGAAAGAGTCTGAGGACTTTGACTCAGTTATCTCGCGAGATTCGACCGACTGTGAATATTACAAATTATGGATAAATAACCCAAAATTCATGCAAGATTTGAATTTGGCCCCATTTGTATAGTAAAGTGTTGCCAACAAAACAAAAAACACAGCGTGACAGTTGACAGTTCCGGGTTATTAAAAATGGAGCGCTACACGAAAGAACAACGTGTTTCCATTGTTGAGCGATATTTTAAAAATAATGAAAGTTTGGCAGCTACAGTTCGGAATTTTCGTACAAAATATGGTCGGAATAGTGATTTAACCTCATTAACTGTGAAGAGATTAATTAAAAAATTCAACAAGTCGTTCGACACAAAAAATTAAAGCAGTTCGTAAGAGTGTTGCTGAGACTCCAGGAACATCAATTCGGCACCGTGGTCAAGAATTGGAAATTTCGAGAAGTTCTCTACAGCGAATTCTCACGAAAGATTTGCATCTTCATGCTTACAAAGTTCAATTGACTCAAGAACTGAAGCCTACTGACCACGCACAATGAAGAGAGTTCTTTGAATGGATTATGGAACAACAACAAGTGGATACAAATGATGATCGCTTCGTTAATCGACAAAATTGTCGCATTTGGGGTTCAGACAATCCACACGTGACTGTTGCTAAACAAATACATCCACAACGTGTTACTGTTTAGTGCGGATTTTGAGCTGGAGGCATCATCGGACCATTCTTCTTCGAAAATGCGGTTGGCCAGGCAATAACAGTTAATGGTGATCGTTATCGCGATATGATAATCCAGTTTTTTGTGCCTAAATTGCAAGATATGGATGTGGACGACATGTGGTTTCAACAAGACGGTGCCACATGCCATACAGCCCGAGAAACAATTCAATTACTGCATGAGTCATTTCCTGGTCGTGTAATATCCCGTTTTGGTGATCAGAATTGGCCGCCCAGATCATGCGATTTAACGCTGTTGGACTTTTTTTCTTTCAGGTTTTTTAAAGTCTAAGCTTTATGCCAACAAGCCCACGACCACCCACGACTTGAAAGAGGAAATTAAGCGCTGTATCAACGAAATTTAGCCACATTTATGCAAAACGGTCATGGACCATTTCGATAAAAGATTGCGAATCTGCCAGCAAAGCCGTGGAGGCAATTTACCCGATATGTTATTCCATACACAACCCTATACTGTATACTTTATGAATCAATAAAAAAATTACAATTTCTAATTAAAAACCTGTGTTTTCTATCAAAATTACTTCTTGCGTGAATTTTGGAACACCTTTTATAATAAATAAAATATAAATAACAAAGACATGGACAAAACGTTCTATAGGTAACTATATTTCAAAAACAAAATTTCTTTTTTGAGCTCATTTTACGGATTATGGTGGATAAAAAAGTTGCCGTTAACATACAAAGGCTTCTTTATGTTTGTTGACACACTTCCACCATTTTATTTGGTAAATATGTGTTAATTTTCTGAAGAGATTTTAATTGAAATGTTGATGGGGGAGCAGATGTCTGCTTTTAGAAATAAGTGAATAAAGTTTTTTGTGTGTTCCTTTGAATAGGTTCTATTTAATCTATTATTTAAGAGACTTCTTACATTTATTCTTATATACAGTTTACACTTGACGATGAGGTATTATTTGTATGGGGTGTTTTGACTACCCTTTAAAATGCCAAATCGCTAGGATTGACGGTGAAGTACTAAAGATGTCAGCAGTATCCCGTTTATACTGATTTATATTTTGGGGTTACCGCTAAACATCCAATAATGGTATTAGTTCTCTACTTTTACACTTATTGCTACTGATTCCGTCGATGCACTAATGCTGCCGGGAAATCCCGAAAGCGTCACAGGAGCGACGTATGCGCGGAAAAAGCGATTCACGTTGGTCTTAAATCGCTGTAAATTGTTCTCTGTGGGAAACAGTCCTGGGAAGATCATTACGAGGTTCTCCATGTAAAATAACCGGCCAAAATAACTCGCCAAGTGCAAGTCGGATTTGCGCAATTAGTGTTCCGTACGTTGATTGCTTTTAAAATAAAAAATTTTGTTACAGCGGTATAAATGATCAATTACTTTAGAAAACACACCCCAAATGAGTTTTCAAAAAGGTTTGTTTCCGATCTTCGTTGAAAACCGATGACCTTGAATCTTTGTTTTTTTATATACCAGATAAATTATTAAAGGTTCGTAATCATTTTCGTTCAATCTACACCCTGTGGAGAATATTCCAGAATTTTTTCAAACCTTTTGGATAGTTGCTTTTCGAGATAAGGGGGGACATCGATTTTTGGCAATATAAAAAAAAATACAAAGAAAAGTGTGCGCAAGTATTACATTATATATATTTTTGAACTCGTTTTTTCCCAAGCTTTCATCTGACACCCCACTCGATGAGCTGGTAATTTTTTTTCACTTCTGATTTCACTTCCCAAAACTAACCCTTTAAGTCAAACTTTAACTTTCAAAACTACACAGCTCTGATGGGGCTATCAATTCCTATATTAGTCCCAAATTTCAACTTTCTATGACCGACGGACAGACATACGGATAGACAGACAGACGGACAGACACCGAAGTGATCTTATAAAAAATGCTTGAAGAAGATTAAACGAGGAGTTACAAGCTGAACCTTCTCTGAATAAGAAGTATTAGTGCGACGTTTATTCCTAGCAAGCACCACACTGGGAGGAATTAAGCGGACTACATCCATCACACACTTTCCATGAAGATACTTGTATAATAGACTCAAGCCGCCAAGCGTTCTTAGATGTTTCAAGAAATCAAGGTTGCTGGTCACTTCTGGGTCTCTATTCAGACGAACAGCTTTCTTTTAAATAGAATCCAACAAATGCAGTGTATGTTTGGGAGCGGAGCCCAAACCTGGGAGCAGTATTCTATCGTTAGTCGAATTTGAGCTTTGTTCAGCATTAACAGTTGTTGTGGAGTGTAAAGCCTTCTAGTTCTAAGTAATATTACCAGCTTTTGAAAAGCTTTCCTTGCTATGCATGCAACATGTTCATGCCAAGATATAATTGCTCCCAAATTAACGCCCAACGAATTAAGTGACAATGCTAGGAAAATAAAATGTCCCGACATAAGTAAGTCCGCATTTTTGTTGGCCTGTTTATCTGTCTATCTATTAGCACGATAAGTCTCGAGCAAAATAAGATATCGATTTCAAATTGGAGATACAAATAATACTTGACTTAGGAATGGAATCTACAGTTTTTGGGCGATATCACTTTAGGGGCAGTGGGCGGAAGAGGTAGAGATCGATGAATTTTGTAAATTCAAACATTATTAAAATTATTCTTTGTTTTTGGCTCAGTAAATGAACAATTTTTAAGCATTATTTGTAGTCAAGCACGCAAGTAGTTAAAAAGGGTGTGAGAAGGGTTACTTCGCATATATCATATTATATATCATTTTCAGAGTTATTGGAATCGAGGCGTCTGAAAATTGTCCTCATTTTTCATTATTTCCAATTATTTATTGTCAAGCATATGAGGAGTTAATGTGGTAGGGGAGGTAGTTAGAAGAGATACTTCATATATCAGGTCAGTCAATAAGTTTTAAAAGCGACCTCTATCGCGCATCACTTGAACTAAATATATTTTTTTATGAGTCTAGCATACGTGCTGCAGGGAAATCCCTAAAGCGCTACAGGAGTGACACGTGTGCGGAAAAAGCGATTCACGTTGTTCTTGAATCGCTATATATTGTACTCGGTGGGAAACACAGTCCTGGACAAATTATTCCAAAGGAATGATGTTCTCCATATAAAAGACTGCTTGAAAAGCGTTGTACGATGAGTAACAAGCCGAACCTCATATGGAGGTGAAGTATTAGCGCGACGTGTACTTCTAACATGCACCGCTCTGGGAGGAATTAAGCGGGCTACATCCTTCGAACACTTTCCGCCAACCGTTCTTGGATATTCCAGCGAATCAAGGCCACCGGTCAGAATAGAATCCAACAAATGCAGTGTATGTTTGGGAGCGGAGCCCAAACATGGGAGCAGTATTCCATAGTTGGTCGAATTTGAGCTTTGTAAAGAATTAACAGTTGTGGAGTGTAAAGCTTTCTGGTTCGAAATAATATTTCCAACTTTTAAGAAGCTTTCTTTGCTATGCCTCCAACATGTTCATGCCAGGACATATTTGCTCCCAAATTAACGCCTAGCAAATTGGGCGACGATGTTAGAGGAATGGAGTGCCCCGACATAACTATGTCGGGTTCAGCAACGTTAACTTTTTTAGAAAACACTGCCGCCTGGGTTTTGTAGCTTGGTTACTGTCACCCCAAGACAGAATTTCTTCCAGGTCTTTGTTAAGTTGAATGACTTCCTGCTGGCGGATATTCGTCTGAGTAGCCGATGTACGAGCGTTCAAAGGGAATGACGAAATAAACGTACTGTCATCTGCAAGGCTGTAGATTGGATCCCCGGTTTTTTCCAGCAGATCGTTAATGTAAATGCTAAAGAGAGTAGGAAAGAGTATGGAGTCTTGGGGCACATCGGCGTTGATAGTGAAGGTGTTAGAAAGAAATCCGTTGAGGGCCACTCGTAAAGAACGCTCTCTGAGGAAACATGAGAGCCACAAACAGAATTTTTCAGATATAATAGAAGAGCGTAGCTTAGCCAATAATCTGTCATGCCAAACACGGTCGAATGCCTTGGATATATCAAGTTTTATTTATATTAATTAATTAATTAAATTAATACTGTGTTATTTATTACTTAAGTGTATTTGGCCTGGCCACGTACAAAGGTAGTAGTTGTTCGCAGAAATGCAATAACGTCCGTGGCAGCGCTACCGTGTTGTCTAAAAGGTGACGTGAAATACAAAAATGTATGTTTCGGCACTTGAACAACGTTGATGGGTATTACGACCCCCCTACTCAGGCGGGGAGGAGAACGAAAAAAAAAATTGAACGCCATTTTGAAGCGTCATCTGTCAAGTCGGTCTGTCAAGTCATTCATTGTTTATCAGCTGGTTAAAGTAGACGTGTTAGAATATTTTTTAAAAATGGAAAAAATCTTTGCTTTTTAAAGATATCGATTTCAAATTGGATATACAAATAATACTTGACTTAGGAATGGAATCTACAATTTTTGGGCGATATCACTTTAGGGGCAGTGGGCGGAAGAGGTAGAGATCGATGAATTTTGTAAATTCAAACATTATTAAAATTATTCTTTGTTTTTTGCTCAGTAAATAAACAATTTTTAAGCATTACTTGTAGTCAAGCACGCAAGTAATTAAAAAGGGTATTAGAAGGGTTACTTCGCATATATCATATTATATGTCATTTTCAGAGTTATTGGAATCGAGGAGTCTGAAAATTGTCCTCTTTTTTCATTATTTCCAATTATTTATTGTCAAGCATATGAGGAGTTAATGTAATAGGGGAGGTAGTTAGAAGAGATACTTCATATATCAGGTCAGTCAATAAGTTTTAAAAGCGACCCCTATCGCGCATCGCTTGAACCAAATATTTTTTTTTATGGGTCTAGCATACGTGCGGCAGGGAAATCCCTAAAGCGCTACAGGAGTGACACGTGTGTGGAAAAAGCGATTCACGTTGTTCTTGAATCGCTATATATTATACTCGGTGGGAAACACAGTCCTGGGCCAATTATTCCAAAGGGATGATGTTCTCCATATAAAAGACTGCTTGAAAAGCGTACGATGAGTAACAAGCCGAACCTCATACGGATGTGAAGTATTAGCGCGACGTGTACTTCTAACATGCACCGCTCTGGGAGGAATTAAGCGGGCTACATCCTTCGAACACTTTTCATGAAAATATTTGTGGAATAGACTCAAGTCGCCAACCGTTCTTCGATGTTCCAGCGAATCAAGGCCGCCGGTCAGTTCCGGGTCTCCAATCAGACGAACAGCCCTTCTCTGAATAGAATCCATCAAATGCAGTGTATGTTTGGAAGCGGAGCCCAAAACATGGGAGCAGTATTCCATAGTTGGTCGAATTTGAGCTTTGTAAAGAATTAACAGTTGTTGTGGAGTGTAAAGCTTTCTGGTTCGAAATAATATTTCCAACTTTTGAGAAGCTCTCTTTGCTATGCCTCCAACATGTTCATGCCAGTACATATTTGCTCCCAAATTAACGCCCAACAAATTGGGTGGCGATCTTAGAGGAATGGAATGCCCCGACATAACTATGTCGGGTTCAGTAACGGTAAATTTTTTAGAAAAAACTGCCGCCTGGGTTTTTGTAGCATTAAATTCCACTTGGTTACTGTCACCCCAAGACAGAATTTCTTCCAGGTCTTTCTTAAGTTGAATGACTTCCTGCTGGCGGATATTCATCTGAGTAGCCGATGTCCGAGCGTTCAAAGTGAATGAAGAGATAAGCGTACTGTCATCTGCTAGGTTGTAGATTGGATCCCCGGTTTCTTCCAGCAGATCGTTAATGTAAATGAGAAAGAGAGTAGGCGGCAGTATGGAGCTTTGGGGCACACCGGCGTTGATATTGAAGGTGTTAGAAAAAATCCGTCGACTGCCACTCATAAAGAACGCTCTTTGAGGAAACATGAGAGCCACAAACAGAACTTTTCAGATATACGAGAAGAGCATAGATTAACCAACAATCCGTCACGCCAAACACGGTCGAATCCCTTGGATATATCAAGTTTTATTTATATTAATTAATTAATTAAGTTAATATTTTATTATTAATTTATTTAAGTATATTTGGCCTGGCCACGTACATAGGTGGTACTTGTTCGCAGAAATGCAATAACGTCCGTGGCAGCGCTACCGCGTTGTCGAAAAGGTGCTGTGAAATATAAAAATATATGTTTCGGCACTGGGATAAAGTTGACGGTTATTACGACATCCCCGCCGATATACCCAGGATATGAAAAAGGGTAAAATCCTTACTAAGGCGAGGAGGTGAATACCATTTTGAAGCGTCATCTGTCATATAAACACACCCTAAATTTCAAGTCGATCTGTCAACTCATTCATTGTTTATCAGCTGGTTAAAGTAGACGTAGAATATTTTTTAAAAATGCAAAAAAATCGAATATCGTGCAGTGATAAAATTCTATGTTTTGGAAGGTTTATTGGCAACTAAAATCCATGTAAAGTGAATAAAAGTCTTAAAGAAGTCTGCTCCTCCATCTTCAACTGCTCATAGATAGAGTCTAGAATTTAAATGTGGTCGTACAAGCGTCGATGATGCACGTTCAGGACGTCCAAAAACTGCAACAACTCAAGAAACTGTTGTGCAAGTAAAAGAAATGGTAATAGAAGATCGTCAATTAACCGTGGATGATTTAGCCGAAGCTATAGGTATTTCACATGAATCAGTACATTAGATCTTAACTAATGTTTTGGGTATGAGAAAGCTATTCGCAAGTTGGGTACTGCATTTGCTAATATCGGAACAAAAACACACTCCAGAGAAACTTTTGTAACTATAGATGAGACTTGAGTTTACCAGTATGATCCTAAACTACGACAACAAACCGCACAGTGGACTGAGCCCGGTTGTTAAGCTCCAAAGCAGCGAAAATGGTCAAGGACATCCAAAAAAATTATGGCATCAGTTTTCTGGGATGCAAAAGGAATTTTGTTAACTGATTGTCTTCAAACCTCTAAAATAATCACAGGAGAGTATTAGTGCAACTTTTCGGATCAGCTGGATGGGAAAACTCGTGAAAAAAGGCCCGGTTCGCAGAAGAAAAAATCATCTTTCATCGTGACAATGCACCTGCTCACAGAGGTGCTTTGGCAACGGCAAAACTGGCGGAATTAAAGTACGAATTGTTGGAACATTCACCCTATTCACCAGATCTGGCTCCGTCTGACTTTCATCTGGTTCGAAACAAAGTAAATATTTGTTGTCCGTGAAAATATACAGAAAGGAAGTTACTATGTGTTTGCGATTTGACGAACTCTGATATTTATATTCAGCAACTTACTTGCTGGTCTTTGTTCAGTAAACCCATTTATTCTTTTTTTTTTCGAATTATTCATATTATTTTTTTTGGTTATTCTAGTAATTATGTAGTATTTTTAAATGTTTTTATTGCAAGTTATATTTGCTGCAGCAAAAAAGTATAAATTTTTTCTCCTCTTTTAGTGTATTCTAATTATGCAATGTTTCTCATGTGTGAACGATATATTAAGGGGGCTAAAAATTTATATAGCTATCCATGGTAAATGCTTTAAAAATAATGAAAAATATATTCAGTTTTACATTTTCCAGCTCTTTGAAACCAAAATAAAGCGCCACGGGACGGATGCGGCACTTCGAGGGCTCTTGAATACATCAAAATCGTCGAAAGCCCTACTTTTCGCGGGCTCTGTTTGCTCTCAGAGACTTTTAACGCAAAGATGCTATATTTTGCTTTTAAAACGCGAAATTTACGCCTTTTTGATGGCGCACTCAACTACACTGACATAAAAAAAAATAAGTTTAAAGTGCATCAGTGCGTATAATGTCACAGATACATATTTTTGTTTTATTGATGTTGTATTATTAGTCCGGGGGCCAAAAAAATGGAACCCGTACATCATAGAATGTTATACTTCAGGGAAATCCATAAAGCATTACAGGAGCGATACGGGTGCGGAAAAAAGCTAATTATGTTTATCTTGAATTACCGGAAATTGAAAACTATGACAAATAGATGCTTATACTGCCCTCTGTCGGTGACTTACAAAGTCTTTTCCAGCAGAGCGGCACAGCACGGCTGGCACTTATTGCAGAAACGCACCTTTTTCGAGCTTACCTCTCGAAGACATAGATGGTATTGGTATAACAACTAAAGATGAATCGAAAGGATTCGCATTTTTAGAAGTCACCACGCACCTTTCTCGAGATACGAAGAACACTTTTGGTAACTTCTAAATTTGCGAATCTTTTCGATTCGTCTTTAGTTGTTATACCAATGCCATCTATGCCTTCGAGCGGTAAGCTCGAGAAAGGTGCGTTTCTGCAATAAGTGCCAGCCGTGCTGTGCCACTCTGCTTGAAAAGACTTTGTAAGTCACCGACAGAGTTAAGTATAAGCATCTATTTGTCATAGTTTTCCGTTAGTACCTGGATAAGGACTAAAAATGGTGTTCTCGTATTTGCTGAACCTAGCCCAATGAGGAGCCGTGATGCGGCGAAACGCGTCTTGGGATGGTTCAGCAACTACGAAGAACACTTTTGGTGACTTCTAAAAATGCGAATCTTTTCGATTCGTCTTTAGTTGTTATACCAATACTGGAAATTGTACTCGGTGTACTTTATTCCAAAGGTGAGGTTCTCCATGCAAAGGAATTCTTAAAGATGATGGTACGAGGAGTAACAAGCTGAGCCTCATAAGTATGTGATGTATTAGTGCGACGTGTATTTATGGTGTGCACCACCCTGGGGAATTAAGCGGGCTAAGTCCATCGCCTGCCTGTCCCGGCAATTCAAGGTCCTTTTGGTCGGTCGCTAAGGCAGTTAGTCAAAATTTCACCAAATCCACCATACCACCACTCACACGGCCAGATAATTCTATTGCAACGACACCTGTTGAGAAAGCGAACTTGTTGGCTGAACTCTTTGGTTTTACATTCTACTGTCGATTTCCACCAAAAACACCACCTACTATTCCCATAGTGCATTCAAGGATGCCCGATGTTGTCTTCAGACAGCGTATTATAATGCGTATTCTGATGAAGCTAGACACCAAAAAGGCTTCTGGCGCTGACGGAATACCTGCCATAGTTTTTAAAATCTGTGCGAGGGAACTAATACCAGTTTTCTGTAGACTTTTCAACCTATCCTACAGAAAGGGAATATTTCCTTCCTGCTGGAAATGCGCTACAGTTCAGCCGATACCTAAAAAATGCAAGAAGACCTTGCCAAATAACTACCGACCAATCGCACTGCTTTCAATAATATCGAAAGTCATGGAAAAGGCTATCAATCAGCATCTTCTAAAATATCTTGAAGGATTCAACATTATTAGCGATCACCAATATGGCTTTCGTAAAAATAGATCAACAGGAGATCTTCTGACTTATGTAACACATGTTTGGAACAATGCAATTGAACACTTTGGAGAATCTCGAGCGGTTGCTCTGGACATATCCAAGGCATTCGACCGTGTTTGGCACGATGGGCTGTTGGCTAAGCTACGTTCTTATGGTATGTCGGAAAAGTTCTGTTT
This sequence comes from Pachyrhynchus sulphureomaculatus, assembly GCA_019049505.1. NCBI lineage: Eukaryota > Metazoa > Arthropoda > Insecta > Coleoptera > Curculionidae > Pachyrhynchus > Pachyrhynchus sulphureomaculatus. The sequence goes on from CM032450.1 coordinate 38,444,486, forward strand.
GTGGCTCTCATGTTTCCTCAGAGAGCGTTCTTTACGAGTGGCAGTCGACGGATTTCTTTCTAACACCTTCACTATCAACGCCGGTGTACCTCAAGGCTCCATACTGTCTCCTACTCTTTTTCTCATTTACATTAACGATCTGCTGGAAAAGACCGAGAATCTAATCTACAGCTTTGCAGATGACAGTACACTTATCTCTTCATTCACTTTGAACGCTGGGACATCGGCTACTCAGACGAATATCCGCAGACAGCAGGAAGTCGTTCAACTTAACAAAGACCTGGAAGAAATTCTATCTTGGGGTGACAGTAACCAAGTGGAATTTAACGCTACAAAAACCCAGGCGGCCGACATAGTTATGTCGGGGCACTCCATTCCTCTAACATCGTCACTCAAATTGTTGGGGGTTAATTTGGGAGCAAATATGTCCTGGCATGAACATGTTGCAGGCATAGCAAGGAGAGCTTCTCAAAAGTTGGGAATATTATTTCGAACCAGAAAGCTTTACACTCCACAACAACTGTTAATTCTTTACAAAGCTCAAATTCGACCAACTATGGAATACTGCTCCCATGTTTGGAGTTCCGCTCCCAAACATACACTGCATTTGTTGGATTCTATTCAGAGAAGAGCTGTTCGTCTGATTGGAGACCCGGAACTGACCGTCGACCTTGATTCGCTGGAACATCGAAGAACGGTTGGCAACTTGAGCCTATTCTACAAGTACTTTCATGGAAAGTGTTCGAAGGATGTGGCCCGCTTAATTCCTCCCAGAGCGGTGCATGTTAGAAGTACACGTCGCGCTAATTCTTCACATCCGTATGAGGTTCAGCTTGTTACTCCCCGTACAACACTTTTCAAGCAGTCTTTTATATGGAGAACATCATCCCTTTGGAATAATTTGCCCAGGACTGTGTTTCCCACAGAGTACAATCTACAGCGATTCAAGAACAACGTGAATCGTCTTCTCCGCACACGTGTCGCTCCTGTAGCGCTTTAGGGACTTCCCTGTAGCACGTGTGCTAGACCCATAGAAAAAAAAAAGAACACTTTTGTGAAAATACATATAGAATAGACTCAAATCATCAATCATTCCAGAATGCTGGTGAGTTCCTGGTCTCCAATTAAACGAGTAACTCTCCTCTCAATAGAATTTAACACGTGTTGTGCATGTTGGGGAGCAAAACCCCAAACATTGGAGCAGTATTCTGTCGTTGCTCGAATTTAACACAAGAAATTTTGATGGGTATAAAGTTTTCTAGTACAAAAAAACATTCCTAGCTTATGAGAAACTCCCTTTGCTATGCATGAAACATATTCATGCCAAGACATATTTTCTCTCAAGCTAATGCCAGCAAGTGAGGGTACTAGAGGATTTGAGTGTCCCGACATAACTATGTAGGGTTCTGCAACGTCAACTTTTTTAAAACAAACTACCGCCTAAGTTTTTGCAGTGTTACTTTCTATTTGATTACTACCACCCCGAAATACACTAGAAAATATTTTCCTCCGAAATTTTTGTCTTTCCTTACGTTTTTGGATTCCTATATCACGAAAATCATGGTTTCCCATTTCATAATATACATACATTTCAGAGTTCTTGGAGTCGAGTAATCTGAAAATTGTATTATTTGTTCAGTATTTTCAATTATATATGGTCAAACATTATCTGTCTCCGAATATTTTGTCTGGTTAATAAGGTGGGAGAGGGGGTTAGAGATATTCATTATCCTTCTTATCTTATCGTATCTTATTTTACATCCTTTCCAGGGTCAAAGAATATGAAAACTATTTTCAATCTGAATAGAAATAAACTAAACAGAAATAAAATGTTGTTCAAATTTACTTCACTTATAATATTTAAGGTTGGAAAGAAGAAGAAAAGTAGTTTTTGAGCCATATTAATTGAGGAAAAAAAAGGTGAAGATCGACACATTTTACATGGCTCCAAAAATCCAGTTGTTTGATTCAAATAAAGAACCAGTCCAATTTCTCTTATTGACAAACAATTTATGACTTTAGTGTTTCCTCAGAGACCATTTTTTATGAGCGGCAGTAAACGGATTTTTTTTAATACCTTCACTACCAACGCCGGTAGGCCCCGAGGCTTCATACTGTCTCTTATTATCTGTCTTGTTTATATTAATGATCTGCTGAAAAGGACCAGTAATCCAATCTACAGCTTTGCACGATTATTTCTTTATTCACTCTAACTGCTCAAATAACGGCTACTTATGCAAATATCCGCAGACAGCAGGAAGTCATTGATCTTAAAATTATAGACTGGTAGTGTTTGGTCCAAAACAACACTCAGTGAAGAACAAAGAAAATAGACTGAAAAGAAAATACAAAATATAGGTTCGGAAGAAATAACAGAAGTTACTGTAGGAGAAGTTAATAATGCACCGAAAGAAGTGAAGTGTAACAAAGCAGCAGGCTCTGATGTTATTTTATTGGAAATGCTATTAGAGGCCGGAGAGAACTTAAAACAAGAATTGCTCAAATTTTTCAACATGTGGCTAGAAACTGGCAAAATACCGACATTGTGGCATACATCAGAAGTAATACTTTCTACACAAAATAGGAGATATCAGAAAGTTAGACAATTACCGCCCGATTAGCTTACTATCTCTTATTTATAAATTTTGAGTAAAATCATCTCTCATAGATTAAAAAATAAGTTAGATTCCTACCAGTCATGCGAACAGACTGGTTTCAGATCCAGCTATACCACTTGCAACCACTTACAGACAATGAGAAATATCCTAAAGAAGAGCAATAAATACAATTTCGAACTATACACAGCCTACATAAACTATGAGAAGGCTTTTGATTCTGTCGAAATGTGGGCAATCATCAACGGTTTGAATAACTGTAGAATTGATTCTAAACACCCTACCCGACTCAGAGATATATATGAAAACGCAAAGATTTGCATAAAACCTAGTACAGAACAAATACGTATAGGAAGATGTTGTAACATTCATTTTTTCATAGATCTTAAGATCATGTTACGACATTGTTTTTCTTTCTATAATTTATTTTTTATTGCATTTTTATATTTGATTAGGCAGTGATTTCGATTTTTAAACATTGTAATTCAACCGTGTATAACGTGTTGCTGACCTAACTTATTTAGTTTGCATTGATTTTGCTTCCCGGAAGTGAGACTTCACTTTGAAGAAGGGACAAAAGATATATACACAGCCATATGGAATTTTTAAGGGCTTGCCGTAGTGGCTTTTTCCTCCAGCATGCCGTAGTGACTTTTTATTTTCTCCGTAATGCAGTAGTGAGTAACGGTTTTTTTTATCACCATGTGGGTGTCGTTTCTAGTTCTCAAATTTAAAGCCTTCTTCTGTTCTTAAAATATCCTGCTGATCCTCAGGTATTTCGGGCCAAAAAGTGATTAGCTACTCAAAAAAGAATAGGAGAGCAGTGGCTGAGACATTATTTTTGATAAGAATCTCACCAGGAAAGGCCAAGCAACTTATGGAAAACCCACGAGGAGAAACCAATCAGTAAGTCAGTAGTACACCACTTTAAATATCTCACTTCCTGTCTACAAGTGTGTTTCCAACGATTACTCAACACGTGTACTCCGCGGAGTTAATTTTACAAACTTTTAGATCGTGTGTTTTTAAAAGCCTTTTGTTTTTTTTTTTTACACTTAGGATCAGTAATTCATAGAACTCTAGTTTAAATGTGTACACTCTCATAGCCTAAGGGGTTTTTATTTACTTCATGTAATTTTAAGAGTGTAATATCTGCAAGGATTTTTATTTTGTCAATATACTTTTCCCTGTGTTAATGCAGCCTTTTACTGAACTACCCGCTCTGGTTGTAATATATTTAATCTTATTTTAACAAATAAATAACTCTTCAGTACTTTTTCATTTTTTGAGCTGAAATTAGATTCGTTTTATTCTAAAACTAGCCGGGCCCGCGGCTCCGCTCGCGTGGATTTGATTCACTACTATCGTCACTGCTTATTCCTTATGTTACCCAACGTAATAAAATATCCCCATTATTTCTCCTTATCTCCCAATATTTCTCCTTATTTCCCATTATCTCTACATAATTTCCATTATCTAGGCTTATCTCTGCTCATCTCCCATTATTTCTCCTTATCTCCCATTATCTCACCATAACACCCATTATCTAGACTTATCTCTGCTTACCTCCCATTATCTAGACTTATCTCTGCTTATCTCCCATTATCTCTCCTTATCTCCCATTATTTATACTTATCTTTCATTATCTCACCTTATCTCCCATTATCGAGGCTTATCTCGACTCCCATTATTTCTCCTTATCTCCCATTATCTCACCTTATCCCTCATTATCTAGGCTTATATCGAATTATATAGAACATATGTATAAATTTATAAAAACACACGTAAATCGAATAAGTGGTTCTCGAGTGATAAGCGCACTAACGGACAGACAGACAGAGAGACGTTGCATTTTACAAATATTGTATTCTTTGCTACATGATATTGTTCCATATTTAATGCTTTAGGGAGTGTATTGCAAGAGAACGCGCTAGCGGCAAACTTTTCTCCGACTTGATTTACTATTATCGTCACTGTTTATTCCTTATGTCACCTAATAAAATATATCCTATAACCTGGCCAGAGAATATACGTATGTTTAAAAAAAAGCACTTAAATCGGATAAGTGGTTCTCCAGTGATAAGCACACTAACGGACGGATAGACAGACAGACAGACAGACGGACAGAGAGACATTGCATTTTATATATAATATAGATATTCTCTGCTACATAATATTGTTCCATATTTAATGGTTTGGACTGTGTATTGCAAGAGAACGCGCTAGCGGCAAACTTTGCCCGACTTCATTTACTATTGTTGTTGTAACTGCTCATTCCTTATGCTACCTATCGTAATAAAATATAGCTTATAACCTGGCCGGAGAACATATGTATGTTTTTGAAAAAAAAAGTACGAAAATCGGATAAGTGGTTCTCCAGTGATAAGCGCATTAGCGGACAGACAGACAGAGATACGTTGCATTTTATATATATTATAGATGTAATAAAATATATACCTATAACCTGGTCAGAGAACATATGTATGAATTTAAAAAATCACGTAAATCGGACAAGTGGTTCTCGAGGGATAAGCGCATTAACGGACAGACAGACAGACAGACAAACGTTGCATTTTATATATTATAGATATAGATTATTATTATTATTATATAACCTGGCCACAGAATATATGTATGAATTAAAAAAAAGACAGGTAAATCGGATAAGTGGTTCCCGCGTGAAAAACGCACTAATGGACAGACAGACAGAGAGATATTGCATTTTATATATATTATAGATTATACATTACAGATATTCTTTGCTACATAATATTGTTCCATATTTAATGGTTTTAGGCTGTGTATTGCAAAGGCACGCGCTAGCGGCAAACTTATTACCGACATCATTCTCTATTTTACGTCACTGCTCATTCCTTATGCTACTTATCGTAATAAAATATAGCCTATAACTTGGCCAGAGAATATATGTATGATTTAAAAAAAAAAGTACGTAAATCGGATAAGTGGTTCTTCAGTGATAGGCGCACTAACGGACAGACAGACAGACAGACAGAGAGACGTTGCATTTTATATATATTATAGAAGAATGGTGCCCAAAAAAAATAAACAGTACAACCATAACTTTAAACAACTACAGAGACTATTTTCAAAAGACGTACAAAAATTATCTCTTATCCATAATCTCTCCAAACAAAACGAGCTAGCTTATATATCTAATTTTGTATCTCTCAGTATTAATATCCACTCAATCCCTTCTCAAAAATTAAGATATACGTAAGAGGCAAAAGAGCGTCGCAAAAGAGACGCTATAAGGTGTAAGATAGGGAGATGCATTCTCTCCTAAGCAATTTATTTCAGCTCTATTCCGCCAACTAGATTGAACAAAGAAGGGCCTAAAAATAGATGATATTGTAGTCATCAGTAGTAATCCACATCCCATTACCACTTAAGGACAATTGGTCTTAAGATGAAGAAAAGTAAGACAAAAATATTAACCAACATTTATAACATAGTTATAAATTCTGAAGGAACAGCTCTAGAGATTGTTAAGGAATATGTGTATCTGGGACAAAAAATTACTATGACGAGATACAGTGTCTCGGGTTGGGATGGTACGCATTAGGGAAATTAAGTTATATATTCAAAGATAAAGCCATCCCAAATAAGTTAATGGCCAAAGATTACAATCAGTGCATCCTACCCGTAATGACATATGGAACTGAAACTTGGACATTGAATAAAGCCGATATACAAAAGACAGGTGATCGTGATAAAACTTAAAGATAGAAAAAGAAACAAGTAAATACGTGAAGAAACGAAATTGAAGGCTATTATAGAGCACATAGCAGAAAGATAGTAGCAAGGGGCTGGAGATGTAGCACGCACGAAGGATGATCGATGAACCAAGCGAACATTAGAATGCAGGCCACGAGAACAGAAAAGGAACGTAGGAAGTCCCAAAACAAGACGGTGGGATGATATATAGAGGGTTGCGGGCATTAGATCGCTGACAACAGATAGATTGAGATGGAAACTCAGGGGGAAGGCCTACATCCAACATTAGATAGAATTAGGCTTATATGAGGGAGTAGTGAGTGTTTGAGTTAAGCTACTGCTTGGTAAAATTCCGGAACGTATCTCAAAACTCCGTATTTGCAAGGAGAGTACTGGGTAAATCACTTTGCCAATTTTTCTTGTCTAAACTTCGTCGTATGTTACTATTCCGGCTGAGTAAATGTCTGTCTAAACTTTAAAATAACGTAACAAATCCTACATTAATAAACCAAGAAGGAATTGCCTCTAACGTATTTCCTTCTTGCATTGTATACATTCAATTTTGTTCAACAAGTAATCGCGATAAAAGCGCTAAACTTCGTCACAAATAGGGTTGTTTCTCCCCTTTGATATGTTATTTCGGTGCATATTGCCAAACCTTTCTCAAGAGAATAGGATAAAGGTAAAAAATTTTACTAGTCCTACAGGTTTCAAATAGAAAAATGGATAACCAAAATTTATTTCTCAGATGTCTCAAGAAAATATTGAATAGCGAGATGGAAAAAAAATACGATATTGAATCACCAGCAAAACTCGACCCTTTTGAGCGAATTATTTAAAGTAAATCCCAAAAACAAATTAAAATAGAATAATACTTTATCTTAAAGTCAATAATAATTTTGTGGATGTACCAAAGTAATTATGACGTACGGGGAAAAATTGTCATAAAAGAGAAGTAAATTAGTGTAAACAGTTTCCAATTAGTTACAAAATACACTTCTTTTTTCACTTTAGAACATGACAATGCAGTATGTTTTTGGCCGTTAAAATTTATCAAAAATATTCTCTCTTTTTAGTGTTCCGTACGGAACACTTATAAGATCACTTCGGTGTCTGTCTGTCTGTCTCGCCCGATTTTCTCCGAAACTATTTGACATAGAAAGGTGAAGTTTGGTAATAATATAGGAATTGATGGCCTCATCAGAGCCATGTAGTTTTGAGAATTAAATTTTGACTTAAGGGGTTAGTTTTGGGGGGTGAAGTCGGAAGCGAAAAAAAAATTTTTTTACTAGGTCATCGAGTGTGGTGTCAAATGAAAGCTTGTGAAAACACGAGTAAAAAATATATATATAATATTATACTTGCGCGCACTTTTCTTTGTATTATTTTTAAAAAATTCGCGAAAAATCGCTGTCCCGGGCCTTATCTCGAAAAGTACTTATTAAAAAATTTCGAAAAAATTCTGGAATATTCTCCACGGGGTGTAGATTGAACGAAAATTATCACGAGTGCATTACCTTTAATAATTTATATGGTATATAAAAAAAACAAAAAAATTTCAAGGTCATCAGATTTCAGTAAAGATTGGAAACAAACTTTGTTAAAAACGTATTTGGGGTGTGTTTTGTGAAGTCACTGATCATTTTATACCACCGTAACATAAATTTTGACTTAAGGGGTTAGTTTTGAGGGGTAAAATCGGAAGTGAAAAACATTTTTTTTTACTAGGTCATCGAGTGTGATGTCCAATGAAAGCTTGTGAAAAAACACGAGTAAATATATATATATATATATAATATATATATATATATATATATATATATATATATATATATATATATATATATATATATATATATATACATATATATATATATATATATATATATATATATATATATATATATATATATATATAATATATACATATATATATATATATATATATATATATATATATATATATATATATATATATATATACTCGTATATATTGTAATACTTGCGCACACTTTTCTTCGTATTACTTTTAAAAAATCGCTGTCCCCTACCTTATCTCGAAAAGTACTGATCAAAAAATTTTGAAAAAATTCTTGAATATTCTCCACGGGGTATAGATTGAACGAAAATTATCACGAGTGCATTACCTTTAATAATTTATTTGGTATATAAAAAAAAACAAAATTTCAAGGTCACCAGTTTTCAGTAAAGATTGGAAACAACCTTTGTTGAAAACTCCTTTGAGGTGTGTTTTGTGAAGTCACTGATCATTTTATACCACCCTAACAAAATTTTTTATTTTAAAAACAATCAACGTACGGAACACTAATTGTGCAAGTTCAACTTGCACTTGACCGGTTTTTTTAATATGTGTCTTTGTTCTTGTCTTGTAGTTGTCTATGTTGGCTATATGTTTGCAACTATTAAAATCTAATTTGTGACATGTCTAGAGTTATGTTGAAAAAAGAAGTAGATATCTGAACATGGAATCCCACTAACAACGCTCATAGTTGCAAGTCATGGTGAACACATTAGTTTCCGGATCCATTTACTTTACAGATAAGACTTACTTTACTTTTTCGAATCCTGGTCATATTTAAATTTTGCCAGCCCAATACCAGGCCACGTCCATAGCGTTGGGTCTGACGAGCCATAAATTTGGGCAGTTCTTGCAGAATAGGAGGTGTTCCGTTGTTTGTGTTTCCCCATACTCACATCTTGTGTCTGTTCTCTCTGTTATCCCCTATTTTAACAGGTTCACCGTTCAGAAACGGTTGAGGACTATCCATGACTTTCACTCTATATCATGCCGAGGTGCCAGTTTCTGCTTAAGTGGATAGAAGTCAAGGGGTTCTATGGGTACTGTGTTCAGAAAATCTTTTCAGAAGTTCAGGCGTCTAGGGGGTTCAGGCACTTCATAGAGTGGGTAACGGTGATCAAAAGCCTGCCTAAATTTCTCGTTGTTTTCGGCCGCTGTTCGGCCTATCAAAGGAGCTTCAAAACCGGCTGCTTAGTACAGGACTTCTAAGAGGGTGGCTTTCATGCATCCCGTTATGAGCCTACGGGTTTCGTTTAGTGCCACGTCTACTTTTTGGCATGCTTGGAGCTGTTCCAGACAGTGCAGGCGTATTCGCCTATGGAGAAGCACATCGCCTCAGCTGTCATCAGAAGCACCTTGGGGTTTGCCCCCCATTGGCTACCCGCCATTTTTCTAAAGAGTTGGTTCCTGGTTGTCACTTTTTAGTTGGTTTTCTGGCAGTGATATCTGAAGGACAGTGATCTGTCCAGGACGATACCAAGGTACATTTACGGTCATTATGTTCAAGGGTGATTCCGTCCCACTGTATTTGTAGTGTCCTCTTTGCTGCCCTTGTGTTCGGGTAGAAGGCACATACCTGGGTTTTGGCTGGGTAGGGATTTTACCCTTTTTCATATCCTAAGGATATCGGCGAGGATGTCGTAATACCCGTCAACGTTGTTCAAGTGCTGAAACATACATTTTTTGTATTTCAGAGTACCTTTTAGACAACGCGGTAGTGCTGTTACGGACGTTATTGCATTTCTGCGAACAACTACTACCTATGTATGTGGCCAGGCCAAATATTATTATTATTAAACAGCGCTACAGGCTCACAACTACTCTCCACCGGGCTCTCTCCATTGCCTCCCTCTTCCACTCGCCGGCACCCATACTCCTGAGATCCTTCTCCACCGTCTCCATCCACCTCGTCCTCGGTCTTCCCCTCCGCCTTCTTCCGATAGGCTTTCTATGTAGTACCATCTTCGGCATTCTCTCTCTCGGCATCCGCTGTATATGTCCCAGCCATCTTGTCATTGTGCCTTCACATATGTTGTTATTCTTGGTTCCTTATAGAATGCATAAACTTCCAAGTTCGTTCTTCTCCTCCATCCTTATTCCACCCAGGATAATTCTCAGCATTTTTCGTTCCCATGTTTTCAGTTGCTCTTCTTCTTTTTTGTTAAGCACCCAGGTATCGCAAGCATACGTCACCGTTGGTCTTATTATAGTTTAATATATACGCATTTTGGTCTTCCTAGATAGGTGTTTGTTTTTCATTAACATTCTCAAGCTCCCAAATTTTTGGCTTCTTTTCACCATAACTAAATTAAACAGCGTCGTGGACAAGGGGTCGTCTTACCTTAAGCCATTTTTGACCTGAAAACTCTCTGATCGTTGTCCACGCCACATCACTTCATTCTTCGTTTCTTTTAGTGTCATGTCCGTCAGTCTTATCAGTTTTTCTGGGACGCCCAGCTGAAATATTGCTTGATACATTTTTCTTCTGTTTATTCTGTCATATGCCTGCATAAAATCTATAAATAGGACATACAACATCAGGCTGTACTCGTAATAGCTAGTCTGAATTTCTTTTAAAGTAAAAAATTTGATCTGTTGTTGACCTATTCCTGCGGAAACCGGCTTAATATTCCCCCACTATCCTCTTTGTATGTTCCAACATTCTTTTGCTTAGGATTTTACTGAATACCTTATAGCATGTGTCTAAAAGCGTAATGCCCTATAATTTTCTCATAACATTTCGTTGCATTTTTTGAGAATTGGATATATTCGTGCCGCTGACCACTCTGTTGGCGTTTGTTCTGTTTCCCATATTGTTTCCACCAGTTCAGGCCAAATATACTTAAATAAATTAATAAATAAGCACATCGACCTGCGGGATTGAACTCTTGATCTTCTGCACCGTAAGCAAGGTAGTATGCCACGGAGCCACGGGCCTAGCACGCCGTCAAATGTGTTAGGGCAGTTTCTAATGTTTCTTCGACCCTTTGGAAGTGCTTTCCTTGAGCAGATCGTCGGCGTACAGGAAGTATTTTGTATTGTTAAGGATTGGCTGGTCGTTGGTGTAGTTATTAAAGGGTATAGGTGATAAGATACTGCCTTGGGGGAGTCCGTTTCTTTAGGATCTCCACCTGCTCTTCTTGTCATCCTTGCTAACATAGAATCTTCGATTTTGAAGGGTTGATTCGAATAGCTTCGTCAGCTCGTAGTCCTTAGTAACTTCATAGACCTTACAGGTAAAGCTAAAAAACCTAAAAGGAGCTAAAATTACCATAGCCCTAAAACTGTGTAAATACAATCATATACGAAAAACGATAGTAAACAAGGACAAACTGGGAGGCGTCACTCGATAACCCTTGAAAATCACTTCTCTTGCCACAATGGAACTTTAAAAACTTAAATCCAATTTAAAAATTCCGCTTTTCCAAAATAAAAAAAACCGGTCAAGTGCAAGTTGAACTTGCACAATTAGTGTTCCGTACGTTGATTGTTTTTAAAATAAAAAATTTTGTTAGGGTGGTATAAAATGATCAGTGACTTCACAAAACAGACCCCAAATGAGTTTTCAACAAAGTTTGTTTCCAATCTTTACTGAAAACTGGTGACCTCGAAATTTTGTTTTTTTTTTCTATACCAGATAAATTATTAAAGGTAATGATAATTTTCGTTCAATCTATACCCGTGGAGAATATTTCAGGATTTTTTCAAAATTTTTTGGTCAGTACTTTTCGAGATAAGATAGAGGACAGCGATTTTTTTCACGATTTTTTAAAAGTAATACGAAGAAAAGTGTGCGCAAGTATTACATTATATATATATTTTTTACTCGTGTTTTCACAAGCTTTCATTTGACACCACTCTCGATGACCTAGTAAAAAAATTTTTTTTCACTTCCGATTTCACCCCTCAAAACGAATCCCTTAAGTCAAAATTTATGTTACGGTAATATAAAATGATCAGTGACTTCACAAAACACACCCCAAATAAGTTTTCAACAAAGTTTATTTCCAATCTTTACTGAAAACTGGTGACCTTGAAATTTTGGTTTTTTTCTATACCAGATAAATTATTAAAGGTAATGATAATTTTCGTTCAATCTATACCCCGTGGAGAATATTCCAGGATTTTTTCAAAATTTTTTGATCAGTACTTTTCGAGATAAGATAGAGGACAGCGATTTTTCACGATTTTTTAAAAGTAATACGAAGAAAAGTGTGCGCAAGTATTACATTATATATATATTTTTTACTCGTGTTTTCACAAGCTTTCATTTGACACCACTCTCGATGACCTAGTAAAAAAATTTTTTTTTTCACTTCCGATTTCAACCCTCAAAACGAATCCCTTAAGTCAAAATTTATGTTACGGTAATATAAAATGATCAGTGACTTCACAAAACACACCCCAAATAAGTTTTCAACAAAGTTTATTTCCAATCTTTACTGAAAACTGGTGACCTTGAAATTTTGGTTTTTTTCTATACCAGATAAATTATTAAAGGTAATGATAATTTTCGTTCAATCGTGGAGAATATTCCAGGATTTTTTCAAAATTTTTTGATCAGTACTTTTCGAGATAAGGTAGGGGACAGCGATTTTTTCACGAGTTTTTAAAAGTAATACGAAGAAAAGTGTGCGCAAGTATTACATTATATATATATTTTTTACTCGTGTTTTCACAAGCTTTCATTTGACACCACACTCGATGATCTAGTAAAAAAATTTTTTTTTCACTTCCGATTTCACCCCTCAAATGAATCCCTTAAGTGAAAATTTATGTTACGGTGATATAAAATGATCAGTGACTTCACAAAATACACCCCAAATAAGTTTCAACAAAGTTTATTTCCAATCTTTACTGAAAATTGATGACCTTGAAATTTCTGTTTTTTTATATATCAGATAAATTATTACAGGTAATGCACTCGTGATAATTTTCGTTCAATCTACACCCCGTGGAGAATATTCCAGAATTTTTTCAAAATTTTTGATAAGTACTTTCCGAGATAAGGCGGGTGGACAGCGATTTTTCGCGATTTTTTAAAAATAATACAAAGAAAAGTGCGCGCAAGTATTACATTATATATATATTTTTTACTCGTGTTTTCACAAGCTTTCATTTGACACCACACTCGATTACCCAGTAAAAAAATTTTTTTTTCACTTCCGATTTCACCCCCCAAAACTAACCCCTTAAGTCAAAATTTAACTTTCAAAACTACATGGCTCTGATGAGGCCATCAATTCCTATATTACTACCAAATTTCAACTTTCTATGACAAATAGTTTCGGAGAAAATCGGGTGTGACAGACGGACAGACGGACAGACGGACAGACAGACGGACAGACACCGAAGTGATCTTATAAGTGTTCCGTACGGAACACTAAAAAAAATTTGATCTGTTCGACAAGTCTATCATCAGTGTTTTCTAGTTGAAGTAGTCGCTAGTAACAACATCATGTCGACAATTTCTGTCGAAGTCGACCCTTTAATCAAATTACAATTTTAAATATGTGTCCCATCGGATAGCGGTCCAAGCTCTAAGATTTTGTCGATGTCTGCTGCATGCAACATGAGGTCTAACCAAATATACTCACATAAATAAACATACTAACCTGCCCGGGTTCAAAGTCGATATTCCGCCTATGGTAATTTGGAACCATAGCGCAGAGTTAGCGCTGCCACACCAACCGAGAAAATTCAATAAATATATAATAAAATTTCATATTTCTCCCTTATTCTCTCCCTCCATAGAAACGTTCATCTGTAAACCAGTCTTTTATAAACTAATTAGGTAACCACATTTTAACGAATGATATTCGTGTGTACAATTAATTAAATTCAAGATTAGTGAGATTCCTAATTTATTATGAATGCACGTTTAAACCAAAATGTGTGATAAATCTGATTTTAGTTTCGGTAGGCGTTATATTTAGAACACATAATAATTTTGTGTAATTGTTAAATCAGAGATTATATGACATGGGTGAAAATACAATAATATTTCTAGTAGTGCCCTATACTTTTTGTTTTTATATCATGTAGATCTTTGCGAACACAATATTTGCCTCACCTTGTCTTATACTGGTTCGGGTTTGAGAGTTTGCGGTTGCACTAGTAGCTAACGTTAACTTTTTACGCCCCTCATCCCCCGACCACGGAAAACTTAGTTTTACATTTTGGCACGGTAACTCTTGAACATAATAATATATTCATTTGCAATTTGGCACAGATTTAAGACTGGAATTCCGGTATTGAATCAATAATTCTTTAGCGATATTGCGTGAGTGAATAGTGGTTGCGGAGGATGATTTCTGCTGTTTGTGGTTGAGATAGTTAAAAACTTCTATAAGTATCTATAGCAGGGGTGCTCAAACGGTCGATCGCGATCGACAAGTCGATCGCGAGTGCTTTTTGAGTCGATCTCGAGAAAAACATTCCGATATAGAACTATTCACAGATTTTGTTTTAGGTAACTAAAACAAAATGTAATGAATAAACTACTAAAATTTATTCGATCCACAATTAGGCCAGAATAACCCCCGCATCACTTTCTTTTATCGTAATAACCCCCTGCTAGCGGCAAAAGGCGGCTTTATCAAAGGAACGCGCGGTACTTGTCAAAGAAAAGCCGCGTTTTTGATTCCCGCCGATTTTTCTAGAAACTTCGGGCGGCGTGTTTGACGGGAACATTCGAAACTTCGTTCGCGCCGATATAAATGTTGCGCCTGCAGGAATAGGAGTCAGTCTGAGTTGTAACTTGAAGGCGATACATCGATACAAGTTTATTAATGAATAGTCCAAAATGAGTGCTACGAAGAAAAGTAAAACTTATCATTTTAATAACGATTGGGAGGAAGAATTTTTCTTTTGTATGGTAAAGGATAAGTGCATTTGTCTCATTTGCCGTGCGTCAGTTGCAATACCTAAGCGTGGGAACTTAGAGAGGCATCATAAAACGGTTCATAAAAACTATGAAAAGGATTTTCCGTCACAGAGTGAATCAATAAAACGAAAAGTACGTGATTTGATAACTTGTTTGAAAAAAGAACAAACCATGTTCACACGACCAGCCAAACAATCAAAAGCTGCAACGATCGCGTCATTTAAAATATCTCATATATTGGCGAAACACAAGAAACCATTTGATGATGGATTGGTTGTGAAGGAAGCATTTATTGAAGCGGGTGAGACTTTATTTGAAGATTTTAAAAATAAAACAGAGATTATGTCTGCTATTAGAGAACTTCAGTTATCTCGTCCGACTGTCACAAGGCGTGTTGAAGTCATGAGTCAGGACATGGCAGATAAATTAAAACATGATATCATGGAATGTGCATTCTTTTCTTTACAGTTCGACGAATCCACCAATATGACAGACACTGCCCAGCTGTGTATTTTTATTCGAATGATATTCAATGTCATGTCGGCTAAGGAAGAATTTTTGACAATGATTCCTCTGAAAGGAAAGACCCGTGGCGAAAATATATATGACGTTTTCTTCAATTTTGTAACAAACTACAAGCTACCAATATATAAAACTAGTGTGCATTACAACCGATGAAGCACCAGCAATGACTGGAAACAAAAACGGTTTTGTGGCATTGTGTCGAGCTAATGATGATTTCCCTTCATTTTTCTCCTTCCATTGCATTATACATCAACAAGTTTTGTGTTCGAAAGTTCTAAACATGGAGGAGATTATGGGCATTGCAATAAAAATTGTGAATTCTATCCGTGCACGTAGCTTGCAACGACGGCTCTTTAAATTGCAGTTGGAAGATAGTGAGTCATCTGAGCACACTGATTTAGTTCTTCACACGGACGTCAGGTGGTTGAGTCGCGGAAAATTCTTAGAAAGGTTTCAAGAATTATTGCCCGAAATAACAGCTTTTCTGGACGAAAGAGGTGATGACACTCAGATGCTGAAAAACGGAAAATGGCTGACTGATTTGGCATTTTTGACAGACATCACAACGCATTTAAACACCATTAATTTAGAGCTTCAAGGTAAAGGAAAAACTATTATTGAGATGATTAGCGCAATAAACGCATTCAAAAGTAAATTGCGACTTATGATAGATCAACTGAAAAGAAAGGATCTGAAAAATTTTCCGTCTTTGAAAGCAAGGATTCCGCAGTTGAATTATGATATTTATGAGGCAGAATTATCAAATATTTTTGGGCCAATTCGAAATACGTTTTTATGATTTCAGTAAATTGGCAAATATCGCATCATTTATGAGTTATCGTTTTTCGTGTAAAAACATTGAGGAATTAGCTACTGAAATAGCAAGTCAGTTTAACATGGACTCATGTTCTGTTGAAAATGAGTTAGTGCAGATTATATCAGATATACATCTCAAAGCCACAGCATCTCATACAAAATTCTGGTGTTTTATATCTGAAGATAAATATCCGAATCTAAGGCAAATCGCCCTTCAACTGACGGCAATGTTTGGGTCAACTTACTTGTGCGAGTCTGCATTTTCTGAAATGAAGATAATTAAGTCAAAATATCGCAATCGACTAACTGATGAACATATGTCATCATGCTTGCGATTAGCACTCGGTAATTACGTACCATCTTATGAAAAGTATGCTGAGGACATGCAGTGCCACGCTTCAACATCCAAAGTCACTCTTTAGTTAAGTTTAGACATTAGAACTCGTTTGTTTTGTAAGAACCAATAAACTCGCAATTTTGAATAATTATGAGTTTTTTCACTGACATTTTAGAGCAGACCTACACTTACCTTGACTAAAAAAATACATATTGTGCGGAAAACTAAAATCTGTGCCACGATACACCCTACCTAGACGACAATCCTGCATCACACTTACTTGCAGCCTCTCAGAGTCGATCGATCGTAGTCTAACAATATTGCGGTAGATCGCCAGCAGTTCAAGTTTGAGCACCCCTGATGTAGATGAAAGTCATCTTTGCAAACACAATATTTGCCTCACTTTGTCTTATACTGGTTCGGGTTTGAGAGTTTGCGGTTGCACTAGTAGCTAACGTTCACTTTTTACGCCCCTCATCCCCCGACCACGAAAAACTTAGTTTTATATTTTGGCACGGTAACTCTTGAACATAATAATATTTTGATTTGCAATTTGGTACAAATTTAAGACTGAAATTCCGGTATTGAATCAATAATTCTTTAGCGATATTGCGTGAGTGAATAGTGGTTGCGGAGGATGATTTCTGCTGTTTGTGGTTGAGATAGTTAAAACCTTCTATAAGTATCTACAGCGTAAAATGAAAATAGTTAGCATTCAAAAGTCATCAAATTTATTAGCGGATTACTTTACATGATACAGCTTATTAGGTTTTTTTCAGGATCATAGACCTGTTACACTGGTCAACACTAGTCATGCCACACGAACTTTGATAGCTAATACTGTTTTAGTTAACTACCCTCATTATTAAACTGCAGTTGTTTTGTTTCAATTAGCCTCAGTTTTCTTGTGATACGGTATTCATAAAACTATTTGTCTGTGATTTCATCAAAATATTGTGATTTATTAACTGCGGTAACATGTTGAGAAAGTGTAGTAACGATCCTAACTCTTTTTGTTATGTTTGTGGTGAACAGACTTTCAAAAAACAAAGACGAAATTTCACAAAACTAGTCTTGGAGAGTTATCACCGGTATTTTGGTTTCGTGGCCCATCAAGATAAATCCTGGGCCCCTCATATTTGTTGCATAACGTGTGTGAAGAATTTAACCGATTGGAAAAAAGGGTCCCGTCGTATGCCGTTTGCTGTACCAATGATTTGGACCGAACCAAGAGATCACATTTGGGACTGCTATTTTTGACTTACTGACGTAAATGGTATAAATTTCAAGAAAAAATACACAGTTGTTTACCCTAATTTACCTTCAGCCATGAGACCAGTCCCTCATAGTGAAAATTTGCCTATACCAGTTGCATCTGCGTCCGTTGAGGTTGACGATACACAATCCTTCACTTCAAGCCAATGTGTTGATGAGGACGATGACTCTGAGTTTGAAGAAATTCTAACTAAGCCACACTTGATAACTCAAGGAGACCTACACGATTTGGTTCGCGATTTAAATTGGTCAAAAAAGCAGTCAAAACTATTAAGATCTCGATTAAAAGGATGGAATTTGCTGCATCATGAAAATAAAATCAGCTATTTTCGAAATCGTGAACCCAAATATGTTGGCAGATTACTGGGGGACAATCAAAAGGGACCAACCAGGATCTAAATTTGCTAGAAAATCTTAGATCGTAACTTCATAATAAAACTTTTTACATTTTTGGTTTGGGAGGTCATTGTTTTTTGAAATATTTTAAATTACTTAAGAGAATAAAATTCTTGGCTAACAGATTTTTTTTAATGTTGGTTTTTACTGCCAACCACCTATTAAAGTAAAAAATATCCTAAAAGTCCATGCGGCACGACAAAGTTACAATTTTGTTTACCAGTGTTACCAGGGCTTTTTTTTAGAAGACAGCCTACAGAGGGTGTACTTTGGAAATTTTGTTGGTTGCTTGCGGTTTTATTAGTTTTTAAAGATTTCTTAATTTTTAATTGGTCTGAAAGTTCCATCGCACACAGAGGTATTTCAGTGTTTTAGGCCGCCATAAATCAATTTCCTAAAACTTGTCCCAGGCAGAAAAAATATGCTACCTAACAATGTTGAATAGGCATAGAACAATAGGAGATCCCCTCCTATTGCCCATTTGACAGCGCGCGTGCCGGAATATCAGTTGGAATTTGATCGTCGTTCTGAGTGCCCGTTTCTCTTCTCGGCATTCGTTACGGAACAGTTATTTAAAAAAGTGATTTTTCTTTTTTGGAGTTTATCCTGAAGAAAATTATGATGGATTTGAATATTACAGGTAAGAGCGCATATTAATGATCATTTTCATGTATTTTCTTTTTAAATGACACTGGTGATATCAAAAATGTCACTGGTCTTTTGTATCAGCTCCAGTTAATGAGAAAAAATGCATTTTTACAAAAATATGGATTTATTTTAACATCCTACATGAACAAATTGTTTTTTAAGTGATTTTTTAGAGTGAAATTGTCTTGGACAATCTCGCATAAGTCCCCAACAATAGTCTGCCATCATATGAACGTCCCATCTGCCTTGATACCTGTTCTCCATTGTTTTTATATCTTGGTGGAAACCTTCTCCTTGTTCTGCGCTCACATTTCCTTAGTTATGGTGAAAATCTATATGACACTTAAGGTAGTGTATTTTTATGCTCATATGACTGCCTAAATTTTTGAAGTGATGAAGCATTTCATCTACTAATTGTACATAGTTTTCAGCCTTGTAATTTCCGAGGAAATTTTGCACAACTGCTACAAAAGATTTCCACGCAAGTCGTTCAACTTCAATGATAGATGTCTCAAAATTAGTGGAGTCTTTAATTAATCAACGTATTTGGGGCCCATTTAAAATGCCTACTTTTAGTTTTTCAGTACTTAATCCAGGAAATTTTTGAGAAATAAAATGGAAACATTGACTATTTTTATCCAGAGCTTTGAGATACTGTTTCATTAGCGCTAATTTTATGTGCGAAGGTGGAAAAAATTCGGCACGCTCTTTTGAAAAATCTGATAAGATCATTAAGCTTTTTTTGTGAAAATAAATTAGGATTCGATATTTCTGCACAATATTCACTTCCTTGAGAAGCATTGGGTTCTTTAATTTCTTCACCCTGAAATTGTGGTAGCTGACGAAAAACCGGTACTGGAACGTTTTCTGAATGGGGTATTGGTCTTCTTGCTGAAGAAATATTGGGATATTTCCATTTATGACGATTGGTTTTATTGATGCCCACTATATTTGTCATACAGAAGTAACAGTCGTCGTGATGATTTTTTTATTCTTTCCAAATCATGGGTACTCCAAATTTCAGAGATTTACGTGTACCTTTCTTCCATTGAGGCACTCATGCTTTATCTTGATTGCGAATTTCTATACTGAAGTAAGCAAAATACAAACGGGTCACAGTATCTGTTACCAATTTTCGCTGATCTTTCAAAATATATTCACCACAAATGTAACAAAATTTATCAGGATCGTTAACACAACGTCTTAGCTTACTAGCCATGATGAACTAATAAGATTAATTTTATCAGTGTTATTGTAAAACTTGCTGTTTTCGAATAAGACGGCTAAAAATAAAAAATGAGGTTAGGTAGTGAACTAGAGTTGACAATGTAAAATAAATTTTGTCGATGTATAGTATATTACCTTCCGTATCAACTATAGATAAAAACAGAGCTACACCAAAACAACATATTTTTTTGTAGACTTGTGTAATTAGTAATCTTTTGAAGGTAGAAAATATTACTAGACATTGTTGTACAGATTATTTCATCCACTATAATTAGGGTTCAGAAGAGGAAAGGGATGTTCGGAATGCATATCCTATCTAATTTCTCAAATTCAAATATGCTTTAGTCAAGATAAAATATGCATAGGTACCTTCATTGATATTCAATCAGCCTATGACTGTGTAAATATACCTCTTCTTCAAAAGAAATTAGAAAAATTCAAAGTCCCCTCTTACCTATCCAATACAATAATTTATCTTTTCAGAAACAGATCAATCTTCATCAAGGATAATTCTGGAAATCTTCACGGTTCAACTACATCTAATACGGGCATTGCTCAGGGATCCCCTCTGAGTCCAATTTTATTTAACATATACACCGCCTCCTTATTTGATATAATTCCTTCATCCTGCAATCTTATTCAGTATGCTGATGATCTAACAATATTAGCTGAAGGCAAAAATATAACCCAATCAGGAAAAGAACTTAATGATGTACTAAAGAGAATATCGGATTGGCTAAAGATTCATAATTTCAAACTATCCATTAATAAGTCATCATCTATTCTATTCAGTAAAGGGAACATTAAAGCTGACAAACCAGAGATCAGAATAGACTCCGAAAAAGTTAAATGGAAAGACCAAACCTCCTACCTAGGGGTGATCGTACATAAAAACCTTAAATGGAAAGCCCACTTCAACCAAATTGAAAACAAATCGAATAAAAGCATAAACATAATGAGAGCGTTAGCAGGTACCTGGTGGGGAGGAGACCCAAAAATTTTACTTCTAGTATACAAAGCTACTATCCTTAGTCACCTGGATTATTCCTGTCATGTGTTTGAACCATGTTCCCAAGGAGATTTAAGTAAATTAGATAAAATTCAATTACAAAGCCTCAGAATAGTTTCTGGAACAATGAAGTCAACCCCAAGGTATGCGGTGCTATCGGAATGCGGAGAATCAAACCTTAGAAAATGGCTTACCTACAAATTCCTTTTGAAGAACTATCAAATCAAAAACAATCCTATTATAGACGCCATAATACAAATATATTCCCTATCAAAACACAAGAAGGGCTATTGGAAAAACAGAATTTCTCCTCCCTCAATAGATTGCTGGAATGTATCAAAATGAAGTCCTTCCTTGCCACAATTTCGAATTAGATTATCAATATATATCCATCCCTGTTAGAAATGTAAATTACTCGAAACAAGGATATACAGGAAAGGAAATATACAATAAAACAATAGTTCACATGGAAAATTATGTAAAATTTTTACTGATGGATCCTGTGATCCATCAGGGAAGGCTAGGTACGGAGTTTATAGTCCGGAAAAAAAAATATCAATCGTAAGTAATCTGTCACATCATACGCAGATTTGCTCGGCAGAGATTATTGCAATTAACAAAGCCATCCAATTTATCTTGGAAAAAAATATCAAGCAATCAATAATCTCTGCCGACTCAAAAGCGGCATTAATGAAAATTAGCAAATCCAAATACTCGGCAGATAATGACCATATGTCTTTTCTAACCAAAAGAGGTATAATAGAAGCTAGAAATAATAATACAAAAATAATATTAGCTTGGATCCCTGGTCATTCGAAAATCACAGGCAACTCGATTGCAGATAAACTCACTAATATAGGACGAAGCTTGAAAGTCTTACCAGATCTAAAATTAAACAACCTCAATCAAAGAAACATGGTTGAGATCTAAAATTAAACAACCTTCAATCAAAGAAACATGGTTGATTGTACCCAAATATACAAAGAAGACCCTAGATTTCAAAGATCATTTTACTCCAAGATAGTTTTTCTCCCCAACTACAGTCCCACCTTTAATAAATTCACTTAAAAAAAACAGAAGACATGTAACATCAATAATAAGAATGAGAACAGGTCATTGTCTAACTCCATCCCTTCTATTCAAATTAAACATCAAAGAAAACCCACATTGTAAATGTGGGCAAGTAGGTTCTCTAAATCACATTATCCTAAAATGTCCAATAAATCAGATAGATAACTTTGACTCATATCAAGAATTAGTTTCATCAGAATTGCAAGCCCTATTAGAAATTCAGAACATTCTATCAAATCTCAATGATGAAAGACTAAAGATAATTAATAAATTTCTAGACATCCATAAAATTTTAATATAGAAAAAAATTAACTAGCAAATCCTATCCCAAAAAATCCTTTCATTGATTCCCCACAGGCTGGGAGGGGAGAAATATCACCTAGAGTGAGACAAATTTCCCCCCAAGGAAGAAGCTGGGCCAATTATCTTATACAGGATAGTACCCATTAAAGGAGATAGAAGAAGAAGAAGAAGAAGAAATTGTTGTACAAAAACCCGTTTTTCGGTATTCAAAAGGGTATTTGTTATACTTCAGGGTGCGTCCCAGTGATTTTATTGGTTTTAACAGAAAAAGAGTATTTGCACACATCAAATATATCAATATTAGCCGTGGTTTTCCGCGAAATCAAGGTTTTCCTGGTTTTTAAATTAAACGGTTAAAACCACGTGATATTGTATTTATTTTTTTAATTTAAAACAGCTTTTATTTTGTTCTAGGATCTAGGAGTACTTCAGGTGCTTGAGTAGTAACGTATATACTACTTTTTGACCAAATGCAGGAACAAAACGAAAAATTGATATATCTTAAGAGTTATATTTTATCGCAAGATGAATATTGCGATAAGCACAGAAAGGAAGTGAAGCATAAGTTCCCCTATTTGAAGTCTCAATTCAAGAAAAAGTGGACAGAATCGCATAAAAAAGCAGAAGTTTTTCTAAGAGAATGACGAATGGTTATAGGGAACATTTGAAATACCTAGGGTAAATGCATTTACCGTTCTTCTGGTCGACCAATGAAGTCATTTGAAGAATCAAGTGAGAGGAGCATACGTAGAAAAACAGAGGAAGTACGCAGTGCTGTAGATAAAGAAGTAATAATGCGTGCTACTCAAAGATTCCTTTAAAGTTCTGGAGAGAGAATTACCTCAAGTTTTCTAAAATACATAACTAACAGTCACAACTAAATCTCATAACCGCCCTCTCAATGTTTGTAGAAGTTGACTTCTTAAGGAGATAGTACGAAATAATAAGGAACAGTAACAAGAAGTGTTATCCGAGTTACACTGGGTTACAGCAAGCAAAAAGGACTGGACAAAATCTGGAGGCTTATCGGGGAATTGAAACATGTGCTGAAATTAACTTACAACATTCATTGGATCACACGGCTAAACATTTGGCCCCATATTTGGAGGGTGTAGTAAAATAATTAAATCTAGAAAAGCGTTAATCATTGACATTTATTTCAAAATTGGGATTTGACGGATCGCAACAAGCACAATTTAAGCAAACATGCAGGAAGATGATGTAACTGATAGCAACATTTTTCAAAGTTGCTTCGTTCTACTACAATTGATTTGTGGGCAAAAAAGAAAGTTATTTGGCAGAATCCAACATTCTCTTCGCCACGATACTGTCGGCCAATAAGGATTAGATTTGTTAAAGAAACACTAGATATTACAAATTCTGAAATTACTTACATAGAAAATGCAATAAATGCTTTGGTTTCTGAATTCATACAAGGAGACGTCTCTTTTTCCTGAACCATATAATAATGCTAACTATGGTCGATACAAAAGTGTGCAATGCTGCTACTTCAATAATGAGATGCTGCATTTGTGGTCTAGTTCAAAGCGTCGACAGAGATGCATCACAGTTTGGCCTGTCGGTATTGCACGCTAGGATCCGATTATTCCAAAGTATTCTGCATTTATCATTCAAGCTTCCTGTGCAAAAGTGGCAGTGGCAAAAGATCAGACTTTGACAAAGAAATTATCAAGCAAAAAAAATGCAGAAATATAGGCAAAATTCAGAGAGCAAACGAGCATAGATGTGCCAAAAGATGGATTTAGTAACGCCAGTGATGTCAATACAAGTAGGAGATTTTTTGCTAATCTAGAGGGGGCTGCTGAAATTATCGGTGTCGACTTCAACCTCATAAATCGGTTGAAAGTGATTTTGGAAGTAATATCAAGTGGTCATAAAGTCGACTTGAAAAACTTTGCAGACTATGGATATGAATCCGTCAAAATTTATGTGGAGTTGTATCCCTGTCGTCCCATAACTCCTACGATGCACAAAATATTAACTCTAGGTTCTGTTGTATGTATCTTTGGAGCCGTTTCTTTGTTCTAGTTATAAAAATGTGCGTATGTCTAGTTTTCAAAATTACTTTTTCTCAAAAAGACAACTTTTAGTAAAATGTTTTAGTAAAACAGATTTAATCAATGTAGTTTTGCCACGCTCTCACTTTGTACTAACAAGACGTCACTGTGCCTTGTTTTATTGTTTACATCATACTAAACATTCGTATTTTCGCTCGTAGCGAACAAATTGTATTATGCTCTTCAGCTCTAAAGCACATATACCAGTTAGACCCATACAACAACCGTATTCATGAATCTATTTTTAGACTTTATAATTTCATGAAATAATTAACAAAGTGCACATAGCAAATGCATAAGTATTCAATAACGTTATGAGGATTTTTCTTGGCTTTTGAGTAAAATAATGAACAATTTTTAAGTATAATTATTTATAGTCGAACACGTATGAGGTTAAAGGTGTGGAAAAGGTTGTTAGAGGGGTTACTTCGCATATATGGTATTATAAGTCATTCTCGAGGTTGTTCGAATGGAGAAATCTGAAAATTGCTTCATTTGCTCATTGTTTTCAATTATTTATGGTTAAATTTACTTACTTACTTAATCCTTAGCCATGATACCTCTCGGTGTAGGCTGGTGTGAGTGAGTTGGGTTAGGTTGGGGTCTTCAATATTTCTCTCCATCTTTCTCTATTTCGGGCTAGCCTTATTGCCTTCTCCCACCTCACTCCCCTCTTTTCCATTGCTCCTCTTACTTCCTTCCTCCATATTCTTCGTGGTCTTCCTCGACTTCGTTTTCTATTCTCTCTTGCTTCATACGCTCTCCTTACCACTCTTTCCTGTCCCATTCTTTATATACGTCCAAACCACCTCAACTGACTTTCTTCTATTTTCTCCTGTATCGGTTTCATTTCCAGTGTTTCTCGTATAGTAACGTTTCTTATTCTATCCAGTCTTGTCCTTTCTTCAATCTTTCTGAGGAATCTCATTTCGATGCTTTGTATCTTACTTCTGTGACTTTGTGTTGTTGTCCACCCTTCAGATCCGTACGTAATTATTGGTGTCGCCACCATTTTGAAGATTTGTAGCCTAGAAATGTGTTCTTGATACTATTAAAGAGTTTCCCCGCTGCCTCCGTCCTCGCACTAATCTCCCCATCCAGCCCTCCATCCCTCGTCACCATTGTACCCAAATATTTGAAACTCCCCACCTGCTGTATCTTTTCTTCTCTTAGGTATATTTCATGCACTTTGTTCTCCTTGCTTATGATCATTGTCTTCATTTTTTTCACATTTATGCTCATATTCATGCGTTTCAAGCTTTCGTTGTACACTTTTAAGCTTTCGTTCAAGTTTTTCTTGTTTTTTGCGATCAGTACCATATCGTCAGGGTATGTTATCTCCGTTATTCCAACTCTCTCCATGTTCCGGAACCCTACCCAGTATTTATTTATTTGCTTTTTTGCAGTTTTTATGGCCTCGTTCATCACTACCGAGAACAGCAGTGAACTCAGTATACACCCCTGTCTGACGCCTTTAGATGTTTCGAAACTCTTTGACTTTTCATGTCTTACTTTAACATAATTTGTTGTTTGTTGATTTTTTCATGCGATATATGAGAATGGACACACCGGATCCACCACTACACACCGGAATCAAATCGGCAAGCGACCAAAGACACAACAGTCGGTTGGGAAGGTTTTGGCCTCTGTATTTTGGAATGCGCATCGACTATGCTGAAAAGGGAAAAACCATCAACAGCGAATATTATATAAAGTTATTGGCGCGTTTGAAGGCAGAAATCGTAAAGAAACGACCCCAAATGAACAAGAAAAAAAGTGCTCTTTCATTAAGACAATGCATCGTGTCACAAGTCAATGGTTACAATGGCAAAATTACATGAATTTAAGTTTGAATTGCTTTCTAATCCACCGTATTTTCCAGCTTTGGCCCCCAGCCACTATTATCTATTCGCAGACCTCAAAAAATGCTCGCAGGAAAGAGCTTTGGGTCCAATCAAGAAGTTATCGCCGAAACTGAAGGCTATTTTGAAGGCAAAGACAAACTTTTCTACAAGAAAGGTATAAAAATGTTAGAAAAGCGTTGGACTAATTGTATTGGTCTTGAAGGAGACTATGTTGATAAATAAACTCTAATTTTGCAAAGAAAAATTTGTTTTAAGTAGCTAGACCAAAAACTTTTCAGCTTACGTGTTACAATAAAATAGAATAGAATTCATTTTATTTTTTTATTATTTTCGATTATTTACGAACAAACATACAAGGAGTTAATGCTGTAGAAAAGGTAGCTAGAGAGAAGTTATATATCATGTTATATATCCTTTTTAGTATTCTTTACATCAAAAAATCTAAAAATGGTGTTATTTTTTATTATTTTCAGTTATTAATGCTCAAATGTATAAGGGACTAATGAGGTAAGCGAGAAACTTATGCTTGCATATTTTAAATTATTCCATATAAGGGAGACATATGTAAGAAGTTAACGACGTAGAGGAGGGATCAGGGGATATTTCATATATACTGTGTTATATGTCCTCCTTAATGTGTTTGGAGTGGAGAGAAATCAGAAAATGGTATTAATTAGTGTTCCGTACGGAACACTTATAAGATCACTTCGGTGTCTGTCTGTCTGTCTGTCTGTCACACCCGATTTTCTCCGAAACTATTTGTCATAGAAACTTGAAATTTGGTAGTAATATAGGAATTGATGGCCTCATCAGAGCCATGTAGTTTTGAAAGTTAAATTTTGACTTAAGGGGTTAATTTTAGGGGGTGAAATCGGAAGTGAAAAAAAAAATTTTTTACTAGGTCATCGAGTGTGGTGTCAAATGAAAGGTTGTAAAAACACGAGTAAAAAATACATATTTAATGTAATACTTGCGCGCACTTTTCTTTGTATTATTTTCAAAAAATCGCGAAAAAAATCGCTGTCCCGCGCCTTATCTCGAAAAGTACTTATCAAAAAATTTTGAAAAAATCCTGGAATATTCTCCATGGGGGGTAGATTGAACGAAAATTATCACGAGTGCATTACCTTTAATAATTTATCTGGTATTTAAAAAAAAAAACAAAATTTCGAGGTCATCAGATTTCAGTAAAGATTGGAAAGATTGGTGTGTTTTGTGAAGTCACTGATCATTTTATACCACCGTAACATAAATTTTGACTTAAGGGGTTCGTTTTGAGGGGTGAAATCGGAAGTGAATAAAAAATTTTTTTACTAGGTCATCGAGTGTGGTGTCAAATGATAGCTTGTGAAAACACGAGTAAAATATATATATATATATATATATATATATATATATATATATATATGTATATATATATATATATATGTATATATATATATATGTATATATATATACATATATATATATACATATATATATATATATATATATATATATATATATATATATATATATATGTATATAATGTAATACTTGCGCACACTTTTCTTCGTATTACTTTTAAAAAATCGCGAAAAATCCCTGTCCCCTACCTTATCTCGAAAAGTACGGATCAAAAAATTTTAAAAAAATTCTGGAATGTTCTCCACGGGGTATAGATTGAACGAAAATTATCACGAGTGCATTACCTTTAATAATTTATTTGGTATATCAAAAAAAACAAAATTTCAAGGTCACCAGTTTTCAGTAAAGATTGGTAAACAAACTTTGTTGAAAACTCATTTGGGGTGTGTTTTGTGAAGTCACTAATCATTTTATACCACCATAACAAAAGCTTTATTTTAAAAACAATCAACGTACGGAACACTAATTGTGCAAGTTCAACTTGCACTTGACCAGTTTTTTTTTTCTTTATTTTCAATCTTTACAGAAACAGCATATATTGGGAAATATCAGTTTTTAGTTGAAAATAACTCTAAAGCCAGCCCTCTCTTTAGCTGGATGTTGTTATTAATATTTTGCTATAGTTTTTTTGAAATGTGAACCTCAAATGTGTATATAACAATTTTAACCCTTTTTACTTCTATCGCTAATAGAAAAACACCCTGCTTGGAGCCACCATAAGAAGAAACGGCTTCTCTATTTCCTGCTATGTTACCGAGGTAATTATCGAACGAAACGAGATACTGATATAAAATTTGATACATTTATAGAAATTCCATTAGGGAAGGTTGTTCGTAATATTGCTGATTGAAAGGGGTGAATTAAAATTTAATATTTATATCTGAATGTATATTTGGGAGGAAATTATCGGAAACAATTTTTTACAATTTTTTAAATCAAAATAATGTCACGTTAAGGATGATTATAAAACGGTAAATGAACGAAGTATTATGTCAATATAATGTATGTATATATATATATATATATATATATATATATATATATATATATATATATATATATATATATATATATATATATATATATATATATATATATATATATAACTAACTAAAGAAATTGAAGAATACCAACCAATCGAACAAGCCGGTTTTAGAAGAGACTATAGTACAAGTGAACATCTAATAACAATGAAAATGCTAATAGAAAAATCAGTTGAATACAACTTTGAACTAAACCTAGTATTTGTCGACTTTCAAAAAGCCTTCGACACAGTAGAACAATGGGTAAT
Organism: Pachyrhynchus sulphureomaculatus; assembly: GCA_019049505.1. Classification (NCBI taxonomy): domain Eukaryota; kingdom Metazoa; phylum Arthropoda; class Insecta; order Coleoptera; family Curculionidae; genus Pachyrhynchus; species Pachyrhynchus sulphureomaculatus. The sequence continues at coordinate 38,473,789 of CM032450.1, forward strand.
TATGAAGTCTTTAAAAAACTCCAGAATAGACTATCGTAAATAAGGCTACTTGAAAACATTTATAATGACGCTACATCCACTATATATCAGTATAAAAACACCAAACCAGTTAGTATAAAACGAATGCTCTAGAAGATGTTTTCAAACAACTAAATTGACAAGACAATAAGGGCATCCTAATAAATGGAAAAATACTCTACAACCTAGGATTTGCTGATGATATCGTTCTTATCGCAGAAACTCCTGAACAACTACAGATTATGTTAACGGAGCTGGACAAAGTATCAAGTGAAATCGGTCTAAACATGAATCTAACAAAAACAAAAGTTATGTGTAATAGATCCCTAGAACAGAAAATAAAAATTAAAAACCAAGAACTAGAAGAAGAGGACAATTATGTTTATTTGCAACGTCTCTCTGTCTGTCTGTCTGTCCGTTAGTGCGCTTATCACTTGAGAACCACTTATCCGATTTAGGTGATTTTTTTTTATAACATATATATGTTCTCTGGCCAGGTTACAGGCTATATTTATTTATTACGATAGATAACATAAGGAATAAGCAGTGACGATAATAGTGAATCAAGTCAGAGAAAAGTTTGCCGCTAGCGCGTTCTCTTGCAATCCACCGCCTAAACCAATAAATATGGAATAATAACATATAGCAAAGAATATGATATATAAAATGCAACGTCTTTCTGTCTGTCTGTCTGTCCGTTAGTGCGTTTATCACTCGAGAACCACTTATCGGATTTACGTTTTTTTTTTAATTCATACCTATGTTTTCTGGCCAGGTTATATAATAATAATAATGATCTATATAACATATATAAAACGGAACGTCTCTTCGTCTGTCTGTCTGTCTGTTTGTCCGTTAGTGCACTTAGCATATATATATATATATATATATATATATATATATATATATATATATATATATATATATATATATATATATATATATATATGTATATATATTCATTGCATATTGAAATATTTTAATTTTAAGCACTTTAGCAACACTGTAAACTGCTATTTCTCTCCATACTCCTATTATATGTGCGCAGGTGTGACATATTAAACTTAATTTGTATTTTGCTTGAAAGACTATTTCTATTTTTCAATTTTCTCTTTAGAGAACAAATAATAAGAGAAATCACAACTTCTTCGAAAACGGAAAAAAAATATATTTATTTTTTATTTATAAATTTTCTCCTGGTAGCAAAAAATACCAGCCACAAGACTGATTAAAATGTCGGGGAAGAAACGTGATCCTTTCAATTCACGCCAGACTGCAGACAGGAAATATAATTTTTCGTAAGTTTTATTTCATTGTCTTCTGGATATTATATGTGTCTCTCTAATTTGTCATTAAGAATACAACGGTTTTGCCAACGGAGCGAAAAATCGCTTAAAATATGAAATTGGGAAACCCTCAATTTTCTTCAGTATAAAGATGACTTTTTTGTAAGTTCTGTTTCCTTTGTGTCTTAAGAATAATATATGATTTATTTGTTAATCACTCACTACTACAACCAGAACTTGTGTGGCTCTTTCATGCCCACCATTGTAAAATCGCTGAATACGATAAGCAGCTCTTACAAAGAAAATTACACTGACAACTCAAATATTTCGACAAGAATGAACGATCTAGAATAGTGTGCAGTAATGAGACCTAGTGGTTTATAACATTCTGTAATGTTCCTACTAGGGGTTTATATCTACGCCAGAGATTGTAGCGGCTCTTATTGGTCGTAGTTTGCTCCGCCCCTTTGGCCGTCGTTTCAGAGGCTTCGATTCTAATCCATTATGTTCTGTCTATCGGCTAATTATTTTTACAAGTTTAATGCGTCGTTTCTTTTGTTCAAGTGTTATCGATTTCGATAGTCTCTCGAATGGTTCTTCTCTTGTAGTTTTCTATGTTCTAAATGCTTGTAAATATTAAAATCTATTTTGTAACCTATCTAAAGTTAATGTGGGAAAAGGATAGATATAGTTTTGATAGTTAAATTATGCTTTCCAATCTGATAGATATTCTTTTCCTAGTTTGTATGCTACGTAAGCTTTTCTGCAAGTTCCACATGATACGTTGTATAGCCTCCGATTTTTCAGTTGAATTTTATCTTTAGAATTTTTTTGTAATATATCTTATTGGCGGTAGAAGTTTGTATGCAACTGATATATTATGTCTCCGCAGAAGTCGCCCAATCCTGTCAGTAATCCCTTTAATGTATCTTATAATGGGTTTTGGTCTTTATTTGATTTTCTTCAGGGATTTTGTTGTTGATTTGTGGCTCGATTTATTGGATGCAATTTGTCTCCGTTCTGATATAGAGCTGGCGACCTATTCTAGCTGCTCTAGTTTCTCAATACTCAGAGACATGGATTGACTTGGAAACTAATATGTTTTTAACGGCCTGTAATTTTGAGGGATGGTGGTGAGATTCACTACTCAGATATCTACTCGTGTAAGTTAGTTTCCTATATACCTCATGTTTTAAACATCTGTTTTCAGTTTTTGTGACGTGTACGCATGGAAAAAGCATCTCGTTGTCTTGCTTTATTTCTAAGGTGAACTGAATTCTTAAATGAAAAAAGTTCATATAGAAAGTTGAGGAGCTGATCTCTACCGAATACGTTATCGACGAATTGAATCCATAGCTATATATATATATATATATATATATATATATATATATATATATATATATATATATATATATATATCGAGGCTGGTTTGAAAAGTCCGTGCAAAGTCCGAGAGATGGCACCACCGGCGCGTATCGAGGCCATGTTTAGTTAGTAGCATCTCTTGAATGAACGCATACCAAGTTTCAGCCATATTGGTATATTTCTTTGTGTTTGGCATTCGTGTGAATCAAGGACGTCGAGTGATTTTCAAGAAATGGACGAAAAAGAATTTCGTGTGGTGATTAAACATTACTTTATGAAAGGCAAAACGCCTCAGGAGACTAAAGAGAAGCTTGATAAACATTATGGTGACTCTGCACCTTCGATTAGAACAGTTTATAAGTGGTTTCAAAATTTTCGGACTGGCCATATGGGCACAAGTGACGCTGAACATTCTGGACGGCCTGTGGAGGTTACGACTCCAGAAATCATTGATCGAATCCATGATATGGTGATGGATGACAGAAGAGTTAAGGTGCGTGAGATTGCTAGTGCTGTGGGCATCTCGACTGAATGGGTACATAATATTTTGCATAAACATTTGGACATGAGAAAGCTATCCGCAAGATGGGTGCCGCGATTGCTCACGCTTGACCAAAAACGGAATCGTGTGAAGTGTTGCAAGGATGGTTTGCAGCTGTTCCAGAAGAATCCGGAGAACTTTAAGCGTCGTTTCGTCACTGTGGATGAAACATGGATACATTACTATACTCCTGAGACCAAACAACAATCTAAACAATGGGTTACCAAGGGGGAATCTGCACCAAAAAAGGCGAAGACCGTTCCTTCGGCCGGAAAAGTTATGGCGACTGGCTTTTGGGATTCGCAAGGGATAATCCTCATCGACTATCTGGAAAAGGGTAAAACTATTACAGGTGAATATTATTCATCGTTATTGGACCGTTTGAAAACCGAGCTGCAAGAAAAACGCCCGCGATTGGCCCACAAGAAAGTCCTTTTCCATCACGACAACGCACCAGCACACACCTCAGCAGTTGTGGTCGCAAAATTAATGGAAATAGGATTCCAACTCGTTTCACATTCCCCCTATTCTCCAGACTTGGCTCCATCGGACTACTATTTGTTCCCCAATTTGAAGAAAAGGCTAGCGGGACAAAGATTTTATTCAAACGAAGAGGTGATTGCATACACTAATGGATATTTTGCAGACTTGGACAAATCCTATTATTCGGAAGGGATCAACAAACTAGAACATCGTTGGACGAAGTGTATAAGCCTAAAAGGAGACTATGTCGAAAAATAAAAAAGGTTTACCCCAAACACATAAGTAGTTTTTATTTTTGCACGGACTTTTCAAACCAGCCTCGTATATATATATATATATATATATATATATATATATATATATATATATATATATATATATATATGTATATATATATATATATATATATATATATATATATATATATATATATATTAGGGTAGAGTGAAAAAAAAAATTTTGTTATACCCCGAAAAAGTCAGTTTTATATGTCAATAAAACGTAGTTCAAATATTTCTGAAAAATTTTAAGGTTTTACGATTGCATGTTCAGTTTAAATCATTGTCTGTTTGAACAAATTAAAAAATGTAAATTGAACATGCAACCATAAAACCTTTTTTTTTCAGAAATTTAACATATTAAACTGACTTTTTCGGGGTATGAGAACATTTTTTTTCACCCCACCCTAATATATATATATATATATATATATATATATATATATATATATATATATATATATATATATATATATATATATATATATATATGCGACTGTACTAATATCAAGTGAATATTGGCAGACATGCATCTAATAATAACAAAGATGCAAGCATAAACATGTTTACGGAGTATAAATAACGAGGTCGTAAAAATATGCGGTGTCTACTCTTGGTTATTGACTTTGATACCTTGAAGACGCTGAAAGCAATTTTCTAAAGTATCTGAAGGAGTTTTATAATTTTTTTTTTACTCGCAAAATACATATATCCGAAAATATCGAATAAAAAATGTATACGGCAAGAAATTTGTTTCTTTTAACCTTATGTATCAAACTATTTGTGTTTATATGAAGCAAAACATTACATACTAAGATTATCAATTTAATTTGGTTTATAAAGACCCCTTCTGTAGAAGATGTGTTGTAACCATATAAAATGGTGTTACTCTTTATCTTATACCAGTATACTAGTCTTTGGAGTTCTAAAGAGGTATTTTTTTACGCTGGCACGAAATGTTTTTTTTTTTTCGTTTTACCTAAACTGGTGGATGTCGGGTGGTATGTTTCCTTTTCCGAGGAAAGTTAGGATTGCAAACCTTTTTAATCTCTTGCATCATCTGTTCTGGATGGCTAGTTTCCGTATTTTCTAGTTTGTTTTGTTGTCCTTCCAGGAATGTTTTCCAGTTATCAGTGTGTATCTGTGCCAAGCTGATAAATTGTGAAATAACTCTGGCATTTCTAATATGTTGGCGTAATTTAAGAATGACATAATTAAGTTCCTATCACAGCTATCGTTAAATTATTTATTATTCTTTTTAACTGACATGAAACCATTTATTTATCTATATCAATTATTCATTTAAGTAAATTGATGTATGTTTTGTTTATTATTCTTTTAACTCAAAACAAACAGCTGCTTCTCATAAATTACCTGTTTGTTTTGTCTCTGTAAGTAAATATCGGAGCAGACAACTTTACATAGCTGCTTTATTTTTTCCGTTATGTCAAAAAGCTTTATTTTGTGTTTTCGGTTATTTTTTGTTTTCAGCATAGCCTAATTTATTTAGCTTCTCTCAATGACATTTTCACGTTAATATTGCCAACACAAATTAACAACCAACAAAAAGAGGTAAAATGTCAGATTTATTTTTCTGAATGTACATAAAAATTTAGGGAAAATAACGTTCGCTCATAAAACAAACACATTTCCTACATTACTTAGTATGAGGGTAAAAGTATGGTATTGTCAGTTATGAATTAGACCGTAACATGACATTTTATTTGTAATTTAAAATCTTTGCTCGTCAAAAATGAGTTCCATCCATTTTTGCACTTGGAAATGGCCTAAGAAATAATTATACAATTTGTTTACAACCGTATATACATGGGGTGACAAGTCCCGAGACTTTTGAAAAAACAAAAATGTTTTTGCCAAAAATCGAATTATTCTTCAACATAGTTTCCTTCAACAGCGATACACTTATTCCAGCCATCTTCCACATTTGGAAAGAGGTAACAATCACTGGGGGGCAGATCTGGTCAATATGGCGGATGAGGCCGCAATTCATAGAACAACTGGTTCACTTTCATCACCGATTTTATGAAGTTGTGAGGTGGTGCATTATCTTGGTGAAACAATATCTTTTCTTCTATATGAGGCCTCTTTGGCTTTCACTTTGCAGTCATTCGGAATAATATGGTGGATTTTTTGTGTTTTTTTTTGAATGTCTGGAACGTGAGACATCATCGGTGCTCGTACAACGACAATTAAATTCACTAAACAATCGGCATAGAGTTAACGAAGCAGATGTGCCATAATACTTCTCAAGCCATTCTTGGGTTCTGGCTGTATTTTTCCCATCAAAAAGTAACATTTAACCAACACAAAAAGTTCTTTTTGTTCCATCATTCTGCAAAAATCAAAAGTAGCATTTCTTCATGGGTCCCTAGGTTAAGAATAAGCCATGTTTGCTAATCTCTATGGTTTTGTTGCTTTAAATCCTGTTATATGTCCTTTTCAGAGGTTTTATAGTCGAAAATTCATATTTTTGTAATTATTTCTAATTTTACAGGAGCTCTTTCTTTGCTCAACTTGATTAACATCCTATTATCTAAAATATGGAATTTAGGTGTTTGGTGGTCTTAAAAACCTTTTGGATCCAGTGGTAACTATGGATGAAACATTGGTTCATCATTAAAATTCAGAGGCACTGGAACAGTCTAAGGAGTGGAAATATGCCGGCTTACACAAACCAGCAGAAAAAACTTTCTTGTTTCCCTTTTTGGGATAAGGATAGGATGCTCCTTTCAGATTACTTGCAACAGAGCAAAACAGCAACGGGAGAATATTATTCTTTATTATTAATTGAACTTCGCCAAAAAATTGTGGAAAAACGTCTAAAGGGGGGCTGTTTTTGTATAATAATGCACCTGCCCAAGAATTGCCGTTAGTTTTACAAAAAAAAAACGAACAATTTAGGCTTTAAACTCGTTGATCACATCCTATGTTTCCCTGTTTTAGATTCCTTCGATTATAACCCAATCCCAAAACTGAAAAAATAATTTAAGAAGACACAAATTGAATGTAGAAGTAACAAATCTCCAAAACTGGTCTGCAAACCAAGACAAAATTCTAGAGTTTCCTTATACCAGGGGTGCTCAAACGGTCGATCGCGAGTGATTTTCGAGTCGATCTCGAGAAAAAAATTCCGATATAGAACTATTCACAGATTTTGTTTTAGGTAACTAAAACAAAAAATGTAATGAATAAACTACTAAAATTTATTCGATCCACAATTAGGCCAGAATAACGCCCTCATTACTTTCTTTTATCGTAATAACCCCCTGCTAGCGGCAAAAGGCGGCTTTATCAAAGGAACGCGCGGTACTTGTCAAAGAAAAGCCGCGTTTTTGATTCCCGCCGATTTTTCTAGAAACTTCGGGCGGCGTGTTTGACGAGAACATCCGAGACTTCGTTCGCGCCGATATAAATGTTGCGCCTGCAGGAATAGTTGTAACTTGAAGGCGATACATCGATACAAAGTTTATTAATAAATAGTCCAAAATAAGTGTGGCGAAGAAAAGTAAAACTTATCATTTTAATAACGATTGGGAGGAAGAATTTTTCTTTTGTATGGTAAAGGATAAGTGCATTTGTCTCATTTGCCGTGTGTCAGTTCGAATACCTAAGCGTGGGAACTTAGAGAGGCATCATAAAACGGTTCATAAAAACTATGAAAAGGATTTTCCGTCACAGAGTGAATTAAGAAAACGAAAAGTACGTGATTTGATAACTTGTTTAAAAAAAGCGTGGCGAAACACAAGAAACCATTTGATGATGGATTGGTTGTGAAGGAAGCATTTATTGAAGCGGGTGAGACTTTATTTGGAGATTTTAAAAATAAAACAGAGATTATGTCTGCTATTAGAGAACTTCAGTTATCTCGTCCGACTGTCACAAGGCGTGTTGAAGTGATGAGTCAGGATATGGCAGATAAACTAAAACATGATATCATGGAATGTACATACTTTTCTTTGCAGTTCGACGAATCCACCGATATGACAGACACTGCCCAGCTGTGTATTTTTATTCGAATGATATTCAATGACATGTCGGCTAAGGAAGAGTTTTTGACAATGATTCCTCTGAAAGGAAAGACCCGTGGCGAAGATATATATGACGTTTTCTTCAATTTTGTAACAAACTACAAGCTACCAATATATAAACTAGTGTGCATTACAACCGATGGAGCACCAGCAATGACTGGAAACAAAAACGGTTTTGTGGCATTGTGTCGAGCTAATGATGATTTCCCTTCATTTTTCTCCTTCCATTGCATTATACATCAACAAGTTTTGTGTTCAAAAGTTCTAAACATGGAGGAGATTATGGGCATTGCTATAAAAATTGTGAATTCTATCCGTGCACGTAGCTTGCAATGACGGCTCTTTAAATTGCAGTTGGAAGATAGTGAGTCAGCTGAACACACTGATTTAGTTCTTCACACGGACGTCAGGTGGTTGAGTCGCGGAAAATTCCTAGAAAGGTTTCAAGAATTATTGCCCGAAATAACAGTTTTTCTGGACGAAAGAGGTGATGACACTCAAATGCTGAAAAACGGAAAATGGCTGACTAATTTGGCATTTTTGACAGACATCACGAACACCATTAATTTGGAGCTTTAAGGTAAAGGAAAAACTATTATTGAGATGATTAGCGCAATAAACGCATTCAAAAGTAAATTGCAACTTATGATAGATCAACTGAAAAGAAAGGATCTGAAAAATTTTCCGTCTTTGAAAGCAAGGATTCCTCAGTTGAATTATGATATTTATGAGGCAGAATTATCAAATATTTTGGGCCAATTTGAAATACGTTTTTATGATTTCAGTAAATTGGCAAATATCGCATCATTTGTGAGTTATTCTTTTTCGTGTAAAAACATTGAGGAATTAGCTACTGAAATAGCAAGTCAGTTTAACATAGACTCATGTTCTGTTGAAAATGAGTTAGTGCAAATTATATCAGATATACATCTCAAAGCCACAGCATCTGATACAAAATTCTGGTGTTTTATATCTGAAGATAAATATCCGAATCTAAGGCAAATCGCCCTTCAACTGACGGCAATGTTTGGGTCGACTTACTTGTGCGAGTCTGCATTTTCTGAAATGAAGATAATTAAGTCAAAATATCGCACTCGACTAACTGACGAACATATGTCATCATGCTTGCGATTAGCACTCGGTAATTACGTACCATTTTATGAAAAGTACGCTGAGGACATGCAGTGCCACGCTTCAACATTCAAAGTCACTCTTTAGTTAAGTTTAGACACTAGAACTCGTTTATTTTGTAAGAACCAATAAACTCCCAATTTTGAATAATTATGAGTTTTTTCATTGACATTTTAGAGCAGACCTACACTTACCTTGACTAAAAAAATGCATATTGTGCGGAAAACTAATATCTATGCCACGATACACCCTACCTAGACGACAATCCTGCATCACACTTACTTGCAGCCTCTCAGAGTCGAACGATCGTAGTCTAACAATATTGAGGTAGATCGCCAGCAGTTCAAGTTTGAGCACCCCTGCCTTATACCCTTTGTACTAGGTGTATAAAATTAAAAGGAAATTGAATACACAATTTTCTTTTTTGAAGTTTTCTTGTTCTTTGCATTCTAGGCTAGAAAATTATCAATACGCCCTCGTAGAGCTTTACAGCGAGGTCAATATATTTTTCTTCATAGTGATATCTAAAACTTGTCTATTTTTTTATTGTTATTTGAACTTAACAACCTTCGTTGGACGTACCTTCATCGATTGGACTTATTTTTCAGCAACATAAGATCCACATATAGATCCACAACCTTAAGCCTTTCTGGTCCAATTTTTCGTTTTCCATATAATAACTAATAATGGTAATGATCATAGGGTTTTATTTGCCAATTTGTACAATATTAAAATATACATAATGATATTAAAGAAATACTAACATATACATAAATATGTTAGAAACATTCTGATTTCACCTCCTTAGAAAACTAAACTGTGTCATTCTCTTGTTCTTTTGCCCATTACCGTTATACCCGCTATGCCCAAAAAGTAAAAATAGATATTTATTTTTGCTCTTCAAAATTACATGAGTTTAAGTCACCGTGTATATTCCTCAGAACTTTTTAAATTAAATATAAGTGCTGTCACTGATAATGTTTCAAAACGTTCAGGAATATTGTTGTAAAATTTATAGATATTATAAGAAACTAGCCGGACCCGCGGCTCCGCTCGCGTGGACTTGATTCACCACTTTCGTCACTGCCTATTCCTTATGTTACCCAACGTAATAAAATATCTCCCATTATTTCCCCTTATCGCTCAATATTTCTCCTTATTTCCCATTATCTCTACATAATTTCCATTGTCTAGGCTTATCTCTGCTCATCTCCCATTATTTCTCCTTATCTCCCATTATTTCTCCTTATCTCCCATTATCTCACCATAACTCCCATTATCTCACCATAACTCCCATTATCTAGACTTATCTCTGCTTATCCCCATTATTTCTCCTTATCTCCCATTATTTATATTTATCTCCCATTATCTCACCTTATATCCCATTATTGAGCCTTGTTTCGACTTATCTCCCATTATTTCTCCTTATCTCCCATTATCTCACCTTATCTCCCATTATCTAGGCTTATATCGAATTATATAGAACATATGTATAAATTTATTAAAAGACGTAAATCGGATAAGTGGTTCTCAAGTGATAAGCGCACTAACGGACAGACAGACAGACAGAGATACGTTTTATTTTATAAATATTCTAAATAACCTGGCCAGAGAACAAATGTATGAATTAAAAAAAAAAAAAACACGTAAATCGGATAAGGGTTTCTTGAGTGATAAGCGCACTAACGGACAGACACACAGACAGAGAGACGTTGCATTTTATATATATTATGTTCTTTGCCACATGATGTTGTTCCATATTTAATGCTTTAGGCAGTGTATTGCAAGAGAACGCGCTAGCGGCAAACTTTTCTCCGTCTTGATTCACTATTATCGTCACTGCTTATTCCTTATGTCTCCTAACGTAATAAAATATATCCTATAACCTGGCCAGAGAACATACGTATGTTTAACAAAAAAGCACGTAAATCGGATAAGTGGTTCTCCAGTGATAAGCGCACAAACGGACAAACAGACAGAGATACGTTACATTTTATATATATTATAGATGTAATAAAATATATATCTATAACCTGGTCAGAGAACATAAATATGTATGAATTTAAAAAATTACGTAAATCGGATAAGTGATTTTCCCGTGACAAACGCACTAATGGACAGACAGACAGACAGAAAGACATTGCATTTTATATATATTATAGATTATAGATACTCTCTGCTACATAATATTGTTCCATATTTAATGGTTTAGGCTGTGTATTGCAAGGGAACGCGCTAGCGGCAAACTTTTTTCCGACATCATTCACTATTTTACGTCACTACTCATTCCTTATGCTACCTATCGTAATAAAATATAGCCTATAACCTGGCCAGAGAACATATGTATGTTTTTTTAAAAAAAAAAGGCGTAAATCGGATAAGTGGTTCTCCAGTGATAAGCGCACTAACGGACAGACAGACAGACAGACAGAGAGACGTTGCATTTTATATATATATTATAGAAGAACCCCTGATAAAAAGCAGTGAATTGGAGGGGAGATGTAGCCCCGATACACGTACCTTAAATTAAGTGTGTAAACATCATTTTTGTAGCAAATTTTAGCTGTTAGATACAAAGGATGAAATTTTCTGCGATTTTCTATAGAAAGCCATGATGTTTCATTTAACTTGTTAGAAATACAATCATTTCGACGAATACTGTATATAAGGCGTAGGCTGAAAAGTTTTTGGTCTGACACATAGATGTCGTCCTTATCAAAAAATCCATATGATTTTCAAATGATGTATGTCAAAATTTCGCGATATTTTGACGATTAGTTTACAAGTTACGGTGGTTTTATTGACGCTACTTTTGATATTTTCAAAACAATGGAAAAAAAATCGAATTTCGTATGTTGATTAATGGGATAAAATACCGTTCAAGCAAAGCAATGGTTTGATAACTGTTACAGGGACTCTACCCCTGGAAAATCACTCATCATTTACTGGTATGCTGAATTTAAATGCGGTCGTACAGACACAAATGGTGCTAAACGCTCTGGTCGCCCAAATGAGGTGAATTGATGCTGTAACGTTTGTCAAATGCATGTCTTACAAATATAGTAATTACTGAAATATGTCTATTGCTTTAATTTTCACACATAACTTGCATAATGCCTGTGACGGACCGCAACTTGGCCGTCAATTTTGGGTTCGAAAAAGGTCTGTACCGCAACTCGGAACTGTTTATTACTTTTCACCGGCCCTTACCACAACTCGGTATCAACCCTAGGTATACAATAGGTTCTCACCAAGTTGATTATTGAAAAAGTAAAATAAAATTTAAATAAACGAATAAAGGCAGTTGTGAAAAAAATAAAAAAGAGAAAAAAATATATAGTATATGATTAAGATAATACATAAATTTTTATATTTATTAGGCAAGAAAGAGAGATAAATTATATTGGTGCTTCCAGCTTTACCCACTATTCTATATTCTGCCTCCCAGTGTTTATACCATGTCTTTTCCTATTTTTCTTTGGCTGAAAGCAGTAATTAGTGTATGTTTTTATTAATTCTTCCACTATTACAATCTTACCTCCTTTTAGCTTGTTCTTATTTTAAAAACAGCATTTCTCTGCAGTAAACTGTCAAAAGCTACTATGGGAGCTCTAATCTTGTTATTGTTTTTAAGAGGATCTAAGTAATAACAGGACTTATACCGCGTAAACCTAATTTTATCTCAAGCATTCCTGCTACCTTTCTATAAAGTTGCACATTATCATTTTAATTGTCATTTTTTGGCAAACCGTACATTCCCAATCAATTTAATTTAGTTTATTGGTTTAGTTCTTCTACTCGATTAATAAATATCTCATAGAGATAATTCCATTGCAACCACACCTGTTGAGAGAGCGAACTTGTTGGCTGAACTCTTTGCTTCACATTCTACTGTCGATTTCCAAGGAAAAACACCACCTACTATTCCCATATTGCAGTCAAAGATGCCCGACGTTGTCTTCAGCCAGCGCGTCATAAAGCGTATTTTAATGAAGCTAGATACCAAAAAGGCTTCTGGCGCTGACGGAATACTTGCCATAGTTCTCAAAAACTGTGCAAGGGAACTAACACCAGTTTTCTGTAGACTTTTTAACCTATCCTACAGAAAGGGAATATTTCCGTCCTGCTGGAAATGTGCCACGGTTCAGCTGATACCTAAAAAAGGCAAGAAGACCTTGCCAAATAACTACCGACCAGTCGCACTGCTTTCAATAATATCGAAAGTCATGGAAAAGGTTATCAATGAGCAAAATATCTTGAACGATTCAATATTATTAGCGATCACCAATATGGTTTTCGTAAACATAGATCAACAGGAGATCTTCTAACTTATGTAACACATGTTGGAACAACGCAATTGAACACTTTGGAGAATCTCGAGCGGTTGTTCTTGGTATATCCAAGGCATTCGACCGTGTTTGGCACGATGGACTGTTGGCTAAGTTACGCTCTTATGGTATGTCTGAAAGATTCTGTTTGTGGCTCTCATGTTTCCTCAGAGAGCGTTCTTTACGAGTGGTGATCGACGGATTTCTTTCTAACACCCTCACTATCAACGCTGGTGTGCCTCAGGGCTCCATACTGTCTCCTACTCTCTTTCTCATTTATATTAACGATCTGCTGGAAAAGACCGAGAATCCAATCTACAGCTTTGCAGATGACAGTACGCTTGTCTCTTCATTCACCTTCAATGCTCGGACATCGGCTGCTCAGGCGAATATCCGCAGACGGCAGGAGGTCGTTCAACTTAACAAAGACCTGGAAGCAATTCTATCTTGGGGTGACAGTAACCAAGTGGAATTTAACGCTACAAAAACCCAGGCGGCAATTTTTTCTAAAAAAGTTAACGTTGCTGAACCCGACATAGCTATGTCGGGGCACCCCATTCCCCTAGCATCGTCGCTCAATTTGTTGGGTGTTAGTTTGGGAGCAGATATGTCCTGGCATGAACATGTTGCAGGCATAGCAAGGAGAGCTTCTCAAATGTTGGGAATATTATTTCGAACCAGAAAGCTTTACACCCCACAACAACTGTTAATTCTTTACAAAGCTCAAATTCGACCAACTATGGAATACTGCTCCCAGTGCATTTGTTGGATTCTGTTCAGAGAAGAGCTGTCCGTCTGATTGGAGACCCGGAATTGACCGGCGGCCTTGATTCGCTGGAACATCGAAGAACGGTTGGCGACTTGAGTCTGTTCTACAAGTATTTCCATGGAAAGTGTTCGAAGGATGTAGCCCGCTTAATTCCTCCCAAAGCGGTGCATGTTAGAAATACACGTCGCGCTGGTGCTTCAAATCCGTATGAGGTTCAGCTTGTTACTCCGCGTACAACGCTTTTCAAATAGTCCTTTATATGGAGAACATCATCCCTTTGGAATAATTTGCCCAGAGCTGTATTTCCCACCGAGTACAATTTACAGCAATTCAAGAACAACGTGAATCGCTTTTTCCACACACATGCCGCTCCTGGAGCGCTTTAGGGACTTCCCTGCAGCACGTGTGCTAGACCCATAAAAAAAAGTCCTAATCGAATTTTTTCCAGCCGAATTTCCATAGTTTTCACTTTTGTAGATAAGATTTCCAAAAAATAGTTAATTTTTTGTTACACCCTTTCTGCAATTTTATCAATTAATATGTTTAAAAATTATATGGCGATCTTCATGTAAAGAGGTGTAAGTTCGTTTCTTTGTGCATCTTTTATTGTATCATCTATAGCATCAAGATTAATATTGTTTCGACTTCTTAGATAGTAAAATCATTTGGTTCGTTCCAGCATTTTCACTGATTCTTTTTTGTCTAATTTTATTCTGTAATTTCCAATAAAGAAAAAAACCCTCTTGTCTTTATTACTAACTGTAAAGCATTAGCCTAACATACGTTTTAAAAAATTACAGATATAAACAGTTTCAGGTAATTTGTAATTTATGCATCTATATTCCACTGGAGGCTGTACGATCATTATAAACTTAATTATTTAAGCCTCATTGAAAAGAATATGATAATTTAATTAATTTAATTAAATAAAATCAGTATGCGATATAATCTGTCTGTTATAATAATAACACAAATGTTTCTGCTAAATAGTAAAACATTGTAAATTGAACTGGGAATTCATAATAAATTAGGATTATCATATATCTTCAAAATAATTAATTGTGCATATGAATTGCATTCATTAAAATCCACTCAATAAAATGTCGCTTAACTATTGTAATTAAATTAGTTTAGAAGATATAAATATTACAGTTTCGATGTTGTTGCTTTAGGTAATTGTTGTTTACTAATATCAGTTAATATTTTTATAATAATTAGTGAATCAGACATATGAAATTATAGAGATAACAAGGAACCTTGTCCCAATTTGTAGAGGCCATATTTATATACATTATGAATGTATACACGTTCTTCCTAAAATTATATAAGAATTTAGAATACAATAGAAATTATATAAGAAGAATAGTTGAAACAAATAATACTCATAAATCTATTAAATGTTAATATAATTAAATCACTTTATTTTTGCACCCTCGTTTCGCTAACCATGTTAGCATAATCAGATGATTGATTGATTACCCAAATTCCAGTCACATACATTTTTTGTTAACCCTAAATTGTCTAACATTACTATTTAAGAGCATGTTTGGCACTAATCGATTTTTCTGATCTACCATAGATTAAATGATTTAAATGTTCTTTAAATCATATTTAAATTGGCCTTCTTATTGGCACTTCTTGTTGGAATCATTAAAACTTATCTCATAAATCCCACTTCAATCACATTCGAGGTTTTATCCTTCGGACTTCCCAAGGTATTTTTAAAGTTGTCTGATGACTTAGACTAACATGAGGCTTACATGATTAACTACGTTATTAAATCCTCTAATATATTATTGTATGTTATAGACACACATTTCGTCTTATTCTGCTCACAAGTAAAAGAGATGAAATTAAGAATATTTAACCCAAACTTATGCTATTTATTAACTTGTTTATTAAGTACATGTCATAATTATTGAGTCTAGCTGTATTCTTAATACGATTTCTTTCATTTATGAATCTGAGCTCAATTAACGGGAAAGTAATTAAAAGATGAACAGAAAGTATGATTTTTTTTTTATGGGTCTAGCACACGTGCTGCAGGAAAGTCCCTAAAGCGCTACAGGAGCGACATGTGTGCGGGAAAAAGCGTTTCACGTTGTTCTTGAATAGCTGTAAATTGTACTCGGTGGGAAACACAGTCCTGGGCAAATTATTCCAAAGAGATGATGTTCTCCATATAAAATACCGCTTGAAAAGCGTTGTACGAGGAGTAACAAGCTGAACCTCATACGGATGTGAAGTATTAGCTCGACGTATATTTCTAACATATAGCGCTCTGGGAGGAATTAAGCGGGCTACATCCTTTGAACACATTGCATGAAAATACTTGTAGAATAGGCTCAAGTCGCCAACCGTTCTTCGATGTTCCAACGAATCAAGGCCGCCGGTCAGTTTCGGGTCTCCAATCAGACGAACAGCTCCTCTCTGAATAGAATAAAACTAATGCAGTGTATGTTTGGGAGCGGAGCCCCAAACATGGGAGCATTATTCCATAGTTGGTCGAGTTTGAGCTTAGCAAAGAATTAACAGTTGTTGTGGAGTATAAAGCTTTCTGGTTCCAAATAATATTCCCAACTTCTGAGAAGCTCTCCTTGCTATGCCTGCACCATGTTCATGCCAGGAAATATTTGCTCCCAAATTAACGACCAACAAATTGAGTGACGATGTTAGAGGAATGGAGTGCCCCGACATAACTATGTGGCAAGTTTATGTTGTTTATAATGAAATGAATCGTTAAGAATATATCAATCTGTTACAATATCTTTCCTAGAGATGTCAAAATTTAATTTATTTTTATTTTTAATAACTAACATCCAGGACTGTTAATTGCTCTTTGTTTTCAATTTCACAAATAAATCTAATTGAGTAAGATCGACTATTCTAGTTTTGACAAATATATAGTCAAAGATGGCATTTGTAAAAACTATTATGTATGTGTAGAAATAATCTTAACACTGCTTTCCCAAAATATTTTTAAGTAAAAAATTCGTTGCCAAATTGCAAAATGAAAAACAAAAATCTTGAAAGTAAAAGTGCTTCAAAATAATATTTATCAATTAAGGTAGAAAATGGCTATCGTTTACTCAAAACGAAGTTTGTTTTAATTAGTGCAAAGCATCAAGCGATGATCTTTCTAAAACGTATTTTGCTTGATAAGGCGATTCAAAAAGGTAAAAGGTTTTGCTGTTAAAGCATATTTTACGAATAGCGATAATACTTATCCTTTAATTTTAAATAGCACATTTAAACCATTAAAAGTTTTGTACACTTAATTTTTTCACAATTATTTAGGAAATCTATTTACGATATGTCGAAAAATTTATATATGGAGGTAATTAAAAATAAATTTAATTTTTTTTTTTAGGGGAGCTGCATTATTTTTACTACTCTTGTCAAATAAAAGTGTGAGTGTATGATCATTCGTAAAAAGTACGCTCATTCGCCTTATCCACCATTATATAGGCTTATATCGCATTATCTATCATTATTTCGCCTTATCTCCCATTATTTCGCCTTATTTCGCCTTATTCCCCATTATATAGGCTTATATCGCCTTATCTATCATTATTTCTCCTTATCTCCCATTATTTCGCCTTATCTCCCATTATCTCGCCTTATCCCCCATTATCTAGGCTTATATCGCCTTATCTATCATTATTTCGCCTTATCTTCAATTATTTCGCCTTATCTCCCATTATCTCGCCTTATCCTCCATTAAATAGGCTTATATCGCCTAGAGCGAAGTTTATCGTTTAGATTGAAGTCACCATTTCAACATCCACCAAATCACTTTTTAACTAGCCTAAGAGCAGGAGCACGATCCAAATAAATGGCTTGAATATCTGTGCATGCTTGGAACAAGCTCTGAAGAAGTCGGAAGAGTGTTCGAACAGGAAAGATCCAGAAGAATTATAAGCTCTGTTTCCTATCAAAAAGAAAGTATTTTATTAAATATAATTGTAATAATATCATCGTCTTCACTTTATATATACATGATAATTTTTTTCCGAATAACAAAGTCACTTCTTACGCCCCATAAAGTACCTTTATCCAATTTTATATTTTTTCTTTGGTAGAAATAATAATTCCCGTTTTCCTAGAATAATCTAATTTCCGTGAAGCATAGCAAATGTTTCCACTAGTGAAAAAATTGCAAAGTTTTTGTTGTCGTTGCCTAATAGGTATAACTAGTAATACTAATCCTATTAAATCCTCGTTCCTCTAGAGATTTAATATGTCTTTCTCGGTGAATCCCAGTTAATAACTTACTCGTAGATTATAATTTAATTTAATTAGATTACAGATAATTTTAGTGATGCAACATTAATACTTTACTTATGGAAAACTGGAATCTAGAAGATAAGAATTTCAGGTTGTTATTAAAACTTTGTCGATTCCTGAAAAACGGCTCATGTTTTACACATTATTAGTCTATAACACAACAAAAATATCACCTGTTAGCCATAGGCTACAGAATGAGTTTTAACAGCTGCAAATAAGTAGCCATCGCGCAACACTACAAAACAATAATTATCCGACAAGTCATCAAACTTGAAAAAATGATCTTTAAACACAAAAGATGATATACTCAAACTTCCAGCTGAGCTGCATCAAAATGCACAAAAAACACAAGACACTAACGCATAAGTAACTAAACAGTACCGAAACCATCCACATCACTTAACGACCAATCAGCGCGACAACCCTCCATCTCGACAGCATCTAAATAGCATGTACAACTATCGCAAATTCTCAATTAAAGCGTCATTATTGGATGTACTACGAATATGCAAAGAAACGCTCGAATATATGCATATACAGTCTGTCAAGTAAGAACGTGACCGCTCGTATTCTTGATCCAACATTCACAACAGAAACATAAATCGTTTTCCCCCTCTCTCCATACCATCCAGAATCAAACTCATCCTCTCCACTGACAACCTTACCCCACTATCTTTCAAATACCCTTCTTTCACTACGTTTCCTCCCTGGCGCTCTCCAAAACCTGTAGTCTCTCTCAAGAAGACAAAACACTATCTGGAGACGACTAGCTATAGGTCACACATTTCTAACTCACTCTTACTTACAAAAAAATGATGATGCTCCCATCTGTTCGATTTGTCAGTCTACTCTTACAGTAAAACATATAACATATTTGAATCCTCTCACTCTACTCAATCCAGAGGAAAGCGTCACTTACTTCTGAACATAAAGCAAATCCTAAGTCCTGATCAAATTCAATCTCATATAAATCAAATCGAGGAATACTTAAAAGAGAATGAATATCACCACTTAATATAAGCAAAAACATTAATTTCATCCATAACCTTTCCATTACTGGGCGCTAAATGACCTTAGTAGTTGATGCACCTAATCCCCACAACATCCATCCATCGTATTCTTGAAAAAGTGTGTTTCTTGCCATCAATATATTCTTTGGTGTGCTAACAACGGCATAGTAGAACTTTAGAAGTTGTTCAATCGTCTTCTGCATCAATAATTGCCTGGCATCTTTGAGGCATGCTGTCGACGAGATTTTCTGTATACTCTGCAAATTTTTCGAATCTCGCAAGACAACTGAGTCAAAGTCCTCAGAGTCTTTCCTCTGAGCAGTCTCTTTACAAGGAACCAAACGTTTTCAATAGAGTTGGCGTCCGGCGATTGTGAGGGCCACTCTAGTATCTTATCGTGGACTCAAGCGAGCCACTTCGCTACGTGATTTTCGCCCAGCAAAGGTTTCTTGAACGTGCATCGGAATATGACATTACGAGCACGAAGTTGTCGACATTTTTCGTCTCATTAAAACGATGGACTGTGTCATTTTAGGCCCCATTGGATGGGAATAAAGAAAGACTGCCTCGAACCGATGCGCAAACAAGTGACTCATTTTAGATTTTATGTGATTGCGACGAAAGTTCGGAATCGACTGATACTTTTACTAAAATGCGTCGCAGACACAAGTTCCCTCTACCGATTTTTTGTTGAATAGCTAAAATTGCTCCTACCAAAAATGAATTATCGCGAACACGTTCTTACTTGACAGTAAGTAATTTTTTCTTACGTGCTACCCACTTAAAATCTTAAAAGAGCAATATGATCTAGTTTCCTACTTAATTACATAATTTTACTCCCTGTATAATTTCATAATTGCTCAACAACTTTAATTTCCATTTATAAAATTCAGTGAATTGTTAATAAATTGCGAATGGCCAATCCTTTCTATCCCTTGTTTTTTAATTTGATTAATATGAACGACCATATTTCTTTTTCTACAATATTCCAATCTCAACTTTATTACTTAAGAACCTAATTTTCACCCTACTGTCATTGAGCTTACCCAACTTGCAAAATTACGTCAATTTGTCGTAGCAGTTCTCCAATAAATAACAAATAAAAAAGTCTTCTTGGTTTATTCTAGAAAGTTTGAAATACTTATTGTATTTCATCCTCAGAAGCGATTTTCTTTCTAGTTCCCATTTCCGTAACTTTTGTAACAATATGACGACATCCTAATATTTCAAGACGAATTTAGGAATTATTTCTCTAATGTTTCCAGTAAGAAAACTTTTGATCCAATATATTTGAAGTGAACCAGAGTTTTACAAATGTATATTTAAAAAAATATATATATATATATATATATATATATATATATATATATATATATATATATATATATACAGTGAAGTCCGTTTATAACGAACTCCAAAAAATCACTAAAAATGGTTTGGTGTATCTGAAGTTCGTTACAAACAGTAAATAAAATCTAATATCATATCTCACTACTTTTTTATTTAGATAAGGCGCTAATTCTTAGAAAAATGACTAATAATAATTATTAAATTACATATGGGACTAAGCCCATATTTCAGCAGCCTGCACACTGTTCTCTCGTGTATGAATCCATCTCGGAACGTGTATCAGTCGAGCTAGGATCGACAAACAAAAGAACAGAATATTTCGTACTTATTCCCATGTTGGAGTAACATCATGATGAGTTACAACCAATTTTACCTAAAATTGAAACACAAACTTGCTCCGACCATGGCCACATATATATATATATATATATATATATATATATATATATATATATATATATATATATATATATATATATATATATAAATATATATATATATATATATATATATATATATATATATATATATATATATATATATATATACATATATATATATATATATATATATATATATATATATATATATATATATATATATACATATATATATATATATATATATATATATATATATATATATATATATATATATATATATATATATTTATATGTATATATATATATATATATATATATATATATATATATATGTATATATATATATATATATATATATATATATATATATATATGTATATACGGGGTGCGGCGCCAAAATCCGGACAAATTAAACATTTTTTTGAAACATAATTTTTATTGAAAAAATGGAGATGTTGATAATTATTTTTTTTTACTAAATTGTTTGTTAGATCATAAAGAATTCGTTTACTCAATATAACACCCTTCTGCTTGAATGATGCCTCCATTCTCGGTCTGAAGCGGTCGCAGGCCCGTTTTAATCAGTCACGGTCCATATCGGCGAATGCCGCTTTAATAGCAATAGCAGTGATGCGACGTTTGGATGTCTGAACTTGTGAGTGACCTTTTTAACCACGCTCTATACATAGAAGTCTAAAGGATTTAAATCTGGGCTGATGGGAGGCCAAAATTCTTTGGACCAAAACATGTTGACGTTGTCCGACAAGCAATTTTTTCCTTACCGGTGTTGCAAAACCTTCGTGGACTTCTCCGACTCGTTATACTTCGCGACAACATCATACACAGTCGATCTTGGGTACTGAAGAATCGAATGATTTCTGTAGCTGAGCGCCCAGCGCGAACACTTTCGGTAATCGCGGCTCTTCGACTTTACCCCGCTCCTGGTTTCAACATTGTGGCTGTTTCGAGGTTATGAATGTTTAGTACATGCATCAAGTTATTTGGACGCCAATCGCGACCTCTCGAAGTGGCATAGAACGGCGGGAAATTCAAATTGAATTTTGTCCGGATTTTGGCGCCGCACCCTGTATGTATATACATATATGTGTGGCCGTGGTCAGAGTAGGTTTTTGTTTCTATTTTAGGTAAAATTGGTTGTAGTCCGTAGATCATAAAAATGCAAATGATATGTCCAGAATTTGTCGACTTTTCGACCATATGTTGCCTTCATCAGAATAAAAATATTAATCCGGTATAAGTTTTAGGAAAGATCTAAATAATAAAAAATATGTTACATTGTTTAAAATTATTTTATATTTTTTATAACTCGTAGCTGAACAGGACGGGGTATTATACATGAGTTGTGTACCTATTGTGCACTATTCTATCCTGTTCTCTGTTAAAAGAAAAATAATTTTAAATAATGTAACATGTTTTTATTATTTTTATGTTTTCTATATGAGATTAACACCTTTATTTTGATGTAAGCAACATATTGCCCAATTATTTTGTTATTAGGGGCTACAAAACCTTAAAATAAGTCTTCAATAATTATACAGTAAAGCTCATTACGGGGAGGTGTCCGTTATACAGAGGTGAGAGGGCTATAATAAAAATATTTTTATTTTGTTTAGTGTTTATTATTAATTATATATAGTAATAAGCGAAATAAAATTTTTAAATGTAGGTAAGAAATTACTTTAACTAACTTACCAATTTGCGTAGTGTAAATTAAAAATGCAGACATATATTATGGACTTAAAAGAGCATTATTCACTATTTCTGGGGACATTTTCCTCCAAGCATCAGGAGCAACAATCTATATTAATGGAGTGTCTACTCTTTCCAGCACCTCTTCTGTTATTACTAATGACCAAAGTCTTTTTATGAGTAGGCTTCTATAAATAACTTTAAAATTATGAATTACCACTCAGTGCATACAGACAGTAGAACTCAAGATCATATGCATCTAAATAAAGTCTAATTTACTTTCTTTATAGAAACTCTAGTTGCTGAGATATTTGAGTTAAGAAATCTACAACTTCGGTGTTTATACTCTCCTCCCCACACGCGCCCAAAAAAAAATGGACGAAAAGAACAAACTTCTGTTGTAAATATACACAAAAACTCTTTGTTATTGATTAGTCTTCTCGATTATATTCAAATCGCTATGTTTGAAATAAAGTTTACGTGCTTTTCACGGGATTTCATTAGATAAGTTATATATATGTGGGTTTATAAATAAGCAAACTTTGAGAGTAACGTGAACTTTATTTCAAATTTAGCGATTTGAGTGTAATCAAGGAGACTAATCAATAGCAGAGAGTTTTTGGGTATATCGAAAATGAAATTTAATTATTTATGATATTATTGTTGGGACTTTTTAATGACTAAGTGAAGCACCACAAATATTAATTATAGGTACAAAATTCGACTTAACATAAATTTAATACTGCGCTGACTTGTCTCGATACTGCACTGACTTGTCTCGATGAACCCTCAAGCTCCAAAACTATAATCTCTTTTTAAATTACATAAAAATAACTCACCAATTCGTCCGGTAGTTTCATACGTAACAGCGCCAGCTTTTTCTTTATCAAATAAATGGATTGAGGTTTTGACAAAATATTGTAAATTCACACCTAAATATAGTATTAAAAATAGTAATGAATTGATAGTAAAAATTAATCCGTTAATTATACCAAGTAACTCCAGATTTATATCGTTTGATGTACAAAATCTTTTTCCTAGTATACCACCATCAGACGCTATAAATTTGGTCCAAAGATTACTCAGAAAAAATAATGTTAACCCAATAATTAAACAAGAAATATTAGAAATCTTAACATTGTGCTTAGATCAGAATTATTTTGAATTTAACGATAACATTTACGTAAGTAAGAAAGGTTTAATAATGGGAAACCCTCTTAGTCCAGTTTTATCTGAAATTTTCATGGACCATTTAGAAGAAAAAATCAGTAATTCTCAACTTTCTAAAAATTTCTTTTATTGGTACCGGTATGTAGATGATATATTGACTTGCTTTACAGGCACAGATCGACAATTAAAACTTTTTCTAGATTTTATTAACCAACTTCATAATAATATTACTTTTACAACAGAAATTGAAACAAATAAATCGATTAATTTCCTAGATTTGAAAATATCAAACAAAATGAATAAACACGATTTTGAAATCTTCCATAAACCAACATACTCAGATATACACGCTATTCTAACCACTCATTCACACATAAAATCTCGGCTTATAATAGTTTCATCCATAGACTAATAAATACACCGGAAGAAAATTTTCAGAAAGAATTACATATCATAAAACAAATTAGTATAAACAATGGATTTAGTAGCGATTCCGTAGATAATATTTTAATGAAAAAACAATTTAAAAGAGCAATAGGACTGGTGTACCCGTACAAACAACTAAACAAAGAAAAATTTCATACACTCACCTATACCGGAAAACTAACTAATAAAATTCAAAATTTTTTCCATAGAAATCATGTAAATATCGCTTTCCGTACAAATAACACATTATCTCGATATATTAAAAATAATAAAAGCAAAACAAAAAAAGAAAATAAATCGGGGTTTACGAATTATGCTGTGGCAGTTGCAATAAGACGTATATAGGACAAACAGGCAGACCTTTTCATAAAAGAATAAACGAACAAAAACATAGCTTTAGAATGAAAAATAACAAATCTCATTACGCCAAACATTTAACAGAGGAAAATCATACATTCAATGAAGATTTCAAAATTTTGCATAACGGAAAGAAAGGAAAATTACTGGATTGTTTAGAACAGGTAGAAATTAATTAGAAAAATCCTCAGGTCTATTTCTCAACGATCAATTAGATGGGGGAGGGTCTCCTTTATTGAACTTATTCTAGGTATTAAGGTAAATATTGTTAATGAATTTAGTACTCGTAATTAGGTGAACTATGTATTCTGAAATATACTTTGTTAGTTAATTTACATCGTGCTCCAGAAGAAGATACAGTGTGTCGAAAAAATTGTCAGCAATAATAAACATAAGTGGTGATCATAAACATTTGTTTAAATTTTTATTCCTAGTTATAAATTTAATAATCAAGCAACAATACTGAACTCAAAATTAGTCCACTATTTAATCACTTGATTAGAGATTTTGACCTTTTTGAAGATATTAATTGATAGGAATTAATCTTATAGCTTAAGGTAGTTACGCTATGAGTTTAATTCAAATGTAGATCGAAAACTTAATATCAGAAGCAGTTTTCTATTTCGTATGTACACCACTAACAATAGGAAATTATTTTTGTTGTAGCTTTTATGTTTTACAGTTTTCTTTCTTTTACATTACGCTACGGGATTTTTACCAGTATATCACAAAAGTTTGGTAATAGCATAGCCATTTCAATTTCATTAAATTTTCAGAGAAATGTTCCTACCCGAAAGGACTCGGTTTTTACCTTGAGTATTTTTTTAGAGTTTCCTTATATTAATAATAGTCCATAAGATGATGTAATATTTCCTTTTTGTATTTCCCTATGAAGTCAGTACATCTGTTTGGTTATAAATATTTTACCTTTTGAAGTTTTCTATAGCTGCTCAATTTCCAATGGATACTATCTCGTAAACGTTAAAACCAGCACGATGTGTTTTCGGCTGGCAGGTGGGATCAGTTTTCTATAAAGAGCATTGAGCGATGGGTGTTTTATTTTAATTCTGTACACCTGTTTGTCTCTGTGTTTTTGGGTTAGAAAACTAACGGAAACCGGGTCGACCCCATTTTGCAATACCGCATTGCTCCCAAATACCTTTGGTCACATGCTACAGAGTTGATAGGGATTTTACTACTTTTTTTTATATCAAAAGGTTATCAATATTTTTTTGCTACCAGTTTCTTGGTCTTTGGGATATTCTCCTGTTTTCTGATTTCTCTGCCAGCCCTTTTTGCTGTTCTATTTCTATTGCCAAGACTTCTGCCTATCGGTCTAATTAGTGCAGGTCTCATCAAGAGAGAATTTTTTAATTCTATCACAGTTTCATATTTTTATATTTTTTTAGTACTATACTAGGTTACAACTCTAATACGTAAATACTAGTATAGCGACATCTTAATTCTGTTCATTTTAATAAAGTTTATAGGACCTAGCATTTCCTGTTTTTATGCTAGGCAAGCACAGTTGCTAAAAAAAAAATAAGTGGTGCCCAAAATAAATGAATAGAAAGGGCATATTTAGTAGCATCCTTACAGCTAGAACCCATTCTCTACGACATAAGAGCAACCGTTTAACACAGATAAGATTCTGTAAAAAGAAGCTGCCACATCGAATCAAAGGTTTGTTTCTCTAGTTTGTTAGGTTATGTTAGATTAAAAGTAAAGTCATTAGCTATCCTAACAGTTTTTTCTTCGCCTTTGAATATCGGTTATGCTTGTATGTTATCTAAATAGCCAAAATCTTATTTTGCCTGCCACTGGCTAAATTCATGTTTATATTGCCAAGTATGCATTAAGTTTTTATAATGCTTTAAGACTTAGTTAACTCTGCTTTAGGTAGTTTATACTGGAACAGAACTAAGTTCTCGGTATTTTCTTTTATTTAATCCATTCCTCATATATTGAAGTATTCATTACAACTGTTGCATTCCCTTTATCAGGCGGGAGGATTTTAATTAAGATTCTGAGGTAGTAAAGTTTGCTAATATATAAATCAGTAGGGAATTTTAGCACAAACTTTGTTATATGTACATAACTAGTTTTTCGCAAAAATTGAATTTAGGGGATTTAATCACTTTAACAATATAACTATGTTACAAATTGGTACCGAAAAGAATTTGAGAAAAAAAATATAAAAGGAATATTTTTTTATATAAAAATGGAAAAACTCAATCCACAAAAATGTTAAACTTGTTGCCAAAAGTGATCCTCGCCGCTCAAAGTTAGGTCAAGAACTGCTTTCTAGGTATTAGCAGATTGGTATTTTATTTTTATGGCTAAAATATGTAAATACCGGTTCTTTCTACACCAAGAGGGCTTTAGTTCTAAAAAATTAAAATGTAAATATATACGTAGTTTTAAGGAAAATAATAATTTTTGTAAAACCTGGTCAAAAAACTTTACTAAATTGTTTGAGGATTATAAAAACTAGGATTTGACAGTTAACTGCAAGAAAACCAAATATTTGTTTATAGGAGGAAAACAGGGAAGCTTTACGCTAAAGACCGGTGAGGTCGTTGATGCTTGTGAAGAGTATATAACATATGGGCTGAAAAGTCCCGGGCCTAACACATAGATGGCGCTACTTTTATTGCAGTCACCTTTTTTTTCAGTTAATACTAACCTTCAAAAGACAGCTGTTAAAATTTCATGATATTCTATTCATTAGTTTGTGAGTTATTGTGCTAAGAGTGACGCTACTTTTGTTATTTTCAAAACAATGGATCAAAAACAATTTCGTGTTTTAATTTTACACTGCTTCTTGATGGGAAAAAATACCGTTCAAGCGAAGCAATGGCTTGAAAAGTGTTATGGGGACTCCGCTCCATCAGAAACAACAATAAAACGTTGGTTTGCTGACTTCAAACGTGGTCGTAGAAACACCGATGATGCAGAACGCAGTGGACGTCCAAATGAGGCGGTAACACCAGAAAACATCAAAAAAATCCATAAAATCGTTTTGAATGATCGAAAAGTGAAGTTGCGTGAGTTAGCTGACATCGTAAAGATATCAAAAGAACGTGTTGGCTTTATATTGCATGAGCATTTGACTATGAGAAAGCTCTGTTCAAAGTGGGTGCCGCGTTTGCTCACTGTTGATCAAAAACAAGAACGTGTTGATGATTCTGAGCAGTGTTTGGCCATGTTTAAACGTAACAAACCGGAATTTTTGCGTCGATATGTGACAATGGATGAAACATGGATCCATCACTTCACTCCGGAATCAAAACGATCGTCATCTGAGTGGACAGCAACTGGTGAACCTCGTCCAAAGCGCCCGAAAGCACAACAATCGGCTGGAAAGGTTATGGCCTCGGTATTTTGGGATGTGCGTGGTGTAATATTCATCGACTATCTTGAGAAAGGAAATACCATCAACAGTGAATATTATATAGCGTTATTGGAGCGTTTGAAGGCCGAAATTGCAAAGAAACGACCGCATATGGCAAAGAAAAAAATTTTGTTTCATCAAGACAACGCACCGTGTCACAAGTCAATCAAAACAATGGCAAAACTACATGAATTGAACTTCGAATTGCTCCCACATCCACCGTATTCGCCAGATTTGGCTCCCAGCGACTACTGGCTGTTCGCAGACCTGAAAAAAAATGCTCGCCGGTAAGAAATTTCGCACGAATGAAGAGGTTATCGCTGAAACTGAGGCCTATTTTGAGGCAAAAGATAAATCGTTCTACAAAAGTGGTATTGAAATGTTAGAGCGGCGCTGGAATGATTGCGTTGCTCTTGATGGAGATTACGTTGATGAATAAAGCTAATTTTGAACCAAAAAAACCGTGTTTTCTTTGTTAGGCCCGGGACGTTTCAGCCCATGTGTTATATATATATATATATATATATATATATATATATATATATATATATATATATATATATATATATATATATATATATATATATATATATATATATATATATATATATATATATATATATATATATATATGTATATATATATATATATATATATATATATATATATATATATGTATATATATATATATATATATATATATATATATATATATATATATATATATAAAATGACGTTAATAATTTTTTGACTTGTTTCTAACAATTTTGAACTTCCACCTGATATGTCGAAGAAGCAAGTCTTTAAAATTTTATTAACATTATGTTTTTTTCCGTCATTTCGAAACAACTTCAGAAAAACTTTTCGGTCAGGAGTTTTAGTGCGTTATTTTTGTAAAACGGTCATGGTGGTTTGCACAAGAATTAAGTGTCCTGTTTCGAACACAATGATCTTTTTATAGAACCTAAACATATGAGACATTCCAGAAATAACTATACTTTAATTTTGATTTCGGTTACTTCAGGGCTTTCAATAATTCCTTATTGGGTGTATTATTAATCATTATACTCTTGTTATCCTAATTGTTCCTCATGAAGTAAGTTCCTTGACTAACATTACCGGAAATCATATTTATCAAAGAGTTTTATATTGTTTTACACACATGTCCACTATTCTTTCCAATTTTTCTTCTTATTACTTATTATTTGGTACTTTTGTTCTTCTTTCTCACATATGGTCATTGTGATTCCATATTTGACTGAACGGCTCAAGCCAAGTCAGCACAAACGGTATTGCCATTATGTATTAAGAAATGACCTGACAATGTTACATGTTTTCAAAATCACTGACTTCTGAATGTTTTTGGGTATATTTGTATTGAGTCCTAATTGTACTAAATGAGGTGTGAGGTTTGTGACTGATATGACGAGGGGAACAATTGGTGGCAGTGTAGTAACAGCGCATCACTGTTCTGTTCATTGCATCAGTCCACTTTAACCGCTGTCTCGGTTTGCCAGCCTTGGTAGTTGCAAAACATACGTGGCTTGGTTTGGCTTTGGTGGTTGTGCTTGTCCTGCATCTGTATCGGTTGTGTTTGGGATTGTTTTCGGCATATCCAGGCAGCGAGTAATTTTTTTTTTTTTGTCATGTTACAGCAACGCATGGCGTGTGTGCTGATTTCTGTAGTGCTTTGATTTTCACGCCTTGGTGGGTATCGGCTTACTCGCCAGCAGAACACTTTTGGTAGGTCCATGTTCTTTTGCCCGGTCTTCATAGTTCTGGTCGAGCTGCCATTTCTCGCCACGTCCTCGACCGTTACGTCGCTCGCTCGATGCTTCTTTTATTGGTTTACTGTTGTTTCGGGTGTTTTCAGTGTTCTGTGGTGTCAGAAGCTCAAAGTGTCCCAACACTGGGTTGCCTGTTAGTGGAAGGTGAATAGTTGGTGTGTTTTTTTGTGCTTATTATTGTTGGTCTGTCTTTACAACTTATAAAATTATATAAAAACAACACTAAGTTTTAATTTCCAATATATTTAAAGTCAATTGACAACAAAATATTTGTTAGTAATCCTGGTTAAATTTTCATGGATCATTTAGAGCTAAAAATTCATCAAAACGCGGTAAGCAAAAATATTGTTTACTGTTATAGATATGTTGACAATATCATTTCCTGTTTCACGGTAACAGATAGACAACTAATAATTCCCCTTAACTTCCTAAATAATTTGCATCCTAATATTAAATTTACCATATAATTAGAAACCAATAACTCTATAAATTTCTTAGACATATCTATATCAAAAGTGAACAATAAACACGATTTCTCGATTTTTCACAAACCGTCACATACTGACACAGTCATACACAATAGCTCATCCCACCCGTATCCTCACAAAATGGCAGCTTTTAACTCTTTCATACATAGATTGTTACATATCCCTATGACTAAAACTAATTTTAACAAAGAATTTAACATAATCAAACAAATAGCAGTTAATAATGGATATGACCCCAACATTATAGATAATATCTTGAATAAAAAAATCCTTTAAACAAGCAATCTCTCTAAATTATCCCACAATTAATGACAAAAAAGGAAAATTTAGTACACTCACATACACAGAGAAAATAACTAGAACAATTTCCAAACATTTAATAAAAAAGAACAATAAAATAGCGTTTAAAGCCAGTAATTCCTTAGGGAGTATAATTTTGAATAACAAAACCAAATCTAAGAATTCCTTAAAATCAGAAGTTTACTTATTAAATTGTAGATCTTGTACTAAAACCTACGTAGGACAAACTGGTAGATCTTTTGAAACTCGCATTAAAGAACATAAACATAGTTATTTAAAAAATAAGAACAATTCACATTACGCAACTCATATAATAAACGAATCTCATAATTTTGATGATACGTTAAAAATCCTACATGTAGAAAATAAATCTAAAAAAATTAAATTTGCTTGAATGTCTTGAAATTAACAAACGGAAAAACTCCAGTCAATTATTAAAGAACAGGTAGACTTAAACCATTCACCCTTACTTAATCTTTATTAGTTCTCGGAAATAGTACCACAGATTTGCATTCTTAAAATAATTCTGTCTCTAAATAATATAATAAAATGATTAGCATAATCTTAGGTAATTAAGGATAGTTTTAAGCACTATTTAACCAGGATTACTACCAAATATTTTTCTTTCTTATTTAGTTCTGAAGAAGCCATTGTATGGTGAAACAATTGTCAAGTGACTTTAAATATATTGGAAATTAAAACATAGTGTTGTTTTTATATAATTTTATTATGAATTTCCAACAAGTATCGGCTAACACAATCAAAGATTTTACAACTTATTATTGTTCTTCCTCGTTTTGAGAAGATATCAGCACACACAGCACAACATGACTTAGGTACCTCGGGATAGTCAATGCCCGTACTAGGAGAATTCTGCGGTTCCCCTAGCCCCTGAGGGGTTACTTATTATTATTATTAGTATTATGTAAAATAGATCTAATGATATCATATAGGACATTTTAAGAGTGGCGAATCTGCAGGAGAAATATTACCAAATTATTATTTACTTATCAGGTTGTTGTAAATATAATTTGAAAGCATATTTGCCCTCTTTTGGAGGCCGTTTGAGGCCAAAAACTGATAGAGAAATTGTTCAGCAGATTGCCAATAATTACCGCTAGGCAGCGCTCTTGTTAGGGTTCTCCTTACGTTTATAAGACTAAATGTCAGCTACTAAAATTGAATAAAGGTTACATTTTAGCAGTTGTTCACTGTTCTCTCATCTGTCAATGCATCCTAGCTCAGCTGCTGAATCGGGATACAACCAAACGCGTCCCGTTCTTTTAGCGGTTTTCAGAGTTGCTGCCAAAAAACTTAACATTCAAAATAAGATCCTTGTCAATGTGGTGTTGCTGCAAATATCGTAAAAATTATCATGACTGTCAAAGTTGTCAATAGGCGGATTTGATTTACATTATCCACACTGAAAATTATCGAATTCGATTTTTTGGAAGCCAGTCAACTTCATCTTCACACTATGTTTAAAACTGACAAAGCAAACAAATACATTAGAAGTATTATCAGGTTATAGAAGTCTCCAGCAGAATCCTTCTTTACATTTTTTAAAAATGAAAATTAATATGAAAAATAATAAAATATGGAAATTTGTATTGTAGAGTCTGCCTGATGTAATTTATTGACTGATTTCTTGTTTAACAGTTTTATTACTAGTGTAATTGTATCTTTAGCTGGGATATTGGGGAAGAGATTATTGACATCAAATGAAATTAGTTTGGCGTTATTTGGTAAATGAATATTTTTAATTTTGTTTACTAAGTCGAATGAGTTTTTAATTTGATATTTGCCTGAAAACTGCGTATATGTTTGGATAATCTCTATTAGTTTTTTAGACCCCACAACAACTGTTAATTCTTCACAAAGCCCAAATTCTACCATCCACGAAATACCGCTCCCCCGTTTCGTGCCCCGCTCCCAAACATACACTGCATTTGTTAGCTTCTGCTCAGCGAAGAGCGGTCCGTCTGATTGGGGACCCGGAATTGACCGGCGGCCTTGATTCGCTGGAACATCGAAGAACGGTTGGCGACTTGAGTCTGTTCTATAAGTATTTTCATGGAAAGTGTTCAAAAGATGTAGCCCGCTTAATTCCTCCCAAAGCGGTGCATGTTAGAAATACACGTCGCGCTGGTGCTTCACATCCGTATGAGGTTCAGCTTGTTACTCCGCGTACAACGCTTTTCAAACAGTCTTTTATACGGAGAACGTCATCCCTTTGGAATAATTTGCCCAGCGCTGTGTTTCCCACCGAGTACAATTTACAGCGATTCAAGAATCGCTTTTTCCGCACACATGCCGCTCCTGGAGCGCTCTAGGGACTTCCCAGCAGCACGTGTGCTAGGCCCATAAAAAAAGAAGATATTGTGTAGGGTGATACTGAAAAGAATGAGACTACTGACCTAATAGAATATCCTGGTTTATGAAGTTTAACTAATGAATATAATTTTGTAGGCT
Organism: Pachyrhynchus sulphureomaculatus; assembly: GCA_019049505.1. NCBI lineage: Eukaryota > Metazoa > Arthropoda > Insecta > Coleoptera > Curculionidae > Pachyrhynchus > Pachyrhynchus sulphureomaculatus. The sequence continues at coordinate 38,507,174 of CM032450.1, forward strand.
GTGGGTGCATTATTGTGAACCTAGTGACGTTTCTATCATTAAACAAACTTTTACAATTTTTAATACAATTTTTAATTTTTTGAAGAAATTGGTCTGTATTTAAAATATGGCATTTATCTGGGTTAAGAAAATCTAATGTTTTCTTGATATAATCAGACCTATTAATCGCAACTACCGTGTTGCCTTTGTCAGCTTCTATAATATATAAAAAATGCAACGTCTGTCTGTCTGTCCGTTAGTGCGCTTATCACTGGAGAACCACTTATCCGATTTACGTACTTTTTTTTTAAAACATACATATGTTCTCTGGCCAGGTTATAGGCTATATTTTATTACGATAGGTAGCATAAGGAATGAGCAGTGACGGAAAATAGGGAATGAAGTCGGAAAAAAAAGTTTGCCGCTAGCGCGTTTCCTTGCAATACACAGCCTAAACCATTAATTATGGAACAATATTATGTAGCAGAGAATATCTATAATCTATAATCTACAATATATATAAAATGCAATGTCTCTCTGTCTGTCCATTAGTGCGTTTATCACGCGAGAACCACTTATCTGATTTACGTGTCTTTTTTTAAATTCATACATATATTCTTTGGCCAAGTTATATAATAATAATAATAATCTACATCTATAATATATATAAAATGCAACGTCTCTCTGTCTGTCTGTCTGTCCGTTAGTGTGCTTATCCCTCGAGAACCACTTATCCGATTTACGTGATTTTTTAAATTCATACATATGTTCTCTGACCAGGTTATAAATATATATTTTATTACATCTATAATAAATATAAAATGCAACGTATCTCTGTCTGTCTAACTGTCTGTCTGTCCGTTAGTGCGCTTATCACTGGAGAACCACTTATCCGATTTTCGTACTTTTTTTTTTTAAACATACATATGTTCTCTGGCCGGGTTATAGGCTATATTTATTACGACAGATAGCATAAGGAATAAGCAGTGACAATAATAGTGAATGAAGTCGGAAAAAAGTTTGCCGCTAGTGCGTTCTCTTGTAATACACAATCTAAACCATTAAATATGGTACACTATTATGTAGCAGAGAATATCTATAATCTATAATATATATAAAATGCAATGTCTCTCTGTCTGTCTGTCTATTAATGCGTTTATTACGCGAGAACCACTTAGCCGATTTACGTGTCTTTTTTTAAATTCATACATATATTCTTTGGCCAGGTTATATAATAATAATAATCTATATCTATAATATATATAAAATGCAACGTCTCTCTGTCCGTCTGTCTGTCTGTCTGTCCATCCGTTAGTGCGCTTATCACTGGAGAACTACTTATCCGATTTTTTACGTGCTTTTTTTTTTTTAAAAACATACATATGTTCTCTGGCCAGGTTATAGACTATATTTTATTACGTTAGGTAACATGAGGAATAAGCAGTGACGATAATAGTGAATCAAATCGGAAAAAAAAAGCTTGCCGCTAACGCGTTCTCTTGCGATACACTGCCTAAACCACTAAATATGGAACAATATCATGTATCAAAGGATATCTATAATATATATAAAATGAAACGCTTCTCTGTCTGTTTGTCCGTTGGAGAACCACTTATCCGATTTACGTACTTTTTTTTTAAACATACGTATGTTCTCTGGCCAGGTTATAGGATATATTTTATTACATTAGGTGACATAAGGAATAAGCAGTGACGACAATAGTGAATCAAGTCGGAGAAAAGTTTGTCGCTAGAGCGTTCTCTTGCAATACACTACCTAAAGCATTAAATATGGAACAATATCATGTTGCAAAAAATATAATATATATAAAATGCAACGCCTCTCTGTATGTCTGTCTGTCCGTTAGTGCGCTTATCACTCGAGAACCACTTATCCGATTTACGTGTTTTTATAAATTTATACATATGTTATGTTCTATATAATTCGATATAAGCCTAGATAATGGGAGATAAGGATAAATAATGGGAGATAAGTATAAATAATGGGAGATAAGGATAAATAATGGGAGATAAGCAGAGATAAGTCTAGATAATGGGAGTTATGGTGAGATAATGGGAGATAAGGAGAAATAATGGGAGATAAGGAGAAATATTGCGAGAAGGATCGAGATAAGCCTAGATAATGGGAGATAAAGAGAAATAATGGGAGATAAGGGGAAATAATGGGAGATATTTTATTACGTTGGGTAACATAAGGAATAAGCAGTGACTATAGTAGTGAATCAAGTCCACGCGAGCGGAGCCGCGGGCCCTGCTAGTTAGTGAATATAATATCTTTACATTTATGTTTAATTTGCCTTTTGAACTTCAGGATTTGGTTTTGAAACTTTAAGGAATTCGTTTTTAATAATATTTAAACTATTTAAACTTAAGTTAGAAGATACGTTTTTAAGGGCTAGTTCAACATCGACACCTAATAATTCCAAATTTTTGGTTGAAGTTTGTTCTCTGATATTATATTTAAAACCTTTTTCTAACAGCTTCATTACTACTTTCATACATAAAAGTTTTATGAATTACCAAAGTTCTAAGCAACATTTCGTCAAAAATATCATGTATGGCAATAAATTCATTTACGTATTAACCTTTTTAATTAACATAACATATCCCTTTTATTATCCCTCCCAAAATCACATTTTATGTTTTAATTAGTACCAATAATAAATGGTATGTCATGAGAGTAACCTACATTTTGAATTAAGTCAGCCTTTTCATTCCTTTTATAGACGATATATGTATATTACTAAATATAGACTTTAACGTATTTTATTGAGCGATCCTAATTAGCAGTTTATAATCTGGCTTTAAGTATTTGTTAATTAGGGTTTTGCGTTATTCAACAACTCTACTCGACAACATTGCACGTCAGTTTCTAGACAAACTTCTCTATGATTAGAGAAATGCACTTGTAGGTTGTAGTTCACGTAACTCAAAATTGTAATACTTCTTGACATTGTTCTTCTTTTAGAGATTCAGATACATATCGTATGCAAAACTGTTTTTGTTTTAGTTTGTAAGCTTTTTTTTATCAAAATATGAACATATATTGATATATTTTGTTTCTTGCTTTGGCATAATTACATTTAATTGTTTATTATGTTGACATAAATTTTTAATAAATAAATGTGCATCATAAGTAACGGAAAACTATAACAAATAGATGCTTATACTGCACTCTGTCGGCGACTTACTAAGTCTATTCAAACAGAGAGGCATAGCACGGCTGGCACTTATTGCAGGAACGCACCTTTCTCGAGCTTACTGCTCGAAGGCATAGATGGCAGCATTGGGATAACAACTAAAGACGAAAAGATAAGAATCGTATTTTTAGAAGTTACCAAAAGTGTTCTTCGTATTTGCTGAACCATTCCAAGACGCGTTTCGCCGTACGGTTCAGCAAATACGAGAACACATTTTTAGTTCTATATCCAAGTAACTAACGGGAAACTATAACAAATAGATGCTTATACTGCACTCTGTCGGCGACTTACTAAGTCTATTCAAGCAGAGCGGCACAGCACGGCTGGCACTTATTGCAGATAATACGATTCTTTTCGTTTCGTCTCTAGTTGTTATACCAATGCTGCCATCTATGCCTTCGAGCAGTAAGCTCGAGAAAGGTGCGTTTCTGCAATAAGTGCCAGCCGTGCTGTGCCGCTCTGCTTGAATAGACTTAGTAAGTCGCCGATAGAGTGCAGTATAAGCATCTATTTGTTATAGTTTTCCGTTAGTTACTTGGATAAAGGACTAAAAATGTGTTCTCGTATTTGCTGAACCTAGCCCAGCTGATGAGCCGTGATACGGCGAAACGCGTCTTGGGATGGTTCAGCAAATACGAAGAACACTTTTGGTAACTTCTAAAAATACGATTCTTTTCGTTTCGTCTTTAGTTGTTATACCAATGCTGCATCATAATTTCTTAAGTTGTGTAATGTAACGGGAATAAAACTGGGTATTTTGAAACTCAGATTGTATTTAGACTATGCTGGTCCTCTATAAAGACTTGTTAAGTGGCAATAGTCAGCAACTTTATCATTTTCAGTCATTATATATTTTTTACAAATGTGATAATTTGTCATATAATCTTTCTATTGCAGTCAATTTATTCATAGAATAAATTATTTTTAAATATTTATTGTAGCAGTTACATATATCTCTTTCTAATAATTTTTATTTAAGAGTGTAAGAAAAATACTAAAACTTTACACTCCACATCATTTACCCTATTATTTAGTGTTTTAAGAATACATTCAAAGTCGGCATAAATAACAGAAAGGAATTTTCATTTGTTTTTGAATATCGATAGATCTGAAAATATTTCCAAGCAACAAATTACCAAATTTATCAACTTTAGGTTTTGCTGATTATAAATTTATTCTTACAGGATCACAATCGGCGCTGGCGCTGACGGAATACCTGCCATATTTCTCAAAAATTGTGCGAGGGAACTAACACCAGTTTTCTGTAAACTTTCAACCTATCCTACAGAAAGAGAATATTTCCTTCCTGCTGGAAATGTGCCACAATTCAGCCGACACCTAAAAAGGCAAGAAGACCTTGCCAATTAACTATTGACCAATCGCACAACTTTCAATAATATCGAAAGTCATGGAAGAGGCTATCAATCAGCATCTTCTAAAATATCTTGAAGGATTCAACATTATTAGCGATCACCAATATGGCTTTCGTAAACATAGATCAACAGGAGATCTTCTGACGTATGTTTGGAACAACGCAATTGAAAACTTTGGAGAATCTCGAGCGGTTGCTCTTGACATATTCAAGGCATTCGACGGCACGATGGGCTGTTGGTATGTCTGAAAAGTTCTGTTTGTGGCTCTCATGTTTCTTCAGAGAGCGTTCTTTACGAGTTGCAGTCGACAGATTTCTTTCTAACACCTTCACTATCAACGCCGGTGTACCTCAAGGCTCCATACTGTTGCCTACTCTCTTTCTCATTTACATTAACGATCTGCTGGAAAAGATCGGGAATCCAATCTACAGCTTTGCAGATGACAGTACGCTTATCTCTTCATTCACTTTGAACGCTCGGACATCGGCTACTCAGACGAATATCCGCAGTACAGCAGGAAGTCATTTAACTCAACAAAGACCTGGAAGAAATTTTTCCTTGGAGTGACAATAACCAAGTGGAATTTTACTCTACAATAACCGAGGCGGCAGTTTTTTCTATTCTAAAAAAAGTTAACGTTACTGAACCCGACATAGTTATGTCGGGGCATTCCATTCCTCTAACATCATCACTCAATTTGTTGGGCGATAATTTGGGAGCAAATATGTCCTGGCATGAACATGTTGCAGGCGTAGCAAGGAGAACGTCTCAAAAGTTGGGAATATTATTTCGAACCAGAAAGCTTTACACTCCACAACAACTGTTATTTCTTTACAAAGCTTAAATTCCAACAACTATGGAATACTGCTCCCATGTTTGAGGCTCCGCTCCCTACACTGCATTTGTTGGATTATTTTCAGAGAAGAGCTGTTCGTCTGATTGGAGACCCGGAACTGACCGGCGGCCTTGATTCGCTGGAATATCGAACAACGATTGGCAACTTGAGCCTATTACAAATATTTTCATGGAAAGTGTTCAAAGGATGTGGCCCGCTTAATTCTTCCCAGAGCGGTGCATGTTAGAAGTACACGTCGCGCTAATGATTCACATCCGTATGAGGTTCAGCTTGTTACTCCTCGTACAACGCTTTTCAAGCAGTCTGCTATATGGAGAACATCATCCCTTTGGAATAATTTGCCCAGGACTGTGTTTCCCACCGAGTACAATTTACAGCGATTCAAGAACAACGTGAATCGCTTTCTTCGCACGCGTGTCGCTACTGTAGCTCTTTAGGGACTTCTCTGCAGCACGTATGCTATACCCATAAAAAAAAACACTATAACTTGTAAACTAATCATCGAAATGTCATGAAATTTTGACACGTATCGTTTGAAAGTTGGTGCTTCCTAAAAATCATATGGATTTTTTGAAAGGAGCGACATCCATGTATCAGACCAACAACTTTTCAGGTTACGTGTTAGTTGTTTTAAAATAATAATGCTTTTAGTATGAATGGAAACGATGCTTTTAAACATTTCTTACAGTGTAAAAATAATTCGATTCTTTTTTTTTCAATAAAATAAAGTGCATTGAAAATGAAATGCGATCTTGAAAATGCAAATTCTCTTTTTTCCCTTTCCAATAAATCATTTTAGTCCGTTTCTGTAAATGTTAGACAGAATTTTAGCATGAAGAACAACTGTATAGCTGGCAACTTACATAGAAAAGCACTTTGCATTTTGCGAGAAATGGTACGTATCGTTTAAAGTTTATAAATACAAAAAATTAAACATTCAACGGAGTACAACAGTAACTTGCTTGGATATTTTTTAAACTTTTACTCCAAACAGGAGACTTAATGTGTAATGAATTTCTAAAACAGCTGTTTTTAAGCATGAAAAAGCTTTCAATAAAATTCAGTTTTTTGCGAATAATAAAAAGCGCTTTAAATTTTCAAAAATTAATTAATAATAACCCTAACAAGACAATGTTCCGGAATTATTCAATTAAATTTTCAGATCCAACTTTTTCAGTTTAAGTCGCCATTTTCCTTGCTAAAGGGAATGCTTTTCATGTTCTAGATTCCCAGACACGAAAAATAAATCTGTATTTCCAACTATCTTCCCATCTGTCTGTCTATGTTATACAACACGAAGATAGTCAAACAAAATTATCTGAAATCAAACGTAGAATCGCACTTCCCTACCTCAAGGGCACAACATTGGCGACTTCTACGAAAACACAACATACCTACTATTTACAAACCATATGGAACAATAGGATTATCATTCAGAAGTCCGAAGAAGAAATAAATTGATAAAATCAGGGCGTATAAACATCCCGTGTTTAAAGTGTAAAGTGGTTCACACAGGACGAACTAACAGAAGTATATCTACAAGGTTTAAAGAACACAAACTGAGTATCTGCAGCAAACGAACCGCATCAACTCTATTTTAGCGCTATTTAGAGACAGGTCATAAAATCGATTTCACTAGCTTCAACCTAATAGCCGCCATTCCACACTACGTATCAAGACTTCTCATTCAGGACGCAGACAGATTTGCAATAACGTATATAATAACTATAATCGGCCACTCAATAGTAAATGAGAGAAACCCCGTTAATATTATCTAGCTTTCCAGTAGCTGAATTAGGACCAAGAAAAATACCAACAATTTAGCGATCCCAAACGATAGCGTAGAAATAAAATATACATGCAAAATTTGTAAATCTCGCTATTTCCAAATTTTTCCTCTTTATCAAATCTCTTGATATTTTTGTATGCCAGCGTGAATTTCACCATTTTACAATACGGGAGCAGGGCGTGACCACATTTTCTACCACATTATTTTGCTCTTTTACTTTCAAGATGAGAAATTTAGTTTATTCGCTGGATTTTCTTTCTTTCCAGTGCAAATTATTATGAATCCAATGTAATAACTATTGTTCAGTAGAGATTCTTTACAAAAGAAACTTCATATCTCTTAAAATAAGTAGTAGTATTTGGCCTACAAACTTAAGTGGTTCGTTAATTTAATTACTGTGCGCTTCTTTTATTGTTAATAATATCTTATATCTGTATGTATGGATGTATTTAGGTATGACCCAATGCAACAGTTGATGAAAGAGTACAGGGTAATTATTTTTATTCAAAAAAGCAAGTCTTTCAATGGCATAATCGTTTTTGAATGGAAGGAAGCAGTTTGAAGACGACAAAGAAGCGGAAAGACCGATAACAATTAGAACACAAGAACTAATTCAAAGAGGTCGCGAATTCGTGCAGATACATTTACTGTTAGGTAACGACTTAACGCGTCAAAAAATGATTTATTGGCGGAAACGTTTATTTGCTGCATTTTGTGAATATTGACGAAAACGTTTATTGCTGCATTTTGTGAACGTGCAATTTGAGCGTAATGTCATTTAACATTTAATAGAAACTGAAAGAATCACTTTGTTAGTGATGGTTGGTTACGGAATTGGTTACGGTGAATTTTGCGAGATCATGATGGAACGAATCAATATTGATCCTAACCTAATTCATAATATTGTTTTTTTCTGACGAGGCCACCTTTTGTCTTAGCGGAAGAGTTAACAGGCATAACTGCCGGTACTGGTCTACTGAGAAGATAAACGTGTGGGCAGGGATTTGTGGACATCATATTATTGGTCCCTTTTTTATCGATGGAAATCTTACAGGATAGTGGTATTTACAATTACTCCAAGAGCAAGTTATTCCAATTTGTGCAGGTCTTTTTCCCGATGAAAATTATTTGGATACCCCTAACAGGAATCTGTGGTATCAACAGGACGGAGCGTAGATATTTGGATGGGATTTTTCCTAATTGACTGATAGGCAGAAGAGGTGCTGTAAAATGGCCTGCAAAGAGTCCCTACCTTACGCTACTCGACTTTTTTATAGAGTTATTTGAAAACCAAAGTTTACCGAAGTCGACCTGAAACTGTAGAATTTACAAAAAAGAATTCAATATGAAATAGCACAGAACAGCCCGGATTTAATGAAAGAAGCGTTATATATCAACGGGAAAAAAATATGAATAACTGTGGAAGAAAATCTGAGTAAAATAAATTTTTACGTAAAATTTATTCCATGCAGTTTAAATGAAGATTAAAGGTTTTTTAGATTTTCTGACCAGACTTTACTGTTAATTTCTATCCTGATGATGATGATTTATCGTCGGTATCTGTAATACAAATGAGTTTTCAAAAAATAAGTTGCTTTTCTCTTCTAGATCTGCTACATAGTCTTATCAAATTTTAATTAAATTAAGGTTAGGGAAGTATGAAGATGAGGCGAATGGAGGAAAGGGTCAGTAGCTAGTATAGAGGAGGTTAGCCAAAAGCATGTACTCGCCTGTCTTCTACTATAACTGTAGAGAAGCGCATCTTGCTACTCTGACTAAAATGTACTCTTGTTTTAAAAAACGACTCAGATAAGGGTTGATTTATTTTTAATGCAAAGTTTATATACTGAATTTCAAATCTTTAACTTTCGCGGTGTCTAAAACATGTGCTTTTTTTTTAGAAAATAAACCTTTTTTAGTGTTCCGTACGGAACTGTTATAAGATCACTCCGGTGTCTGTCTGTCTATCCATCTGTCACACCCGATTTTCTCTGAAACTATTTGACATAGAAAGTTGAAATTTGGTACTAATCAGAGCCGTGTAATTTTTAAAGTTAAATTTTGATTTAAAGGTTTAGTTTTGGGGGTGAAATCGGAACTGAAAAAAAAATCCAATCCGACGAACAGCTCTTCTCTGAACAGAATCCAACAAATGCAGTGTTTATTTGGGAGCGGAGCTCCAAACATGGGAGCAGTATTCCATAGTTGGTCGAATTTGAGGTTTGTAAAGAATTAACAGTTGTTGTGGAATGTAAAGCTTTCTGGTTCGAAATAATAATCTCAACTTTTGAGAAGCTCTTCTTGCTATGTCTGCAACATGTTCATGCCAGGACATATTTACTCCTAAATTAACGCCCAACAAATAGAGTGACGACGCTAGGGGAACGGAGTACCCCGACCGGGTTCAGCAACGTTAACTTTTTTTTAGAAAAAACAGCCGCCTGGGTTTTTATAGCGTTAAATTCCACTTGGTTACTGTCTCCCCAAGATAGAATTTCTTCCAGGTCTTTGTTAAGTTGATTGACCTCCTGCTGTCTGCGGATATTCGCCTGGTAGCCGATGTCCGAGCGTTCAAAGTTAATGAAGGGATAAGCGTACTGTCATCTGCAAAGCTGTAGATCGGATTCCCGGTCTTCTCCAGCAGATCGTTAATGTAAATGAGAAAGAGAGTAGGAGACAGTATGGAGCCTTGGGGTACACCGTCGTTGACAGTGAAGGTGTTGGAAAGAAACCGCCACTCGTAAAGAATGCTCTGTGAGGAAACATGAAAGTCATAAACAGAACTTTTCAGACATACCATAAGAGCGTAGCTTAGCCAACAATCCACCGTGCCAAACACGGTCGAATGCCTTGGATATGTCAAGAGCAACCACTCGAGATTCTCAAAAGTGTTCAATTGCGTTGTTCCAAACATGTGTTACCTAAGTCAGAAAATCTCCTGTTGATCTATGTTTACCAAAGCCATACTGGTGATCGCTAAGCATATTGGTGATCGCTAAGGATAAATCCAGAGGAATTATACTTATGAGAATATAATTGTTTTAGTATTAGTTAAGCCCTGAATTAGATCAAATAATTTGTGATGTTAATGTATTTATAAATTTGATTTCACCAACTTAACGCTCGCATAAATAAGTCAGATCTGTTTTTTTTTTGGTATCTCTCAAACCAATGTTAATTAACATGATGACGTAATTGTAGATTGCTATTAGAATGAGTAGGGTATATTTTGTTAGCACTTTTTCCATTACCTTTTGTTTCTGCCGTAAAATCTCTATTTCGCTTTAAAATATTTTTCCACTGCATTTTTAAATCCGTTTTAGTTGTAATTAAAAGAAATTTAAATTTTTCCAAGTTGTTTTCAATAAATTAAAACACGAATGAACTACGGATTTAATTAAAAACCTAATTTGAAAAACTATAATTTGTTTAATTGAATAAAACTTGAATTAATTTTATTATATTTTAAAATTCCTTAAGCTTTCTTTTACGGCCCTTAGTCTGTTGTTCCAGCAGTTAAAGGTGGAAAAATCTTTTCCAGATCGACCTATAAAATCCCTTTTGTATTCCACGCATGCTATCGATTATCTTAGGAAAACTATTACACCATAAGACATGACAAAAATGTAAAGTTTTCAAAGAGGGGTCCCAATGTTTACTGATGAATCTGCCAAATCTCAAGATAATCAAATTCAATTATAGGTTGTAAAATCTTATACTTAACTTTTATTTTAGTATTATATAAATATTTTGTTGAACTTTTTCCCCAAAATATTTTTTTTTCTCTTTGAGTAGAATTTAATGATCGGTTTCATATAACGGATAAAATAAGGTTTGACTTACAATTGGTAGAAGAAGTGCTAACAACGAATAGTACTCTTTACTTTCCTTGCTCTTCTGCTTGTGAAAATATCATTTTCCATTAGACGGCTTTCTATAACTTAAGAGGTGAAACGCTGAACATATTTATCCTAATACCAAGTCATGTACCGAAATTCATGTGAACGAAGCAACAGATACATAATGAGGTTTCCAATAAATCGTTATTTTACACAGCACATGTGATGCGCGAGATATTAGGTAAACATAGTATTATATGGAGACCATAATCCCTTTGGAATAATTTACCCAATACTGTGTTTCCCACCGAGTACAATTTACAGCGATTCAAGAACAACGTGAATCGCTTTCCCTCACTTATCTCGAAAAGTACTTATCAAAAAATTTTGAAAAAATTCTGAAATATTCTCCACAGGGTGGAGATTGAACGAAAATAATCACAATAATCAATAATTTATATGGTTTATAAAATAATAAATTCAAAAATTTCAAGGTCATCAGTTTTCAACAAAGATCGGTAACAAACTTTGTTGACAACTTATTTGGGGCGTATTTTATGAAGTCAATGATTATTTTATACCTCCGTAACAAAAAATTTTTATTTTAAAAGCACGTTGATGGTACGAAAAACTAATTGCGTAAGTCCGACTTGCACTTGACATACTTAAGATCTTTATTCATTAAGTTCTCTAGAGCAATATCGCTTAATAACTATAGTAACTCCATTGCCTAGAATATTTTATGGATACTACATCTAAAAATGGAGGTTGTTGCGGAAATAACGAACTTGACTAATAAGCAGACAGAAACTATAATCTACTAAAGACTGCAAGATGTAAAGGAATATCACAATGGTTGATTTTTTCACTATTACAAAACTGCCTTTAGCAAGAAGTATAAATATTACCGACTTTTTATTTACCTTGTTACAGAAAGTATTGTGCTCGTGAAAAAAGTCATCGCCCTCCGAGAGTTTTGCATTTTCTCATATTTCAAGACCCTTAGATTACAAAACACTTAGTTTATGAGAGTAACGAACGTAGCTAGAATTTTTGAACGATATCGCTTCAAGGAATGAGAGTGGAAAAGGTGGGAGTCAATAAATTATGTGTAGTTTTAATACTGTTATGGTCATTTAGCTGTGGTAAAACCTACACACGTGAAATGAGTAGAAACATATCCACTAGAATTAAAGAACATCAAAGAACAATATGTCTTCATAATATTACCACTTCAGTAATTGCAGAACACCAGCATGAAACAAGACACCAGATTCTTTTTGACCAATCAAAGATCCTTGCAACAAATTCCTTTTTCGTAGGCAACTTAAGAGGTGAAACGCTAAACATATTTATCCTAATACCAAGTCATGTACCGAAATTCATGTGAACGAAGCAACATATACATAATGAGGTTTCCAATAAATCGTTATTTTACACAGCACATGTGATGCGCGAGATATTAGGTAAACATAGTATTAATGGAGACCATAATCCCTTTGGAATAATTTACCCAATACTGTGTTTCCCACCGAGTGCAATTTACAGCGATTCAAGAACAACTTGAATCGCTTTCCCCCACTTATCTCGAAAAGTACTGATCAAAAAATTTTGAAAAAATCCTGAAATATTCTCTACAGGGTGTAGATTGAACTAAAATAATCACGAGTGCATTACCTTCAATAATTTATCTGGTATATAAAAAAAAACAAAAATTTCAAGTCATCAGTTTTCAACAAAGATCGGTAACAAACTTTGTTGACAACTCATTTGGGGCTTATTTTATGAAGCAATGATCATTTTATACCTCCGTAACAAAAATTTTTATTTTAAAAGTACGTTGATGGTACGAAAAACTAATTGCGTAAGTCCGACTTGCACTTGACATACTTAAGATCTTTATTCATTAAGTTCTCTAGAGCAATATCGCTTAATAACTATAGTAACTCCATTGCCTAGAGTATTTTATGAATACTACATCTAAAAATGGAGGTTGTTGCGGAAATAAAAAACTTGACTAATAAGCAGGCAGAAACTATAATCTACTAAAGACTGCATGTAAAGGAATATCACAATGGTTGATTTTTTCACTATTACAAAACTTCCTTTAGCAAGAAGTGTAAATATTACCGACTTTTTATTTACCTTGTTACAGAAAGTATTGTGCTCGTGAAAAAATCATCGCCCTCCGAGAGTTTTGCATTTTCCCATGTTTCAAGAGCCTTAGATTACAAAAACACATAGTTTTTGAGAGTAACGAACGTAGTTAGAATTTTTAAACGATATCGCTTCAAGGAATGAGAGTGGAAAAGGTGGGAGTCAATAAATTATGTGTAGTTTTAATACTGTTATGGTCATTTAGCTGTGGTAAAACCTATACACGTGAAATGAGTATAAACATATCCACTAGAATTAAAGAACATCAAAGAACAATAATCATAATATTGCCACTTCAGTAATTGCAGAACACCAGCATGAAACAAGACACCAGATTCTTTTTGACCAATCAAAGATCCTTGCAACAAATTCCTTTTTCGTAGGCAACTTAAGAGGTGAAACGCTAAACATATTTATCCTAATACCAAGTCATGTACCCAAATTGATGTGAACGAAGCAACAGATACATAATGAGGTTTCCAATAAATCGTTATTTTACACAGCACATGTGATGCGCGAGATATTATGTAAACATAGTATTATATGGAGACGATAATACCTTTGGAATAATTTACCCAATACTGTGTTTACCACCGAGTACAATTTACAGCGATTCAAGAACAACGTGAATCGCTTTCCCCCACTTATCTCGAAAAGTACTGATCAAAAAATTTTGAAAAAATTCTGAAATATTCTCTACAGGGTGTAGATTGAACTAAAATAATCACGAGTGCATTACCTTCAATAATTTATCTGGTATATAAAAAAAACAAAAATTTCAAGGTCATCAGTTTTCAACAAAGATCGGTAACAAACTTTGTTGACAACTCATTTGGGGTTTATTTTATGAAGCAATGATCATTTTATACCTCCGTAACAAAAATTTTTATTTTAAAAGTACGTTGATGGTACGAAAAATTAATTGCGTAAGTCCGACTTGCACTTGACATACTTAAGATCTTTATTCATTAAGTTCTCTAGAGCAATATCGCTTAATAACTATAGTAACTCCATTGCCTAGAGTATTTTATGGATACTACATCTAAAAATGGAGGTTGTTGCGGACATAAAGAACTTGACTAATAAGCAGACTGAAACTATAATCTACTAAAGACTGCAAGATGTAAAGGAATATCACAATGGTTGATTTTTTCACTATTACAAAATTGCCTTTAGCAAGAAGTATAAATATTACCGACTTTTTATTAACCTTGTTACAGAAAGTATTGTGCTCGTGAAAAAATCATCGCCCTCCGAGAGTTTTGCATTTTCCCATATTTCAAGAACCTTAGATTACAAAACACATAGTTTTTGAGAGTAACGAACGTAGTGAGAATTTTTGAACGATATCGCTTCAAGGAATGAGAGTGGAAAAGGTGGGAGTCAATAAATTATGTGTAGTTTTAATACTATTATGGTCATTTAGCTGTGGTAAAACCTACACACGTGAAATGAATAGAAACATATCCACTAAAATTAAAGAACACCAAAGAACAATATGTCTTCATAATATTACCACTTCAGTAATTGCAGAACACCAGCATGAAACAAGACACCAGATTCTTTTTGACCAATCAAAGATCCTTGCAACAAATTCCTTTTTCGTAGGCAACTTAAGAGGTGAAACGCTAAACATATTTATCCTAATACCAAGTCATGTACCCAAATTCATGTGAACGAAGCAATAGATACATAATGAGGTTTCCAATAAATCGTTATTTTACACCAGCACATGTGATGCGCGAGATATTAAGTAAAGATAGTATTATATGGAGACCATAATCCCTTTGGAATAATTTGCCCGATACTGTGTTTCCCACCGAGTACAATTTACAGCGATTCAAGAACAACATGAATCGCACACGTGTCGCTCCTGTAGTGCTTTAGGGATTTCCCTGCCGCACGTGTGCTAGATCCATACAAAAAAATTAGCAATGTAACAATCTTGGTTCTAGCACATGTGCTGCAGGGAGGTCTCTAAAGCGCTACAGGAGCGACACGTGTGCGGAAACAGACAAATCCGTCCGAATGCACCCCAAATAATCTGACAAAAGAAATAGAATGACCAGCAATTTTCTTTGTATGTGTTTTTTTGTACAAGATTAATTAACCAACTTATTAATTTCGAATTATTCAAAATTCGTAAACTCGACTAGCTTCTTGTTTTATATTGTATTTCTTCTGTCAGGTTCGATCAAAAGTTTGCAAGGAGAAGAAAACTCTAGTAGTTTTGACAGTCATACCAATTCACAAACCAGGCAAACCAATGAATCAGCCAATTACATTGACTAGCCAGTTATGTAAGGTGATGGAGAGAATAGTGAAAAACAGACTAGAATGGATCCTGGAATCAAAAAATTTACTCGGAAACAGTCAATATGGTTTCCGCAAACATCACTGCGCGTTGGAACAATTGGCTCTGATTGATTCAGAAACTAGAAAATCTTTCCACAGAAATTCCCACTTTCCAGTAGTATCTTTAGATTTGAAGAATGCATTTAATACAACCAACACACATGTCATAATGAACCAAATAAAGAAGATTGGCTTAACTGGACATCTATCAAAACTTATTTTTAATTTTCTTAAACCATGCTCAATTAAGGTCAAGATCATCATTTCTCAAACATGTGTGAATTAAAAACGGGTATTCCCCAGGGATCAGTCCTTAGTCCGACACTTTTCCTTTTGGCTATTCAAACCATAGAAGAGTAAATACCGTCAAATACTTCACTGAAAATCTTTGCAGACGATTAGTTCCGAAAACGACAACTCTGACATCACAAAAAATCTGCAAACAACATTAAATAAATTAGCGGATTGGTCCAGACAAACCGGCTTTCTTTTTTCACCATTGAAATCCTCTGTAACACACTTTAGCAGGAAAAGAGGGTGTTCTAAAACAAACATCCTATCTCTGGTAAACACAACAATACCAATGAAAGATAGCGTACGTCTTTTAGGATTGGTTTTTGACAACAAATTAAGATGGAAAAACCACATAGAATATTTAAAAGACAAAACTAAAAAAGATCTAAACCTAATGAAACAATTGTCTAATACAACATGGGGTGCTGATTTCCCATCTTTAATAAAAATAAATAGGTCAATCATCCTTTCTAAGCTGAACTATGGTGACTTTATTTATGACGCAGCCAGTTCCTCGTTAAAAAGACCATTGAAGGTCATTCAGAACCATGCGTTAAGATTGTCCACGGGAGCATACAGAACAACTCCAGTTCCTACCTTAGAAGTAATTACATCAATATTACCTCTATCCTTACAAAGACAATTTTTCCTGATGCGTTTCTACTCCACTTCACTTTTCAGAACCCATGCAGCAAGATCACTAGATCTACAAAATATCTCACAAAAATCGTACAGTCCTAATACAATACAATCTAGAATTAAAAGTTTTCTTTCTACTCAAGACACTAAATTTGACACCCCAGTCATATCAAAATATTTAATATTCCCACCATGGACAAAGAGCTCACTTAAAATTGATCTCAGTCTCACTAAACACAAAAAGGATTCTACCCCACCAATAATATTAAAATCATTATTCATTCAAACAATACAGGAAAAATATAAAAATTTTACTCAATATTACACCGATGGATCTAAATCCAAATTGGGAACAGGCGCAGCGGTAATTTCTCCTATATCCAAATCAAGATACAAATTAAACAACATATCATCCATCTTTACAGCTGAACTGTTAGCCATAAGAGAAGCCATCAGATCAGCAATATCCAACAAAAATAAAAATATTTTAATCATCTCAGTTCTCTACAATCCACTAATGCATCTAAAACGTCTATACCCTTAATCCTGGACATAATGAACCTCATACAAATATGCAATGTCCGCTTAATACAAATTGTGTTTCTTTGGTCTCCCAGCCATGTCAACATAAAAGGGAATGACTTAGCGGATATAAATGCAAAATCAGCAATCACATCAGGGAAAATCGAAAACAAAATTCTATCACCATCAGATCTAATCTCTCATTTTCATAAATCCATAAAAAAATATGTTCCAACTTTCATGGGATCTACAAGATGAGAATAAACTTTGGGAATCGAAATCAACTGTATACCCACCCTTGCATCTTCAGAGCTTGGGCAGAAGAGAAAATGTTCTATGGAGGAAAATAGCTACGGGACATACATATCTTACTCATGCTTATCTTCTCAAAAATGACTCGATATTCACCTGTCAAATACATCGCACGACACTTATAATAAAGCATATTTTGTCTCATGATTATACTCACATTAGGTCTAAATATAATCTACGAAAACCACTAAATGAAGTTCTGATACCAAATAAAGAAAACGTACATTCTCTAATAAAGTTCCTGAAAGAAACAGATCTCTATACTAAGATACAGGCGCCAAATGACTTCAGTTGTCGACGCGCCTTACATTTAAACATCATCATCATCATCATCTAGTAGTTCGAAACAAGGTTCCACGCTGCAGTACGAGAACTTTTTGTAAAAGCTAAGAACAGCAAATTGTATCCAAATCTTTTTATTGATTTTTCAACAAAGTCCCTTTTTGCAATTTATGTACGTTGTCCATCGTTTATGCAGTTCCTTTACGCAGTCCCGGCAGAACTACAAAATAGGGGTCCACCTTTGGTATAACTTCCTATTTCTTTAAAAATATCAGCTTCTTTGAGGCACATTCTGCAATAGTCACTCACCCTTTTACCTGTTCCTTTCTTGTTGATAATGGTGAACCCAATTTCATCTAGACTATAAATCATCGTAAAAAATCCTCGGGATTTCCTTGATACCATTTGAAAATTGCCGAAGAGAACCGAACATAATAATGTTTTTTATTCGATAGAGAGCAATTACGGCGCCCTGCTTCCAACCAACTTTTTTATATAAGGTATGGTGAACCTAGTCATTAGAGTTGTTATTCAAGGCCTTAGTGGTTTCATGCACATTTAATTTTTTCTCATCATGAATTTTGGTGATGTTTTCTGGCCAATTTAAAAGTGTTCAGACCATTTGTAAACCATTCTAAATAAAGGTGCATGGTGTTTTTTTTAGTGTTTCATACGGAACACCTATAAAATGACTTCAGTGTCCGTCTGTCTGTCTTTCACACCCAATTTTCTCTGAAACTATTTAACATAGAAAGTTGAAATTTGTCACTAATAAAAGAATTGATGGCCCCATTAGAGCCGTCTACTTTTGAAAGTTAAATTTTGACTAAAAGGGGGTGAAATCGTGAAAAAAAATTACCAGGTCATCTAGGGGGGTGTTCAAAAATATATATAATGGTCACACTTTTTATATTATTTTTAAAAAAATGCGAAAAATCGCTGCCCTCCCCCCCTCGAAAAGTACTGATCAAAAAATTTTGAAAAAATTTTGGAATATTCGCCATAGGGTGTAAATTGAATAAAAATTATCGCGAGTGCATTACCTTTAATAATTTATCCGGTATATAAAAAAAAAAAACCAAAAATTCAACGTTTTCATTTTTCAACAAAGATCGGAACACACACTTTGTTGAAAACCCATTTGGGGTGTGTCTTGTGAAGCCATTGATCATTTTATACCTCCGTAACAAAAATTTTTATTTCAAAAAGAATCGACGTACGGAACATTAATTGCGCAAATCCGACTTGCACTTGGCTGGTTTGTTTTTAAATAGTAATGTTGGATAGTGATACGAAATCCTTTTTGCTCCATGCTACCTAAATGCTATGCTATTTGCAAAAATGAAACTTGTTCAGTTGGCAGATGAAAGATTAAGCTATACTTATTATTTTTATTGACAGGTGGCACCACCTCTTGGATTTTGCACAGACTTTCTGAACGGACCTCGTATAATGGTTATATATATAGTAGGTGGGTTATACAGACACAGATATATTTTCCTGTGATCTTTATTTGCTTTTTTTCTAATTTAGAAGACAACAACTTTTATAAATTCCTTTCGTTTTGCCGTTGTCTATGTTTCTCTATAATAGTTCACTTTTTTGCTTTGTCACTGAAATCAAATCTTGGAAATAACGTTAATAGTTCAATTACAGAATGGGAATGTTTACGTGTTATTTGTCGCTGGAGCATAAAAAAAATATAGCACCGATAATTTCACGAAACAAAAGGATATCAAAAATGCCACGAAGCCAAGGGTCTAGCGTCAAGTAATCTTAAAAAATGACCAAGCGTACGATGGAGCAAACAATACGTTTGAAATTGCCTAGTTTTTGTTTTTCCCTTTCTGGGAGCTTTATATATCTTCTCCGCGGCAGTTGCTTACTCTTTTATTAAGCTTCGTATCTGTCTCGAGTCAAAATGAATGGTCGTGCCTTAATAACATCCCCCAGAATTGCTGTCATCAATTCCAGGTTAACTTCTTGTATGTTTTCAGCTAACGGGCCCAAAATGTGTCGTTTTTTTATTTTTAATGTGATAGTTTTACAACATTATAACGCAACCGCAACGTACACTGTGATGTACTGTTTATGTCTAAAATTACGCTATTTTTACAAATTTACATTACATCACCTTTACGACGGGGGTAAATCGTAAATATTTCGGGGGATTAGCAACTGAAAATTGTACAAACATTTTTCAAAAAACAAAAATGGGAGTCTTTTAGCAGCAATTTTTCAGTTTATTTTTTACGAAATAAAAAAAAAATTATTTACCCAGTATTTTCTATGCAAACATACATTTCTAAAATATATCCTAAATTTGACTATCTCACCCTAAAGAATATAATTCACCTTATAATATTAATAAAAAAAATGCCGAAGCGCAAGCCGAACTTGCGCAATTAGTGTTCCGTACGTTGATTGCTTTTAAAACAAAAATTTTGTTACGGAGGTATAAAATGATCTGTGTGACTTCACAAAACACACTCCAAATGAGTTTTCAACAAAGTTTTTTTCCGATCTTTATTGAGAACTGATGACCTTGATTTTTTTTATGTACCAAATAAATTATTGAAGATAATGCACTGCTGATAATCTTCGTTTAAACCCTGTGGAGAATATTTCAGAATTTTGTCAACATTTTTTGACCAGTACTTTTCGAGATAAGGAGGGGCAAGGACAGCGATTTTTGACAATTTTTTAAAAATAATACAAAGAAAAGTATGCGCAAGTATTGCATTATATATATTTTTGAACTCGTGTTTTCTTTTTTTTTTATGGGTCTAGCACACGTGCTGCAGGGAAGTCCCTAAAGCGCTCCAGGAGCGGCATGAGTGCGGAAAAAGCGATTCACGTTGCTCTTGAATCGCTGTAAATTGTACTCGGTGGGAAAATTATTCCAAAGGGGTAACGTTCTCCATATAAAAGATTGCTTGAAAAGCGTTGTACGCGGAGTAACAAGCTGAACCGTATACGGATGTGAAGCACCAGCGCGACGTGTATTTCTAACATGCACCGCTTTGGGAGGAATTAAGCGGGCTACATCCTTCGAACACTTTCCATGAAAATACTTGTAGAACAGACTCAAGTCGCCAACCGTTCTTCGATGTTCCAGCGAATCAAGGCCGCCGGTCAATTCCGGGTCCCCAATCAGACGGACCGCTCTTCATTCAACAAATGCAGTGTATGTTTGGGAGCGGAGCCCCAAACGTGGGAGCAGTATTCCATAGTTGGTCGAATTTGGGCTTTGTAAAGAATTAACAGGTGTAAAGCTTTCTGGTTCTAAATAATATTCCCAACTTTTGCTATGCCTGTAACATGTTCATGCCAGGACATATTTGCTCCCAAACTAACGCCCAACAAATTGAGCGACGATGCTAGGGGAATGGAGTGCCCCGACATAACTATGTCGGGTTCAGCAACGTTAACTTTTTTAGACAAAACTGCCGCCTAGGTTTTTGGCGGTTTTTGGGCAGGTCTTTGTTAAGTTGAACGACCTCCTGCTGTCTGCGGATATTCGCCTGAGCAGCCGATGTCCGAGCGTTCAAGGTGAATGAAGAGACAAGCGTACTGTCATCTGCAAAGCTGTAGATTGGATTCCCGGTCTTTTCCAGCAGATCGTTAATGTAAATGAGAAAGAGAGTAGGAGACAGTATGGAGCCCTGGGGCACACCGTCGTTGATAGTGAGGGTGTTAGAAAGAAATCCATCGACCGTCACTCGTAAAGAACGCTCTCTGAGGAAACATGAGAGCCACAAACAGAACCTTTCAGACATACCATAAGAGCGTAACTTAGCCAACAGTCCATCGTGCCAAAAAACGGTCGACTGCCTTGGATATGTCAAGAGCAACCGCTCGAGATTCTCCAAAGTGTTCAATTGCGTTGTTCCAAACATGTGTTACATAAGTTCAGAAGATCTCCTGTTGATCTATGTTTACGAAAACCATATTGGTGATCACTAATAATATTGAATCGTTCAAGATATTTTAGAAGATGCTCATTGATAACCTTTTCCATGACTTTCGATATTATTGAAAGCAGTGCAACTGGTCGGTAGTTATTTGGCAAGGTCTTCTTGCCTTTTTTAGGTATCGGCTGAACCGTGGCACATTTCCAGCAGGACGGAAATATTCCCTTTCTGTAGGATAGGTTAAAAAGTCTACAGAAAACTGGTGTTAGTTCTCTTGCACAGTTTTTGAGAACTATGGCAGGTATTCCGTCAGCGCCAGAAGCCCTCTTGGTGTCTAGCTTCATTAAAATACGCTTTATGATGCGCTGTCTGAAGACACGTCTTTTCACCAGCTTTCATTTGACACTCCACTCGATGACCTGGTAAAAAAAAAATTCGCTTCAGATTTCACCCTCTAAAACTAACCTTAAAATTGGGCGTGAGAGACAAACGGACAGACACCGAAGTGATCTTATAAGTGTTCCGTAAGGAACAGTAAAAATAGAAATTTGCCTTGTTAATATAATAAAGTATTCATTGATTAAAAAATTGCAATCCTCTTTTTTAAAAATACGTCAAACAAACTACATGCTCTCTGCTAACGTACATTAAAAAATAAAATTCAAATGTGGCTGATACAGATAATAAATTGTCAGGTATGCCAAACAAAAAACTTTCGATATGTAAATAAAAATAAAACTTTTGGTTTATATGGCTAGTTTATTATTTTATGATATTTCATTTATTATGGAGTTGGAAGTTAAAAAAAAAACATGTTTTTTTGTCATTTAAAAATCCTAAGATATGAAAAACAAGATTCTCGGAAAGTTATTTTTTCACGAATACAATACCCTCTCTTAGCAGAGAAAGTATAGGCAATAATTCACCTGCTGTTCCGTAAGTACATTTTCGCCAACTTAACCATTTGTATTTCTAAAACATGTCTTCAACTCAACATTTTTTAGGTTACTGTATAGTCAGATCTCAATCCCTTCTACACAATATTTCTATTAAAATTAGAAACAATGGAGAAACAAGGACACTGAAATAGAAGTATATAGCCTTATTCCCTTGTCGCCGTATATATTTTAATACAGAGAAAATATTTTATATTAAATATCCAATATTCCAATCAAAAACCAGGAAAAATGCCAATAATACCATTGAAAAAATACAATGACCCCCATCATTTTCAATTTCTTCCCACATTACCAATGAAAATAATGAAAAATATGTAATTTTTTTAATTCCTTTACTGCTCGACTCCAAAAAAGATCTATAACAAGACAAATACAAAGTCACTCTTCTATCTCCCTTCTCCAACCCTTTGGCATCTTATATGTTTTATTATGAATGTTAATACTTAAAATTCTCTCACAAAAAACTCATGCAAAATTTCTCTTAATACTATTAAAAGATTCTCCTATTTTTTTACCTATTTCCCCTATTAAAATTGATGGTAATGAAAATGTAAACTAATTTTCATATTCGTACAGTCTACGAACCCTGCAAAGGGCATATAGCAATCCCTCTAACCCCCTATCCCATCCATTAACCCCTTATATATTATATAATAAATAATAAGCATAAAATTTGTCAAATTTCGGCGACCAAAAACATTGAAACTATAAAATATTTAAATACTCCTACACTTTTTACCCCCTCCTTGAGTTAAAATTAATAATAATGAAAAAATAACCTAAAAGTTGGGTCCTCGACCCCATAAACCATGAAAAAACAGCAACAACTGTATACATAAAAAACAACCTATGAATTTTCATTGAGTACTCCTTCTCTATATCTCCTGATGACGTCGTAATTTATCTTTCTTCTAGTACGGGCATTAAAGTCACTAGGGGCTAAAACAGACGAATAAGGAGGGTGGTGGGAGTACGGACACTACTTTTCGTGCCAAAGACTGCCTCATAATCCCAGCTGTGCGAGCAGGCGCATTGTCATAAAGCAAGAAAAAATTCTTTGCCTTCCATCGTTACTATCGGACCCGGTGACTCCTCCTGCAAAGTAGCTTCGTGACTTCTACGTAGTACCTGGCGTTCAGGTTAGTTCGGATAAGAAGAATCGTCCGCATTTTTCATTTCGATGAATTTTCGGCTGGCATCCACCAGTTGCTGTTTTTGTTCGTACGTCAGGCTATAGGAAACAAACTTCGCATTCTTTCAAATGTTCAAAACATTACGAACAATGTCTTGAACATTTGATTTAGATGTGTTAAGCTTTTCTGCTATCGATCTTGCAGAAGATGACGAATTTTTAGAATATTTGCATCGGCCGTGTGTGTGCTGGAACGCCCTGAACTTGCATAATCGTCGAGCAACTTCCATCGTTTCTTAAAGCATTTAAACTACTCAACCGTAAGCTTTTTCTAAAGATTCAAATCAAATCAATCAAATCAAAATCAGTTTATTTGCCAATATCTACAAATTCATAATGTGACAGAAATTAATTTTGCTCGAAATACGACAAAAAGGATGGCACAGCGACTATAAATAGCCGATACCACAAGCCCTTCACTATTTGGGCATGTGTAGTGCCACCCAGTTGTGAACCTATACCTTAAAAATAAATAAAAAACTAATTAAAAAATTCTAAAAATAAAAATTCTAAAAAATAGCAGAGCGTAAAGAGGGATCGGCGAGCACGCAGCGAAACGGGTGGCGGAGACGCGGGGAGATGTATATGCATAAACAGAGTAAATTTTACATAATATGATATGGTGGGCAAGTGGTACCACCACTAAAAAGATCCCAAAAAATTATATACAAAATAAGTAAATCTACGTTAAATTAGAATTCTTTTGCTGGTTAATAAGTTGGTGTTTTACATAGGAAGAAAACTTGCCTGGTGATAATTGTTTAACCTCTTGTGACAAAGAATTCCACAAATGCACAGCAACAAAAATAAAGGACTTTTGAAAGGCTGCCTTCCTGTGTTGAGGAACTCTAAAAGAATTAATGTTTCTCGTATCGTGCGGATGCAGAAAAACACTAAATTGTTCTCTGAGGTATTGGGGTTGTCCAAATTTAAAAATCCGATAGACGAAATTATACAAATGACACTTTCTGCGATTTTCCATATTTAAAATATAGCTGTTATTTAAATAGGGTGTGATTCGATTTCTGAATGGAATGTTAAAAGAAAAGCGCATACAAGAATTTTGTATTTTCTGGATTAATCTAACATACTGGGCTGACAAAGAGTCGCCATACACAACATCAGCATAATCAAATAAAGATAAGATTAAGCTGTTGCATAAATAATATTTGGTTTTCGATGGCAGAAGATTCCTTAGATTATACAGTTTTTTTTAAACGAATATAAGCTGCCTTTAATTTAATATTAATATGTGATTGGAATGAAAGAGATTTGTCAAAAATTACTCCTAATACTTTGGCCTCATGAATTAAAGGCAAAAAAGTATTGTCAATTGAAGGTCTGAAGGTATCAAAAAGTATACCCTCTGTATTTTTATTACCGTTAAACAGCATAAACCAAGACTTCTGTGCATTAAGCTTAAGGCTATGATCATTACAAAAATTATATATGTTATTTAGGTCCCTATTAAAATATACTAAAGAAGTGCGTAACTTATTTAAAGGAAATGGCATATATACTTGAGAATCATCGGCATACTGTTGCATTTTGGAATATTCTATCGCCTTATCAATATCTGCCACATAAAGAGAAAACAATAGTGGACCCAAGATGGAGCCCTGAGGCACTCCTTTAGTAAGCGGTATGTAATTAGATTTAATGGATTTAAAATCTTTTCTAATTTCTACACAGTGTCATCGATTTTTTAGAAAATGTTCCATAAAAATAACTGACTGGTCTGAGAAGCCAAAATAGTAAAGCTTTGCCAAGAGCAGATCATGATTTAGGGTATCGAACGCCTTACTAAAATCCAAAAGAGCAAAGCAGGTGGTTTCATTCTTATCTTCATTGAAACGAATATCGTTCAGTAAATTAACCAAGCTGGTAGTGGTACTAAAATAAGGTCGAAATCCCGACTGACAATTGGGTATTATTTGTTTACTATTTACATATAAAAAACATTTGCTGATATACATGTCGCTCCAGAATTTTTGATAAAGCAGGGAGTATACTAATTGGTCGTAGGTCCTTTGGTTCCATGGGGTTTGTCACTTTGGCACATGGTTTAATAATAGCCTTTTTCCAGATATATTCGGAAAGTACCCTTCCAGTATACAGCAATTAATTATATTTATTAGCGGACGCGTGCAGTATTGAAGACAGAGTCTAAGATCTTTAACAGAAATACCATCCTCTCTTATGGCATTAGTAGAGATTTTATTTATGATGGCTAACAACTCTTCCTCGGTAATTAGATTAAAACTGAATTTCCTTTCATTTGTTACCTTTGGATGAGTATTAGATTTATAATAAATCATTTTATTTGCTGATACGTTATTCAATCCTCTAGTACACGAAGAAAAATAATTATTTAATAAGACAGGATCGCACAAATCATCGGAATATGACTCAACTTGTTATGTGTCAAGTTTAGCTGAGCTGCTTCTTCCCAGAAGGCTTGACCATTTTTTCGAGAAAAAAAATGATTAAAATATGTCTCCGTAGCTATTTTACCCAGTTGCATGTGAAATTTTATCGCTGCTCGCTAGTCGCTGCTCCATCGTGTGATGGATCTGTGACACACCGATTATGACACATAGAGTTCGCACGGCTACTACTCAGCACAGACTGGTCACAAATGGCTGGTTGAATGCAACTGTGTTGTTTACAGATGTGGGTTCAAGCTTTGACAGGGAAAAAATCTGTCCAGGAACTTTTTGAACAGACGGCGTACGGTACTATTAGAAAAATATTGCTAGTATATTTAAAAAAAAAAAAATTTTTGATGTAGAAAATATACAAAATTTAGTCACCGCACTTGTTTCACTCTCTTTGCTTGAGGACTATATTACTGAAAAACAACAAATATTATTCTCCCTTTAAGAGTACTACTTCGTACACTGTATGTGTACGAAATATATCAAATCGATATCCCCTTTTTCATTAAAGTTATCATGCCAACAGACAGACAGGTAGTTCAGCTGACATAAGTGACTATGGCCTTCGTAATCTAGAGATGCGACGACGCGCGACGTGTGCAAGATTATTGGTGTCCATTTTTTTCAAAAATATAACACTGGTCAACAAAAAAAAAAGAGAAAATTGCTTGTTTCCTGTGATTTTTTTTTTTGTTTCTATCTCAAATTGACGCGTATTTTTTAAATATGGTAACGATTTTTCTCTAACTACCCTCATTTACTATTTTTACTTAGAATTTCGTTTTTTATTGGACACTAAAATATATTTTGTTGTTGTTTTAGATATAGCTTCGTCAAGAGGATGTTGTGTGCTTAATCCCGATTGTTTTTGCTATATTTGTGGTGAATATATATTTGCAAAATATCGAAAACCTATATCGGACTTTGTGAAAACTGCGTATCATCAATACTTTAAAATAAAAAATTGTGTAATCAGGACAAGCCATGGGTTCCTCATATTGTATGCCAGAAATGTGTGGTATGTCTAGGTTATGGTCCAGTGGAAAAAGAGATGCAATAATGTTCGTAACACCCATGATTTGGCGAGAACCTCGAAACCATCATGACGATTGCGATGCGTTGTGAAAATAAACGAAATTAACCTGGAAATCGAAGTAAGTGGTCATATCCTAACTTATCTTCTGCTCAACGACCTCAATTAAAAATCACAAGAGGTACAACCCAGCACATCTAAATCTTCTGATGATCCAAATCTCTGTGAACCCGAACGAAATACATCAACTGAAGACTCTGATTCAGACTACAAATGTAGCCTTTCAGAACCTCAACCATTTAATCAGAAAGAACTAAATGACTTAGTAAGAGATCTGAACTTACCAAAAGAAGCTTCTGAAATTTTAGCATCTCGTTTAAAAGAAAAAAATTTGCTTACTCCGGAAACCAACATTACATTTTATCGTACCCGAGAAAAAAATCTGTTACCGTATTTTTCTCAAGAGAAGGATTTAGTTTTTTGTAACGATGTTGGTGGTATTTTGCAGCAGATGGGATTAAAACAGTACCAACCTAGTGATTGGCGTCTTTTCATAGACAGCAGCGAAAGAAGTTTAAAGTGTGTTTTGCTTCATAACGGTAACAAGTACGGATCTATACCTATTGCACATTCGACGACTTTAAAAGAAGAATACGTCAATGTTTCTAAGGTTATGGAAAAAAAAAATTAAGTATCAAGACCACAAATGGGTCATTTGTGTTGATCTGAAAATGGTTAACTTTCTTTTAGGTCAACAAGGGGGGTACACAAAGTTCCCTTGTTTCATCTGTCTCTGGGATAGTCGTGACAAACAACACCATTGGTCACAAAAAGTTTGGCCAGTGCGGGAAGAGCTAAAAGTTGGGACAAAAAATGTTATAAACGTGCCTTTAGTTAGCCGAGACCGCATCATACTTCCACCACTTCATATTAAATTCGGCATAATGAAACAGTTTGTAAAGGCGCTTGACAAAAGTGGCGAATGTTTTAATTTTCTTTCACGCAAGTTTCCAGGATTAAGTTCAGAAAAATTGAAACCTGGTATTTTTGATGGGCCACAGATTAGGTAACTCGTGAAAGATCCTAATTTTGTCAAATCAATGACTGAAGTTGAATCCAAAGCTTGAAATTCATTTGTTTTGGTTATGAGTAGCTTCCTAGGCAAAAAGAAATCTGACGACCATGTCGAGCTTGTTGAGTGCATGCTATCGAACTTGCAAGAGCTAGGGTGCAACATGAGCATAAAAATCACTTCCTGCACTCGCATTTAGACCGATTTCCACAAAATCTGGGTGATTTTAGTGAGGAGCAGGGTGAAAGATTTCATCAGGATCTTCGGACAATGGAAGAGCGTTATCAGGGGCGGTGGGACTCACATATGATGGCAGACTACTGCTGGAGTTTGCAACGAGATCTACCTAAAGTCGTTCATTCAAGGAAATCTTATAAAATGATCATTTGCTAGTGTTCAATAGAAATTTTGTTAACATAATGTATTATTTTTTTGTATTTTTTTGGCAAAATAATAAAACTGTATATTTCAAAAAGTAAAGCTGTTAGCAATCTCCCAGTATTTTTTTCATAGTATTTCATAGAAATACCCAATAACAGAAAAAAAAATAAAGGAAACAAGACTTGTGTTGACCAGTGTAATACTTAGAGTAACGGAAGTAAAAATATCCAGTTTGGACAAAAAAGAACGCATTAAACTAATAACAAAATTAATTTTCTCTGCCCTTTTTTACCTCGAAATTTAGGTTTTAATAAAAAAAAAGTAAAATCCTAAGACACTATTTCTTAACTGAGTGTATTGAACGTTTTGTTCTCATAGCAAAAATCATTTTATTCATTCTGTTGACTTGTTCCCGTCATTGTTTATTCAGAAACAGAGAAAATTCCGCAATTTATTTTACTACTTCTAGTTCCCCGATGTATTCTATTCATCTTAAAGCGCGTTAACTCCGGTTTGTATTCCTTACACACTCTCGGATTCGATCTGATGTATAGATGCCGCCGATCTTGAATATTTAGTGGAAAGTTCATGTTAAAGCTGTGGTTTTAGCCGTTTCCCTGCTCTCAGACCTATTTCCGTTCGATATTTCCGCCATATGCGTTTTCCCAGAATCGTTGTGTAGATTTTTCCAGGTATACGTGCGAAAACAAGCAAAGTGAGAAATTTTTCCACAACGCCGCGATACGCAACAGGAATAAGTTGCTGAGTGAAATTAATTAAATTGCTTGCTTTACTTATATTAATATTAGAGTAGGATGGAAACATTGGCAGTTTTTATTTCCTAATGTTGCCATTAAAATATTTGAGGTCCCTAGAAAGTGCACAAAAATAAAGTTAGTAATGGAATTCTATCACGGTGGAAGAAAACTCACGTATAAAAGAGAGAGAGAGAAAATTACAACCATCTTTGTTAGTTATATAGCTCAGGTACTGATTCGGCGCAACAAGAACGTTAAAGCTTGAAAGGAAAATTTGACTTGATCTGCTAATTTTGCCAGCTAAAATAGAAGTACGTAAACATGATACCTTAACTTTGTCGTCAGAAAATAAGCATCTAAATTCCTTCTATCCAAAAATATGACTTTCTTTGCAGAATAACCCGTTCAATAGGGCATTCACATTACTTTTTTTTTATGGGTCTAGCACACGTGCTACAGTCCCTAAAGCGCTCCAGGAGCGGCATGTATGCGGAAAAAGCGATTCACGTTGTTCTTGAATCGCTGTAAATTATACTCAGTGGGAAACACAGCCCTGGGCAAATTATTCCGAAGGGATGATGTTCTCCATATAAAAGACTGCTTGAAAAGCGTTGTACGAGGAGTAACAAGCTGAACCTCGTATTAGCGCGACGTGTATTTCTAACATGCACCGCTCTGGGTGAAATTAAGCGGGCTACGTCTTTCAAACACTTTCCACGAAAATGCTTGTAGAAGTCGCCAACCGTTCTTCGATGTTCCAGCGAATGAAGGCCGCCGGTCAGTTCCGTGTCTCTAATCAGACGAACAGCTCTTCTCTGAACAGAATCCAACAAATGCAGTGTGTGTTTGGGAGCGGAGCCCCAAACATGGGAGGAGTATTCCAGAGTTGGTCGAATTTGAGCTCTGTAAAGAATTAACAGTTGTTGTGGAGTGTAAAGCTTTCTGGTTTGAAATAATATTCCCAACTTTCGAGAAGGTCTCCTTGCTATGCCTGCAACATGTTCATGACAGGACATATTTGCTTCCAAATTAACGCCCAACAAATTGGGTGACGATGCTAGGGGAATGAAGTGCCCCGATATGACTATGACGGGTTCAGCAACATTAACTTTTTTAGAAAAAAACTGCTGCCTGGGTTTTTCTAGCGTTAAATTTCACTTGGTTACTATCACCCCATGATAGAATTTCTTCCAGGTCTTTGTTAAGTTGAACGACCTCCTGCTGTCTGCGAATATTCGCCTGAATAGCCGATGTCGGAGCATTCAAAGTGAATGAAGAGATAAGCGTACTGTCATCTGCAAAGCTGTAGCTTGGATTCACGGTCTTTTCCAGAAGATCGTTAATATATACGAGAAAGATAGTAGGAGACAGTATGGAGCCTTGGGGCACATCGGCGTTGATAGTGATATGTTAGAAAGAACCGCACTCATGCCGCTCCTGGAGCGCTTTAGGGACTTCCCTGCAGCACGTGCGCTAGACCCATAAAAAAAAAAGAACGCTCTCTGAGGAAACATGAAAGCCACAAACAGAACTTTTCAAACATAACATAAGAACTTAGGTTAGCCAACAGTCCATCGTGCCAAACACGGTCGAATGCCTCGGATATGTCAAGAGCAACCGCTCGAGATTCTCCAAAGTGTTCAATTGCGTTGTACCAAACATGTGTTACATAAGTCAGAAGATCTCCTGTTGATCTATGTTGACGAAAGCCATATTGGTGATCGCTAATAATGTTGAATCCTTCAAGATATTTTAGAAGATGCTGATTAATAACCTTTCCCATGACTTTCGATATTATTGAAAGCAGTGCGACTGGTCGGTAGTTATTTGGCAAGGTCTTCTTGCCTTGATATTGCCTATATACATCTGTCATTGAGACAGAGAGGAAAGGAAATGGATGCAAAAAATTAGAAGGAAAAGCATACAAAAAACAACATAGAGTCAGAATATTGGAACAAGATACAGAACTCATACAAACAGAAGAAACTAATACAGAAGAAACAAAAAAGGC
Organism: Pachyrhynchus sulphureomaculatus; assembly: GCA_019049505.1. Taxonomy (NCBI): domain Eukaryota; kingdom Metazoa; phylum Arthropoda; class Insecta; order Coleoptera; family Curculionidae; genus Pachyrhynchus; species Pachyrhynchus sulphureomaculatus. The sequence goes on from CM032450.1 coordinate 38,538,549, forward strand.
AATCAGCAATTTAATCAGGATGGAAGGATATAGAAGGAAATATGGAAGAGATAGATATAGAATAACTCAAGTCCACGAGCCTTACACTCCTAACAAGGGGTAGAAAACATAAGGATTAAGTAAGTAAGTACATATATATATATATATATATAATATATATATATATATATATATATATATATATATATATATATATATATATATATATATATATGTACCCTATTCTTTAGTCTTGCTGGTACTGTTAGAAGTTGGCTGGTAATATATATATATATATATATATATATATATATATATATATATATATATATATATTTTTGGTGATAATATTTCTACTTTATCTGTGTCTTCTTCAAATGCCTTGTAACTACTATTAAAACCCACTATATTTTGAGTAATAAGTCTCGACCAATTAAATCTATGATTTTTTTGCATAACATGGATAATGCAAGACGTCTAAAGAAGTGGAAGAAGGTTAACTAATAAAATGGAGTATTGGTATCCGAGATTATAACAAATAAAACTTTTATACGGTTACGCGTACCATATTTTAAGTAAATTCTACATAAAGTTTAATAAATCCTATTTTTATATTTTTTCTAATAATCTTCTTACAATTTGGTCAGTTATATAATGGAAAATGCACAGATTTAAAAGTAACATTCTGATACGAACGGTCTAGATAGAGTAATAAATATTGCATAGCAAATCTGGAAAGACACGTCGCAATTCAAAGTAGCCAGAGCTCTGCTGACAAGGTTAAGCCGAACGATTGCTTTTCTTGAGAGCAGCGAAAACATTTGAATGTTTTTTCTGTAAGCCATGTTGTTTGGTTCTTAAACTATAAAACAGAGCTTTAATACCACTTCAGAAATTTTATCTCAACAAACAAAAGCAAAAATGCCTTTATTTGCTGACTTGAGAGATTTCAATACAAGAGATTGTGATTTTGAAATTTTTGTGACCTGTGGCTTAGCCTTTTTGAATATTTTTCCTGTTTCGAAACGAACTTGATTTGTAGCTTGTAAAAGAATATTCTTGAGAATTCTTTCTACATTAGAAATTATTTTTTCTCTTCGAATTTTGCCTTTGGCCTTTGCAAGTGCAATATTTCTGTCTTGGAAAGACGGTGTGATGAAAGGCTGTGACAGCCACTTCCAAACACGACTGAGTTTGGAAGTGGCTGTCACTGCCAGTTAAGAGCTGGAGCTGACACTGGTTTCTGATACTTTTGAATATATCCTTGAGTGACGATTGCGTGATATCAGGGACAAGATAAAGACATGGGAGCAATACATAAAACAACTTTTCAGTGGACATAGATCAGAAAACTTACAGCTAAACAGAGATAATGAGATAGAACCAGAAAGACCAAGTAGAGAAGTTATGCACGCTATACAACTACAGAAGGATGGAAAAGCAGTTGATTCAGATGAGATACAGGGAGAAATCCTCAAAATATATTCGGATGAAAGGCCATTTATTAATCAATTGGTAATCTTATTTAACAAGATCTATGAATCTGGACAAAGCCCTCTTGACTGGCTAAAGTTGACTTTCATGCCAATTCCTAAAAGCCAAAATCAGTAAAATGTGACGATTATCGCGTGATAAACGCTTGATGATTTCTCACCAGATATTCCTGAGAATCATCCATACCAGAATATATAGAAAATGTGAAGCAGAAGTAAATAACACACAATTCGGATTCCGAAAAATCATGGGTACACGGGAAGCTTTATTCTTATTAAATGTACTGGTGTATTGGTTTGTTCTTTTCCTAGGGCTTCCTGAGCTGCTGAATGTATTGATTTAAGTATATGTTCATTGACCTTATTAGCTTCGAGTGTCAAATATTGTTCATTGAGTTTTTCATCGAGACGTTTTTGGTAGAGTGTTCTAATGCTGTGCTGATGTAATCCGCTTAAATTGTATAGCACTTGTTCTAATTTTGTTCCTTGTGATGTAGGTTCGTTTGTGCGTTCATCATTCGTCTTGAAAGGAATCACGTATTAGATTTTAACAGGTAGTGGTTGGAGCTGCATTCTGTTCCTCTATAGGCCGTCGTATCTTGTACAAGACGTTTAGAGTCTTGCTTTATTATAATGTAGTCGATGATAGATTTTAAGCCTCTAGTTTGCTGATGCCAAGCATATTTATGAATATTTTTGTGTGAGTAAAATCCATTTAGAATACGCAAGTTATGTTGGGCACATACTTGTATAAGTCTCTGACCATTATCGTTTAGAAAATCTTCTCTGTGGCGTCCGACAATTTTATCGTTTGCCTATTTCCCAGTTCGTGCGTTGAAGTGTCCCAGTAGAATGGTTTTTTGTTGATCACCAATTTTTACAAGTACTTCCCCCAGTTGTTCGTAGAAGCCGTCTTTCTCTGAAATGGTAGCATCTTCGTTTGGGGCATATACACCGATAATTGTTGTCCTGTGTCCTCGTAGGATTAGGTTGGCAGTAACTATTTATTCGCTTATGGTTTCCCAATTGGTAACCTTATTTTTAGTCTTTTTTATTATTATTGGTACCCCTTACTCGCTCTGGTGCTTTTAGGCACTCCGCTATAAATGTGAATAAATTCTCCCATCTGCTCAATGCCGTTTCCTTCCTTTTTTGTCTCAGTAAGGACTGTGATGTCTATCTTCATTTGCGTTAGACCTTTAAATACTTAGCCCTTGTACGTTCCATGTTCCGAAAATCATTTCCTTATTTCGTTACTGTCGTCGTCTTCTTGAAGTCCAGTCTCTATTCCGAGGCTGATCTCTAGGATTTTTTGCATTGCTTCAAACCCCAACCTGGAGGACCCGGTGATTTTTCATCAAGGTTTTCTTCCTCTAGCCTTTGGTGAGCCAACATCCAACTACAAGGCAACAGCTTCGCAGTACCCTGGCAGGAGCCCTAACAGGGTTCTATCATCTGGGTCAGATGAACCCTGTTTTTTTTATGAGGTTGTTACTCCTCCCCCTCACCTCTTTTTCAACCTGGCTTGGGACAGGCTTTGGCGGGTTGCCATTAGCCAAATTAAGCAATGTATAATAGGTAAGAAAGGGAGTTAGAGAGGGTGAAAGGGGTGGGAATCATTAAATATTGTATTGTTTCAAAATCATTATAATAATTTTGCTAGATTTTTGATTGGGATGTTTTAAAAAATTTTAGAAAATTATTTGTATTTACGATGGAAAAAATGGGGTAGGGGGTTAGAGGGATGGTTGTGCATATATCATAATGTCCTTCTATTTCAGTGTTCTTGCTTTTTCATTATTTCTATTTTTAACAGAAATATTATGTAGAACGGATTAAGACATGCTTACAGAGTAGACTAAAAAAGTTTTAGAAATACAGCAGTTAAATTGGGTGAAACTTACTTACCTCTAGTACAATAGGTAAATTATTATGTTGGGAATGTGGAATCATTGCTCCTGATGAAGCTAACATGCATAGCGAAACGAGCGTCGAGTGCAAAAAATGAAGTGTTTGGTTTAGTGGTGATCTATATACTGACTAGGTAAATTATTGTGTTTTTGTCCTTCGCTAAAGGGAAATCATCACCTCTTGCAAATTTTTGCTTTCTTACCGTTTTTAAATCGCGAAAAATATTTCCATTTCCATCGGCTCGTCTATTCGACTGTCAGGCTATCGATCTGTTGGCATCATAATACTGGAAGGAAATTATATTAGAATATTAGAAATAGGGAACCTAGAGTTTTTGAGCCATATCATTTTACAGGAAGAGGGCGAAAGTAATGGGTCTTGATATGATTTTATTCACATTATGGAACTTTACTTTCTGTTTAATTGAGAATGTCAAATTTCGTATTTATTTTAGAACTTTAAGTTTGCAAGGAAATTGCAATACTGATTTTTTTAAACAAATTTAAGTTTAATTAGCAACAAAATGTATTTTAACGGTTTTAATGGATTTCGGTAAAGAGTTATTTATTTTTTATAAACCCCCAACAACATACATCAGCTAGTTATTTCTGACGTACTAAAATCACACCAAAATATCCCTTGTGCTCTGACCCTTTATGTGTGTTTATAAATTTATCTCTCCAAAAATCTCACCTTCACCTTACCTTACTTAACCCTAATATCTCCACCCCAAGTCCATTTATTTCCAGTTTCTTACATACACACAGAGGTTATGTTGTATTCTTAATAAGGGTCGGTTTTATTAATTGCCACCTTGATCGTAAAAATTAATAAAGGCCCAATTATTGTTATATCTGAAACTAAATGCGAGTAATTAATTTTATTGTTGTTTATATAAAGAATAACAAAATAAATACTTAATAACCAGCCAAGTGCAGGTCGAACTTGCGCAATTAGTGTTCCGTACGTTGATTGCTTTTAAAATGAAAATTTTTGTTACAGAGGTACAAAATTATCAGTGAGTTCACAAAATGCATCCCAAATGAGTTTTTAACAAAATTTTTTTCGATCATTACTGAAAACTAATGACCTTGATTTTTTTTTTTTTTTTTATATACCAGATAAATTATTACTCGTGATAATTTTTGTTCAATCTACAACTTTTGGAGAATATTCCAGAATTTTTTCCAAATTTTTTGATTAGTACTTTTCGAAATAGGGAGGGGGCAGCGATTTTTCGCAGTTTTTTAACAATAATACAAAGAAAAATGTGCGCAAGTATTAAATTAAATATATTTTACAAGCTTTCATTTGACACCCCACTCGATGACCTAGTAAATTTTTTTTTCACTTCCGATTTCATCCCCCAACTAACCTCTTAAGTCAAGATTTAAGTTTCATAAATACACGGCTCTGATAAGGCCATCAATTTCTATATTATTGCCGAATTTCAACTTTCAATGTCAAATAGTTTCGGAGAAAATCGGGTGTGGCAGACAGACAGACGGACAGACACCGAAGTGATCTCATAAGTGTTCCGTACGGAACACTAAAAAGGCTATAACACCATGTGAAATTTTGTATCCACTTGTAAGAGCTAAACTACGGGATGTTTTTTAATGAATAAGGCTTCAAGAAATTTTCGATGAATGTAGCTCGCTTAATTCCTCCCAGAGCGGTGCATGCTAGAAATAGACGTCGCGCTCATACTTCACATCCGTATAAAATTCAGCTTGTTACAAAAAAATGAGGGAAGTAAGGCAGTAAAATCTAATATAAAAACAAGACAAGAGGAAAGGATACAAGAACCATTGTTGTTGGTAACAGGAATTGAAATAAACGCTGCATTCATGAATCGTAGAGTGTGTTAGGTGTAAAAAGGTGGCAAGGCATTAAACGATTGCATAGGTGTGCTCAAATTATAGAGAATTGGAAAATCAGATGTAAGAAAGTTATCACTGTATAAAATGTAAGACTCAAAGAGTGCCGATAGGTAAGAGACGTCATTAGGTCAAGGACTCTTGGTACCCGATTTTTATCAAAAATATGAGAGGCACAAAGAAATGAGGTGGCGTATAGTTAATGAATTTCGGCATATGAGTGACAGGAGAATTAAGTTTCTCTATTTATATTAATGTGAAGTTTTATTATGTATAACACAGGCCGACATGATTAGTATTGTCTAAAATGTTGTCAATTTTTTTTACTAATTCGGTGACACTGATTACGAATTCACCACTTGTTTTAACGTATCACATCAGGTTTTAAGGAAAATCCATATAGTGATAATTTTTATTTTTTCATAAAACTTTTGGCGCTCTTTCCGCGAGTTATACGACCTCTCGTGAGCAAGCGTGTTAGTTACTACAGCAACAACATTCATTCGCAAGACTTATGAAAATTTGGAATTATTGTTCAATAAAATTCAGTATTAAAATCACTGTTGGAAGCTTTGTGGAGATCTTAAAATTATATCTATGTTATTAGGTCAACAATTAGGATATACAAAATATCCTTGTTTTTTTTCTGTGAGTGGGATAGTGGAGTACGACAACTACACTACGTAAAAAAACAATAGACTCCTCAGGATAAGCTTGAACCTGGAACCAAAAATATATTACGAAAAAATTAAATCGATAAATATTTGGTTACCTCCTCTTCATATTAAATTAGGTTTAATCGAACAATTCGTTAAAGCCCTAAATAAAGAAAATGAATGTTTTAAGTACCTGTGTAAAAAACTAACCCCTTAAGTCAAGATTTAAGTTTCATAAATACACAGCTGTGATAAGGCCATCAATTTCTATATTACTGCCGAATTTCAAATAGTTTGAGAGAAAATCGGGTGTGGCAGACAACAAACAATTCGTCAAAGCCCTAAATAAAGAAAGTGACTGTTTTAAGTACCTGTGTAAAAAATGTCCTACATTATTTGATGCAAAAATAAAAGAAGGAATTTTTGTTGAACCACAATTCAGATCCTTGATGAATGATAAGGAATTTGAAGTGATAATGATTATTACCGAATTAGAAGCTTGGCTTGCGTTCAGAAATGTTGTACATAATTTTTTGGGTAATCACAAACATCCAGACTATAAAAATGTTGTCGCAACATTGATGGATACATATCAAAAATTGGGATGCAATATGAGTATAAAACTCCACATTCTAGATTCACATCTGGATTTTTTCCCTGAAAATCTTGGTGATTTTAGAGAAGAACAAGGAGAACGATTTCATCAAGACATCAAAACTATGGAAACAACATACCAACATGAATGGAATGTGAATATGATGACTGATTACTGTTGGTTAATAAAACGTGATATTCCAGACGCAATCCATAAAAAAATCACTCCCAGATATCACTCAGAATAACCGTGATATAGTAATTGTAATTGATGTTTTCTTTATAACTGTTTAAATAAATATATTTTTAACATAATAATTGATTTTATCTTAAAAAAATTATAATAAAGGTTTTTTTTTTAATTTTGTAGAAAAATCAGATATGATAGAAAGAAAATCCGGATAGTTCTGAATTCAGGACACGTGAAATAAAAGAAAAATTGCTATTAAAATGAAAACAATACTCAAAAATTTGTCATATGTGTAATTAGAGTAATAGTTAAGTTGTTATATGCTGTTTTCTAGTTTTCTTTCCTTGAATAAAAACACAAGCAAGGGTCTTCTCTCTCTCCGCTGCGTCCTTTCTCCACGTCAACTGGTTCGCTGTGTGGTCGAGGAGTTTGTTGTAGCTAGAGAAATTAAGAAAGAGGAGGAAAAATACTATTGAAAAAATAGTATTACAAGGCACTATGAATATCGTAACCTTGTTTAAGTTTTTTTTTATCGTTCGCTTCCCCGCCTGAGTAGAGATTTTACCCTTTTTCATATACTAAGGATATCGGCGAGGAGGTCGTAATACCCGTCAACGTTGTCCAAGTACCGAAACATACATTTTTGTATTTCACAGCACCTTTTAGATAACGCGGTAGTGGTACCACGGACTTTATTGCATTTGTGCAAACAAGTACTACCTACATATGTTACCAGGCCAAATATACTTAAATAAATTGAAAATTGAAACCCGGGACCTTCTGCACAGCAAGCAAGTACTACGCCACGGAGTGGCCGAGGCTCTGGACCTGTAAATATATAGAAAATAATATGAAAATGACAAACTTGTCTTTAATATAGAGCATAGATGTAGGAAATTTGTTTTTGGACTTTAGGGTTTTTGTTTCTGAAATAAATTTATGAAAAAGATAAAAATCATGATTTCTCTAAAATTGGTACAGAGCATCAACAAATTATTTAAATATATGATAAATAATCTTAGAGAAAAGGTTTCTCTTCGTAGAAGTCACCTATTCGTCGATAAGTTTTGTGACATAAAAATATGCATAAAGTATATCTGGGAAATATTTACGTTCCAAATTGTTTTTTTTTTAGTGAAAAAAACTACTTTTTTTCAAATCGATATTCCGAAATAAAATTTCGGAATATGGTTTGTTACTTGATTGGTCACTACAACATAATGTCGAGAGAATTTGCAAATGCAAAATGACCAAAAAATAAAGATCCCATGAATGCTAATTCCATGCCTTTCCTCCTACGACTATAGTTTCTGAGCCTATACTCTTCATTAGGTATGCTTTAGGCAACGGTATCGATCGTTGTAGTGACCAATCAAGTAACAAACCATATTCCGAAATTTTATTTCGGAATGTCGATTTGATTTATCCTTCCTAACAATGTTAGGTTTATATAGTTGAGCAGTTTTCGATGTTCGAAACTCTCAACAAATGGCGCAAAAATCTGTATCTTGCCCAACGAGTAATACCTCGTTTATATAAAGTTCCATGATTGCTATAAGCCAGCGAGAGTTATTCCAACTTGCTCTCCACGGTACTCTGGTCTTAACGATCGATACCGTTGCCTAAAGCCTAAGTGATGAAGAGTATAGGCTCAGAAACTATAGTCGTAGGAGGAAAGGCATGGAATTAGCATTCATGGGATCTTTATTTGTTGGTCATTTTGCATTTGCAAATTCTCTCGACGCTACTTTTTTTGTTGATTTGCAAGAATAAATGATTAAGATTAAAAAAGTTTCTTTTTTGGTGATTATTGAAGACAATTGAATGAATATGGTAATTAAATGCCACGTCTCTTTACCTGTAAAATAATTTTTATTTACTTACTAGCCGTGCCCGCGGCTCTGCCCGCGTGGACTTGATTCACCTTTATCGTCACTGCTTAATCGTTATGTTTATATTATTATCTAGCTCAAGGGGCCTTAGAGGCTCATGGCTTGGTTGCATACTTGTCTCCACTTCTGTTTGTCTCCTGTCAGCTTTTTCCAGTGCGGGATTCCCATCAACTCCGGATCTTGCTTTACTGCCTGAATCCATGTAGATCGAGGTCTACCCTTGGCTCTTCTTCCAACCACTCCTCTTTCTTCCTTCATCCTTGCCACGTGTCCCAACCATCTTAATAGCTGGCTTATTATGATTTGGCTTATAAGGGGTTTCGTATATAGGCATTTTAATTCGTAGTTTGTTTTTCTTCTCCACAGTCCCTCTTTTTTCCTTCCTCCGCAGATTCTTCTCAAAGCTTTCCTTTCCCACACCTCCAACGTCTTCTTTTCTCTTACATTCAGTTTCCACGTTTCGCATCCATATGTCACCGTGGGTCTGACAACTGTCGTATATATTCTTTCTTTTGCTTTTCTTGATACATTCTTTGATTTCAATATTGGATTCATTGCCCCCAAACATCTCTGTACTTTCGCTATTCTTTCTTGTATCTCCGTTCTTTCTTGTCCACTCTCTGTTATTGTTACTCCCAGATAATTAAAGTTGTCTACTTTTTCTGAGTATTTCTCTTATTTCTTCTTTGCAGGGTTTATTTCCCCCCTCCTGCCCTTCAGTTAATTTTGCTTCCTATTTCTCATTCATCTCATTTTCATCTCATTTAGTGTATCTTTAAAGTATTTCCCCCATCTATTCAGTCTTTCTGCGAAGCTTACTGCTAAACTTATATCTTTTTTCCTACATATTAGCATTTTGTCTCTGTTTATTCCCTTTGTATTTTATTTAAAAAAAAAAAACACGTAAATCGGATAAGTGGTTCTTGAGTACTAAGCGCAGTAATGGATAGACAGACAGATAGAGAGACGTTACGTTTTATATATATTATAGATTTTTTTGACATATATTAAATTAAGAATTAAAAAAAAAATCACGTAAATCGGATGAGTGGTTCTCGAATGATAAGCACACTAACAGACAGACAGACAGAGAGACATTGCGTTTCATATATATTATATAGATTATTATTATTATTATTATATAACCTAGTCAGAGAACATATGTATGAATTTAAAAAATCACGTAAATCGGATAAGTGGTTCTGGAGGGATAAGCTCACTAACGGACAGACAGGCAGACAGAGAGACGTTGTATTTTACATAAATTATAGATATAGATTCTAGTTATTACTATATAACCTGGCCAAAGAATATATGCATGAATTTAAAAAAAGACACGTAAATCGGATAAGTGGTTCTCGCCTGATAAACGCACTAATAGACAGACAGACAGACATAGAGACATTGCATTTTATATATAATATAAATTATAGATTATAGATATTCTCTGCTACGCAATATTGTTCCAAATTTAATGGTTTTACGCTGTGTACTGCAAGGGAACGCGCTAGCGGCCAACTTTTTTCCGACTTCATTCACTATTATTGTCACTGCTCATTCCCTATGCTACCTATCGTAATAAAATATAGCCTATAACCTGGCCAGAGAACATATGTATGTTTTAAAAAAAAAGTACGTAAATCGGATAAGTGGTTCTCCAATGATAAGCGCACTAACGGACAGACAGAGAGACGTTGCATTTTATATATATTATAGATAACTAGTGGAGACGATACCAAAAACTAAAATTATCATATAGATTTCCCATTTGGTATTCGCAGTATACAAGTTAAAAGCTATACAAATTTAAAAAGATATTTTAAAATATAAAATAATATTTAGTTTCATATATCTCGTGGATTGAAACTAGTAAAAAAATCGGATGTTCGTACAACCCAAAATTATTGCACAACTAAAGTGTACTTATAGAAGAGAAAATGGTGACTATTTTGCACGGCAAGGATTCGACATACTTTTGGGGTCAATTTCTCCAATCTTGACGAAATTTTGTGTGTGCATTCACCTTGACGTAAGTAGTCCAGACTCAAAGCCTGGGCTAAGGTACAGTCAGCATCCAAAACTGAATATTTTTGAACAAACTTTTTTTTTTTTAAGAAATCGCGCATACATTAAATGTGGTGTTGCAGAGTTTGCAACAGGTGTTTTGGGAAAATCAAAACGAATACTTTTAGAATAAAATATCAAAAATAGTTTGGTTTTTTGATGTTTCATTCTAATTGTTTTTTACTATTTTTTAAATATTTCTAACCGAAGAAAAACAAGATAGAAGCTCATCACTAGTATTTACGTGACATTCAAAAAGTGTTATTCTGGAATATATGTCAAATACAAAGCCAAAGCGCCTATAAACGTTAATCCTGTTTAATATAATTTTAAATACCTACTTCTAAAATCAATTAATGTTCACTGCTACTTTCTTAATCTCTCTATAATATAATTCCTGTATTTATATTTAAATAGGCAATCTAAGATTTTTCTTTTCCTATACGAAGTTTTCAACAAGAATTAGTTTCTGAGCTAATTTAATTGAACTGGTAAGCCCAACTTAAACATTACCGTTAAAACAGTTCTCGTAATCGTAAAGTTCTAAGAGCATCATGTATACGTTCCCAAGTTACCAGCATTTTTAATTAGCAGAATCCAGCAAATGCTTGTTTACCCTTACTATGTAGCTTTTATGTTAAAGGAATTTTATAATTATTATTATTGCTTACGAGGATATATGGATGCCAAGTAATAAAAAGTTAATTTTTTAAATTAAATGAATTAATTATGCCGCTGTTACCTTATTTAAGTAATACATAGACTTGTATGTATGTAAATATTTTCTATATATATATATATATATATATATATATATATATATATATATATATGTATATATATATATATATATATATATATATATATATATATATATATATATATATATATATATATATATATATATATATATATATATATATATATATATATATATATATATATATATATATATATAAATAGATTTTATAAACAAATCGGCGGTTGTGCCATGGATTCCCCCATTTCATCAGTCATTGCTCAGCTAGTAATGGAATACCTGGAAGAACAGGTCATTAAAAAACTAAAAGGTAACATTTTGTTTTTCAAAAGGTTCGTAGATGATTGTTTACTACCAGCCCAAAATGATAAAATTACCGAAATTCTATACAAATTTAATAGCTTCCACAAAAAATTACAATTTACATCAGAAATTGAAAAGGATGGTAAAATAAATTTTCTAGACCTGACTCTTATCAGAAAGCAAGATAAAATCCTTACAGAGTGGTGCACAAAACCTTCTTGGTCAGGGAGATATTTGAATTTTCACTCTAATCATGCAATATCCCAGAAAATCAGCGTTATAGTGGGCCTAACAGACCGAGCAATAAAATTGACTTCCCCTGAACTAAGACCAGACTCGCTAAACAAAGTAAAAACGGTCTTAATACAAAACAATTTTAAAGAGAATGACATCAATCGACCAATAAAAAAGAGAATATACAAGTTTTATAATAACTCAAAAAACAACACCAAAAATAGTAAACAAAACTAGGATAAATTTTTACCACTTCCTTATACAAAAGAACTTTCTGAGAAGCTGAAATGGGTCTTGAAAAAATATAACATTATAGTTTGCCATAAACTCAAAATAAACTAAGTTCATTATTTACAAACTTAAAAAGCCATATCCCCACAATAAATGAATCTAATGTTGTGTATGCAATACCGTTTGTGAATTGTCCGAAGAAATATATTGGAATGACTTCTCAGTTACTAAAAAAACAAACTAAATGGACACAAATATACTAAGAATGCTTCCACTGCCCTTAGTAAACACGAAGCAGAAGAAAAACATGACTTTAAATTTAATGAAACCAAGGTCTTCTGCAAAGAGCGGCATTATGCCAAACTACAGATCAAAAAGATGATTGAAATAAAAAAAGATGAAAACACTGTGAATGATAGGACTGACATAAGAGGAATCAGTCATATCTACACAAATTTAATTAAAAAATAAACATGCTGACATACACATTCTCTTAATAATACAAAATGGTATACATACTTAACATCAAAAATAGTTTTTTGGTTAAGACACCCATTATAGATAATAAAATTTAAAAAAATCAGTAGAAAATACGAGACACGATATGTTGAAAGAAATATAGAATTTGAAATTCACAAACACACAAATAGTTGACTTTAAAGGTATATACTCGTGAGTAATTTGTTTTATATTTTTTGTTATGGTGTAAATATTTTAAATGTCCGAGTGTGCATAAAATGTTATATGTTTTTAAACCTGTAATTTGACTTAAAAGATTTTACCCTTGTATTTTCTAATTTTAGAATGAATATTAAAAACTAAAGAATTTTTGAAAAAGGCGAAACGTCAAATAAACTAGTTTGTATTTTCCAAAAGAACCTAAGTACCCAAGAAAAACCAATCAAGTTTATGTAAACAAAAGGTTCAACAGAAAAATTATTATTATATATATATATATATATATATATATATATATATATATATATATATATATATATATATATATTATATATATATATATATATATATATATTTATATATATATATATATATATATATATATATATATATATATATATATATATATATATATATATATATATATGTATATGCACATCTCCTTTTACAACCGTAAATTTCGGTCTCAATTACTAATAATACCAATGTGCTGCTAGTTACAGTATTAAGACTAGTTTTTGAAGTCCTAGATAGGGAAAATCTACTCTTAAGTGGGTACGCTCCAGAAATTTTCCATATTCGTTTTTTCTTCTTTATCCAAGAATTTGCAGAAAAAAAATTGTTCTCATTTTTTTACTGAGTGAGAAATGATACAGAATTCATGATTGTCCTTCATACTCCGTTGTGAAATTTGATAAGGTTTTAAATTATAAAAATTCATTCAAATGATAACTTTGTATTTTTTTGTCAGAGTTTTCCGTAGCAGAAGTTTTTCCTTACCACAATTTCTTTCGCTAACTTTTTATTGTCGCTTTTTCTTCACCAGTCCTGACCGCCATATGTGTCTCCGAATTATTTACTTTGCCTCTAATTTTCTTCTCCCTGCATTTTTTTCCCGGTCTCAACGTAGAACCACTGAGAAAACTGAATATTTTTACATAAAATTAAGACAAGGCTTAATCTAAGACTTTCGTTTTATTTCTAAAACTTTCTTCTACTAAATATTTTCATAAAAGGCTATTAACATATTTACATAATGCAATCTTTGAAACCTATTAATAGCTGGATCGTAAAATTATCTGATTATGAGAAGATCAGCTCAAGAAGTTTCTTTTGGTACCAATATTTTTAAAAACAATAATGCATGGACATTAAAAATATGAAACTTTGAAAACATTTTTTAACGTAATTTTTTAACACAAAATAATAATTTGTGAAAAAAAGTCCTCTAGTTGCTGAAGGATACTTCATTTTGTAATATCAAACAGCATTCGAAAATGTTTTTGTTATTTGGTACTGCTCCTAGCTTAACTGGAAGTTCACGTACAACCATTTTCTTTTATTGTATTAATAATATATTAGTTACTAACTGTATATAGTAGTATGAAAATCTCTTTATATAACATATATATATATATATATATATATATATATATATATATATATATATATTATATATATATATATATATTTGTATATATATATATATATATATATATATATATATATATATATATGTGTATATATATATATATATATATATATATATATAAATATATATATATATATATATATATATGCGATGAGCTACAAAGTTTATCCAGGAACACTTATTGTCATCAGCCCGTTAGTCCGCTGCCGCGATCATTTTTGAACGATTCCAGTTAAACGAGTAAAGAGAGAAAGAAAAAGAGATCTGCCGTTTTTGAACGGTATTTTCTTAAAGAAAAGGGATAAGAAGGAGAAAAGTTGACATACTTCGGTGACTTTTAGAAGCTCAATAGGACAATTAAACAAATGTCTTGCAATTACTCCCGACAGGTCTAGTTAAAATAAAGAAATAAGCAGTTGTTTATTGTAAGTGTCGGAAATTTAGAATTTTTGGCGAATTAATTAGCAATATTTCCTTAGAAGTGGCTCAGTTTTTTATTCTTTGATGTATTTATATTCATTTTCTTGGACTGGGATGTAAACAACATTAAAAAAAAATGTTCATATTTCAGAATTTTGATTTTAATAAGTAAATATGTTTGAAAGACTTTTTAATGAACAGCTTTACGTGTAAAACAATAGAAATACCCCAAAGTAATTAGCCCCAAGGAGGTTTTCTGGTTTATTTGTTTTTTGAGGAAAGGTAGTAGAGAGTACAATGTAATATTCAGTAAATACTTTGTCCCATTAATATCAAAATTATCTTACAAATTAACGTACAAAAACGCTTATTTTAGATGGTAAAATATGAAAGCGACGACAGAACTTCAACAAATTATTGTTATATATGAAAAATAATCTTAGAGAAAAAGTATTCTCTACATATACGTCACTTATTCGTCGATTACTTTTGTGAAAAAAAAAAATTTATTCAATCCGTTGATTTTCTCAAGAATTAATGATAGGAATAAAATACTTTCCTCTGTAGTGATTACTGAAGATAATTGAATTAATATGTCAACTAAATACTATGTATCCTTATCCGTAAAATAATTTATTTAATTTGTAAAATTTTACTATATTAAAAACAGAAATTTGAAGTCAATATCATCGATATCTCAACTGTACAGGGTGGTCCACATTGAACACTTTTAAAGGTAAACCCCTTTATCTAAAGGATATAGACTAAAACTGTAGCGTTTGAGATATACAGGGTGTTTTTCAAAAATCTGCATTTTGGAAAAATGTTTATAATTCTTTTGCTATTAAAAATTTTTGATTTCTGTAAAAATATTCTCAAAGTACTTTCTCTCGTGGATTTCAACGGTGTAAGTTACATTTTTTTACAACTAATATTTTAATAGTTATTAACACAACTATTCTAGAAATATAGCATACTTCATATTTTACTTAAATCTACTTCCAAATATAAAGGTTTTCAGTTTTTACGCGAGTTTTAAATACATATTTTGTGAAGTAGGCTTTGGATGGACATATGTTTTAATTCAACTCGTAGTTGTCAAATTTTACTTCAGGATCAGTTATTGAATTGTCAAATAAATCGCAATGAGGTTGGAATATTACGAAAAATGGGATATGATAGAGTGTTTCATACAAACCGGAGAAAATTCGGAAGCGGCAAGTAATTTGTACCACGAACGGTATCCAGAGAGGCGTCAACCCTTCAAGGATATATTCGCTCGATTGCGACATAACCTAGTTAATAATGGCCAGTTTGAAAAGAAACGACCCAAAAATTATGCTCAAACAGGGATAGTTAGAAGAAATAGTAGTTTTGTGAACCATCGGAAATAATCCCAAGACTTCAACCCGACAGTTAATAGAATCCGCTGGACTACCAAGAACTAACGTAAGTCGTACTTTGCAGAAGCACATATTCAGGCTATATAGGACAAGGAAAGTTCAGTTAGAAACGGAGATTTCCAACGGCGTATGGATTTTTGCCAATGGTTTCTGGAGAATTGTAACCATGTTTCGAATTTTTTATTAAATTGCATTTGGACGGACGAAGCTTATGTAAGCAATGCAGATATTTTTAACCGTTACAATTCTTACACTTACATTTATTTACGAAGGAACACTCACCTCTCAGAGATATTTAGAAATTTTAAGGCAGCAAATGGAACCTTTTGTTGATGAACTGCCGTTAATGGACCTTAGAAATATATTTTTTCAACACGACGGGGCACCCCTCATAACGCAGCAATTATCAGTAATTTTTTATCGGCCAATTTCGACAATAACTGGATAGCCAACTAAGGTCCGAATTGTTGGCCGGCAAGGTCACCGGATTTAACACTCTGGGGAAGACTGAAAGACCTAATTTTTAAATTGCCGACGAACACCAGGCAAGAGTTAGAAGTCGCAGTGATACAAAGTTTTGCAGCTCTCACTCTTAAACTAATCAACAACGGTAAGAGGTGTCCAGAAAAGATGCCGCCTATGTGTAAATGAAACTGGTAGACATCTCTTATAGAAAATTGTTTGGTTTTAGTTTGCTCTACTCGAAATAAATTGTTTTATTTTTGCTTTGTTTTATTTTCTACATAGTTTAAAGTACTATAGCATTTGGTAAATTTCATTGTAGTTATGACTCTTAGAGTTACTTCTGGGATTTTTTTTTACGATTTGACTGCTATCGGTAAACAATTGATATTGCCGCTCCGTCCAAAGACTACTTCACAAAATATGCATTTAAAACTCGCGTAAAAAGTGAAAACCTTCATATTTTGAAGTAAATTTAAGCAAAATATAAAGTGTGCTATATTTTTAGAATGGTAATTTAAAGCTCTATTCGGATAAGGACAAATATGCATTTAAAAAATATATTTTTGCGTTAATAACTATTAAAATATTAGTTGTAAAAATGTAACTCACACTGTTAAAATCCACGTAAAAAAGTGCTTTGAGAATGTTTTTACAGAAATCAAAAATTTCCAATAGGAAAAGAATTACAAACATTTTTCCAAAATGCAGATTTTTGAAAAACACCCTGTATATCTGAAACGGTACTAGATATTGATATGCGGTTTTAACCATTGAGTTAATCATAAAAATTGAGCCTCAGACACCGACATCAGTTTTCGTCTATCTCCTTTAGATAATGGGGTTTACCTTTAAAAGTGTCCAATTTGGACCACCCTGTACATGT
The DNA here is from genome assembly GCA_019049505.1 of Pachyrhynchus sulphureomaculatus. Lineage (NCBI taxonomy): Eukaryota > Metazoa > Arthropoda > Insecta > Coleoptera > Curculionidae > Pachyrhynchus > Pachyrhynchus sulphureomaculatus. The sequence continues at coordinate 38,556,017 of CM032450.1, forward strand.
TAAAAGCTATACAAATTCAAAAAAGATATATTTTAGTCCGAAAGTATAAAATAACATTTAGTTTCATATATTTCTTGAGTTGAAGTTTTCTTAGAAATCGGTATATCATATGTTAACTAGTAATAAACGGATGTTCGTACAACCCAAAATGGTTGCACAACCAAAGTGTGTTATAAAAGAGGAAATGGTGATCGTGTGGCACCACTGGGGCTCGACATAGTTTTGCTGTCAACGTCTCCAATTTGTCTTGATGTAAGAAGTCCAAACTAAAACAGTCTGGGCTGAAGTAGAACCGATATTCAATAGTGAATATTTTTGATTAGGCTGATCTTTGGAAAATTGTAGATACGTTAAAGATGGTGGTACAGAATTTGCAATAAGTATTTTAGGAAGATCAAGATCTAGAATAAAAATTTTCATTCTTTTTCCATTTCAACAATTTTGAACTAAACTATTAACCGTCACCATTTTTTTTAAATTTTTATCAGATTTTTAAACTTCCATGCTAAGACGGAAAATAGGAAAGGACGAGAAATACTAGGAGAGAAGTTCGATAGGCGAAGGCAAGTATAAAGGTACAAGTAGGTGTGGTAATTTGATGCAGATGAACATAGCGGCAAAAGAATTTATAACGTAACACAAACAAAAATGAAGCCATCCATGTTTGTCTGTTGAGCAAGCTATTTCATAAGTTCATAATTCTGAAAAAGTAACAGACGGTTTGAGAACCAATAAGAACATAATTTAAAAGTTTTCACAATATTAAGAAAAGTTTCAACTTTTATATTTCACATTCAAAACCTAATCCAAAATGTCCATAAATTCTTTAACAGTATCTTCGTAGATAAGCAGTGATATTGCTTATTAAACAGAATACCCTTGTAGTATCTGGAGCACCTGTTAAAACAAACATTGACAAATTTTTGAAATATAAATATTACCGTCAAACTTAATAGACCAGGACTGACTTACTCTCAAAATGAATCAGACTTCATGTCAAAACTCTTAAAAATCATAGAAATTTAATAGATTTGCTTCGCAACATTCGGCGTGGTGAATGTAATTGCCCTTTTCCAATAAATAAAATAGGCAAGCTCTTTCATATCAATCCACGGAACCAACTGTGAGCGTAATAATTTTTGGTCGTGTGGCTTATGGTTTTTATTGATTTCTGTTAATGATTCTGGCCAATTTATATAAGTAGTTTATTACATGTAATTGTAATTTCAGAGAAAACTTGGCTTTACCTCTTAAACAAAAACATATTACCGAGCTAAATATGTGCTTAGTCTATTGATATTACGGAAAAGATACATTGTACATAATCTCATACATATACAAACAACAAACATAAAATCAAAATTGCAAAAAGAATAAAGGGTTGAGATATTCTGAGTGTGTTGATTTGACGTAAAACGGCTCGCATATATCACTTTCACGGTATTCAAAGTTCGTGCGATTTAACACCGATAAATCTAAAAATGGATGGAAAAACTGGATTTCGCATAGATTTCCAATTTAGACTTTTATAGTATTTGCAACTAGGGAAAAATATTTATTAAGCAAATATACTGATTTTATTTTATTCGCTACAAAATGAAAATATGAAAATTATAAAGTAGATCAAACCGCCTTTTAAATAAGGTATTCAATTAATTTAAATAAATATATATATATATATATATATATATATATATATATATATATATATATATATATATATATATATATATATATATATATATACAGTGACTCACAGCTTAAATGATGCAGTCGCTATAAGAAAAGACTAACTGGTCTCAGTGCCTCTTTATTTATTTGGAAAAAACAACTTATTGAAATTAAATTAGTAAAGAGTCTTCTAAAAAAGTATGAATTACTTTTTGTCTTAAATATACCTTACTTAATTAACAATAAATAATTAATCAAATCATATGCAATTTTAACGTCACAGCTTAAATGATGCAAAATAACAACAGGGGTCAAAACTTATCGCATTTTGAAATTTACGAAGGCGGCGTTGCTTTGATTTCTTAGTGCAATTGTTTTTTGTTTAGTTTGACATTTTTTCATTCAATAAAACGAAATTGTTTAAGAACGGGTAGTCGAACTACAATTTCTGAGAGAAATTTAATTATTACTTATTACAGGAATGGATACAGCCAAAGAGACATAGCCAAAATGGTAAATAAATGTCCGTCAACTGTTCAGCATATCATTGAAGGTTACCGGAATGAAAATAGAGTCGAGAATAAGTCAAGGTTGGCTCCAAATAAGATCTTCAATGAACGTGAAGAAAGATGGATTTTAAGAGAGGTATCAAATAATCCAAAAAAAAGTGCGCCAAAGTTGTGCGCCGAGGTGGAAAGACAGGTTGGAAAAAAGTGTAATCCCGAAACAGTTCGACGGATCTTGCGAAATAATAATTTACATGGTCGAACTGCTAGAAATAAGCCTTTCATTAGCCAAAGAAATAGACGCGTGAGATTGGAATTTGCCAGAGAGCATATCAATAAAGACTTGAACTTCCGGAATTCAGTAATATTTGCTGATGAGACCAAAATAAACTTATTTGGGTCCTACGGAAAAATATCAGTGTGGAGAAAGCGTAAAGAAGAATTAAAATTGAAAAATATGGAAGCTACGGTAAGGCACGATGGAGGTGGAGTGATGTTATGGGGCTGTATGTCATCTGCAGGAGTAGGTAACATCCATTTCGTCGAAGAGAATATGAACCAACATGTGTACTTGGATATACTAAGGCAGCATCTCGTCGCTAGTGCCCAAAAATTTGATATTGAAAACAATTATCGGTTCTATCACGACAATGATCCAAAGCACACGTCATTTCGAGTCCGCAGTTGGTTGGTTTATAATTGTCCAAATGTTATTAAAACACCAGCCCAGTCACCAGACTTAAATGTAATTGAAAATTTGTGGCTGACATTAAAAAATAAAGTAAATAGTGCCCCAATATCAAATAAAACCGAATTAAAAGTAAAAATTACTGAAGCATGGAACACTATTTCCCCGGAGTATACTAGAAAGTTAGTTGAATCAATGTCCAGAAGATTACAAGCCGTTATTGATAATGAGGGAGGCCCGACCAAATATTAGCAGGCTTAATTCAAATTCTACAGTTTGTTTTCTCTAATAATTTTGGTATATTGAATTTTGCATCATTTAAGCTATGACGTTAAAATCGCATATAATTTAATTAATTATTTATTGTTAATTACGTAAGGCATATTTAAGACAAAAAGTAATTCATACTTTTTTAGAAGACTCTTTACTAATTTAATTTCAATAAGTTGTTTTTTCCAAATAAATAAAGAGGCGCTGAGACCAGTTAGTCTTTTCTTATAGCGACTGCATCATTTAAGCTGTGAGTCACTGTATATTTATATGGTAATGATTTTTTCTGGGCTTTAAGGTTATGTGAATTAAAACTTCATTTTACATGTATGTTAACGTTTCGATCAACCTAATGATCTTTTTCAAAACATTTAATTTCATTAACACATCGAGTAAATGTCAATATGTATCGAGTACCCTAAAAAACCAAACCATGATTACCCATGCAATAACAATGTTATAATTTGGCTTACCTTAGGATGTAGAATTTGAAAGATTTTTATTTTCTTGTCAATAATTAAAACATTCCAAGAGTTATATACACAACACACTTTTTACATTTTAAACCTCTGCACACATTTAAAAATTATTAAAATTATTAAAACGGTGTTACTTTATCATTATACTTTAAAGAACTGAAAAATATATTCGATTCAGATAAGATAAGACCAATAATTTCGTGTGTCCAATACCCATTTAATAGTTTAGCCAAATATCTTAAAAACATTCTTAATAATGTAATTTATAAAAATAATTACTATATTAAAGACTCATTCCAATTCAAAGAAAACATAATAAATGTGGAACTCCAAGATGATTACATACTAATATCACTGGATGTAATATCATTGTATACCAGTATACCATTGAACCTAGCAAGCAATATCATCAAAAAAAAATGGAACGAGATCAAACTATTACCAGACATATACCAATAAATGCTTTTGTTTAGGCAGTCGAACTGGTTCTGAATTCAACATACTTTCAATACGAAAATAAATTAGTCCGTCAAATAAACGGTTGCGCAATGGGTTCCTGTATATCTAGCGTTATTGCGCAAATAGTGATGGAAGACCTAGAATCTGAAATTATCTCAAATATAAAACTTGAATTCCATTTTTCTTCAGGTATGTTGACGATTGCATAACAGCCATTCCAAAAGACCCAGTAAATTATTTCCTAAATAAATTTAATAATTATCACCAAAGAATACAATTTACAGTAGAAGTAGAACAGAACAATAAAATAAATTATCTCGATTTAACGTTATTTCACATAAATAAAACCATAAAAACATCTTGGTATACAAAAACGTGGTCATCAAGATACTTAAATTATAATTCTAACCATCCGTTAAAACATAGGAAATCGGTCGTAATAGGATTGGCAGACCGTGCAATCTCCTTATCAGATCCAGAATATCGAGAAGATGCAATAAACAAAGCCAAAAACGCTTTAATTTTAAACAAATACCCGTTATGTCTAATCAAAAAGATTTTTAAAAAGCGCATTCACAAATTTTATAATTCTACCGAAACAGTAAACCACAAACAAAAAGACACTAAAGAATATATTGTTTTACCATGTCTAAATGAATTCTCACATCAAATTGAAAAACTTTTCAAAAGATACAATTTCAACATCGCTCATAAAGCCTATAACCTCCTTAGTAACAACTTTTCAAAATTAAAAGCACCAACACCAAAAAACAAAAAAGTAACATTGTTTACGAAATCCCATGTAATGATTGTAGTGGAATATACATCGGACAAACCAGTCAATATTTGGAAAATCGTATAAAAGGCCACAAGTACGATAAAAATAACGTAACTTCATTAAATAAACATGAAAAGGAAAAAAAAAAACAGACATTTAATGACGAAAGCACAAAAATCTTAGGTTCCGAAAATCATACTAAAAAAAAGAGAAATATTAGAATCCATCCTTATCTACAAAAACCAAAACGCCATAAACGATAAAAAAGAAATTAACAATCTGAATCGAATATATTTTTCAGTTCTTTAAAGTATAATGATAAAGTGACACCGTTTTAATAATTTTAATAATTTTTAAATGTGTGCAGAGTTTTAAAATTTAAAAAATGTGTTGTGTATATAACTCTTGGAATGTTTTCATTATTGACAAGAAAATAAAAATCTTTCAAATTCTACATCCTAATGTAAGCAAAATTATAACATTGTTATTGCATGGGTAATCACGGTTTGGTTTTTTAGGGTACTCGATACATATTGACATTGTTACTCGATGTATTAATGAAATTAAATGTTTTGTAAAAGATCACTAGGTTGATCGAAACGTTAACATACATGTAAAATGAAGTTTTAATTCACATAATCATTTGGTCCTTCTCCAAACTGTTTTTCTCTATTCTAAATTCCAGTTCGTCACATTATCCTAATCTCCATACCTAACTTAAACGTGTTCCTCTTGTACTTTTTTCCATTTCGTTAACTTTTCAATTTGATGATATACATTTATATTTCGTACTAAAGCCGGTCCTGTCCTGGTTGTTTTCGATGGGCTTTGGCCCTGTAGGTATAATGATCCCTTGCTTCTGTCAGATGGCTGTTTTCTGTCAGTGTTGTGTCAAATGTGTCATACAAATTGCAAGTCACAGGTGGTTAATTAAAATTGAACTAATTTGTAATTTATAATTGATATTAGCATCCAAGGTTTTTAATGGCATCCATTTTGTAAATGCCTATTTAATGAATTAATATGTTAGTGTTTGGTGTAAGATTCACTTTTTTTTTTTTTTATTGATTGATCCAGCACACGTGCTGCAGGGAAGTCCCTAAAGCGCTCCAGGAGCGGCACGAGTGCGGAAAAAGCGATTTACGTTGTTCTTGAATCGCTGTAAATTGTACTCGGTGGGAAACACAGCGCTGGGCAAATTATTCCAAAGGGATGACGTTCTCCATATAAAAGATTGCTTGAAAAGCGTCGTACGCGGAGTAACAAGCTGAACCTCATACGGATGCGAAGCACCAACGCAACGTGTATTTCTAACATGCACCGCTTTGGGAGGAATTAAGGGGGCTACATCCTTCGAACACTTTCCATGAAAATACTTGTAGAACAGACTCAAGTCGCCAACCGTTCTTCGATGTTCCAGCGAATCAAGGCCGCCGGTCAATTCCGGGTCCCCAATCAGACGGACCGCTCTTCTCTGAACAGAATCCAACAAATGCAGTGTATGTTTGGGAGCGGAGCCCCAAACGTGGGAGCAGTATTCCATAGTTAGTCGAATTTGGGCTTTGTAAAGAATTAACAGTTGCTGTGGGGTGTAAAGCTTTCTGGTTCTAAATAATATTCCCAACTTTTGAGAAGCTCTCCTTGCTATGCCTGCAACATGTTCATGCCAAGACATATTTGCTCCCAAACTAACGCCCAACAAATTGAGCGACGATGCTAGGGGAATGGAGTGCCCCGACATAACTATGTCGGGTTCAGCAACGTTAACTTTTTTAGAAAAAACTGCCGCTTGGGTTTTTGTAGCGTTAAATTCCACTTGGTTACTGTCACCCCAAGATAGAATTTCTTCCAGGTCTTCCAGGTCTTCCAGGTCACTTAACTGCTAGTCGCATTTATGTAATTGGTTTTATGGCCATTTTTGTTATATTTATATCACACCTCTCATGTAAGTGGTCTTTTCAGTTTTATTTCTATATATATATATATATATATATATATATATATATATATATATATATATATATATATATATATATATATATATATATTCTACAACAACAAAATAACTCATTCATTAGTTTTAAGACTAATTTCAGGTTTGTGTATAAGTAAAACCAGAAAAAATATTTCAAATACAGTTGCTTATATCGTATGAATTTATTCAAAATCTATCAAATATCAGGGTTACATTGCAGCGCATGGACCATTTTCTTCGATTATACGCAACTTGTTTAGAACTCCATCCATCAGGCGTTGGACGACCGAAACGTCGATTTCCTGCAACTTCCTCTTTATCCTGCCGATCAAGTGCCGATGGTTCTGTACTTCCTAACCATTTTCATAAACTTTACGTGAAAGTATTGTCCAAAATCTTTCAATTGGTCATGCTTGTGGAAGATTTGATGGCTTGTCATTTTGCGGCACAAATTTGATTTTTTAACTTCTTTTGCATAATGACAACGTGCAAGGTCTGGCCAGAAGATAAATAATCTTCTCGCGAATAATTTTCTTTGACAAACTACTTCAGTTTAGTCAAGCATTTATTGATATACCCATCAGAATTTACTACAACAGCACTGCTTGGTTGGAAATATGAAGCTGAAATACCTTTAGATGATTGTCGGATTGTTTTTTGATGATATCCACTAGTTTTTGGGATATTCTGAAACAGGTTTATTTCGCGTTGGTAGTGATGTTTATCTGTCAAAGTTTGTGATCGGTGAATTAGAGATTTTTCAACGGCAAAGAGTTGAGCTGGGTGGTCGTGTGAGTTAGCATTAAGATACCTGTTTGTGTGTGTCGGTTTTCTATATACTGTTTGGGACAAGGAACCTTTTTCTTTTTTCTGGAGTAAAACCTCGCGAAACGGTAGTTGTTTTCCTTCTTCTTTCTCCATTGTGAATTTAATTTTTGGATGGGTTATTATTTAGGTGATATAGGAACTGGCAGCCGCAGTAAAAGCACTTGAAAATGCCAAATGAGATTTTGGCGAAACGTCGTGCAAAATCATAGTGAAAACTTTTACTGTAACATATATATATATATATATATATATATATATATATATATATATATATATATATATATATATATACGAGGCTGGTTTGAAAAGTCCGTGCATAGTCCGAGAGATGGCACCACCGGCGCGTATCGAGGTCATGTTTAGTTAGTAGCATCTCTTGAATGAACGCACACCAAGTTTCAGCCATATTGGTCTATTTCTTTGTGTTTGGCATTCGTGTGAATCAAGGAAGTCGAGTGATTTTCAAGAAATGGACGAAAAAGAATTTCGTGTGGTGATTAAACATTACTTTATGAAAGGCAAAACCCCTCAGGAGACTAAAGAGAAGCTTGATAAACATTATGGTGACTCTGCACCTTCGATTAGAACAGTTTATAAGTGGTTTCAAAATTTTCGGACTGGCCATATGGGCACAAGTGACGCTGAACGTTCTGGACGGCCTGTGGAGGTTACGACTCCAGAAATCATTGATCAAATCCATGATATGGTGTTGGATGACAGAAGAGTTAAGGTACGTGAGATTGCTAGTGCTGTGGGCATCTCGACTGAACGGGTACATAATATTTTGCATAAACATTTGGACATGAGAAAGCTATCCGCAAGATGGGTGCCGCGATTGCTCACGCTTGACCAAAAACGGAATCGTGTGAAGTGTTGCAAGGATGGTTTGCAGCTATTCCAAAAGAATCCGGAGGACTTTAAGCGTCGTTTCGTCACTGTGGATGAAACATGGATACATTACTATACTCCTGAGAACAAACAACAATCTAAACAATGGGTTACCAAGGGGGAATCTGCACCAAAAAAGGCGAAGACCGTTCCTTCGGCCGGAAAGGTTATGGCGACTGTCTTTTGGGATTCGCAAGGGATAATCCTCATCGACTATCTGGAAAAGGGTAAAACTATTAAAGGTGAATATTATTCATCGTTATTGGACCGTTTGAAAACCGAGCTGCAAGAAAAACGCCCGCGATTGGCCCACAAGAAAGTCCTTTTCTATCACGACAACGCACCAGCACACACCTCAGCAGTTGTGGTCGCAAAATTAATGGAAATAGGATTCCAACTCGTTTCACATCCCCCCTATTCTCCAGACTTGGCTCCCTCGGACTACTATTTGTTCCCCAATTTGAAGAATTGGCTGGCGGGACAAAAATTTTACTCAAATGAGGAGGTGATTGCAGACACTAATGGATATTTTGCAGACTTGGACAAATCCTATTATTCGGAAGGGATCAACAAACTAGAACATCGTTGGACGAAGTGTATAAGCCTAAAAGGAGACTATGTCGAAAAATAAAAAAGGTTTACCCCAAACACATAAGTAGTTTTTATTTTTGCACGGACTTTTCAAACCAGCCTCGTATATATATATATATATATATATATATATATATATATATATATATATATATATATATATATATATATATGTATATATATATATATATATATATATATATATATATTATATATATATATATATATATATATATATATAGGATTCGTTAATCCGTTTAGTCCTAATTAAATAAGAGATTACTCAAGAATGTAAAATCATATTTATATATTCATGTGGTTTACTCAATCGTATTTTAATATTTGAACGTAGATTTATTTTCCTGGGGAAAAACGGGTTTTACTAAAATTCCTAATACCCGCAAAATCTTCATTTATTATATATAGTTCATAGAGAGACCTTTAATAACTAATACAAAGACTGCAAAATTTATTCACCCACTCTTTGCATTTCCTAGCAATAGAAATTATTTTGATAACGTGAACTAAAATATTATTTTTCGTTCAAATCATTTAAAAAACCATCAATATAATAATCTATATCATTCTCTGAAATGATTAAACGCTCTTGAAAAATTCCTCTCCAATTTCTGTTTTTTTTTGCAGTTCTATCGTAGAGAAAGTTATAGTTTTTGATAATCGGCCTTATTTAGTAAGTACTTCATCCGTTTTTTTTTTTTTTTTTTTTTTATGGGTCTATCACACGTGCTACAGGGAAGTCCCTAAAGCGCTACAGGAGCGACACGTGTGCGGAGAAGGCGATTCACGTTGTTCTTGAATCGCTGTAGATTGTACTCGGTGGGAAACACAGTCCTGGGCAAATTATTCCAAAGGGATGATGTTCTCCATATAAAAGACTGCTTGAAAAGTGTTGTACGGGGAGTAACAAGCTGAACCTCATACGGATGTGAAGAATTAGCGCGACGTGTACTTCTAATATGCACCGCTCTGGGAGGAATTAAGCGGGCCACATCCTTCGAACACTTTCCATGAATAGGCTCAAGTCGCCAACCGTTCTTCGATGTTCCGGCGAATCAAGGCCGACGGTCAGTTCCGGGTCTCCAATCAGACGAACAGCTCTTCTCTGAATAGAATCCAACAAATGCAGTGTATGTTTGGGAGCGGCGCTCCAAACATGGGAGCAGTATTCCATAGTTGGTCGAATTTGAGCTTTGTAAAGAATTAACAGTTGTTGAGGAGTGTAAAGCTTTCTGGTTCGAAATAATATTCCCAACTTTTGAGAAGCTCTCCTTGCTATGCCTGCAACATGTTCATGCCAGGACATATTTGCTCCCAAATTAACGCCCAACAAATTGAGTGACGATGTTAGAGGAATGGAGTGCCCCGACATAACTATGTCGGGTCAGCAACGTTAACTTTTTTAGAGAAAACTGCCGCCTGGGTTTTTGTAGCGTTAAATTCCACTTGGTTACTGTCACCCCAAGATAGAATTTCTTCCAGGTCTTTGTTAAGTTGAACGACTTCCTGCTGTCTGCGGATATTCGTCTGAGTAGCCGATGTCCGAGCGTTCAAAGTGAATGAAGAGATAAGTGTACTGTCATCTGCAAAGCTGTAGATTGGATTTTCGGTCTTTTCCAGCAGATCGTTAATGTAAATGAGAAAAAGAGTAGGAGACAGTATGGAGCCTTGAGGTACACCGGCGTTGATAGTGAAGGTGTTAGAAAGAAATCCGTCGACTGCCACTCGTAAAGAACGCTCTCTGAGGAAACATGAGAGCCACAAACAGAACTTTTCCGACATACCATAAGAACGTAGCTTAGCCAACAGCCCATAGCGCCAAACACGGTCGAATGCCTTGGATATGATCTGATAACAGCAAATTCTCAATAAACCTCAATTCTCGCTTCGACATATTGTACTGAGTTTCGATCTCATCAAAACTGTATAGGCCAAAAAATGTATGCAAGACAATATCTCCTATTTCTTTTGGTCTGATCATCTATTTGTCGGTGTATAATAAAGAAAACAGAAATGAAACCTGTATTTTTTATGGATTATTCAGGAAAGGAGGTGGATACATGTAATACACTGTCATTGTTATAAAATTGTTTTTTAATATTTGGTGGAGATAATTATTAAATTTTATGCATCATTATTTTTATAATATATGAGGGTTTGGGGACACAATTTCACCCAAACTGTTCACCTTCGCGCTGGAAGGTGTGTTTAAAAATCTAAACTGATATGACAAAGGAATTAACATAGATGTCGTATGACTCAGCCACTTAAGATTCGTAGATGACATTGTCACTATTCGCGAAACAGCAAAGGAACTTCGAATCATGTTGCAAGAACTCCATGAGGCTTCTTTAAAGGCTGGATTAGAAATTAACGCAAATAAAACCAAGATAATGAGTCCCAAAGACAGACATGTGATTGTTGCCAACGAATTGCTCGAAACGTGCCCTCGTACATATATTTAGGACACAAGATCCAATTGGGAAAAGAGTATCAAGATAATCTCCAGGCGAACAAGTCTTGGATGGGCAACATTCTGTAAACTGGAACATATAACGATGGCACCAGTTATCTCAATTAATCGCAAACGGAAAGTCTTTAATAGTTGTATAACGCCTGTTCTCACTTATGGTCTAAAAACTAGGCACTAACTCGCAAGTCGGCTAACAAGCTCCAAATCATTCAAAGAGCAATGGAAAGAGTCATGCCGGGAATAAGCATTAGAAGCCGAATCAGAAACCAAGATATCCGAAAAAGAACAAAACTAATGGATATGTTGGAAAAAATAGCACGGTTAAAGTGGCAATGGGTAGGCCACATTGCGAGACAAAATCCGGATAGATGGACTAATACGTTGTTAACATGGCGACCAAGAGAAGTGTGCAAAGACCATAGAAGCGATCGTAAGATGACATCCGGAGGATTACAGGAACGGACTGGACACAAGTTGCAATGGATAGAAGTTCATGGAACGCAGGCTAAGAAAGAAGGACTTGCTCCGTTTATATGGTGGTACCTGATCTGAGTTTTTAGATTTGTACATACGCAACATGGAGCTGTAAAAACTCTAATTTAACAGTGCTGCGTTGACAAATTTCTTTATAAACCTAGATGTACCACCAACAAGAAACCAAAATTTAATTTCTGACCGTTGAAGATATTCGCTACATCTTTATTAACCTGGAAATAGAAATAATTGTAATAAAACAGACAATATAATCCTGTTTTATACGTCCATAGTTTATGTTATGCCGTCGCGTGGCGCAACATCTTTTGGGATTCGGGATCAAAGGGATTGCTAAAGGTGCGTTTGTTCCTTTTTTTTGCTTAATCAGAGGCAGTAAAAGTGCTTTTTTATATCGTTTTAATGGGTTTCTATTTTATTTTTATTAAACTTATTTAACAATTAAATATCGGTCGGGATAAAATCCGGATATTAGAGAACGAAGAAAGGGAGGATTAGCATTGAGATTTTGGAAGCAATAGGAAAGAAAATCATTTTGTTAATAAATATAAGATTCCATTTTTTAATTATTTTTATTCTGTGTGTTTTTGAAATTACTATCTTAAAGAATATCGACTTTACTCCAGTATGAAAAATCGTCGTTCTTGGAATTAGACCGTGTCAATTTGAAATAACTTTCCGTCGTTTCACCTACAATTGCGCCAGGTATCTTCAGAGATCTTTACTCTTTGAAATTAAAACACTGAATTCAGTATATATATATATATATATATATATATATATATATATATATATATATATATATATATATATATATATATATACACACATGTATATACGTAAGCTGAAAAGTTATGGTCTGACACATAGATTCAAAAATCCATACAATTACACAGCCCCACAAAAAAAAAAGTGGGGTATACTTTTGATGCGATATATCAGATCCGTAGTATTTTTGCCCGCTGATCACGAATCTGACGTCAGAATATCGCCATCACATCTCAATTTTTTTCTAACCTCAAAAAATAGGTAAAAATTAGTAAAAATTAAGAAAAATATACTCCTAAAAAATTGATTCAAGCTTTTTCATGAATCCAAAGATGTATTAATATGTATTCGGACACGCTAAGCTAATATTCATCGGTTGGATTAAGCCATACAGTTCTGTTTTCTTTCTAACCTCAATAAATCAGACAGATATAGTGCTTCTCGAATGCAAAAACGAATTCAAATTAAAATTCAACCGATTCTTACCAAATTTGGTACACGGGGGTTTTTTGGGTTGCTGATCATGAATCTGAGGTCGGATTTGCAAAATTCAAAATGGCGGATCCAAGATGGCGGACAAAATTTTTGGAAACCAACCGATTCCTACCAAATTTGGTATACAGTTGGGGAATCCTCAAACCTGATACTCTTAAACCTTAAACCCTGAAACCTTAGACTCCCACACCCTGTAACCTCAAAAAATAGACCTCAATAACCCTGTAACTTTAAAAATGAGACCCAATAAACTCAAAACCAGAACTTTTGAACCATATACTCTCAAATAGTAGACCCATAAGCCCTAGAATTGCGAGGTTAGACCCGCACCTAACTTTCCTTTTTTTGGCTGTATCTTGTTCTTTTTTCCGCGAATGACCTATTCAAAGGCTTTCTGCCCAAACGCTTTTGAGGGCTTTGTTTCTCTTTTTAGCGACCAGCAATAGTCCGCTAGCATATGGTCATCCCATCGTCCTTGATACCGATTTTCTATGATTTTCAGATCTTGGTGAAAACGTTCCCCTTGCTCCTCACTGTAGTCACCAAGATTATCTGGGAAATCATCGATGTGGGAGTCCAGGAAATGTAATTTTAGATTCATTAAGCAACCTAATGTTTGACAATTTTTTACCATTTTCTCGACTATTTCTTTGTACTTAGGACTTTTATTATTTCCCAAAAAGTTTGTTGCGACTTCTTTAAAACTAAGCCAAGCAGCTTTTTCAACTTTATTCATTTTAGTAACAAATAATGAATCTTGAAACAATTTTCTTATTTGTGGCCCGTCAAATACGCCTGCCTTAATTTTAGCTTCAGAAAATTTCGGAAATTTTTTATGCAAATATTTGAAACCGTTTGTATCTAATGCTCTCGTGAATTGCTTCATAAGTCCAAGCTTAATGTGAAGCGGGGGAATAAGAACTTTTCCTGGATCTACCAATGGTGGAAACAATACATTATTTTCACCAGGAGTGAACGATTCTCTTGTTGGCCAAATTTTTTTCTTATAATGACGTTCCCTGTCTCTGCTATTCCACAGACATTTATAACAGGGATAAAGTGTAAACCCTGACTGTTGGCCAAGCAATATTGTTACAATTTTCAGATCTCCACAAATTTTCCAGTTATGATCAGCATATTTTATTTTTATCAAAAGCTGCTTCATTTTTTCATATTGCTCTTCCATAACTGTGGAATGAGCAATCGGAATGGGAGCGTAAACGTTGGTATTATGCAACAAAACTGCCTTAATGCTCCGTTTAGAAGAATCAATGAACAGTCTTCATTCTTCAGGATCGTATGAGTTATTTTGAAATTCATCCATTAGACCTTTTACATCGGTACAATATGAAAGTGACAATTCCTCGTCCATTGTGAAATATTTTCGAAATTCTTCATCTCTGTTTCTATAATAAGAAATCGTAGCTTCTGGCTTAAGTAAATGTCTTTTCTTTAAAAAAGAAGCAAGATGCTCTGAACCATCTTTGGATAAGCCTAAATCTCTGACTAGATCACTAAGTTCTGACTGTGATACGAGTATTGGTTCTGGTTTACGGTTGTATGGTAGAAATTCTTTATCTGTGTCACTAGTATATGATAGGTTGTCACTAGAACATTCATTAGTAACAATGTTTGAATCTTTTTCGACAGTCTCAATGTTTTCGGCATGAACTGATAAGGTGAAATCATTTGTTTCCATAACATCAGCATCAAGTGGTTCAGGAGGCGGAATTAGTTTAGTTGGTCTTGTTACTGTCGAAACATCGTTATAAGTAATAGTGCTTTTATTTTTTCGGTTATGCCTAGATACAACATTTATACAAAAGTAGCAATCATTTTCTTCTCTTCTATTCCATATTGCTGGTCTGGAATATTTAATCGCCTTCTTATAGATGTACAACATTATTTTGCAAGAACTGCAAATGATGTGGGGAACCCAATCTGTATCCTGGTGCTGTATTTCAATGTTAAAACAATCCCTATATAAGGTTTTAATCTTATCCGTTATCGGTGACCCCATTTTACTCAATACGTGTTGACAGCAAATATAACAAAATGAATCACTGTTTTTATCGCACTTATGAAAAGTCCTTGTACCGTGAGACCGTTTTCTTGTAGCATTATACTCTACATGAGCCAAGTCACCCACACATGAAGAGCTACGGTCGCTGGATGACGACGGCTGCGGGCCCGCTTTCCCACCCTGACCAACCGCCGATACTGGGTTTCCGAGTCCCTGCATCGTAATTCTCTTTCTTCTACCTGCCATGACGGCATCTAAGCCGTTATCCAGGGACTCTGCCGGCTAGTGGAGTAACACCGTTGCCCACCGTCACCACGTGGAGGTGCCCTGGATGCAGGTAGAAGAATAAAAATCGACCGATGAATTTTCTCGGCGTTCAAAATGGCGCGAAAACATCTGTCATCTTGAATTTTGCAAATCCAACCTCAGATTCGTGATCAGCGACCCAAAAAATCCCCGTGTACCAAATTTGGTAAGGATCGGTTGAATTTTAATTTGAATTCGTTTTTGCATTCGAGAAGCACTATATCTATCTGATTTATTGAGGTTAGAAAGAAAACAGAACTGTATAGCTCAATCCAACCGATGAATATTAGCTTAGCGTGTCCGAATACATATTAATACATCTTTGGATTCATGAAAAAGCTTGAATCAATTTTTTAGGAGTATATTTTTCTTAATTTTTACTAATTTTTACCTATTTTTTGAGGTTAGAAAAAAATTTAGATGTGATGGCGATATTCTGACGTCAGATTCGTGATCAGCGGGCAAAAATACTACGGATCTGATATATCGCATCAAAAGTATACCCCACTTTTTTTTTGTGGGGCTGTGTTATTAGAAAATATCAACCTTCAAACAGTACGTGTCAAAATTTCATGACATTTCGACGATTAGTTTACAAGTTACAGTGGTTTTAGTGACGCTACTTTTGATATTGTTGACTGTTTTTTTTGATGGGAAAAAAAATCCCATTCAAGCAAAGCATGATAAGTGGTGCGCCTGGAAAATCACTCATCTCATCATTTACTGGTACGCTGAATTTAAATGCAGTCGTACAGATACAAATGATGCTGAACGCTTTGAACACCCAAATGAGGTGGTTACACTGAAAAACATAAAAATATCCGCCAAATTGTTTTGGTTGACCGTAAAATCAAATTGCGTGAGATAGCTGACACCCTAAAGATATCACGAGAACGTGTTGGTGACATTTTCCATGAATATTTGGGCATGAGAAAGTTCTGTTCGAAATGGATAGCGCGTTTGCTCACAGTGGACCAAAAACAACAACGTATTGATGATTTTGAGCGTTGTTTGGACCTGTTTAAGCGTTAAAAAAACGTTGGGCTCATTGTATAGCTCTTAAAGGAGACTATATTGATGAATAAAGTCGAATTTTGCAAAAAAAATGTGTGTTAAGTAGCTAGACCAAAAAATTTTCAGCCTACATAATATAAATAAAAATTTTGAATTGTTGTTGCTGTTACTTGATGGAAATTCATAACGAATGAAATGAAAGACTGATTTTGTCAAATTTCCACTTTATTTAGTTTCACTGAAACTGTATGACGCGTTTCGCTATACTATAGCTTCATTAGCTTTTTGATTACACTCATTTGAATTTTTTGATCTAGAGCGAAAAACGAGGGATAAAATTATAAGTATAATAAATAAAAAATACATTAATCAAAAAAGAAAACTTGATTCTCTTATAAGGGAAAAAACAGTGTTTTCAGATCATAAATTCTTTGACAGATTTATAAATTTGTCAGTAACAAATTTTTCCAATCAAGAATCAGCCCTCTTAAACAAAGGTTTTAATCATAATTAAGTAATAAATTTGATTTAAAAGAATCTGAAATCTTGGCTGTAGAAACAGAAATAGCTTTAATAAATGTACCATTCAACACGGCAAAAAAATACATTTGCGCAGATATTATAAAAAAGGAATTTCTTAGCAACAAACCAAATTTAGATAAGGGTAACACAATAGTCGCTATAGATCAACAACAATATATAGACAAAACATTAGAATTTATTAAGAAAGGAAATTTCAAAATATTACTAACAGATCCGACAGAAAAATTCAAGAAAGATATTAGAACAGCGTTAGGTAAAGCTTCTAGCATCATATCAGGCAATCAAATCTCAAAATTAACAGTCATGAATCATCAGCCCCCTCTACTTTATCCATTAGTCAAATTACATAAAGAAAATCATCCTATTAGACCTGTAGGCTCCTACATATCGGCCCCAGCTTACAAACTCTCAAAATTTCTCATAGATATCATTAACACGAATATTAACTTCACCCCAACTTACACAATAAAAAATTCTTTAGAATTAACGGAAAAAATTTCCAACGTCTTTCTACCAGATAATTCAAAACTAGTATCATTTGACGTCCAAAACCTTTTCCCTAGCATACCCCCGAATGAAACAGTAAAAATCATAAAAACATTCCTAATCAAAAATAAAGTTAATATCGTTATACAACAAGACATACTAAATTTATTAAACACGAGCCTCAATCAAAATTATTTTTACTTTAATAATGCGGTTTTATAATAGTTCGGAGGGTCTCATAATGGATAGTCCACTTAGCCTGCTTTTAGCAGAAATATTCATGGATAACCTAGAAAAACAAATACATCGACAAGAATTTAGCCAATCATTTTTGTATTGGTACCGATATGTAGACGACATCTTTGCTTGTTTTAATGGTACAGAGCGTCAACTTGACAATGTTTTTAACTATATAAACTCAATACATAAAAATATTAAATTCACTATGGAACTAGAAGTCGACAATAAAATTAATTTTTTTGACTTAACGATAACCAGACGTTACAACAAACATAAATCCTCTATTTTTCACAAACCCTCACATACAGATACTACAATCAACATAAAATCAGCTCACCCCCTACAACACAAAAACTGGCAGCTTACCACAGTATGTTGCATAGACTTGTAAGTGTCCCCTTATTTGTAGATGATTTTAATAAAGAATAAAATCTAATAAAACAAATTGCTGTTAACAACGGATATTCTCCTGACTCCATAGACTCAATACTAAACAAAAAATTAAAAAATAAAGCTATTTCTTTCGTATACCCCAAGAAAGAAAACACAGGGAAAAAATAAAATGTTTTAACCTATTTTGATAACACGTCAGAGAAAATTAAAAACCACTTAAACAAATATAATATCAACATAGCTTTTAGAACAAACAACTCGTTAGGAAAATTCATTAAAATCGCAAAGGGAAAACAAAATAGATCAAAAAAATCTGCAGTGTATCAGTTGAATTGTGGTTCTTGTCATAAAAGTTACATAGGTCAGACAGGTTGCTCATTCGAAACTCGGATTTTATAACATAAAAGAAGCTATTTAAAAAACAAAACTGACTCAGCGTACAGCGATCATTTAACAGAATCAAATCATTTTTTGGCGATAAATTTAAAATTCTACACATAAAAAAGGCGTAAAATTAAACCTATTAGAAAATTTAGAAATAAATACAATTAAAAATTCAGACATCATATTAAACGAACAAAAAGATACCTGTCTGACCCATGGTAACTCACCTTTACTCAATTTATACAATTAATATTCAGAATGGATTTCCCAGCAATATTCATTAGCATATAGTATTAATTTTATTACCTATCTACCTTAGGGTATTTGTATAAATGTAACAACCCTAATATTCAAAATCATCTTGGATCAGATGAAGCTATAGTATAGCGAAACGCGTCATACAGTTTCAGTGAAACTAAATAAAGTGGAAATTTGACAAAATCAGTCTTTCATTACATTACTAATAAAAATGTCTGTATTAAAATTGTATACGACCATTCCTCTAAATGATTCTCTGAGTGCACTTGAATCATTCTTCGAAACCTCGTTAAAATTAGCTACATACGTTGTCAAACTAATATTATTTGTTCTTTTATGAAAGCAGCTTTAACTACTTAGGAGCTACAAATCTCCTATACATTGTTTTGTTGTATCTTTTGGAGTTTATAGGAAGCGCCCGCCGATTTATGAGTGCTTAGAGTGCTCTATCCCCCATCTTTCCTTATATTAACGCTTATTGCTTAACTCCCTTATGACATACCGTTATAATATATAGCCCGCGGCGCTGCTATAATATCAGGAAATATACCTGTACAAGTTTTATTAAAATGGGCTTAATAGCTCAGAATATTACTCGCGACACACAGATTGGCAAATTAAGACGTATTTTTTATTTACTAAAGGCTACAGATATTTCAAAGTTTTGTGCATTTACTGGGTTGAAACAGCAATTTTATTTTAAGAGGTATATTTTAAATGTGGTATAGTAAGAGCTGGACTATATCATAACTATTTGTAATTTATAAAATTCTGCATTACAGAAAAACGATAATGTGAATTGTATACTAAGTTGGGAATGTGAAATTTTTGGCACAATGATACTACCCAGTGTATATCACCACTACGCCAAACACTTTATGATGATTAACTAAAACTAAACTACAAAGCTACCCTATTTATACTTAGCCTAACCCTTTAATTACTTGAATTACTCAGGCGGAACTAATTGCATAGGCAAGGCCATCAGTTCCGGTCAAGTAACCAGTAGAGAAGACTATAAGGAATAGGCCCTCTGTCTTTATTTAAACTACTTTTACATTTTATAACTTCCATACTTTCGTATGCGTTCAACAATCTCCTATCAGATACATTTTTTATTAATCTTAAATTATCTAATGTTACAATATGATCAGCCTCAAGGGCATGTTCGGCAATGCTAGACGTTTCTCTTCTACTGTATTTTAAGCGTGCTAAATGTTCTTTAAATCGCGTTTTAATTGTCCTTTTAGTTTGCCCAACATACTTTTTGTCACAATCATTACAACTAATTTCAAAAATTCCACTTTTCTCACAATTAGGAATCTTATCTTTGGGATTTCCTAAGATATGAATTGTATACATTTATTAACAATTAAGCAATAATAGTAAAGGCATTACAAAAATTTTGTGGATCTGATAGTATGCCATGTAATATTTAGAAACACCAACATAAACTCGCCTAATAAAATATGTTTTTTAGTAGCATCCACCCAATGGTCCTGATTAGGCTTTCCGTGATTTTTTTTATGGATATAACGCATGTGCTGCAGAGAAATCCCTAAAGCGCTACAGCAGCGACACGTGTGCGAAAAAAAGCAATTCACGTTGGTTTTATACCGCTGTAAATTATAATCGATGGGAAACATAGTCCAAGGCAAATTGTTCCAACGGGATGAGGGTTATACCAGAAGTAACAAGCTGCAAATCATACGGACGTAAACTATTAGCGACGTATATTCCTAGCATGTACCGCTTTGAGAAGAATTGACCAGGCTACATCCATCGAACACGAGTAGCCAAATCGTTCTTCGATGTTTCTAAAAATCAAGGTTGCTGGCAGCTCTAGGTCTCCGATCAGGTGAACAGCTAGCTCTCTTCTGAATTGAATCCAACAAATGCAGTATATGTTTGGGAGCAGAACCCCAAACATGAGGGCAGTATTCCATCGTTGGTCGAATTTGAACTTTGTACGGAATTAACAGTGGTTGTAGAGTGTAGAGCTTTCTAATTGGAAATAATATTCCCAGCTCTTAAGGAGCTCTCTTTGCTGTGCTTGCAACATGTTCATGCCAAGACATATTTGCTCCTAAATTAACTTCCAGCAAATTAAGTGACGATGTTAGAGGAATGGAGTGCGTTAATATAACTATGTCGGTTTCAGTAACGTTAACTTTTTTAGAAAAACCCGCAGCCTGGGTTTTTGTAGTGTTAATAAGATAGAATTTCTTCTAGGTTTTTGTTAAGTTTAACGACTTCCTACTGTCTGCGGATATTTACATAAGTAGCCGATGTTCGAGCGTTCAAAGTGAATAAAGAAATAAGCATACTGCCGTTCGCAAAGCTGAAGATTGGGTTCCTGGTCCTTACCAGCAAACTAATGTAAGTGAGAAGTAGACAGTATAGAGCCTGCGGCGCACCAGCGTTGATAGTCAAGGTGTGAAACCCATCAACTACCACTCGCAAAGAACGCTCTCTGAGGAAACACGAAAGCCATAAACAGAACTTTTCAGACGTACAGTTGTTCAAACATTTAAAGAAAGATATCAAATCAAAAGTACTGAATTAAAAGCGCTGTTTTTTGGGGCGCAAGAAAAAGAATTTTTTTAACGGAATGAAACAGCTTAGAAAACGCTGGAATGTGTTAGGGTTAAGGGTAGTTATGTAGAACATTATTTTTTTAAGCAGTGGGAGTTTCCCTTCCTCACTGCATCGCTTTAAAAAAAAACTCATAATTTCCGTAGCGATAGAAGTAAAAATTAAACTCTATAATTTTCTTATATTGTTTATA
Source organism: Pachyrhynchus sulphureomaculatus (assembly GCA_019049505.1). Taxonomy (NCBI): domain Eukaryota; kingdom Metazoa; phylum Arthropoda; class Insecta; order Coleoptera; family Curculionidae; genus Pachyrhynchus; species Pachyrhynchus sulphureomaculatus. Next base: position 38,577,831 of record CM032450.1, read on the forward strand.
CAATATTTTCAGCATATAAGACAATTTAATAAACTTTGTTACTACCAAAACAAGTCTATTGGAAATTGGACAACTCAAAAAATCATAAATCTCACTAAATGTGTTTTGCTCGTAAACCGACCCTCTTTACTGTGTATATGGCTCGAAACTTGAATAATGAATAATGAATTTAAAAAAAAAACTTTATAGATGTAATATGTATGTAACATATGTATGTAATAATTTTTTAAAGATACTAGATGTAAGTTTATAATGTTAAGAAAATACCACTATTTTCAACATAAACTCCTGGACAAAATTAACGCAACAATCTGAAAATTAATTTATCTTTTTCTTATGTCAGTTTTAAAGTTTATCGAGTATTTGAATAGTAGGCTATGCATATTTTGTTTCGTTGTTCATGACAGAAATCAAAACAATTCGTTTAGATTTACAGTTTTAAAGAATTTTTTAGAGGATAAACAATTTTCTGTAATAATGCGATAGATTTTCTTCAAAAGTAAGCTTATAAATTGTTCCCTTTTTCAAAGTAAACGTTTTTGTGGTAGACTGTTTTATTTTTGACCCCGAAGAATTAGAAAAATGAATCGCCCAAGGAATTTAACTAAACACGAGGTAGTGCGAGCCTCAGTTTTATTGGACGAGGGATATTGTCAGAGTTATGTTGCCACTTTGTTAGGATAACATCGTTCCACAATAAGGCGTATGGTAAGACGCTTGAATGAAGTAGGAACTTATTCTAGAAGGCTAGGGCAAGGGTGAAAATGATGCACTAGCGACTAGATGAACGTTTTATAAGACAATATGCTTTAAGACACAGGACTGTCACTAGTTCTATAATAAGAAACGAACTCGAAGCTGTTCGCAATGTCACAATTTCTTCTAAAACAGTTAGAAGATGAAGCTGGATTAAACAGTAGGGGTTGCCAGGTTACGTTTTGCTCGAAATCACGAAAACTGGTCTGTGGATGATTGGACACAAGTTTTCTTCACAGATGAAACTAGGGTTAGTCTAAAACATCCAGATGGTCGTGAGCGAGTATGGCGAAGACCAGGAGAGAGGTTTGCTCCTTGCAATATCTCTGCAAGGATACCATTCGGCGGTGGTTCTGTTATGTTCTGGGGTGGCATCTGCTTTGATGCTCGCACAGAGTTAGTTCCTGCCCGTACGAGATCCATGAATGCTGACTGCTATCTTGAGAATATTGTAATAGAACATGTGATGCCTTTCGGTCATTTTGTGGGGCCCAATTTCCTGTTTATGCAAGACAACGCTCGACCTCATGTGGCTAGGGAGGTACTCGATTATCTTAATCAAGTTGATATACCGATTATGCAATGGCCACCAAAAAGCCCGGATCTGAATCCGATAGAACATGTATGGGATCACCTTAAGAAAAATGTGAAACGTCATATACCTGCACCTAGAAACCTGAGGGAAATGCAGTTATCACAGAATGGGAGCAAATTCCTCAAGATTTTATCCAAAATTTAATTAGAAGCATGTCTAGGCGCATAAACGCTGTCATCCGCTACTAGTGTCCCAGTTACACCATTAATTTTGCTACTAGTGTCCCAGTTTATTTTTTTCATTATTACATAATTTCAACGATTTTGTTATTAGGTCTTAAGAATAATTTTAAGTCGGATCTTATAGAGAAATTTGGTAGCTAATTCATTTTTAAAGTATCCGAATAAGTTTTTTCTAACTTTTAGTGTAACCAGTGTTCATAAAAAATTATTAAAATTAATTCGTTATAGAGATTTGTATGATTTAATATATTGTTGCGTTAATTTAGTCCAGGAGTGTATTATAAAAATAAGTTTATTACTTGAAATGCGTATTGGGTATGAAATTGATAACAGATAGAAAAACACTGTTAGAAATTAAATGCTTCTCGTAAAGTTTAATCGTAATAAGAAGAAGAAAAGCTGGAATATTGATTTTTTCAATATACAATAGTTCCTTCGACAAAGGTAATAAATAGAAGCAGGGCAATTATTACTGAAAGGAATCATTGGAACGCAACAAAAAAATAGGTTCTAACTGCTCCAGCTTTGTAGGAGATAAAAAATATATATTTTAAAACAATTATACATCAAATGAAATAAAAAATAATAATAGGCGTGATTTTCATGCATCATTAATTAAACTAAAATTAGCTAGCTAATAAATGATTAATATAAATTCAATAAATAATTTTAAACTGGTAATATGGTAATTTTATTTTAAACATTTTATAACTAACTAGTAAATAATTTTAAAGGCTGGCGGTATATTAGGTATTCTGAATATAATATAGACACAGAGTAATGGTTATTAGCAATACGGCATTAGCAAGTTATGGGTGCAGTAAATTTGGTGTTGTCAATTTGATTGTAGATTTTTTGTTTGCGTTTAAAGTAAAATAATAATGTAAATAAAATTAGATAGCTGTTTACATTGGTAGCTAATCGTGTATTTTTTTATTTTCAAGGTATGTTATTAACATCTACCTCTATGTTCAACTATTTAAAAAAAAAATAAGAAAATGCAGTATTGTATAGCAACGTATTAATATTGTATACATATATATATATATATATATATATATATATATATATATATATATATATATATAATATATATATATATATATATAGTCGACACTGTTTATAGTGAAACTCTATATAGTGAAAAACTCTTTATAGTGCAATTTTTTCAAGACCTAGAATATTTTAATGAAATTTCATGTAAAAAGCCGTGCATATAGTGAATCTGTAAAATAGTAACACTCTATATAATAAAATTTTTACCGGGATTTTATGTATAAATTTTTATATGCATTTATTGAGATCTTGGCCATTTCGGGTTTCCCATTTTTATCTAACATTAGCACGAATTCCATTTTTATGACGCATTCTTTTGAAAAGGTTCTTAACACGTTTATAACGCCTAATGGTTGGCAATAAATCAGGTAGATTTCTGTGAGAAACCCGGGGAATAACCCATTTTATAGAAACCCGGGGAAAAACCCATTTTATAGTCGAGGCCTAGTAATTCGCAAATTCAGGTTCAGTTTCTTTTTCTTTAAGAATCAAGTAAGATGTCCAAGCGAGTGTGTTTAAGTTTAGCTGAGAAAATTAAAGTTTTGGAGGAAGTTGATAAAGGCTGCAAAAAAATTGATGTTGCTGCAAAATCTGGTGTTTCTCCAAGTTGCGTCTCTCTGATAATAAAAAGTCGCGACAGTATCATCAAGAAACCTAGTGTTCCAAGCAGTCGAAAACGAGTACGGGTGAGTACTTACGAGGATGTAAATGAAGCAGTTTTACGATGGTTTCAAGTGACCCGTACCCATCAAAACGTACCAATATCGGGAAATTTAATAAAGCAAAAGGCGCTACAATTTGCTAAAGAACTTAACTGCGTTAATTTTCAAGCTAGTGAAGGGTGGTTGAGTGCCTGGAAGACTCGCAATTCAATTGTTTTCAACACGGTGTCTGGCGAGAGTGCAAGCGTTAGTCAGGAGGACTGTGACATTTGGACTGAAACTGTTTTAAAAAGTGCATTGAAAAAGTACGAACCAAAAAACATTTTCCATTGTGATGAAACCGGCTTGTTTTTTAAAGTTTGCCAAATAAAACTTTTGCTTTCAAAAGTGATAAATGTTTTGATTAAAACAGTAAAGAAAGGTGACAGTTATGGTTGGAGCAAACATGGATGGCTCAGAAAAACTGAAATTACTACTCATAGGTAAAAGCAAAAATCTCCGTTGTTTAAAAGGAGTTAAATCTCTGGAGTTAGATTATGCCAATAATAAAAAGGCATGGATGACTTCTGAGATTTTCGAAAGATGGATCAAAGAGCTGGACACGAGAATGAAAAGCCAAAAGCGAAAGATTGTGATGTTTATAGACAATTGTCTTTCACATCCAGTTACTGTAAGTAAAAAATTAAGGAATATTGAATTGATCTTTTTTCCACTAAACATGAGCTCCAAATTGCAACCTATGGACCAGGGTATTATAAAAAACATAAAACATCATTACCGAAACAGAATTGTTCACAAAATTGTTAATGTGATTGATAACAACCTTCCAGTCCAAAAATTGATTACCCTTAAAGAGTGTATAACCGAAGTCGCTAAAGTATGGAGTGAAAATGTTTCTCAGAAAACTATCAAAAACTGCTTTTCTAAAGCAGGTTTTACTGAAAAAATTGACGAATGGGAAGAAGAAGACGAAATGGATCTCGCTACCTTAAAAAGGCAATGGGGTATTCTACAAAAAACTGCTACCGTCGACGCAGATTTTTTACTTGAAGATTTCTTAGAAATCGACAATGATGTTGGGACGACAGATCTCCCAACTGACCAAGACATAATTGACGATATGAAAAGTATAGAAGAACATGAAGAAGAAAGTGAAACCGGGGAATGTCCTGCTAAATTTAGTGAAAATGAAATAAGAAATGCATTTGACATTGGGCGAACTATTCTCAGGGGTCAGGAAAATGTACCTGATCAAATCTTTATGCATTTGAATAAATGCGAGAATTTTGTTGAGCAACAATTATTTTTCAAAAGTAATGTTCAAAATAAAATAACTGATTATTTTTCCTAGTACGTATGTACGTAGTATGTACATATGTATTAACAGATTTTGTATTATTCTTTTTATTTTGTATGTAGTACATACATACATAAAGTCCGTACGTTATATCTTTATACGTGCGTCATAGTTTTCGGGCAATATCCCAGGCGACTATTATATTTTTTGTCTCTTTTTACCACTACCTACGATTTATTGGTGAAAAGAGACAAATAATATAATAGTCGTCTCTTATATGGCCTGAAAACTATGACGCACGGGTAAAGATATAACGTACGGACTTTATGTATGTATTTAGCCCTGTACATGCTATGTACTATTTAAACTTTCAAATGTTTAATAAAATCTTTTCTAATAATTCAATTTTGCGATTTTTTTTGTTGCTTGTACCTTATAAAATACAAGTAAATGATTACCGATATAAAATACATACATAGCAATATATACGGATTTTTTCTTTATATAGTGAAAAACTTTCTATAGTGAAATTTCGGTCAACATTTTGGTCTTTCACTATATAGATTGTCGGCTGTATATATATACATGGTGAAATGTAATACATTAAAATTCCGGGTTTAAATCCGTTCGTATAACAATGAATTTGCACGACGTTTCGCCACAATCTCATTTGGCATTTTCAAGGGCTCTTGCTGCTGTTCTACTCGAGAGTGAACAGGAAGGTCACAGTATTGAGTAGCAGCAGCAGCAAGAGCAGTTAAAAATGCCAAATGAGATTTTGGCGAAACGTCGTGCAAATTCATTGTTAGACGAACTGATTGAAATATGATCACGAAAATTACATTTAAACACTAATTATAAAAAAAGACCATCCCACAAACATCACGCGACTGGTCTTCTCCTTCCTCTCGGACCGTACGTTTCAAGTTTGAGTCGACCAGACCATTCCCGAAGTCAAACTCATTTGAGCCGGAGGCTCCGCCCTTTTCCCCCATTTATTCAACATCTTCACGGCCGACATTCCCAAGTCGGATCAATACCTTCCTACTCATGTACGCCGAAGACACCGCCATCGCCATGTCGACCTGGATCATCATTAGCCGCCTCTAACGCCACCTCAACACCTTAGTCCTCTGCTTCGAACAATGGAGAATTCAAATCAACCTAATGAAGACCCAAGCCATCCTATTTTCCAAGGCACGCCGCCCCACACCTTCAAGGCACCGAACTATGCTGGTCAAACAACATCAAATGCCTGGGCGTCCACTACAATAAGCGGCTAGTATGGAAGGACCAGATTACCTCCTCCGCCAAGAAAGCAAACCAACTTCTCGGCAAGCTGTACCCGCTCCTTAACAAGTCCAATAAATTGTCAAGTCGCAACAACTTAACAATTTAAAAAATGATCATCCTAGCCAGATTGACCTACTCTAGCCCAGCATGGTGCCAAATGTTGCATTCCCACAGATCCACCCTCCAGACCGTCCAAAACATGATCCTCCGTATGATCGTCAAAGCCCTATGGTTCATCTGCAACAGCCAGCTTCATAGAGACCTCAAGATGCTCACAATCCGGGAATTTATGTGCAACTCTCAGCAGAAATTCCTGGACAAAGCCACACACCACCCCAATCTCACAGTTCGTACCGTCTTCCAAGGCCATCGAACCTCCTACCACCGGATTAGCTTAAGTTAGTCCTGATTAATTTTAAGTTTATCCTTAAGTTTTATGTTCATGTCATATCTTAAATTCAAATATCTTTCAACCATTTATGTAAAACCCTTACTTAGGCTAAATTAGTTAGGTCACTGACAATTATGGTTAATAGTAATAGTATTTATACCTAGCTAGTAAGTTATAAAGATATCGGATTGGACTATGAAAAGATATATTATTTAACACAATTTAACATTGAATAACTCACCTAAAGCTAAGTTTCTTCTACATTTATAACGTTGTCATAGTAATGTTTGAGAGTTCATTATTATTCCAAATACGATAGGCATTTCTAATGTTATAGGTAACAATGCTTAGAAACTTTAGAGCCATTGAAATTTTAGTGTCGGGCAAAAGTGTATAAAAAAATTTTTGGACGTACGAAAATTTGTTTAGCAAAAGCAATTTTGTCGCCAACCATTATTAGTAGCGAACAAACCTTAGTGCTATCTGACTTGAAACAGCCAAAACTTTTAATACAAGAACAAAGCTCACGATCAGGAAAATCAAAATTCATACTGCTAGAACCGTAGGTAAATAGGGTATTAATCAGCTTTTAAATGTTTGGAAGTAAATGAAGAAATAAGAGAAACTTACCCGATTCAATAGTGTCTTATTGATATTGTTATTTTGATTTTTACAGTTACCACAATAACAACATAATAGTGTTATTAGTATCCTATTTGTCTATGTCGATAGGAACAGACAGAAAGAAAGATTTCACATCAGATGGCACTGAGATTTAGTTTCAATTTCCTCGAGTTTGTTCGTTTGTCTATTTCTTGGTACGATAACTTTCGAACTAATTGATATATCAATTTCTAATTTGGCACACATATAATACATGAAGTACGAAAGGAATTTAAAGTTTTAAAGCAATATCACTCAGATGGTAGTCATAGGGTTGGCGATTAATAAAATGAGTAGAGTTTTAGTAGTGCTATGATACCTTGTTTTTAGTTGTGATAATGAACGAATTTTAAGCATAATTATTTACAATTAAAGAGGGAAATTAAAGAGGTGAAAAATTAGATTAGTTTAGCTTACTTCAACTTATTTAGAGCTCAGAGAGTTTATTGTTTTAACTATCTTTAGAAAATATAACTGTACCTGTATCTAATAAAATGGCAGACAATATTTAATGGGGTGAAAACGGCAGCACAAACAAAAACCATATAATTTTTAATTAGTGTCAACTCTCAGAAGATTTGTGTGTAGCTTGCGAGTTACAGCCGTTTGAGTGGCGCTACTTTTGATTTTTGCAAAACAATGGACCAAAAGGAATTTCGGGTGTTGTTTGAACATTGCTTTTTGACGGAAAAAATACAGGTAGAAGCTAAGAACAACTTGAGGAGTATTAAGGCACATCTCCTTCGTCGTAGGCAACAATATGTCGATGGTTTAGTAAACTTAACTGCGGTCATACAAGTACAGATGATGTGCCACGTTCCGGACGTCTCAAAAAAAACACTAAAAAAATTAACCGTATTGTTCTGAATGACCGCAAAGTTAAAGTGAGAGAGATAGCTGAATCGTGAAGATATCAACAGAACGCGGGAGGCATGGATCTACCACTACACGTTTGAGTTCAACAGGCTGGAATCTCATGAAAGCCGACAGCGTCCACAAATATCAGCTGGAAAGGTTTTGGCAAATATTTTTTGTGATGTGCATGGAATAATACTAATCAACTATCTTGAGAAAGGACGAATAATCACCGGAAACTATTACGTTGAGTTAACATATTAGACCTTTGAATGGTGAAATCAAGAAAATTGCTTCCTTATCCGCCTTATTGACCAGATCTGGCCTTTGGAGATTATTACCTCTTTCCAAATTTGAAAAGGTGACGCACAATGGGCCGAATCTCGATTCTAGGTGGCCAAAATTTAAAAATCAATGTCAAAATGTAGGGTTTGCAAATAAAGAAAATATTTCTTAAGAGTTTAGTAAACTCAATTCCACTCTTACTTTATTATTATAGCAAATAATAGTGTGTAAAAAGTTACTGTGCAAACAGTCGAATGCGAGTAAAGTGTGAGACGCTCTCACGGTACATTTATGTGGCCTTCCTTTATATTATTTGTACAGTGACAGGATTGTTTATTTTCGTTTGAGTATACATTTTTCTGGTTTAGATACATTCTGAGAAGAAGTTTCAAGCACTGGAAACATCCGATTAAAGAAGGTAAGTTCATACCATTACAATGTAAGTGAATGTGATTTTGCTTCGTAGAAAGTGAAAAATCTTTTATATTTTAATCCGCAACTTTTAAAGTCCGTCCGGCTTCTAATTTCCAGAATTTATTTATTATATTATAACTAATAACATATTCAAAGGGGAAAAGCCATAATGAACCATAAATGTAGATATAACAAAAATTCTCAAACGAAAAACCGTCAGCAATTAACGACGAATTACGACTGGAGTGTGAAAAACAATATTTTACCTAAAAACTCCTCAGGGGGGTCTGGAGAGAACTCCAGACTACGGGCCTGACGCTCCCGAGGTACCCCAGTCCGTCTGTCCTTCGTTCAACTTCGTCCATGTCCAGTGTTCTGTGTCTCAGCAATCCTAAAGTGTGGACGCCGTGCTGAGGGGATGAATGGCCCAGCTTTTGCGGTGTCGAACGGCTCCCTCCTGACGCCAGGCGAAATCAGGTTGCATATTAGCCTTGCCGCAGCATCCAGGCTCTGCTGCGGTCGACAGATATTTCCTAGGCTTCTCGTGGGAACTATATGTTTTCCAAAAACCCCCCAAATAAAAACGGGTCAAAAAGACCCAGAATTGAGTCTCCGATAGTTATTCAACCCACTTATGATAGATTTTTTATAGTTAAGTTATTGAACGGTTCCTTTAAAGAAATATCCCCATTTCTTATACACAAAAGTCTAGAAGCTTATTTCGGCTCACTCTCTGACACTAGAAAGCTTGCAGATGGTTCTCTACTCATTGAAGTAGAGAATGAAAGGCAATCTCTTTTAGCGAAAAAAATTTAATAAACTCCATAATTACGAAGTCACCACAGTCATTCATCCTAACTTGAATCTGATCAAGAGCATCATCACTTGTTCCGATCTAGTGAATTGCACCGATGAAGAAATATTGGAAAATCTTTCTGATCAAGGAGTTATAAAAGTATTCAGGTTACCTCCCAGCAAGAAAGCCCCTATTCGAAAATCTGCTACCTTCATTCTGTCATTCAAAACTCACTCCCTTCCTGCCTCCATAAAGGCGGGTTGGTATAACATCAGAGTTAGACCCTACATACCGAATCCAATGAGGTGTTTTAAATGCCAGAGATTCGGCCATGTAGCAGTTAAGTGTTCCTTTTCTCCAATCTGTCCTTCTTGTGGACATCAAGAACACGGTGAGGAGCCTTGCTCAGTGCCCGCTTCATGTATCAATTGCAGTCAAGATCACTCACCTAGGTACAAAGGATGCGCAGTATTCAAGAACGAATTTGAGTTTCAAAAAATTAGAACACTTGATAAAATTTCATATCCAGAAGCCAGAAGAAAATTCTCAGCACAAAACCCTAGTTTCTCACAATCATATAGTGCCGTTGCATCAAAAAAGAAAACATCTATAGCTATCCAATGTAACCTAAATACTGAAACCGAAACTGATAACTTTCCCTTAAACCCCATTCCAAAGGTTCTCTCCTTATCCAACCTTCCCACTTCCCCCATCCCTTCCTCGCCCCTTCTCCCTCCCCCTCAATCCTCCCATCTTTCCTTCTACCCAAATCCCAGTTCTCCCACTTCTCTTTCCACCCGTAAAATGGATCTCTCCAATATAAGGAAGAGATTGGAAGTTGTTAGTCCACCCAAAAATCATGACCCCAACCAGAAATCAGGAGTCGATAAAAATAAACAAACATAAAAACACAATACAAACAAACCTCCTAAATCTGCAAATAAATCTTCAAAATCTTCCAAAGAATCCTTATCTTCGGATATGGATATTGAGATCTCAAATCCTCTAGAGCAGAACAAGAATACAACCAAAATCACTAAGAAAAAGTCCTAATTTTCCCATCCATCATATTCAATCCAATAATACAATGGAATGTAAATGGATTTTCCTCCAGAAAAGAGGATCTGCAGCTAATTATCTCTTTGTATAAACCATCCATTTTAGCACTTCAAGAAATAAACTTCATTCAGTCCTCAAACTTCAATTTAAAAAATTTTAACAGCATCATGAAAAACAGAACCAATCCTGAAAGAGCCTCAGGAGGCATTATACATTCATAATTCTCTAGATTACACTCCATTAGACCTCAACACCGAACTTGAAGCCTGCGCCATCCGCACTCACCTTGTTTCCGAAATAACCATATGCTGTATATACATTCCTCCTCACCATATTACTACTCAAGATATGATGGATAATCTTATATCCTCCCTTCCCTCTCCTTTCTTGATCCTAGGCGATCTCAACGCTCACAACCCTTTGTGGTGTTCTTCTACATCCAACTCTAGAGGGAAAATCGTAGAAACAACGTTAACAAATCATAACCTAATCCTTCTAAACCAACCTGCACCCACGTTTCTCAGCTCCTCATCGGGTACTCTATCAATCTTAGACTTGTCTATATGCAGTCCATCCACTGCCCCTAACTTCTCTTGGGACATTCTTGAGGAGACCCATGGGAGCGATCACTTCCCTGTCATAATCAGATCTAATTTTCCCGCTCATACTACAACTCATACCACACACAGATGGAACCTTAAACTCGCTGATTGGACTTACTATGCTAACATCATCCAAGCCCCCACATCTCCACCTTCCCAAACAAATACCTTCATCAAACAGTTAACACAGAACATCTTGGAGGCATCCTCCCATGCCATTCCTAAACACGCCTTAAATCATTCAAAAATGCCAGTTCCTTGATGGACAGATGCTTGTCGCCAAGCCATAAAAAATAGGAAAAGTGCTCTAAACAAATTCAAAAGACATCCGTCTTCTGAAAATTTCATTATCTTTAAAAGGAAAAGAGCAGTAGCAAAGAGAACAATCAAGGAGGCCAACTTTCCTCTTGGCATTCATTCACATCTTCTTTTAATCATAACATCTCTTCCAAGGATATGTGGAATAACATACGGAGAATGAAAGGTTTTCCTCCCAGAAGCATTCCAGGTCTTTTGATAAACAACACATGGACTAGAGATTCTACAGTCATTGGCAATTCACTGGCAAAACACTACCAGGACAAATCTTCCAATCATCAAATCCCCTCTACCCCTTCAATCAACACCTTTAATACAAACATCTTCTTCCCCTACAACGTTCCCTTCTCCATAAGGGAACTGAGAGACTCACTTGTCAAAGCCAGAAGAGCTGCTCCCGGCCCTGACGGCATTCATCTGGATATGATCATCAATCTCCCATCTTCTATTATCTCATTAATCTTGGAGTACTACAATAACCTCTGGTCAAGTGGAGAATTCCCGTCCTCTTGGTTAACAACAACTATCATTCCCATCCACAAGACCGGCAAGCCCAGAAACAACCCCAATAGCTATAGGCCCATATCCCTCACCAACCACCTGACCAAACTATTGAAACGCATGGTAAAAGCCCGTCTTTGTTGGCATTTAGAGTCAAACAATCTCATATCTCCCCACCAATATGGCTTTCGCAAAAGTTTCTCTGCCCTAGATCACCTCGCTTCGTTCGATACTGACATTAGATCAGCCTTTCAGTCAGGGAAACACCTTCTGGCCGTTTCTCTGGATCTGCAGAACGCTTTTGACCTGACAAACAGTAAACTCATAGCTGACGAGTTGATGAGGATGGGTTTCAGGGGCAACCTCCCTAAATTCGTCATCAACTTTATCCAACCTCGATCTTTTAGAGTCAGAGCGAACGGCCTTCTCTCGGATATACATGTATTAGAATCGGGAATACCTCAGGGATCCATACTGAGTCCTACATTATTGCAAATAGCCATCCAGACACTGGAAAAAACACTTACCAGATCACACAAAAATAAAGCTATTTGCTGATGATATTTTAATTTATAAATCTTCCAGTGACAGTAATACACTCACAAACCTCATTCAATCTTTCCTGAACAATATCCAAAAATGGGCCACAATTTCGGGATATTCCTTTTCCCCAAACAAATCATCATACATACATTTCTGCAGGAAAAGAAACTGCTCTAAATTAAATCCACTAAAACTTCTCAATGATCCTATATCACCTCAGATCAACTTCAAAATATTGGGCATGATCTTTGATCCAACCTTGAATTGGAAGGAGCACATCAATCATCTCAGAATGACTACTTCAAAGGACATCAATTTGATGAGATTACTAGCAAATTCTCAATGGGGAGGAAGTTTCACAACCTTAATCAGGATTTATAAATCTCTCATACTATCCAAATTAAATTATGGTGACTTTATATTCGATGCATCAAGACCCTCATACAAAAAAAAATTAGATACAATCCAGAATCAAGCTCTCAGATTGGCTACAGGGGCCTTTCGTACGTCGCCTATCCCAAGTTTACAGTGCGTTTCTGCTACTCCATCCCTCAACCTTTCAAGACAAAGATCCCTCATGTTATACTTTTCAACTGTCTCATTTAAACCCATCATGAAAAGAGCATTACATTTAAACCCGCCACCCAACACAATTATTCCACCAGACTCCATAGCATCTAGAATTAAAAACATCCTAAATCGTCACAACCTCTCCATTCAAACTAATGACTCTCCTAAAGTTTCTATCTACCCGCCTTGGACAGCAATAAGACCCTTCATTGACTATACGCTCAGAAAATATAACAAGAAATTAAATCCAAGCCACATAATCAGATCAGCCTTTCTATTACTTATCAACGAGAAATACAAAGACTCTTCCCATATTTATACAGACGGCTCTAAGACTGCCCAGGGAACGGGGGCCGCTTTCGTATACAATAACACTACCATTAAATTCAAGTTAAATAATTACACCTCGATCTTTTCAGCGGAATTATTTGCCATCAAAGAAGCGTTAAGATGGTTAATATCCACCAAACTAGATACTAAAGTTTTAATCATTACAGACTCCTTGAGTTCATTACAATCAATCAGCTCTCCCATGCATTTTCACCCTATCTCAACAGCCATATCTGATCTTATACAAATGGCATCCAATAGGGGTATCACTATATCTTTCTTATGGGTGCCCAGCCACATTAACATAAAAGGTAACGAAAGAGCCGATGTACAAGCTAGGATTGCCATCTCCTCGGGTACTCCAATTAGCTCAATCCTCACTCCAAAAGATCTAAAAAACTTATTTAAACAGACTTTTGATAATCTATTTCAGCTGGAGTGGGACCTGCGAGAGGAATCGTGCAAACTGTGGGGGGTTAAACCTCTAGTTTTTTTCGCCCCTCCAGCTGGATGCTCTGTCACGTAGAGATAATACAGTATGGAGAAGGGTCGCCATCGGGCACACCTACCTCACTCATTCTTATTTATTAAAAGTTGATCCACCACCCATATGTCCAAATTGCGACAATATACTTACAATTAATCACATTTTAACTTCAAACGAATATTTAGACATCAAGACAAGATTAGATCTATTAAAACCACTTGATCAATTATCAACTCCAAATGTCACAAATATCTCCAATTTAATTAAATTCTTCAAAGAAACACAAACTATATTCTAAGATTTAAACATCCTACTTATGGCGCCAAATGATCCTCGATATCGACGCGCCAAACTAAAATAATCAATCAATCAATTTACCTAAAAGTATGTTTCAAAAATCAATTTTGCAAAAAATTGTTATAAACAAATTATTAGATATTGGTCGCAGAACAAAGTTGATTACGCCAACAGATTCTACGGAAAAAACTATGAAAAAAATATATATAACTTTATGTCATATCTTTCTTTGTTTATGCAAAAAAAAAAAATATGGTATATGAAACTTGCTCCAATTCAGGACTCTGTAGACCAGAGAAATTAGCAACAAACACTAATGGGAAATAGGACCGGAAGGTAAAAATAATTTTGACATAAAAAGCACATTGCAAAAATCAACATTGCAATAAATTGTTATAAAATTAAAATATTTTTAGATCAATCCAACACCGGAAACGTGTCCTGCAGATTTTTTGAGCATGCAGATGAAGCCGCTGTAGCTACAGGAGTTGATAAGCGATTAATATCTCAGAACTATTCTTCAGGTATTTCTAAAAAACTACCTCAAATTCTTCACTATAACAATGACTTTTTCTTGTCGTTGCACATTATTTCAAGCGGGAATCCAATCAAGGAAGACAAATTTAACATATTTGCCTATGATACTGCCAACCTGTTTGTAGAGCTATATGGCTGGTACAGGATGCCTCCCAGCGTACACAAAATCCTTTTACATGGCTCTTTAGCCATCAAACATGCCCTCGTTCCAATAGGGCAGCTTTCAGAGGAGGCACAGGAGGCAAGGAATAAAGACATTAAGCGATTCAGAGCCCATTATACTAGAAAGTCCTCATATATTAAAACCTATGAAGACTTAGTTCATATGCTTCTAATTCCATCGGATCCTGTTATTACTGGCCTTAGAACGTTCCCCACAGTCCCGTTAAAGGAGCTGAGTCCTGATGCAACGGAACTACTCACGGATTCTGTGGAAGTGGTTGAGCAGCATAGCGATGCGGAGAAGGATTCTCCTAGCGAATCGGAAGATTCTGATTTTGAATTTATATAAAAAAATAGTTCATTTTATTAGCAAATACATAAATTAGTATCTCTATTTTATCTTTCCATTTTCTTTTATACCAATTTTTCCTAAGAAAATATATAAAACACCTCAAAATGCAGCAAAAATTCAGTTCTGAGAACTAAAACACCTATTTTTTCCTTCATATATGTCTTTTATTACTTTTTTTGGCTATTCTAGTCATTTGGACCTTGCTCAGCCCATAAAATAATTTTGCTAGAATCGGGATTCAGCCCATTATGTGACGCCAGGAAACGAGATTTGGCTCAAATGGAGAAGTCGAATGGGAAACAGATACTAATTTTAGAGAGCTTGACAAATTGTACCATATGCAAGGTATCCAACTGTTGAAAGATAGCTAGAATAAGTACATCGCTCTTGAAGGAAACTATGTTGAATTTTGGCGAAAAGATTATTTTTCTACAAAACTCTCGTATATTTTTTAAAATTTTTAAAACCCTAAAAATAAATTTTAATTAGAAATAAATGGCAAAAAATTCGACGTATAATTAAAATACTGAATTTTTGCCCCTCCGTTTATTTTATATTACTACCTAACCTTTACGTTACAGCAATAATTAATTTTGGATTAGCACCGACTTAAAATAATCTCTAAAATCAACAAAATAAATTATTGATTTAATAATCATTATTTAAAACGTGTCGGCGGCAAGCGAAAACTCCCCAGGCCTTACCTTAAAATTACAAAGGAATGCGGAAACAAAGTGTCGAAAGCTCACTTATTCGCACGCACGCAGCCCTAACGACTCGACGAGTTGTTTCGCGCCTGTTTCGCGTGTTGAGGCGGCCTTGAAAATTAGTTGTAAATGAGCCTAATTGAAAATGATTTGTTCGTGTTTACAATGGAAACTTATATCTCATAATAGGATAGTTTACGTCGTAAGATAAGTGATGGGGTATTTTATTGCTAGAGAGTTTTAATCGTTTAATGAGAGTAAATGTTTTCAAGCGATGACTTCTAAAAGTGATATTTTAAATTAGACTGAAAGGTTTTTAACCACAAGAGAAGGAAAATGTTCCTTGGACTTGATGGAAGTCGAATTCGTTAATCCTTTACTGTCGATTTCCAAGGAAAAACCGCACCAACTCTTCCCATAGTGTAGTCAATGTTGCTCGATATTGCCTTCAGACAGCGTATTATAAAACGTACTTTAATGACGGTAGACCCTAAAAGAGCTACTGGCGCTGATGGAATACTTGCCACAGTTTTTTTTTATGGGTCTAGCACGCGTGCTGCAGGGAAGTCCCTAAAGCGGTCCAGGAGCGGCATCTGTGCGGAAAAAGCGATTCACGTTGTTCTTGAATCGCTGTAAATTGTACTCGGTGGGAAACACAGCGCTGGGCAAATTATTCCAAAGAGATGATGTTCTCCATATAAAAGACTGCTTGAAAAGCGTTGTACGCGGAGTAACAAGCTGAACCTCACACGGATGTGATGCACCAGCGCGACGTGTATTTCTAACATGCACCGCTTTGGGAGGAATTAAGCGGGCTACATCCTTCGAACACTTTCCATGAAAATACTTGTAGAACAGACTCAAGTCGCCAACCGTTCTTCGATGTTCCAGCGAATCAAGGCCGCCGGGTCACCAATCACACGGACAGCTCTTCTCTAAACAGAATCCAACAAAAGCAGTGTATGTTTGGGAGCGGAGCCTCAAACGTGGGAGCAGCATTCCATAGTTGGTCGAATTTGAGCTTTGTAAAGAATTAACAGTTGTGGGGTGTAAAGCTTTCTGGTTCGAAATAATATTCCCAACTTTTGAGAAGCTCTCCTTACTATGCCTGCAACATACTCATACCAGGACATATTTGCTCCTAAACTAACGCCCAACAAATTGAGCGACGATGCTAGGGGAATGGAGTGCCCCGACATAACTATACTGGGTACAGCAACGTTAAGTTTTTTAGAAAAAACTGCCGCCTGGGTTTTTGTAGCATTAAATTCCACTTGGTTACTATCACCCCAAGAGAGAATTTCTTCCAGGTCTTTGTTAAGTTGAACGACCTCCTGCTGTCTGCGGATATTCCCCTGAGCAGGATGTCCGATCGTTTAAGGTGAATGAAGAGACAAGCGTACTGTCATCTGCAAAGCTGTAGATTGGATTCCCGGTCTTTTCCAGCAGATCGTTAATGTAAATGAGAAAGAGAGTAGGAGACAGTATGGAACCCTGAGGCACACCGGCGTTGATAGTGAAGGTGTTAGGAAGAAATCCGTCGACCGCCACTCGTAAAGAACGCTCTCTGAGGAAACATGAAAGCCACAAACAGAACCTTTCAGACATACCATAAGAGCGTAACTTAGCCAACAGTCCATCGTGCCAAACACGGTCGAATGCCTTGGATATGTCAAGAGCAACCGCTCGAGATTCTCCAAAGTGTTCAATTGCGTTGTTCCAAACATGTGTTACATAAGTCAGAAGATCTCCTGTTGCTAATAATATTGAATCGTTCAACATATTTTAGAAGATGCTCATTGATAACCATTTCCATGACTTTCGATATTATTGAAAGCAGTGCGACTGATCGGTAGTTATTTAGCAAGGTCTCCTTGCCTTTTTTAGGTATTGGCTGAACCGTGGCACATTTCCAGCAGGACTGGTGTTAGTTCCCTTGCACAGTTTTTGAGAACTATGGCAGGTATTCCGTCAGCGCCAGAAGCCTTTTTGGTGCGCAAGCGAACTAACACCATGTTTCTGTAGACTTTTCAACCTATCTTACCTAAAGGAAATTTTTCGTTCCTGGACTACAGTTCAACCGATACCCAGAAAAGACAAGAAGTAGCAGTCGATGGATTTCCTTCCAATACCTTCACTGTCAACGTCACAAGGCTCCATAATGTCTCCTACTCTCTTTCTCATTTATTTTAGCGATCAGCTGGAAAGGACTCGAAATACAATTTACAGCTTCGCAGATGAAAATACGCCGATTTCTTCATTCGCCTCGAACGCTCGAACATCAGCTACTCATACAAATATCAACAAGAAGTCGTTCAACTAAACAAAGACCTGGCAGAAATTCTACCTTGGGGTGACGGTAACCTAGTAGAATTTAACCCTACAAAAACTGAGATAGCAGTTTTTTCCATTAAAGTTAACGTTGCTGAAACCGACATGGTTATGCCGGAACACTCCATTCCTCAAGCATCGTCACTTAATTTGCTGGGAGTGAATTTGGGAGGTCTTGGCATAAACATGTTGCATGCATAGCAAAGCGAGCTTCTCAAAAGCTGAAAACACTATATCGAACTAGAAAGCTTTACAGTCGACAACTGTCAATTCTGTACAAAACTCAAAAGCGCCCAATGATGGAATACCGCTCCCATGTTTGGGGCCCTGCTCCCAAACATACACTGCACTTGTTGAATTCTATTCAAAAGAAAGCGGTCAGTAACAAGGACACTTGTAAAATGCCTGCTTGCCACATTCCTAAATTGCTTAACGTTTAGTTGGAAAATATCTATGTGTGAAGGATGGACGTTATAAGTGCGCTGCAACCTTTTTAGGGAGTGTTGAGTCCCAAATTCGTACAGTGATATGGCAAGTTAAATAGAGGTAAATTTTTTAAATCTCTTGTAGATATATTAAAATTTATTTTTTTTTTTTTTATGGGTCTAGCACACGTGCTGCAGGGAGGTCCCTAAAGCGCTCCAGGAGCGGCACGAGTGCGGAAAAAGCGATTCACGTTGTTCTTGAATCGCTGTAAATTGTACTCGGTGGGAAACACAGCGCTGGGCAAATTATTCCAAAGGGATGACGTTCTCCATATAAAAGATTGCTTGAAAAGCGTAGTACGCGGAGTGACAAGCTGAACCTCATACGGATGCGAAGCACCAGCGCGACGTGTATTTCTGACATGCACCGCTTTGGGAGGAATTAAGCGGGCTACATCCTTCGAACACTTTCCATGAAAATACTTGTAGAACAGACTCAAGTCGCCAACCGTTCTTCGATGTTCCAGCGAATCAAGGCCGCCGGTCAATTCCGGGTCCCCAGTCAGAAGGACCGCTCTTCTCTGAACAGAATCCAACAAATGCAGTGTATGTTTGGGAGCGGAGCCCCAAACGTGGGAGCAGTATTCCATAGTTGGTCGAATTTGGGCTTTGTAAAGAATTAACAGTTGTTGTGGGGTGTAAAGCTTTCTGGTTCTAAATAATATTCCCAACTTTTGAGAAGCTCTCCTTGCTATGCCTGCAACATGTTCATGCCAAGACATATTTGCTCCCAAACTAACGCCCAACAAATTGAGAGACGATGCTAGGGGAATGGAGTGCCCCGACATAACTATGTCGGGTTCAGCAACGTTAACTTTTTTAGAAAAAACTGCCGCTTGGGTTTTTGTAGCGTTAAATTCCACTTGGTTACTGTCACCCCAAGATAGAATTTCTTCCAGGTCTTTGTTAAGTTGAACGACCTCCTGCTGTCTGCGGATATTCGCCTGAGCAGCCGATGTCCGAGCATTCAAAGTGAATGAAGAGATAAGCGTACTGTCATCTGCAAAGCTGTAGCTTGGATTCACGGTCTTTTCCAGAAGATCGTTAATGTAAACGAGAAAGATAGTAGGAGACAGTATGGAGCCTTGGGGCACACCGGCGTTGATAGTGATATGTTAGAAAGAACCGCACTCATGCCGCTCCTGGAGCGCTTTAGGGACTTCCCTGCAGCACGTGCGCTAGACCCATAAAAAAAAAGAACCCTCTCTGAGGAAACATGAGAGCCACAAACAGAACCTTTCAGACATACCATAAGAGCGTAACTTAGCCAACAGTCCATCGTGCCAAACACGGTCGAATTTTTTTTTTTTTTATGGGTCTAGCACATGTGCTGCAGGGAAGTCCCTAAAGCGTTCCAGGAGCGGCACGAGTGCGGGATATGCCTTGGGTATGTCAAGAGCAACCGCTCGAGATTCTCCAAAGTGTTCAATTGCGTTGTTCCAAACATGTGTTACATAAGTCAGAAGATCTCCTGTTGATCTATGTTTACGATGTGATGTGATCGCTAATAATATTGAATCGTTCAAGATATTTTAGAAGATGCTCCTTGATAACCTTTTCCATGACTTTCGATATTATTGAAAGCAGTGCAACTGGTCGGTAGTTATTTGGCAAGGTCTTCTTACCTTTTTTAGGTATCGGCTGAACCGTGGCACATTTCCAGCAGGACGGAAATATTCCCTTTCTGTAGGATAGGTTAAAAAGTCTACAGAAAACTGGTGTTAGTTCCCTTGCACAGTTTTTGAGAACTATGGCAGGTATTCCGTCAGCGCCAGAAGCCTTCTTGGTCTCTAGCTTCATTAAAATACGCTTTATGATGCGCTGTCTAAAGACAACATCGGGCATCCTTGACTGCAATATGGGAATAGTAGGTGGTGTGTTTTCCTTGGAAATCGACAGTAGAATGTGAAGCAAAGGGTTCAGCCAACAAGTTCGCTCTCTCAACAGGTGTGGTTGCAATGGAATTATCTGGCCGTGTGAGTGGTGGTATGGTGGATTTGGTAAAATTTTGACTAACTGCCTTAGCGACTGCCCAAAAGGACCTGGAATTGTTGGGACAAGCGAGAAGTTTGTTTCTAATTCGTTGATTGTGTGCCTCCTTTGTTTCGTCGATAATTCCCTTGCATCTGTTCCGGGCATGAAAAAAGATGTTACGATTTACGGTGTTAGGATTTTCACGCCATTGTCGGTAGGCAATATGTTTAGAAGCAACAGCTTCTTTGTATTTTCGGTCGAACCAAGGCTTGCCGTTGGAGGAGCATTTCTTCGAAAAAGGGATGTAAACTTCCGTACCAGCCAAAATAACATCGGAGACCTCCCTGGCGCAGTCAGATGGGTTATCGGATCGAAAACAAACGTCCATCCAAGGGAAAGTTCGAAAGTATTCCATGAGATCTTCCCATTTAGCAGATTTGTAGTGCCAAATCTTGCGCGGCCTAGGCGCCTCTCTGTCACTGATTGACAGGATACTCGATGTCGAAAGCAGTTTATGGTCGGAAGAACCTAACGGCGGATTTACGGTGACCGTGTAAATCTCCGGATTGGTGGTTAAAAACAGATCAAGGAGACCGGCGAACTCCCCGTCTCGATCAGGGATCCTTGTTGCTTCGTCAATAAGCTGAGTTAAGCCATAACTGATTGAGAATGATTCAGCTTCACGACCTTGTTCGTCGGTAGTATTTGAATATTTAAGCCAGTTGATATTGTGGACATTAAAGTCGCCCAGGATGGCAATTTCGGCACTTGGATAGTTACTTTGCAAATGATCGATGGTGTCTGCAAGAGAAGCAAAAAGTGTTCGAAAATTGGTATCACTTGGTGGTCGATACAGGATACAGATGAACCTTGTGGTTTGTTGAGTCGTTATTTTCAACCACATAACATCAAAGTTTGGGGGCTCCAGAGCTTCTTCTCGTTGACAAGAGAGGTCGCTTCTGACAAAAAGACAGATTCCAAAGTTACGCCTAAATCGAGAATAGAAGTCGTGCCCAGGATAAAGATAGTTGACCGTGTTGGTCGATGGACTGACCTTGGTTTCACATAGAGCGAGTACATGAGGTTTATTTGATTGCAGGTGTTGATGCACTGAATTTATGTTCGAGTTTAAACCTCGTATGTTGCATTTGGCATAAAAGTTCAGGCACGTCCAACAAGGCATTTGTCAATTTAAACAAAAAACATAGATCCCGTTCTAGAGTACAATTAGCCTTAAAGGACACTAACTTAAGGGTCCTTTTTTTAAACTCTCTCGTATCTTCTTGTAACCTGCTAAACTGTCCTCGGTTGTTTGTCCCACGCTTGAGCGCAATTTTGTAGCCTATGAAAAAGTGTTTAATTGCGCCCCACGTACTCTGCGTCATTTTGTAACATTGGAACTTACCCGCTTTAATTTCTGATACTGAATTGAGTGAACCCTGATTTTAAAAGAACTAAAGAAATTAAACACACACTAGCTCAGTTTTCCTTGGTAGAGAGATATGGGTAAGAGATAATTTTCTTACGTCTTTTTGGAATTATTTTCTATTTTTAAAAAGCTTTAGCTGTACAGATTTTTGGGCACCATCCATTTTAAAATAGAAAGGATCTAACTTCAGCTAAAAAAATGGAAAAATGCTGAACGAATGTATTGTTGGTAGATAAAAAAAATAGTTTGGTACAGCCGTTTTTGTCCTGAAAAGTAGGATAGGTATTCAGTGAGACACTAGCTTTAATCAACAAAAAAAGAGAATTTATTCATGTTTTTTAAAATAAAAAGTTCTAACCTTTGCAGTTTTATAAAAAAATTCTAGCCTAACTAGTAGTTATTACATTTAATTTCTGCGCTATGATAACCCCCGAAGACGAAAAATAGTGCTTTTCACTTCACTTTTTAGTCTTTTTTAAATTGCTGTTAAGGCACTACTCTGGGCTAAGTCTATTGATGGATGTTTTGTACTTACTCTTCTTATTCCTGCTTTGATGGACTACGCCCGATTTCACACTTTTTTTTAGCAAACACTTAGAAAGCCCACTACGGCTTTTAGTTAAGAAACTGGTACTTTTACTTAGCTCGCATGATGGTTGTTCTGAGCTTTTTTTGTAGCTCAGTCGAAGGAAGCCTACTTGGCGACTCTCATGAAAATTAGCCTGTCGGCTAGATTGTACATAGCCCGGCTGCGGCTAGATGGAAAACAGCCTGATTCAAGCTCTGCGGAGCCTTAAATAATCGTGCGACTTTTGCCTGTAATATCACGACGCTCCAATCAAAACTGCGGATCAAACATTTCACCAATCGCGGCGTAGCGAGAGGTTCGGTCAGGAACCCGCACAACACAGTATATACCGAACGTCTTGGAATCTCTGTTTAATATACCGTTCGATACAAAAATGAAAATAAGTACAATTTGAAATGGAAAAAATCAGTAACATTACATGGTCTTAAAATCTAGGAAAAAATGAATGTTACATTTACCCCCTTCCAAAAAGAAATAGACTACACTAGTCTATTAAACTAAGGCTACTTATGAAAAGGTACAAAGTGGTACACTATCACTTAATACTAAGGTCAGAACTTAAAACAAAATTACAAACTCGGACCTTACTACTAGACTTAATTCAATTAAGCACTAATATTAAGTACAATGAAAACCAAATGAAAATCTTTGCATGTACACAAAAATCTTATAACTAGACTTAACTTAATTAAACACTAAGGTTAAGTACTTCAAAAAGTAAATAAAAATCCTTGCATGAACATAAGAAATACCTGTTCAAAGTAACAATCGCGGTCTTCTTATATAAAAGAATCAGCTCTGTTATTGTTACCAAAACAAAAAAATATAACTTTGTCTAGACTCTTGTCTAAATCAAAAAAAGTGAACTGAAATAAAATATGAACACCCCCCTTAAAATATTTTAAGGATTGTCTGAAAATTTTCTATTTCAGCAAAAGAAATTTATAAAAATTCTTAAATAAAGAAAAAAAAAATAAAAAAATGATTCTAGTCCAAACACTTACACTAAAAAGGAAAAGTCTTGTCAGACTATTTCGCACAAAGCCAAAAAAAAATTATCTGGATAAATATCCAGACAAACGCTCGGGAAAAATCGCCATCAATGCTCTAGCTCATCGCTAAGAGAACATTCCAAATCTAGTATCACTACTAGTCGCACTCAGAAAATAATCGCACTCTACATCGCAATGTCGACGTCCTAAGACATCCAGACATGCGAAAATCGCCAGGGAAAACGCTACGGTTAATCGCCAGAAAACACGTCAGCTCATCGCCAACAAAACACTCTGGTATATCGCCAGAAAAAAACTCGGCTCCTCGCCAAGAAAACACTCTGGTATATCGCCAGAAAAAAACTCGGCTCCTCGCCAAGAAAACACTCTGTAAATAGTCCTCGACTACACAAAGTCCGCGTTCTCAAAGAACAATCTCGCCATTAACATAGTGAGCAGCTATAAAAGCTAACAATACCACTATAGGCACAGTGAATAGCTATAAAAGCTAAAATTCACCCTAAACACAGTGAATAGCTATAAAAGCTAAAATTCACCAAACTGAATGATCCTGCTTCAAAAAGCAATGTTTACTAAGAACAGAATGATTAGTCCGCGCGCGCAACTAACATTCAAGGAAACATTCCTAACATAACTATATGAGACAGCAAGTCTCGAAATAGGACCTCCCTAAAGTCATAATCCTATATATGGGAGTCCATAAACAAAACGACTCAAAATCTCGCATTTTGAGCACATGCCTCAGGCAACCAACATACACTGAAATATATACAGAAATATGTACAGAAATATATACAGAAATACATACAGGAGTTCAAATCCCAAACTCTTGGCTATGATAACTCCATACTGAGCTTGGTGAAAGCTCTTAGCAAAAGCTAATCCAATCTTCGGCACATCGCACCAAAGTGACAAATCTGCCTAGAAACATGAGCCGGAAAAAAAAAACGCCCTCCATCATTCTTCAGGGTGGCTACACAGAGATATAAAACTTAACCAGCATTGCGCTTCTTCAAGTTGCATGAAGAACCCTCGTGTACTGGTCTCGCCCTAGAACAACAACGAAGAACATTCAATCCATCCCACATAACAGGAGACAAACACCTCACCACGATATACTGAATGGTGGAGACAATAAAATACAGAATTGGTGACCCTGGTGTCCACCAACAAAAGGGAGTAGATTATAGCATCCACTAAACTAAAACGGTGTCTACCACACCACCATAAGTCAAAAAAAAATTTAATCAATAGGGTGTTCCGAAACACACTACTGCCAACAGCCTGTCACCACTAATAGGCTAATTGGAGCTGAGGTCGACTACAGTAGCTAGGCTCTCCTTTGGTTCAAATAGAAATAACCATTGGGTAACAAAACCCCTAAAGGTCCCAAAGGTCAAACGTTCACCCCCCATAGACTACCCTTCCAATCAGTCTGTTCCTCAGGAAGACTAACTCCCTGCCAAACGTCGTAACGGCATCTGTTAGCACCCGGTGCATCACAGCCTGTAAAAACAGATAACTCATGGGATACAACCTAAAAGGTTTACAAGGTTGACTTAACCCAAGCTTCTAACGAAATTTTAAAAAAAAAAACGAAAATGAGCTTAAAAAGCTACATGAAGCAAAAATTTCTCAAATTTTTGGTGGCAACGCAACAAAACTTTTGAAGACGACAAGAGCTTTTCCAGCTTAATCAGAAACAAGAAGAAAACATCGTTGACAGCTAAAATATTCGATCATGGTGTTAATCGTCTTCCTAGACAATAGCCCCTAGAAGAAACTGCTACAGGTATCAGGCATAACCGTTTTCTGTCAGCCCAAACTTCTAGATTACCTCTTGGAAATCTAAAAATCCGGTTAGGAATCTTCCTTCACTGCGCTTAGCCTCCCTTGACAAGGTTCTCATCTCGGTATCAGATTTTGATCATTTCTTTGTGAAACGACTGTCTTACTCTGTTCTCATCTCCTGTAAATGATCAGCCTTTAGTTCTCCTGCAGAACTTCAATTTCTATCAATCTGATAGTATACCGAAAAAACTATCAGACGCCTATGAGTCTATGCAAAAAAATTTTTAAAAAAATTAGTGACTCAAAGGTAACGTTTAAACGGCTCTGAAAAAAAATAGAAAATACCCTCAGTTTGTCAATTCACAAGAAGATCTAAACCAAAATAATCCAAGTCTTAGACTTACAGGATAAACCAAAATCAATTTACTCTTAATTGCACCCAACATATACCATTAAGGTAATAAAAATACACCCACTCGGGTAACAAACTTTGAGATTGCTCATAAAAAAAATTTTGACTCAACATCATACTACACGAGCTACATCTTGCGCTTGTCCTAACTCAAGATCGCCTTGGATTGCCTCTAATCAAAATTTCGCTTCCAAGCGTCAAGAACTGGATATTATTTGGGGTCATAAGCAAATCAAATCCCGCGACCACCGACATACCAGTCTTATGATATATCCTGAGTGTGACTCCTTCGCAAGCTCGCAAAACTGAGTCGATGCTAAACATCAACCACAATCAACCTAAGTTTGGATATGATCAGTACCCAAAACCTTAGCAAAAACTATAAAAGTAAGCTATCCTCAGCTCAACTTTTATAACAGTCAAAAAAAAATAACGAGGTCGTCACCTCTACAGAGCAACATCAAAAAAAAATTTTAAGCAATTAAGATAATGTAAATATAAATTATTCTTCTTCTGACAAACTTTCACTAGGGTTAGGTCCGTTGAATGGTTTTAAGTCTTTAATATGCCATCGTCCTATTTTAGTCCCATCTAAATTAACTAAACCATAAAACTAGATCTGAAATCTTTTCTCTAATCACGCAATGCACATACTTAGGTACCAACTTAGATGTGAATTTATCTGCTGCACTGGAAAGAATTTTATTTTTTCGCCAAACGTGATCACCTATATTAAAGGCAAAATCCCTTTTTCTAAGATTGTAAGACTTACTGTTCCGTTCATAAGCCTTATGTATCCTACTACGCACGTCGGTGAAAATATCTTTTAAACCCTTTAAATTTTCGGCGTACGCACCCCCTGTTACCCGGAATTATTTCGCTGTCAACATTGACATCCAAATCTAAGTTTTTATAATATGATCCAGATAGAGGTATATGTCTGCCGTAAACTAAGAAAGACGGTGTGAACCCTGTTACTTCGTGTCTTGCGGTATTTATCGCTTGTTGGATTTTGGAAATATTGCTATCCCAAGTGTCATGTGAATCCACGTAACTTCTTAAAGCGGTCCCGACAGTTCGGTTATTACGTTCCACAAAATTACATTGGGGAGAGTACACGGGATTAAAACGGATGTTAAAACCATAAGTTTCACTTAAGCTCTTAAAACTTTTAGAGGTAAACTGGGTACCGTTATCGCATATTGAAAGCGATGAAACTCCGTGGATTAGAAAAATATCGTTTTCTAAAATTTTCAAAAAGCATTCGGCTTTAGAGCTTTTCAAAGGAAATAACACGGTATACTTTGTAAACCAGCAAGAAACCACGAGAAGCCATTTATTTCCCTTTTTTGAACGTGGGAATGGGCCTACTAGATCAGCTGCTATGACTTGAAAAGGGTAATTAACCGTTTTCTCTTTTCCCATCAGTCCCATAGGTAGTGCATTTGGAGATTTCTGCGCTCCACATACTTCACAAGTCCTCACAAACTTTAAGATAACAAAACGCATTTTTGGCCAAATTAAATTAAATGTATGTTGTCTCAGCCTAATCGCCCAACGCGCTAGTTTGCCACTAGGGTTTTTAATAGAATTAAGCCATAATAAACTATAATGATCTGTTATGACCGTGAAAGGAACACCTTCTATGTAAGGTCGAAACTTTTCGATGTTAAAGAGTACTGCTAAACATTCTTTTTCAACAACCGAATAGTGACGTTCAGCCTTTGATAAAGTTCTACTGGCATACGCTATCACTCTTTCCTCACCATTGATTTTCTGTGTTAGGACGCCCCCTAAACCGGTATTAGAAGCATCACTAGAAATATAAAACTGTTGGGAGAAGTCTGGTTGGGATAAAATGGGAGCTGAAACCAATAGCTCTTTAATCTTTATAAAAGATCTTTCTGCTGCCTTTGTCCAATCTATCGATTGTCCTTTTTTTCGTCCTTTCAAAAGATCATTAATAGGTGACAACAAGGTAGAAAAATTCTCTATAAAACGTCTGTACCATGAACACATTCCTACGAAGCGCTTAACTTCCGTAGTATTAGTAGGTCTCGCATAATTAACCATGCTTGCTACTTTATCCGGATCGGTACGCAAGGAATTTGAGCCTACAATATAGCCTAAAAACTTTAGAGAAGTTTTGAAAAAATCACATTTGCTCAAATTTATCGTCAGTCCGGCCTCTTTCAATTTATCTTTTACTTCCTTAAGTAAGCGAATATGCGATTCGAAGTCTTCCGATGTTACTAAAATATCATCGAGATAGGTAAAAATATATGTGGCTCATATTTCGGACCAAATATAGCGTCCACTAAACGTTGCTGAGTTTGAGCAGCGTTCTTTAGACCAAACGGCATAGTGACGAACTGAAATAGACCTCGGCCTACTACTGCAAAAGCGGTCTTTTCCTTAGAGGATTTGTCTAAAGGAATTTGCCAGAAAGCCTTTCTAAGATCTATCGAGGATACATACTTAGCATTCCTGAGTGATGTCAAAATTCTGTCGATGTTCGGTAATGGATAGTTATCAAATTTGCTGACCTCGTTGAGCTTTCTTCCGTCAAAGCACAGACGATACTGTCCATCGGCCTTTTTCACCAATAAGATTGGAGAACACCAGGGACTGTTTGATTCTTCAATCACTCCGAGTTTCAACATTTCGTCTAACTCTTTATTTAATACTTTTGACATATAAGGAGACATGGCGAAGGGCCTTGTCTTTACAGGACTGGCATCAGCCGTATCTATAGACATGGTGATTTTATTCGTTCGGCCTAACCTATCTTTACTACTTATTTCATTGAAAGAGCTTATTACTTTTTCTGCCTTCAAGCGTTCCGTCCGCGAGAGATCATCTAGGGTACATAGACGCGAGAAAAGGTTTTCTAAAGAACTTTTTGAATAACAATCTTTAAAACTTGTATTAGAATTGACTTCTAGGGACTGTGGATACCACGAATTATTTTTAAAATTTACTAGAATTCCGAATTTTTGTGCAAAATCACATCCTAAAACCAAAGTATGTGATAGAGAAGGTACTACTAGAGCAGAGATTACTAAACAATGACCATTGCAGACTAGCGGCAACTCAACCGTACCTAAAACTTTTAGACGGCTGCCATCTGCAGTGGTAACACTTCTATTTTTGACATGGCATATTTTTATACTTAAACGACTTAAAATTTTAATACCATTCTGACCTATAACGGAGGCATTTGCACCAGAGTCAAATAAAGCCGAGAAATGGGCACCTAATAGATTTATCTTGATATGCGGTCTGTTATCTAAATATTTATGCACGAATAAAGGAGACATGTGACCATTTGGAGAAGCAGGAGTTTTAATTTGAGAAGGAGAATTTTTATTAGACTTTTAAAAAAATCAGAAACTTTTTGTAACTATTTAGTCCAATCTGATTTATTGGAGTATTTCTTTACTTAAGATCCTCGTTAGAATCTTTCTTTTATCCGCGACCGGACGTTCTGAGAAAGTACGACGGATTTTCAGTTCATAGTCTAACTCATATTCCAGTAGGTGATTGACTTTAAAATTGAAGGCTTCCATGATAAATGAATACAATTTAAAAGAATTGTTTAAAAAAAGTCGTGAAAATATTTCTCCTGTGCTCCCAATAGTCAAAATAAAAAATATGTAAAGGCACTTAAAATATGTAAACTTCTTTACCAAACATTTAAAAAATCTTCCACAATTTCAAAAAAAATTTCTAAGTATCGCCTTGTATTAACATTCCTTTACTAAATATCTTAAGAATTTCAAACAAAAAAATCTCCAAATACCGTTTCGTATCAGCAAAGTATTTTTAATATTCATGCAAAATATAGGTGAGAAAAAAACGTACCGTAAAATAAATCTAACACTGCAAAAAATTAAAGTAAACCAGCACATCTGCTAATCTGAACTATAAAGCTAGCTTTTAAGAAAAAAACAGGGATCTCTTATCTTAGAGTCAACAACAAAATTCAAATATCTATACCACCATTAGATAAATTGAAATAAAAAATTCTACAAATTTCCTGCTTTTGTCTTACTGCTATAGTGTAGTTTCGTTTAATAAATATTATGAAATAAAAATATCTGCAAAGTTAGAGCTTTTATTTTGTTCGAAAGCTAGTACACTGAACCCTTTAAAAATAAAATTCCAAAAGCCCCGCGTTGACAGCGCTATTTTGTAACCTGCTAAACTGTCCTCGGTTTGAGGCATCTTTTTTTGTACCCTGTGAGAAGTTGTTTGTCCCACGCTTGAGCGCAATTTTGTAGCCTATGAAAAAGTGTTTAATTGCGCCCCACGTACTCTGCGTCATTTTGTAACATTGGAACTTACCCGCTTTAATTTCTGATACTGAATTGAGTGAACCCTGATTTTAAAAGAACTAAAGAAATTAAACACACACTAGCTCAGTTTTCCTTGGTAGAGAGATATGGGTAAGAGATAATTTTCTTACGTCTTTTTGGAATTATTTTCTATTTTTAAAAAGCTTTTAGCTGTACAGATTTTTGGGCACCATCCATTTTAAAATAGAAAGGATCTAACTTCAGCTAAAAAAATGGAAAAAAAAATGCTGAACGAATGTATTGTTGGTAGATAAAAAAAATAGTTTGGTACAGCCGTTTTTGTCCTGAAAAGTAGGATAGGTATTCAGTGAGACACTAGCTTTAATCAACAAAAAAAGAGAATTTATTCATGTTTTTTAAAATAAAAAGTTCTAACCTTTGCAGTTTTATAAAAAAATTCTAGCCTAACTAGTAGTTATTACATTTAATTTCTGCGCTATGATAACCCCCGAAGACGAAAAATAGTGCTTTTCACTTCACTTTTTAGTCTTTTTTAAATTGCTGTTAAGGCACTACTCTGGGCTAAGTCTATTGATGGATGTTTTGTACTTACTCTTCTTATTCCTGCTTTGATGGACTACGCCCGATTTCACACTTTTTTTTAGCAAACACTTAGAAAGCCCACTACGGCTTTTAGTTAAGAAACTGGTACTTTTACTTAGCTCGCATGATGGTTGTTCTGAGCTTTTTTTTGTAGCTCAGTCGAAGGAAGCCTACTTGGCGACTCTCATGAAAATTAGCCTGTCGGCTAGATGGTACATAGCCCGGCTGCGGCTAGATGGAAAACAGCCTGATTCAAGCTCTGCGGAGCCTTAAATAATCGTGCGACTTTTGCCTGTAATATCACGACGCTCCAATCAAAACTGCGGATCAAACATTTCACCAATCGCGGCGTAGCGAGAGGTTCGGTCAGGAACCCGCACAACACAGTATATACTGAACGTCTTGGAATCTCTGTTTAATATACCGTTCGATACAAAAATGAAAATAAGTACAATTTGAAATGGAAAAATCAGTAACATTACATGGTCTTAAAATCTAGGAAAAAATGAATGTTACATTCTGATAAGTATGTATTCTGAGGATTCCAAATAACAGACGCAAATGAGAGTTTACTGTGTACA
Organism: Pachyrhynchus sulphureomaculatus; assembly: GCA_019049505.1. Taxonomy (NCBI): domain Eukaryota; kingdom Metazoa; phylum Arthropoda; class Insecta; order Coleoptera; family Curculionidae; genus Pachyrhynchus; species Pachyrhynchus sulphureomaculatus. The sequence continues at coordinate 38,609,047 of CM032450.1, forward strand.
AATGCAAAATATAGGACAACAAAAGTTTTTGGATTTTTAAACTCCTTGCAACTCTTTGAAAGAAATCCCAACATCCTGCTGGATTCATTAATAAGTTCATCAAAATGTCTGTTAAAAGACACTATACTCGTAGAATCTAGTGTTAAACCCAAGTCCTTTATTTGATCAATTTTAATAAAAATTATTTTACTAATGTTGTATCAATGGTCCATGACGTTAACGTTCAGCGTGAATGTTATACTAGAAACCGTTATATTTAAAAGTACACTGTTGCCAACATGTTACTCAGAAAGTTTGTCAAGATCTTTTTAAATTTGAAAATAATTCTCAGTGTTATCTATTATGGTATAAACTTTTAGATCATCTGCATACAACGGAAAATTAGAATACTGAAAACAGTTTTGAATATTGTTGATACATATTATAAAGAGAAGAAGCCCCAAGTAACTGCCTTAAGGGCACCTTAGGGTGCTAGAAATGATTTCGATCACTACCCATTGATCGAAACACCATGCCTTCTGTTACAAATATTGAAGAACGCCCACTACTGCAGACCGTCACAAACATCAACCTCAGAAAGCCTCCTGATCAGTATTTTGCGCAAATTCGTTGTTAGACGAACGGATTGAAACCCGGAATTTTAATGTATTATATTCCACCACCCGTGAAAACCTCTATTGTTATATATATATATATATATATATATATATATATATATATATATATATATATATATATATATATATACATATATATATATATACATATATATACATATATATACATATACATATACATGTATATATATATATATATATATATATATATATATATATATATATATATATAGAATAAAGAAAGAAAGCAAAAAATTGCCGTATCTACCAAAATTATTAAGAATACAATCTTAGTTGGGGAACTCGGCAAGAAGTGGGCCTGATAAGAGATCACACAATTTTCATTAAGCCAATATTTCGGTCCTGGATTGGGACCTTCTTCAGGGCAGAACTGAAAAGAAGAACATAGCGTATTCACTGATCGTGTCTGGGACACCTTTAAATTCCACCACATATGGCCACCGCCTTTTAGGAAAAATGACAAGGACGACAGGAGACAGCTGCCCGACAGAGATAAGGGGTTTAGTCAAGAAAACTCAATTAATCAGAGTGCGGGGTCGACACCTGGAAGGAACCGATAGAAAGGGAAGTGCAAATATTGGACCCTAAGTGAGAAGGAGATAGCCAATTGAGCGACCAAAGAACCCGGTATGTGGTAGAGGAAGGATAAATCATAACCTGATTATAGGTAAATGGTGAGCGAGGGAGCGAGAGAGAGAGTGACAATAATAGGAGCAACGAAGAAGAAGATTATCTAATGAAATAATTATTAATTTATTAATTTCTTGTTGGAACCTGATTGGAGGAAGAGATTATTTGCAAAAACCAATGAAGACTGGAGGCACCAGGAGGTGTTAGAGGGGTGACGCAAGGTACTGTCAATGGAAGAAAGACAGTAATCGCTAGGTGCACAAAATGGCCCAGATAAAATGGAAGGAATCTGTGGAGCCCAGGATCAAAGAGAACCGTAAATAAAGAGAGGAAGGAGGAGAGAAACACTTGAAGACAGGGAATTATTGTGTGGAGTTGATTTATCACAGGAGAGGAGGAAGCTATATATGCTACTAAGACCATCTAGGTCGGTTCTTTTATTAATATTAAGGCGATTCTCCTGGATGTAGCACATCTCAAGGAATTCTCTCTTGGAAAGATTGTTAGAGAAATGAAGAATTTTGGGTTCCCTGAAATTAAAAGAATGACCATTGTCAACAGAATGGGTCGCCAAAGCACATCTGTGTGGATGGCACCACATACCGGGTTCTTTGGTCGCTCAATTGGCTATCTCCTTCTCACTTAGGGTCCAATATTTGCACTTCCCTTTCTATCGGTTCCTTCCAGGTGTCGACCCAGCACTCTGGTTAATTGAGTTTTCTTGACTAAACCCCTTATCTCTGTCGGGCAGCTGTCTCCTGTCGTCCTTGTAATTTTTCCTAAATGGCGGTGGCCATATGTGGTGGTCACAAGTGAAATAATTAACAATGTTCTCAACATCCAAGGTTCCCAATTACATCCATGTTTTAAATTTGGTTTTTAGAATTTTGTCTACAGTGTTTTAGTGTGTTTTTTATATATTTTATGGATTAACCAACTTTTATATGTAACAACTTTTGTATGTATAACCTACGGCCATTCAGGCTAACGAAATCTTTGCACTTCTTATGTGAGTTTTTTAACTTATTATGACTAATATCTTATTCTTGTTCTACACTAATTTTATTTATTATAACAACCTAATGATAACATCATTAATTTAAAGTCGTCCCAGACACGATCACTGAATACGCTCTGTTCTTCTTTTCAGTTCTGCCCTGAAGAAGGTCCCAATCCAGGATCGAAATATTGGCTTAATGAAAATTGTGTGATCTCTTATCACGCCCACTTCTTGCCGAGTTCCCCAACTAAGATTGTATATATATATATATATATATATATATATATATATATATATATATATATATATATATATATATATATATATATATATATATATATACAGGCATATGCATAAGTTTTTTGCCGGTTTAATTAACAGGTGGCACCAGCGAACAGTACGCAGTGTATGAATTTGATAGATACGTCAGTTTGTTCGTCTGACATTAACCTAACCAACATACACAAGTTGAGTCCGCCAAACATTAGCGTCTGTATTGTATCGTTCAGTGATCATGTCGACTTTTGTGCCTGAAAAAGAACATTTGCGGCACGCATTGCTTTTCTTATTTAATCAAAAGAAAAATGCTGCGGAAAGTCATCGTTTGCTGGTAGAAAAATATGATGAACACGCTTAGAACATGTGAGACATGGTTTCGACAATTTAAACGTGGTGATTTCAATGTGAAAGACAGTGCGCGCTCTGGTTGACCACAAAAGTACGAAGACGAGGAATTACAGGCGTTACTGGATGATGACCTAACTCAAACACAACAGCAATTGGCAAAAGCATTAAATTTTAATTTAAATCACGCATTGATCGAAAGACGACCGGAATGGGCCAGAAGACATGGCAAAGTGATTTTGTTACACGACAATGCGCGTCTCACACAGCAAAATCAGTGAAAGACACCTTAAAATCGCTTGGATGGGGGACATCCCTCTGCATCCGCCGTACTCTCCCGACCTGGCGCCATCTGACTATTACCTCTTCGCATCAATGGGGCACGCGCTTGCAGAGCAGCACTTCAGTAATTTCGAGGAAATTAAAAAATGGTTCGACGAATGGGTTGCCGCAAAAGACAAGCAGTTTTTCTGGCATGGTATTCATAATTTACCTGAAAGATGGGCGAAGTATGTAGAAGCCAATGGCCAATATTTTGAATAAATAAAAATGAATTTCCCTTGAAAATTTTTTTTACCACAAAAACTGGCAAAAACTTATGCATACACCTATATATTTTAGATAAGGTGGCCTTTGAAAAGTCAGGAAAAATTTTCCTACATTCAGATACAACTTGTAACAGAAACTGCCGTTGTTCTTCATCTTTCGTCAAACAGAAATTGAAGTCTTGAATTAATTTTACACCTCTTTCAGCTGTGTCATTGACAACCCTAAAGGTGTTTACGATTTTGTTAGCTTTTAAATGGTGTGAATTGTCACACCATTCATCGGTATCAGTATTTAAAATGGTTGTATCAATTTCAAATCTTTTAAAAAAAGTTAAGAGTTTTATGAGAAACGCATTAATCAATTTCTTATCCAATATATCATCCACTTGTCCGAGATTGAGTCTTACTTTTACATCCCTATCATCGTAACTTTGTTCTTCAACGAAAATTAATTTGAGACATTTTGCAGCCGTGCTTGTTTTGACATTTTTTTCTAAAGTTTCATCAAAAAATGAAAGTGCGACTAGCTCCGAATTGAGATACCACAGATGATTTATCATTTTAGACAGTGCCTTGTCTGTAAGTTCTTTATCAATTTGTCTATATTTCACAAAAGATTTTAACAATCGTAGGTCTTGGTTGGGGGCCAAAGTTGGTTTGAGGGCGTTGAACTACGCCTTTACATAAATATTGATTATAAATAAACAAATATCTGTGACTTGAATGACTTGAAAGCTTCTACTTTTTTATTTTGAGCTGTGCTTTTAGATCTTTTAGCATTTGTTTATAGTTTTCTCCACTCTTCGTAGAGTTTTTTTTTTTATTTTCCACAATATTTCAGGTGTCTGGTTGGTGTCTTAGCTTCCTCCCAAAAAAATTAACCTTCTCTGGTGTTTAGTTTCACTCGCCGTATATTATAAAATAAACTGCCTAAAACTTGACAATTAGATGGTAATTTACTGCCACTGATTTGATGAGACATGTGGACTATTAAATACACGATTTCTTTCTACCTTGAACTCGAACCCGAACAAGCATGGCTCGTTGATGCTGTAGAAGACATTGTCCCGCAAACCTCACAGAAAAGTCACTAAACGAACGTTGTTGAAATGTTCACTGCTTGAAAGGCAAACATAAACTAAAACTCTTTGACTTCTCCCCGGGCATTCCAGACAAGGAACAAAAAAAAAGGGGTGTGTTTTATGACACTCCAGGTAGAATTCTTTGATAAAGGTGTCCTTAGCAATAGCTTCTTTGCAACAAAAACAAACCTTTTAAAGAATAGAACTAAATATCAGGTAGGTTCTCACTACCCTGCAATTCGTAAAATTATTTATAAAGTTAAAACAAATAACAATTTTATGCCTTATTACATATTGTATAATAATGTATTTGCATAATTATTTATAATACAAAGGAAACAAAAAATGGTCAAAAGTATTTAAGTTAGGTATCTTTATGACCATTTTTCACTTTCGTCTTCTAAACAGATCGAAGGTCGAATCTGAGGATTCGAATTATGTCCGGTCTGGGATAATGAATATCTTCAAATATAAAAGTTGTAACAAAAAAGTGGTAGAAGTAAAACTTTAAGACAACAACATTTCCTATGAAATAGAATAAGAGTCAGGTTTCTATGACGAATGGTTTTCATTTTATGAGAGAAAAACCACGTTTTTTGCAAAAAACGGAATTTTACAGCTTTAACCCCGATGAAGCACGAGTTAACGTTATCTAATTGAGCTAAAATTGTACAAATCTTATTTTTTAGACAAATGGCAAATGTTATGGGGGTTACCACCGGCATTGCGTTGAAAATATTCTCCCCCGATACCTTGCGACCACCCTAATATATATATATATATATATATATATATATATATATATATATATATATATATATATATATATATATATATATATATATATATATATATATATATATATATATATATATATATATATATATATATATATATATATATATACATATGGCTTTCGTGTTTCCTTAGAAAACGTTCCTTATGAGTGAGAGCAGATGGATTTCTTTCTAACACCTCCACTATCAACGCTAGTGTGCCCCATACAAGTCTCCATACTGTCTTTTACTTTCTTTCTTATCTACATCAACGATCTAATGGAAAGGACCATGACTCCAATCTACAAGTTTGCAGATGACAGTACGCTTATTTCTTCATTTACCTTGAACGTTCGAACATAGGCTACTCATGCCAATATCCGCAGACAGTAGGAAGTCGTTCAACCTAACAAGGCTCTGGAACAAATTCTATTTTTAGGTGATAGTATTCAAGTAAAATTGAACGCGACAAAAATTCAGGCGGCAGTGTTTTCTAAAAAAGTTAACGTTGCTGAACCCGACGTGGTTATATCGGGGCTCTCCATTCCTCTAGCATTGTCACTCAAGCTGCTGGGCGTTAAGTTGAGAGCAAATATGTCTTGGCACGAATATGTTGCAAGCATAATAAAGAGAGCTTCTCAAAAGCTGGGAATATTATTTCGAATTAGCAAGTTTTACACTCCACAACAACTGTTAATTCTGTAAAAAGTTCAAATTGGACCAACAATGGAATGCTGCTTCTATGTTTGGGGCTCTGCTCCCAAACATAACCAGCATTTGTTGGATTCTATTCAAAAGGGAGCTGTTCGCTTGATTGGAGACCCACAACTGACCAACAATCTTGATTCCTTGGAGCATCAAAGAACGGTGGGTGACTTGAGTCTTTTCTATAAGTATATTCATGGAAAGTGTTCGATGGATGTAGCCCGCTTGATTCCTTCCACTGTGGTACATGCTAGAAATATACGTCCAGCTATCACTTCACATTACGCATACGAAGTTTAGCTTGTCACTCCTCGTACAACCATTTTCAAGCAATCTTTTATATGGAGAACCGCATCCCTTTGAAATGATTTGCCCAGGACTGTGTTTCCCAGTATAGAACTTTGAAATGGAATCAAACAAAGATGAATTTTTTAAATTGACATGAAATTTACTTTATTCGAAAGATAATCTTCTGGCATTATAATTTAAATATGACTTCTGGCATATGACCGCCACGGCTGGCTCGGACGTAGTCTAATCTCGAGGTCCAATTTTCGATGACTTTTTCCAACATTTGTGGCCGTATATCGGCAATAACGCGGCGAATGTTGTCCTCCAAGTGGTCAATCGTTTCGGGCTTATCGGCGTAGACTAGCGACTTCACATATCCCCACAGAAAATAGTCTAGCGGCGTTAAATTGCATGATCTTGAAGACCAATTCACGTGTCCGAAACGTGGAACTATGCGGTTACCAAACGTTTCCTTCAATAAATCAATTGTGGCACGAGCTGTGTGACATGTTGCGCCGTATTGTTGAAACCACAGCTCCTGCACATCATGGTTGTTCAATTGATGAACGAAAAAGTCAGTAATCATGGCTCTATAGCGGTCACCATTGACTGTAACGTTCTGACCAGCATCGTTTTTAAAGAAGTACGGACCAATGATTCCACCAGCCCATAAAGCACACCAAACAGTCAGTTTTTCTGGATGTAACGGTGTCTCAACATACACTTGAGGATTATCATCACTCCAAATACGGCAGTTTTGTTTATTGACGTATCCATTCAAACAAAAGTGAGCTTTATCGCTAAACAAAAATTCGCTTATGAAAATCGGGATCAACGGCAATCTTGTTTTGGGCCCATTCACCGAATCTACGCCTTGCTAGGTGATCGTGTGGCTTCAATTGTTGCACGAGTTGGATTTTGTAAGCACGCAAACCAAGATCTTTCCGCAAAATCTTCCATAAAGTGGATGGACACATATCCAATTCCTGTGCACGATGGCGGATAGACTGATTCGGGTCTTCCTCTACGCTACGCTCTACAGCAGCAATGACTTCTTCTGTACGCACTGTACGACGTCTCTGTGGATGCGTATTATCATTTAGAGTAAACGTGGTGCGAAAACGTTCCATAGTTAATCGAATTAATTGCTCTGATGGACGATTATGTTGACCGTAAAATGGACGTAGTGCGCGATACGTATTTCGAACAGAACCATGATTTTCAAAATAAACTTGCACAATTTGGAAGCGTTGTTCAGGCGTCAGTCTATTCATGTTGAAATGCCAAACCAAACTAAACATAAATCACTTGACAGCTGACAAAATGGCCGCCAGTTAAAAAAGTGTTGCCAACTTAAAGTTTTATACCTCTATAAAAAAACACCCATTATATATATATATATATATATATATATATATATATATATATATATATATATATATATATATATTCTTCTTCTTCGAGTGCCACTCCTATCGGAGATTAGAAATCATCACAGCTACTCTCACTTTATTTGCTGCTCTTGGAAATAGTTCAATTAAGCTGCAGCCAAACCAGTCGCGCAAGTTACGCAACCACGATATTCTTCTTCGTCCAACATTTCTCTTCCCTTTAATTTTGCCTTGCATAATATTCCGCAACAGTGAATACCTTTCTCCCCTCAACACTTGTCCCAAATATTCCAGCTTCCTTTTTTTAATAGTGTTCATTAGTTCTGGGGCTTTGTTTAGTCTTTGGAGAATCTCGTTATTGGTTACCCTATCAATCCATGACACTTTCAGAATGCGCCGATAACACCACATCTCAAAAGCTTCAATACTTTTAGTATTGTTCTGCCTCAAAGTCTATGCTTCCACTCCATAAAGAAGCGTTGAGAAGACATAACAACGCAACATTCGTAACCGCAGTACCAGGCTTAGATCTCGATTGCAAAAGAGTTTTCTCGTTCTATTAAAGCTTGATCTTGATATCTCTATTCGGATTTTAATCTCCTTTGTCTGATCTGTGTTCTCGTTCAGCCATGTTCCCAAGTATTTGTAACATTTGACTTTCTCAACACTCTTATTAACCAGAAGACGATCCTGGTTATTTTGAGATTTTGCCATCTCCATAAATTTTGTTTTCTTTAGATTTATCTTTAGACCAAATTTATTGCAGCTGTTATTTAACCGCTCAACAAGATGTTGTAAGTCTTCTAAATTTTCTACTAGCAGAACTGTGTCATCGGCGTATCTTACATTATTCAGGGTTTCACCGTTTACCGTTATGCCTTCGTCTGCCCCCAGACAAAGCTTCCTGACATACACTCTCGCTATAGATATTAAACAAAAGGGGTGACAGTATGCAGTCCTGACGTACTCCCCGGCGGATCTCTATCTCTTCCGTAATCATGTTCTCCACTTTTACTCTCGCTGTCTGGTTCCAATATAGATTGCATATGATGCGGATATCTAGATCATCGATATTTCTATTTTTGAGGATTCTCTTTAATTGATCATGTCGAACTTCGGGGCCCATTCCTTTTCTGAATCCCATTTGGGTCTCACTAATATCCATTTCAAGCTTTTTGTAGATCCGATTGTGTATTATCTTTAGAAAAAGCTTTAAGGTATGACTCATAAGAGATATAGTCCGATGGTCACTACATTCTTTAGCGTTTGCTTTTTTCGGGATTGTCACAAAAGTGGACTGAAGCCAATCCTTGGGTATTATACCAGTTTTATATATTAAGTTGAACAGTTTTAGGAGAATTGAGATTGAATCGACATTCATCAGTTTTAACAGCTCAACCGGTATATCGTCAGGTCCAGCTGCTTTACCCTTCTTTGCATGTTTTAGGGCGTACTCTAATTCCTCTCTCATTATATCCGGGCCAGTATCGTCCAGGAGATCGTCTGATGTTGCACTTCGCTGTTCATCATTAAAAAGGTCTTCAATATATTCTTTCCATCTTTGTACTTTTTTATTCATATCTGTTATGAGAGTACCATTTTTGCCTTTAAGTTGTCTAGAGTGATTTGATCTTCGTACCCCTGTCATTTCCTTTATCTTCTAGTGTACGTTCAGCGAGTCGTATTTTTTGTCCAGTTCTTCAATTTCTTCACATCGTTCCGACAACCATTTCTGTTTTGCTTCTCTGATTTTGGATTTTATTGTCCTGTCTATATTCTTATACACAGCATTGTTGTTTTTGTTTTTCTTCCTTTCATTCTATAGAGACAATATTTCCTCTGTCATCCATTCTTTGTGTTGCCTTTTTGTCGGCTTCAGGTGTTGCTTTGCGGTCTCTGTTACTGACTGTTTAAAGTTCTTCCATTGTAGATGGACGTCATTTGAGTCTGGTATATATATATATATATATATATATATATATATATATATATATATATATATATATATATATATATATATATATATATATATATATATATATATATATATATATATATATATACATGTATATACATATATATATATATATATATATATATATATATATATATATATATATATATATATATATATATATATGCAATTCAAGATGTATCCCATGATGTTTTACTAACATTATTTTCTATCATAACAGCAAGAACAATAACCCAAAGTACGTAATATTGTAATACTATTTACCTAACATTACCGTTAACACCTTTAATGCATCTTTGCACCTACCTGAGAGCAGCTATCTGCAGGTCTCGTATTTTCCTGTCCGTCTGAAGCAGTTATTTTACTGGTTTATTGTACGAACCACTTACTTGATCACCACTGTAGGAAATATAGGTGATAACAGAAAAGTCCACAATGTTTTGGATAATGAAAAGAATATCTTGATTTTTAATGGAAAGAAAGCGGAAAAAATGTAACAGGTTAGGAAAAATAAAGAATTATGAAAATATTGCAGGGGGGACTGAAATCTTAACTTTGGCCTTAATTTACTTAAGCTACGTATTGCGTCATTAATGACTGATGATTTTTTTTATCTACATAGCACACGTACTGCAAGGAAAGTCCTAGACCGTTACAGGAGAGACGCATGTGGAGTAAAAGCGATTCACGTGGGTTTTGAATAGTACTAAATTATAGTTCGTGGGAAACACAGTCCTGAGCAAATCATCCCAAAAGGATAATGTTATCCAGATAAAAAAACTGCTTGAAAAGGGTTGTACGGGGAGTGACAATATGTACTTCATATGCTTTGGGAGGAGTTAAGCGGGCTACATCTATCAAACACTTCCCATGAAAACACTTGTAGAAAAGACTCAAGTTACCAACCGTTCCCCGATGTTCCAAGGAGTCAAGGTTGTTGCTTAATTCTGGGTTTCAAATCAAGCAACAACTCTCTTCTGACTAGAATACAACAAATGCAGTGTATGTTTGGAAGCAGAGTTCCAAACATGGGAGTAGAGCCCCAAACATGGGAGCAGTAGTCTATCGTTCGTTGGTCGAATTTGAGCTTTGTACCGAATTATTAGTTGTTAAGCGTAAAGCTTTCTAGTTCGAAATAGTATTCCGAGCTTTTAAGAAGCTCTCTTTACTATGCTTTAAACGTGTTCATGTCAAAACATATTTGCTGCCAAATTAACGCCTAGCAAACTGAGTGACGATACTAGAAGAATGGAGCGCCCCCACATAACTACGTCGGGTTCAACACCGTTAACTTTTTTAGAAAAAACTGCCGCCTGGGTTTTTGTAGTATCAAATTATACTTAGTTACTGTCACCCCAAGATAGAACTTCTTTCAGGTCTTTGTTAAGTTAAACGACTTCCTGCTCTCTGCAAATATATGCATGAGTAGCCGATGTGCGAGCGTTCAAAGTGCATGAAGATATAAACGTACTGTCATCTACAAAACTTTCGAATGGATTTCTTGGCCTTTCAGGCAGATCATTAACGTAAATGAGGAAGGAAGTAGGAGACAATATTGACCCTTGAGGCACACCTGTGTTGATAGTGAAGGTATTGGAAAGAAATCCGTCAACTGTGATTCGTACAGAAAGAAAGCTCTCTGAGGAAACAAGAAAGCCCTAGAGAGAACTTTTCAGACATACTATAAGAGTGTAGCTGAGCCAACAATCTATCGTACCAAACACGATCGGATGCTCTGGATATATCAATTGCAACCGTTCGAGATTTTCCAAAGTGTTCAATTGCGTTGTTTCAAAGATTAAAGTTAAAAGATCTCATGTTGATTTTTGCTTACGAAAGCCATACTGATTTTTGCTAATAATGTTCAATCCTTCAAGATATGCCAGAAGATGCTGACTGATAGCATTCTCCATGACTTTCGATATTATAAGAAGCAGTGCTACTGCTACTGGTCGGTAGTTGTTTGACAAGGTCTTCTTGCCCTTTTTTGTATCGGATGGAAATATTCGCTTTCCATACCACAGGTTAAAAGTGTACAGAAAATTGCGCTTTTTTAAGTACTGTGGAAGTTATTCCGTCAACGGCAGAAGCTTTTTTGGTGTCCAGCTTCATTAAAATACATCGGACATCCTTGAAGTATACTTTGAATAACATTTTGTATACAATTTTGCTATTAATTTGGGAATATATCTGATTCGGTGACATCTAATACAGATAACCTCCAATACGGTCCAAAATAGTACAATATTGTTGTATTGCCTTGAAATGATACCCGATACGTTTTCTACTTAAAACCTAAAAGCACTTTTTCACCTAAAAATTCAATATATCCATGATAGCTGGATTACCTTTGAGAAAAATAAAATCAACATCCTCCACCTGCATGTTCGATTTTCCACCTACTGTTTTTCCATAAAAGTAAACAAAATCTCGGAAATATTTTTCTTTAGGTTATGCTGTTATTCGTGTCTTTTTTTGGCTTAAATCTCTGAAGTGAAGCTCAATTTTACTCTATTTGGACTTATAGTAGAGAATATATTACATATTTGCTTATATTTATGCTTAGGTTGAGTAACTTTTTGGTAAATCCTGAATGATTCTTTTTTCTGTGGAATCAATTACATCCAAAGGTAATTCAAAAACTGTTACAACCATTCAGGATATGTTTTAAATATCTTATGTAGGATACTTCTACAAATAATAGAAACTCTAAAAGAAATGCACAGAAGAGTTAAAAAGTATGTAACAAATAGGAAAGACAACTCTCTTTTAACTTAAAAAACTTATAAGGAAACATACAGGATGACCAAAAAACCAAAAAAAACTATAATTTGTATTCCAAATTTTGTGCCATAATGTACTAAATGTTTATGAACTAACTATATTACAAAGAGAGACGAAAAAATATAAATGCTAAAAGTTTTGCAAAAAGTAATTGAATTTAAATAAATTCACAGAGTTTATGAACATCTTAAAAAGCTTTTTCTGATTTGGTGTCACTGGAACTTTTGGATTAAACAATATATTAATTCTTTATGGAACTACATTTTCCTAGTTAGTTCAGGTTAGAAAGAAAGGAAACCGGCTCTCCCAAGGAAGTGTCACACACCTATACTCATTAATATCTACACCAACGATCAGTCCATCCTTAACGATACAGAATACTTTCTACACGTCGCCAACCTGGCCACTGCAGCTCAAGAAATGCACTTCCAAAGGGTCAAAGAAACATTAGAAAATCTTTAACACCCTTGACGGCGTACTACCAAAATAAATCTCTGAAACCAAACTCAACCAAAACCCAGGCCTGTGTCTTTCACCTGAACACAAGGGCAGCAACGAGGACGATACAAATACAATGGGAGAGAATCACCCTTGAACATAATGACCGTCCAACATACCTGGGTGTCGTCCTGGACTGATCACTCTCGTTCAGGCACCACTGCCAGAAGACCTACCAAAAAGTGATAGCAAGGAACCAACTCTTGGTTGGCAGCCAATGGGGGGCAAACCCCAGGGTGCTTCGAATGACAGCTTAGGCGGTATGCTTCTCCATAGGTGAGTACGCTTGCTCGGTCTGGAACAGGTTCAAGCACGCCAAAAAAGTAGACGTGGCACTAAACGAGACCTGTAGGCTCATAACGGGATGCGTAAACTTCTATACAAAGAAGACGGTTTTGAAACTCCTTCGACCCGCCGAATAGCGGCTGAACACACCGAGAAATTTAGGCGAGCTTTTGATCACCACCACTCACTCTATGGAGTGCTTGAGCCCCCTAGACGCCTGAAATTCCGAAGACGTTTTCTGAACAGAATACCCATAGAACCGCTAACAAATTTGTGAAAAAAATTGGTTAACTCATTTAACATACGTAGTGCTGCTTTCTTTATATAGGTCTAGCACACGTGCTGCAGGAAAGTTCCTAAAGCGCTACAGGAGCGACACGAGTGCGGAAAAAGCGATTCACGTTATAAGTATGTATATATATATATATATATATATATATATATATATATATATTTATATATTATATATATATATATATATATATATATATATAT
>CM032450.1:38630268-39092768 GCA_019049505.1 Pachyrhynchus sulphureomaculatus
CGCACGCAATTTGTTGGGAGTTAATTTGGGAGCAAATATATCGTGGCACGAACATAGCAAAGAGAGCTTCTCATAAGCTGGGGATATTATTTCAAACTAGAAAGCTTTACAGTCTGCAACAATTGTTAATTCTGTACAAAACTCACATTCGACCACCGACAGAATACTGCTCCAATATTTGGGGCTCTGCTCCCAGATATACCATACATTTGTTAGACTCTATTCAGAAGAGAGCTGGTCTTTTATATGGGATAATTCCTTTTTCCGACAAAAAATCGGTAGAGAGAACCTTTGTCGACGACGCATTTAGTAAAAGTATCAGTCGTTTCCGAAGTTTCGTCGAAATCACGTAAAATCCAAAACGAGTCACTTGTTTGCGCGTCGGTTCGAGGCAGTCTTTCTTTGTTCCCACCCAAAGGGGCCTAAAATCACACATTCCGAGGCTGCTAAATATATTAAAAAGTCAGTGTCATTTGTGAAGAAGTGACTAGATTATTTTAACGACACAAAAAATATCGATGACTTTCCAAAACGTGGCTCGGTAGGCAAAGTCGAAAAACGAATCGTGTATTGGTTTTCATTGGACCTGAAATTGACGCTCCGTCAAGAAAATTGGGTTTGAATGTGTCCCATGAGATCATTCGACAACATCTTCGCGCTCATGATGTCAAAATCTGGAGCATGTTGGAGAAACCCTTGCTGAGATACTAGAGTGGCCCTCACAATCGCCGGACGCCAACCCTTTGGAACTCCGGACTATATTTCTCACCGAGTGCAATTTGCAGAGATTCAAGACCAACGTGAATTGTTTTTTTCCATACACGCGTCACTCCTGTAGAGCATTAGGGATTTCGTTGTAGCCTGCGTGCTATATCTATAAAAAAAATTGAGCTAACTTTTTGCCATAATTATTTAGTATTCATAAACATTAAAATTTACGCAGGATAATTACTTTAATTAAATAAAGTTTAACTAACCTAACCTAATTAATAAAGAAGAAATTTTCAGTAAATATAACAAAATTTAATAACCAACACTCCTGTTCGCCTTTCATGCTCAGTCATTTAAATTAAAATAAAATGATTTCTACGTTAAATTTTAAAATTCTCAATTACTTTACAAGTACCTTGTACAGGTCATAATTTGCAAAGCAAAAGTGTTGAGCATTTTTTTCTTTTTAAATTAGGGTTATCAAAAGTTTTAGTAAAGACATATTATACCAAGTATCTGAAGTATATACACTTTTCTCGTTTTTAGCAATTCGTAAAGAAGATAACAATTTAGCCTTTAAAAGTTAATTTCTCAATTTAATTTTGTAAAAAAATACTATAACAATATATATATATATATATATATATATATATATATATATATATATATATATATATATATATATATATATATATATATACATACATATATACAGGGTTACAGGGAAAGTAGTCCTAGATAATTAAGGACGTTATAGTTTAGGTCGTTTCTGACCGATTTGACTCTATGACATGATGTCCTAAACTTAACCGTTTTCCAGATATTGAAGATTTTCTAAAAAAAAAAATGTTTTTTTTTTGCTTTTATATTGATTTTTTTTTATTAGAGGTTCTCGAGTGCGATTTTTTGGTAACTTTTAGTTAGTCTGTATGTCAAGTATCAAAAATCATCAAAAAAATTTGAACTAGTTACTAACAGTTTCAAATGGCGGCTTGTTAATGTTTTTAAATTACGAATTTTTACCAAGTGTTTCCTACTTTAAATCAATAAAGAGAAAAAAAAATGTGTGAAAGTTATTCTGCAAATTATTTTAAAAACTTTTACGTCTTTTTAGCTATCAAAAAAGGTATAATACTAGGAGTTTAATATGAAAACTGTACACAGAATGACACCTAAAGCGGGCTCGGGTAGCAAAAGGTAAATTTTTAGTTCCAGGTGAAAAATACGAAAAATACACAAATAAAACAAAAAACATTGCAATTTAATATTTTTTATTAATTATAATTCATGTTCTATATGGTCGCCCCTATTTCTAACACAAATTCTCATTCTTTTTCTTAAATTACTTTTCACAACGCTGGTTATGAGGTGCTGCCTCATTTCGTCAGCCGCATCAATTATTTTTTGTCTTAGGACATCCACGTTTTCGATAGGAGTCATCTGGTCGTATACGAGACTTTTCATGTGACCCCACACATAAAAATCCATCGGTGTTAGGTCTGGGCTTCTCGCCGGCCAAGGTATGGGTCCGCCTCTTCCAATCCATTTGTTGGGATAATTGTCATTGAGCCATGCACGAACACTTCCTCTGTAGTGAGCTGAGCGTGTTGAAAGTACATGTTTTGTCTCAAACCAATAGGTAGGTCTTCCCTCAAATTAGGTAAATCGTTCCGCAAAAAATTGTCGTATTCCTCGCCATTCAAATTATCTGGCAGGAAGAATGGCCCAACCAAATAATTTGAAATTATACCCATCCACACATTTAAGCTGAATTTTGTTTGTGATCCTTTCGTTTTTTTTTTTGTTTGGGTTGCCTTCCTCTTTAGAAGCCCAATAGTGGGCATTGTGGTAGTTTGTAAGACCGTCTTTGTCGAATTTCGACTCGTCAGTCCATAGTATTTTCTTAAAAAAAGATGCATCTTTGACATCGGTATTGAGCATAAATCTGCAGAATTTTAATCGTCTCAACGGATCCCCTTCTTCAATGACTTGCACGGGCGTATAGTGGTAAGGGTGTTGCCCAACAGTATGCACTACAAACCATACCTTCCACTGCGAAATACCAAGCTGTTGTGCGACAACATTTGTAGATGTGGTTGGGTCCACCTCAAAGAGATGTCGTATTTCGTTTCCTTCGTCTTCGTCAAAGATACGTGGTCGTCCCATGTCAGTCCGCTGTCTTTGTACCGAACCAGTTTCTCGTAGTCTTCGATAAGTTCCATCAAATACGCTAACATCAGGTACACGACGAGTAGGATATCGCAATATGTATTCATGACGTGCACGCGACGACACTCCTTCGCAAAATCCGTAACACATTAGGATGTCAGCATATTCCTCGTTGGTATACGTTGCCATATTCACAAGCAGAGATTAAAATCCAGTTACGAGCCAATTCACACAGTCAGAAGATGAAACACAGATATTTTTGAAAAGCACGGTATAGCACATCTACCACGGACGAATCGCATGAGCAGACTAAAAATCATTCAATAATGTTTAGTGAACAGAAAATGTCACTCGCACAGAGAGTACCCCGACCGGAAAAAATGCTTACCCAACCCTTTTTATTGTTTGAAGGTGCAGGTAGTAAACCGGTA
Source organism: Pachyrhynchus sulphureomaculatus (assembly GCA_019049505.1). Lineage (NCBI taxonomy): Eukaryota > Metazoa > Arthropoda > Insecta > Coleoptera > Curculionidae > Pachyrhynchus > Pachyrhynchus sulphureomaculatus. Next base: position 38,633,580 of record CM032450.1, read on the forward strand.
ATTGGTAGTATCTAAATTCTATTATTATGTTACTCTACATTTGGGCCTATTGAAATCTCATTTTCTTAGAATTTTCAATAGATCCAGTAGATATTATACCGTTTTAGATAGCTAAAAAGATGTAAAAGCTTTTAAAATAATTTGCAGAATAACTTCCATACATTTTTTTTTCTCTTTATTGATTTAAAGTAGGAAACACTTGGTAAAAATTGGTAATTTAGAAACATTAACGAGCCGCCATTTGAAACTGTTAGTAACTAGTTCAAATTTTTTTGATGATTTTTGATACTTGACATACAGACTAACTAAACATAACCAAAAAATCGCACTCGAGAACCTCTAATAAAAAAAATCGATATAAAAGCAAGAAAAACATGTTTTTTTTTAGAAAATCTTCAATATCTCGAAAACGGTTAAGTTTAGGACATCATGTCACAGAGTCAAATTATATATACATATATATATATATATATATATATATATATATATATATATATATATATATATATATATAGTCTGTCAAATAAGAATGTGTCCACCATAATTTATTTTTGTGATTTAACAAAAAATCGGTAGAAGTTTGTTTGTTTGGTTTTGCTTTTATTTTTGATTAGGGCGCGTCGATAATTAGATCATTTGGCACCCAATTTAAATTTAAATATTATTATTTTCTAGTATGGTTTCCTTCAGATAGTTTATTAGATTTTTGATTCCGTCATGGTTAGGTCCTTCTTTCTTGGCAAGAAAGTCGTTTGATTCCAAAATGTGTTTTATAGACAGAGGGCTATTGCACTTAGGACATACTGTGGGGCTCTCCTTTTAGTAGGTGGGAACGTGAGAGATAAGTGTGGCCGATGGCAACTCTCCTCCACATAACATTTTCCTTTCGAGATAAGGAATGTACAAAGGGGGAAAACGAGAGATTTTACCTCCCATAGTTTGTTAGTACGCTCTTGCCAGTCTAATTGGAATAGATTAGCTATAGTGGTTTTAAAATGATTTGAAAGATCTTTAGAGGAGAAAATAAATTTTGTGGGGGTTCCAGTGGAAATGGCAGATTTTGCATTCAGGTCAGCTGACTCGTTTCCTTTTATTGTCTTGTGACTTGGGACCCACAGGAATACAAATGTTAAGCCTCTGTTATGTCCAATCTGAAGGAGGTCAATAATGTTCAGAACCAGAGGGTAAGAAATTTTGGAAGAGGAAATGGCCCTCAACGAGGACAGAGAGTCCGTGATAAGTATGTATTTCTTATACAAACATAAGATAAAGTTCTCAGCAATCATCTCAGAACCAGCACCTGAGAGAAACTTTGCCCCATCCACGTAGATAGGGAAAAAGTCTCTGTACTTTTCTTTTAGTATTGTGATAAAGGAATTCTTTATAAGGCTGTCAGGAACTACTTTTTTATCGTATTTGAGTAAAGAGAGGTCAATGGTTGGAGGTGTAGAGGTTCAAGGGGGAAACATTTGAAATTTAGAAGCTTCGTGGAATTGAAAAGAAAGATTATGAATATCGAGGAATTATTTGATTCTGGCTGCTATGGAGTCGGGAGGAAGAACAGAGTATGATCGATTTAAAAGTACTGAGCGCCTTAATGAAGGTTTAAATGAGGATTTGGCATAGAAGAGTAGAAGAGGCGCAATCTAGAAAGGGAAAGAGGGGAGTAGATGAAATACACTGAAAGCTAGGAATAAGGGAGGTACGGAAGGCACCGGTAGGAAGTCTAAGTGTCTGAATTTGAATAGTGTCAAGCTTATTCTTATAGGATTTTTTAGCGGAATCATATATGAAACTCCCGTAATTTAGTTTGGAAAGGATAAGAGAGCTATATATTTTCTTTAATGAAGGGAACCTTCCTCCGCATTTGGTATTAGATAAGAGTCTCATTAAGTTTATTGCGTGTCATCCTTGCGCAGGGGCCATGCTAATCTTCTCTGTATCGTTCCAATTTTAGTATATGTACCGCCGAAGCGAGTACCATTTAGTAAAAGTATCAGTTGTTTCCGAACTTTCGTGGAAATCACGTAAAATCCGAAACGAGTAACTTGTTTGCGCGTCGGTTCAAGGCAGTCTTTCTTTGTTCCTATCCAAAGAGGCCTAAAATCACACTTTTCGCGGCCGCTAAATATATTAAAAAGTCGGTATCGTTTATGAAAAAATGGCTAAACCATTTTAAAAACGACCCCCAAAATGTCGACGACTTTGCAATACGGGGCTTGGTAGGCAAAGTCACTCCGAAAGTCGAAAAACGAATCGTGTCTTGGTTTTCACGGTACCTGAAATTGACGCAGAGTCAAGGAGAGGCAAAATTAAGAAAATCAGATTTTAATGTGTCCGACGAGACCATTCGACACATATTCGTGCTCATGATATCAAATTCTAAAGCACGTTGGAGAAACTTTTGTTGAGATACTAGAGTGGCCCTCACAATCTCCAGACGCCAACCCTATTGAAAACGTCTGACCCTTTATAAACAGAAAGCTCAGAGAAAATAGTCTGAGGACTTTGACTCAGTTGTCTCGCGAGATTGGAAAAATTTGGAAATCATTGTCGTAGGATGCAAAAACTCTGGTCGACAGCATACCTCGGAGATCTAAGGCGATTATTGAGGTAGGACGCGATTGGACAACTTACCACGCCATTGTTAGCACACCAAAGAATACATTGGTGGCAAAAAATGTTCTCAAAACACATTTTTTTAAGAGTACGACCGGTCACATTCTTACTTAATAAACTATTACATATATATATACGAGGCTGGTTTGAAAAGTCCGTGCAAAAATAAAAACTACTTATGTGTTTGGGGTAAACCTTTTTTATTTTTCGACATAGTCTCCTTTTAGGCTTATACACTTCGTCCAACGATGTTCTAGTTTGTTGATCCCTTCCGAATAATAGGATTTGTCCAAGTCTGCAAAATATCCATTAGTGTCTGCAATCACCTCCTCGTTTGAATAAAATCTTTGCCCCGCCAGCCATTTCTTCAAATTGGGGAACAAATAGTAGTCCGAGGGAGACAAGTCTGGAGAATAGGGGGGATGTGAAACGAGTTGGAATCCTATTTCCATTAATTTTGCGACCACAACTGCTGAGGTGTGTGCTGGTGCGTTGTCGTGATGGAAAAGGACTTTCTTGTGGGCCAATCGCGGGCGTTTTTCTTGCAGCTCGGTTTTCAAACGGTCCAATAACGATGAATAATATTCACCTGTAATAGTTTTACCCTTTTCCAGATAGTCGATGAGGATTATCCCTTGCGAATACCAAAAGACAGTCGCCATAACCTTTCCGGCCGAAGGAACAGTCTTCGCCTTTTTTGGTGCAGATTCCCCCTTGGTAACCCATTGTTTAGATTGTTGTTTGGTCTCAGAAGTATAGTAATGTATCCATGTTTCATCCACAGTGACGAAACGACGCTTAAAGTCCTCCGGATTCTTCTGGAACAGCTGCAAACCATCCTTGCAACACTTCACACAATTCCGTTTTTGGTCAAGCGTGAGCAATCGCGGCACCCATCTTGCGGATAGCTTTCTCATGTCCAAATGTTTATGCAAAATATTATGTACCCGTCCAGTCGAGATGCCCACAACACTAGCAATCTCACACACCTTAACTCTTCTGTCATCCATCACCATATCATGGATTTGATCAATGATTTCTGGAGTCATAACCTCCACAGGCCGTCCAGAACGTTCAGCGTCACTTGTGCCCATATGGCCAGTCCAAAAATTTTGAAACCACTTATAAACTGTTCTAATCGAAGGTGCAGAGTCACCATAATGTTTATCAAGCTTCTCTTTAGTCTCCTGAGGCGTTTTGCCTTTCATAAAGTAATGTTTAATCACCACACGAAATTCTTTTTCGTCCATTTCTTGAAAATCACTCGACTTCTTTGATTCACACGAATGCCAAACACAAAGAAATAGACCAATATCGCTGAAACTTGCTGTGCGTTCATTCAAGAGATGCTACTAACTAAACATGACCTCGATACGCGCCGGTGGTGCCATCTCTAGGACTTTGCACGGACTTTTCAAACCAGCCTCGTATATATATATATATATATATATATATATATATATATATATATATATATATATATATATATATATATATATATATATATATATATATATATATATATATATATATATATATATATATATATATATGTATATATATATATATATATATATATATATATATATATATATATATATATATATATATATAATATTTCCTCAATTATTAAAAAAACTTTAAATATAAACTGCCTTATAAACTTCAGATTAAATAAATCTACTGCCGTTTTAATTTCTGTAATTTAATTTGTTACATCTCAGCAACAAGCCTACCAACTTTAGCTTGATTTTTAATATCTGTAAAATTTAATATAAATTTGCTTAATCAATATATAAATCTTATTATGGTTGTTTAATTTATCCCCAAGAATATATTGTATTAAAAAGATGATAAAATAGATCTAAATTTAATTTTTGCGGAAAGAATTCCAAAAAACAAATACATTTAATGCTTAGTTGAATAACAAATTTGTATATGTTAGTTATGATGATGATGATGATGATGATAATTTCTTTACGTTTAGCAAAATGGCTGATTGTGTTAGCCATGTTGCACTCTAAGGCCATTAGTCCAAATTAAGTCGGTCACTCAATAGTATGATATCCAACTTTTTGAACATTTCTACTTTTCATGTGAAGCTCGGCGTTGGCGATTACGTAAAGCAGTCCATTTTTCTTTGAACACTCTATATTTTTTTCTTATTCTATAATTTAGTGTTTGGACCCCCTCGACAAGTGCATTTGCAATAAGACTAACACAAGCAATTTTTTGCTAGAGCGTCAAAACTGCGAAGTGTTACAACTAGTTCATACACCTGACTACTCGCCATCTACTGGATATCCTTAGCATAACACGCTTCCAGAAATACAACAGAACTCCTGTATTAAGTTTTATCCTAATTTAATATACAAATGTGCAGTTCCCCCAGTGTGAGTGCATGGAAAAAATGAAATAATGAACTGGGGCGGAAGAATTTGTGAAGAAAATCTTGGAGAAATAATTTTATGAAATAAATCTGAAAAGAAAAAAAATAGATACACAATTCAAATGAATTTTTAACCTTTTTATATGCTTCTACCTTATCGGACTTTCCTTACACACGTGGTTGCAAAGATGATCAATTCCTTATTGTTTGAAATGCCAAGAACAGTTTATTGTTTTAAATTTTAGAATAAACCAGACAACGAAATAAAAAGGATATATTCATAGTCATCGCTAAAGTTAAACAGAAATAAAAGAATAAATAAACAGATCTATCAGTCACTCTGTCATAAAATAATAAATTGCGAAAAATAAATAAATAATAAAATAAGAAAATTCACAAACTTTTACATTCTCTGTGCCATTTAATTGCAATCTGCAAAATGCCACAGTGTAGAATCTACCATGTGTACAAGTATGAAATGTGGATTTTTTTTAAAAAACATGTTAAATTCGGAAGAATGATAAAAAATGCTTTATTCAAAGTATGCTCCATAGCTTGTTATACATACATACATACTTCCCAGCTGAGTGCTTCCAACGTGTCGCGAACTGATTTTGCCGTATATGATGGAGCATTGTCATAAAGAAAAATGACTTTGTGTTTCCTCTTTCGGTATTCTGGTCTTTTTTCAAGCAGCGAACAGTTCAAATCGGTCAATTGTTGTTGGTAATGTTTAGTATTAATCGTTTCCCCAGGTTAGGTTCTAACAGCTCATAATAGACCATGCCCCTCTGGTCCCACCAAACACGGGGCATCGTCTTTCTCCAAATAAATTCACTTTTCATCCCCTGTAACTATACGATGCAAAAACGACTTCCTTTTGTACCGAGCTAGCAAAATGTCACACGTGTTTTTGCGCTTTTCCATTTACCTGTCGTTCAACTCATATGGTACCCATCTCCCGGTCTTCTGAATCTTTCCCATCTCTCGTAGCCTGGAAACAGCTTGTTGACTAACGCCCAATTGCTCGGCGAGTTGTTTTTGTGTTTGCGAATCATATTCGTCCAACAATGCTTGCAATTCCACATCTTCGTATTTTTTTGATTCAACAGCAGTTTTCTTCAAATGAAAACAAAAAATTAATGCTGTCCGCGAATGCTCTTTGTTCGATATAAATTTCGACATATTGAATACAACAACACAACACTATGCACACACTTTTCCAATTTATCACTCGTGCGCGTCTGATACTTGTTTACGACACAACAAAATGGCGCAGTGTCAAATCTTTATACCACAAACTGCATTGGTGTACCATCTGTTGTCTGAAATCCGCATTTCATACTTGTACACCTGGTAAAAGTGTCAAACCTTAATCTAACCAACCTGATTAAAAAGAGGTTATTATCGACTGCAATTATAAAAAAAATTAAAATTATCAGAAAAATTAACGGAAGAATTCGAAAAAACAGCTTATAAATGTAAACTATCGGTTCCAATACAATATAAACACGCTAACACTACGAGGTTGCATGTTATTCATATTTATGTTGGAAGTCCTGCAAAAGAATAATTGCGTAACACATAAATGTTTATAAACTATATTTTAGTATAATTTATAAAAAATCACGAAGCGTTAAGAAAATTGTGCATATTGTCAAAAATAAACGCTCCAACTATTTGCATTTCCATTTAACAACTTCGAAATAGCGTCAATAATGCCGCAATATAATATAACCTCATACTCTTAACGCACTATTGTCGACAATTAATAGCACAAAGACCCAAAAATTAGTATCATTATAGGCAACACGTAAACGGATTACGTTCTTTTAGTACATTTAATCAATTTTAAAACAATTCCGAAGTAAATATTTATTATTATTATCATTTTTAGAACGATTGAAGAAACTGTAATCATTTTCCAAAACTACAATATTTATTGGCTTAGAAATAATAAACCAAGCGAACAAAGTAAATGGAAGAAGCAAACAATAAAAATTTAGCGATTACTCTCGCAATAAAATTTATAAAACAACCAGGTTTTATTATCGGTATTTTACTATATATACTGCTACTGAGCGTTTTTTTTTTTTATTTCTTTCTTTCAATAGTTTTTTTTTGATTGACAAAGTAAAATTATTCTTGACAAAGTAAAATTACTTTTGACAATACGAAATTGTATGGTTTTCGGGCTTTATTTCGTCATTTTGGTTTTTAGGTGATGATTATTTTATTCTTTGTGGTTTTTAGGCTGCGGATATGTTTGTGGTTTCGTAAAAGTAGTCCAAAGTAATAGTCTGGTGTTCCTTTGAGGTAGAGAAATGTATTGGCTTTCAGGTGGTTACTGCGGTTCCGTTACTGCGCTGTTTTGTTGTTATATGCCTTTTTTGAAAGCGGATATGTTTGTGGTTTCGTAAAAGTAGTCCAAAGTAATAGTCTGGTGTTCCTTGAGGTAGAGAAGTGTATTGGCTTTCAGGTGGTTCCTACGGTTCCGTTACTGTGCTGTTTTGTTATTATATGCCTTTTTTGATTAGTTATTTATTCATGTAAATCATGTTTTTATATTTTTAGTTTGCATTGCAACAAAAAAAACCGGCCAAGTGCAAGTCAAACTTGCGCAATTAGTGATTGCTTTTAAAATAAAATTTTTTGTTACGGAAGTATAAAATGATCAATGAGTTCATAAAACATACTCCAAATGAGTTTTCAAGAAAGTTTTTTTCACCTATTTACTGAAAACTGATGACCTTGCAATTTTTGTTTTTTATGCACGATAAATTATTAAAAGTAATACACCCATGATAATATTTCCAAACTATACCGCGTCGAGAATATTCCAGAACGTTTCCAAAATTTTTTGATCAGTACTTTTTGAAATAAGGGGTGTTTTTACAAGCTTTTGTTTGACACCCCACTCGATGACCTGGTAACAAAATTTTTTCACTTCCGATTTCGCCCCAGAAATCTAAACCCTTAAGTCAAAATTTAACTTTCAAAATTACACGGCTCTGATGAGACCATTAATTCCTATATTAGTGCCAAATTTCAACTTTCTATGTCAAAGAGTTTTTGAGAAAATCGGGCGTGATAGACGGACAGACAGACACCGAAGTGTGTGTTCCGTACGGAATACTAACAAGAACATGCAAAACACATTGCAAGATGTGACAGTAGGAACATGGCAACAAATATTACAGATATACGTATATCACAATTTAAAGTTGTTAGAACTCGATTCAAAGGTCAGGCAGGCTAGTTTATTGTTGAGTTGAGGAAGTCGTTTACGCTACAAAATACTTTTGGTTCTAGAAACTCCTAGTGAATTTCTAGCAACTAGCACTAGTTTTAGTGATGAAATTGCTAGATTTTTTTTTGTAGAGATTGACATTTTTTGTAGAATTGGATGAAAAAATATTTCAACGCAAACCAATGCCTCCATTCAACCATACGGCGTGTCTATCTGTTATCACTCATCCTTGCGATATGTCTCGCCCAGTTCCACCTTAATATACTTATTCGTTGTAATATATCTGTCATTTTTTTACCTTTTTCGTATCTCGATGTTAGAAATAGTATCTCGGAGTCTAATATTTAGCATTCTCTCTTTAGGTTACCTGGATATATATTACTTCTAAAGCCCATGTTTCAATGTTACATGTTAATACCGGCAGTATACCTGGCTTTTATTGTATTTGGGATGTCCAATTTAAATGTGGACTGTAATCTTCCGAACGCAGGCCAACCTAACAAGATTCTTCTGTCCAAGTCAGCCTTTAATATATATATATATATATATATATATATATATATATATATATATATATATATATAGTTCATCATCCACACGGCGAGTTTAACAGCGTACAGACTGAAATGTTAAGGCGAATGGAGGAATGGGGACCGGGGACACTCAAGATAAAATTACCAAAACAAGACGAGTGATCAAGTCTTTTTCTGTTCATATCCCTGAGAGGAAGGGCATGCAAAAGCTCCTGAACAGGCCGAATACCGACATTTGGTATACTGACGGTTCGGGAGCTAATGGCCGCTTTTGGGGCGGGAATCTTTTGCCATAAATTAAACCCCAGGGAAAGTATACCCATAGGGAATATGGCTACGGTTTTTCAAGCTGAGGTGTTAGCCATCCTCAGATGTGTAAAAATACAAATCTCGAAAGGGACAAATAATATGAAAATTTTAATCTGCTGCGACAGCAAAGCAGCTATACAAGCTCTCGCTAAATCCACCAAAGACAGCTTGCTGATCAGGGAATGTGTACAAGAACTAAACACATTAGGAGGTAACAACGAAGTTACCCTAATGTGGGTACCCGGCCTCTAAGGCATATCTGGAAATGAAACAGCGGACGAACTTGCCAAAAGAGGCACCTTGGAGGATCCACCTGAACAAGTTGTAGAGGTTCCATTCGCTTTAGGTAAAAACAAAATCAGGAAATGTTTGGATAAAGAACACCAATTCGCTTGGACTACAGGAACGGGGTGTCGTCAAACCAAACTCCTTATGAAACAAACTACAACAGACAGAACAAAGGAACTCTTGTCGATGTTAAAACAAAGATTACGTCTGAGTATAGGACTCCTTACGGGACATGTGGCACTACAGGCCCATCTATACAACCTCAGACTGGCTGAGCGGAAAACATGTCGGCTGTGCGACATGTATACATATTCTGTGCGAATGTCCTGCACTAATGGTCAAAAGATATAGATACTGGGGTCACCTATTCTGTGAACTTAAAGATCTACAAGGGGTCAGGGTGAGTAGCCTATGTCTTTTGGCATGTTTTTAAACTTTACCCTTTTTGAACACTACCCACAGAACAACCACACTCAGTATTGACGTATTCGTTTAACAACAATAAATAAAAATAAAATTGTAATTATCTTAACGTTTAAATAAAAAGCTTTTAATTATAAATATAATTTTTTAGATGAGCAGCAAGAGTACCTTTTTAGAGTAAAAATATCCAAATTTTAGGAAATCTAATTAAAAGTCATAAAAGATGTTCTTTAAGCGTTATATTAAAAAATTACTTCACCTTTATCAGGAGATCCCCGTGAGAATTCCAGATTATTAGATTATATTAGCATCATTAAATTTTATGCGGAAATAAATTTAAGTATGTTTAAAATAAAGAAACCTGCATCTACATGTAGGTATAGAATTATTTAATTATTTTACTTGTTTGATAATTTTCATCAGTATGTCCGACTGCACCTCCCAAACACTTCATATAAATTTATAAAACAAATGATTTCAATATTAGAATTTTACTGCAGCAACTGCTACAAGATGCTTTTTATTTCTTTCGGTAACTTTTCTCAGTTTGACACTTTAATCTTACAAAGTTACAACTTTATCGAAGTATATGTTACAGTTTTTTAAAACTTTGATTTTCCCGACTTTCTATATTATATATATATATATATATATATATATATATATATATATATATATATATATATATATATACAGTGGCGTGCAAAAGTTTCCGGCCAGTGACATTTCGTACTCTAATTTATTTAAAAAAAAAGACTAATGATTTTTAATCATTATGAGATATGAGTATGAGATATAGGAAACAAAATAATATGATAAAAGAATATTATTTATGTTTGTAAATATATTTATTATTATTATTCTTATATTTATATGTGCAAAAGTTTCCGGCCACTTTGTACTACGAGAAAAATTATTAGTCCATACGCTCTACTTAAATTATATTTTTATGTTAATATTTTGTAGCCATACCCTTTGCAGCGATAACAGCCGCACAACGATGTGGCATTGATTCAATTAATCGATTAATACAAGCAGGTGAAATTTTATCCCATTCTTCCTTCAGTGATTTGAATAATGCGGCTTTATTTGAATATGTATGCTTTCGAACTTGACGATCTAGCTTTTCCCCATAAGTGTTCTATTGGGTTCAAGTCCAGTGATTGAGATGGCCAGCTTAAAACTCTCACATTTGAAGCAGAAAACCACTGTTTTAACAACTTGGATGTACGTTTGGGGTCATTATCCTGCTGAAATATTCAATTCTGTGGCAATGTTTCTTCAGCATATGATAACAAATTGTTTTCTGAAATGTCCTTGTAAATATCAGCGTTCATATTTCCGTTGATGTCGATCAATGGACCGACTCCTTGTACAGAGAAAATTCCCCAAACCATCACACTTCCTCCACCGTGTTTTACAGTGGGAACTTGGTACCGAACATCATTTCTCGTACCAATCGGACGTCGTACATGTTGTCTACCATCGCTTCCAAAAAGATTAAATTTAGATTCGTGTGGGAAAGCTATTTTTTTCCAATCTTTGATTGTCCAATTTAGGTAATCTTTGGCAAATTTTAATCGGGCCTTCTTATTCCTTTTACTGATTAATGGTTTTTTAATAACTTTACGGTCAAAAACTCCCACATCATGTAGTCTTAGTGTCACAATGATACGACTGGCATTAGCTAGGTTTTCATCCTTTAGCTCGCGTGCAATTTCGGCCGCAGTTTTCTTGACATCCGCAGTTAATTTGCGTTTAATGATACGATCTACCTTTTTAGACGTTTTTCTTGGTGTTACACTACGCGGACGATTTTTTAAACCCTATCCACAACGGTATTTTACAATAATATCGTTCACGGTTGATTTACCTATCAATAATAATGAAGCAATCTCACGAGAAGACTTTTCTTCTTTTTAAAATTTTATTACTCTCTCACGAATTTGGATTTGCATATGCCGAGCCATGTTTATGCTCCCACGACCTTTTATGAACTAAATGTGAACATTCAACGCGCTATTATTCCTAAATACGACTTTAAACGTCCTACTGCGTCAATGTATATTATGTGGCCGAAAACTTTTGCACATATAAATATAAGAATAATAATAATAAATATATTCACTAACATAAATAATATTCTTTTATTATATCATTTTGTTTCCTATATCTCATACTCACATCTCATAATGATTAAAAATCATTAGTCTTTTTTTTAATAAATTAGAATACGAAATGTCACTGGCCGGAAACTTTTGCATGCCACTATATATAATGGTGAGCAGAAAAATCGACTCAAACTATTTGACTTCGGATTTTAGTTTCATTTGAAAGCCCATTCTATTCTCTTTCTAATGATACCTAATTCCATAGCATACCTCATACTTTTTACTGATTAAAATGATTGAAAGGGGAAACAAGAAGAACAAGGATTAAAAACAGGGGTCAGAGCAAGGAAAAATTAAACAAATTTTAAGTTTAACCACTAAATTTATAGATAAAAACGAAAATCAATATTTCGTATTACTTCAGCCGGTTTTTCATGGAGCGGGTGAGCTTTTCACCACTGCCTGTGGGATTCTTCCCCACTATCGCAACCTCCCGCATCCCTCAGCGATGCGAAGTCTGAATTTCTGGCTCAAACTATTCTTTTGAACTCATCCCACATGCGCTTGATTAGAATGAGGTCAGAGCTCCGCGCAGTCCAGTCTAATGTGAGTATTCCCATTTCTGCCAGGTTATTCACGCACCAATGCAGCAGCATGTGGCTTCGTATTATCGTGCATTAGCACAAAGCTATCGCCAACAAACCCAGCGTAAGGAACGATGTGTTTCTGCAGGATCTCCTCGATGTACCATTACGAGTCTCGTTAGTCACGAAAACCAAATCGGTTTTCACATCCTTTGAAATGCCTCCCATACCATGACAGAACTTCCTCCGTAAGCGATCGTATCAGTAATGTATCACTGCGCATAGCGCTCTTCCATCATTGCCATGTAGGCACATTCGGGATTCGTCGGAGAAAAAAACGATAACGCCATTGCTCGAAGGTTCATTTGACATGTTCTCGGGCAAATTTGAGTCGCTCTTGTCGATGGGTCCGTTAGCTGATCTCTTTGGAGTTAGGTTAGCTTCTTTAAGTCTTCTTCTGACTGTTCAATGACTGACACCACGAACTTGTCGGAGCTCCTGCTGGACCTTAACTCCGATCAAGTGACGATTTCTTAGAGTGGTGTTGAAAATGAAACGGTCGTCTCGCTCGGAGATACACCTTCTTCTTCCTGATCCTGGTCCCCGTGTAAAGGCACCAGTCTCTTGATAACGTCTGTAGACTCTGAAGAGAGCTAAGTGGCTCAAGTGCAGATGTTCAGCGACTAAACGTTGGCTATGCTCTTCTTGCAATAGGACAATGACTTGTACCGTTTCTTCTGGGGTGGTATCCATTTTCTGATGACTTAATTAGTAAGCATGTATAGCAGAGATGTTCAAGTTCCGATAAAGGAAAATGCAGTTGCATGTGTTTTTATAAGGATGAATCGCATGCAACCATTACGTTGCTGAGCGAGCAAAAACTTTTATTGAGTAAAATCATTTTAATCCGTAAAACTTTTTGGAAATCTAAATGTGTTTGGCATTACTGGAAAGATTAGAAAATCAGCATTCCAGTGATACCAAAAGTAATACCACTGTTTGAAAATTAACTTCAAGGATCGGTGTTAAATGAAGCAAAGTCGATTTTATGCTCACCAGTATATATATATATATATATATATATATATATATATATATATATATATATATATATATATATATATATATTTATATATATATATATATATATATATATATATATATATATATATATATATATATATATATATATATATATATATATATTTATATATATATATATATATATATATATATATATATACATATATATATATATATATATATATATATATATATATATATATATATATATATATATTTATATATTTGTAGATTGAAGAAGAATAGGCGTAATTGACGCTCCAAAACTCCTATAGAATCTTGTCTTTTTCTGCATCCCCGCCATTGATAGCAACAACGTCTTCATGTTTAAACTACCGCCTTACATCGGCTTATTAAAAAAAAAAAAAACCAGAAAGATATTTACCTTTTTAATAAAATCTCGGTTATTGATGCAGCATAAACATACCATCTCCTAAGTTATAATATGTTTAACTACAATTTTTTTCTAAAGAACTACATTAAAATTGTTTTAAAAATCGTTCATCTAATGGTAACATTTTTAATTTTCGAACTACTACCTTTTACAAAAAATTCCGTGTTTGATGATATTATAAAAATAAGGGTCCAATATTGCCGGATTTTATTGGAGAATAACGTCACAATACCGCAGCCCTCCGAAAAAATATTTACTATTTAAAACATTACTACACAATGACACAAACTTAAAAAGAATTAGGTTAGGTGTTCATGAACAAATTTTTCTTTAATAAATTAATTAAATCAAGCTGATTTTCATTTAATGGTAGTGATCATTTAAGAAAGTACTGTCACCTCTGTTTTTAACTTATTAGAAATGATAAAAAAAACGCCGGCTAAACATGCGTTAGAAACTACTCCATCTTGAATCAAATCGATATTCCGAAATAAAATTTCGGAATATGGTTTGTTACTTGATTGGTCACTACAACAGAATGTCGAGAATTTGCTCAGAAACTATAGTCGTAGGAGGAAAGGCATGGAATATAGCATTCATGGGATCTTTATTTGTTGGTCATTTTGCATTTGCAAATTCTCGACATTCTGTTGTAATGACCAATTAAGTAACAAACCATATTCCGAAATTTTATTTCGGAATATCGATTTGATTTATTCTTCCTAACAATGTTAGGTTTATATAGTTGAGCAGTTTTCGATGTTCGAAACCCTCAACAGATGACGCAAGAGTCCGTATCTTGCCCAAGGAGTAGTACCTCGTTTATATAAAGTATCATGATTGCTATAAGCCAGCGAGAGTCATTCCAACTTGACTCTCCACGGTACTCTGGTCTTAACGATCGATACCGTTGCCTAAAGCCTACCTGATGAGGAGTATAGCCTCAGAAACTATAGTCGTAGGAGGAACGGCATGGAATATAGCATTCATGGGATCTTTATTTGTTGGTCATTTTGCATTTGCAAATTCTCCTACATACTCCATCTTGGAAAACGTTTTAACAAACATTTTTTTTACATGTTTTAAATGTTAACATTATTTTTTATCCGGGTTAAATGGACTAGTGATGAAAACTATGGCGCCTCCTTTTCTGCAGGATAACCTCACAAAAAATAATCCAATGTGCAAAAATAAAAATTGATCTTGTAAAATAATATACTAGTTAAACATTATCTCGGGGTTTTCTTTTTTTCGAAAATACAAAATTTACGGTATTTCGAACTTTAGTACGCAATTTTCGACTAAAAAATTTACGTTTTATTATTTATAACAATATGTTGAACTTGCACAATTAGTGTTCCGTACGTTGATTGTTTTTAAAATAAAAAATTTTGTTAGGGTGGTATAAAATGATTAGTGACTTCACAAAACACACCCCAAATGAGTTTTCAACAAAGTTTGTTTCCAATCTTCACTGAAAACTGGTGACCTTGAAATTTTGTTTTTTTTTTTTCTATACCAGATAAATTATTAAAGGTAATGATAATTTTCGTTCAATCTATACCCCGTGGAGAATATTCCAGGATTTTTTCAAAATTTTTTGATCAGTACTTTTCGAGATAAGGTAGGGGACAGCGATTTTTCACGATTTTTTAAAAGGAATACGAAGAAAAGTGTGCGCAAGTATTACATTATATATATATTTTTTTATTCGTGTTTTCACAAGCTTTCATTTGACATCACACTCGATGACCTAGTAAAAAAAAATTTTTTTCACTTCCGATTTCACCCCTCAAAACGAATCCCTTAAGTCAAAATTTATGTTTCGATGATATAAAATGATCAGTGACTTCACAAAACACACCCCAAGTAAGTTTTCAACAAAGTTTATTTCCAATCTTTACTGAAAATTGATGACCTTGAAATTTCTGTTTCTTTTTATATACCAGATAAATTATTACAGGTAATGCACTCGTGATAATTTTCGTTCAATCTACACCCCGTGGAGAATATTCCAGAACTTTTTTAAAATTTTTTGATAAGTACTTTCCGAGATAAGGCGGGTGGACAGCGATTTTTTGCGATTTTTTGAAAATAATACGAAGAAAAGTGCGCGCAAGTATTACATTATATATATATTTTTTACTCGTGTTTTCACAAGCTTTCATTTGACACCACACTTGATTACCTAGTAAGAAATTTTTTTTTTTTTCACTTCCGATTTCACCCCCCAAAACTAACCCCTTAAGTCAAAATTTAACTTTCAAAACTACATGGCTCTGATGAGGCCATCAATTTCTATATTACTACCAAATTTCAGCTTTCTATGACAAATAGTTTCGAAGAAAATCGGGTGTGACAGACGGACAGATGGACAGACAGACGGACAGACAGACACCGAAGTGATCTTATAAGTGTTCCGTACGGAACATTAAAAATTGCCTATTAGAAAAATTAAAAAAACCTCTCGACATTTTGTCGGAAAAGTTTAGGATTTAGGAGTAAGATTTTAAAAAAAAGTTAAAAAATATTAAAAATTGATTGAGTAATATTGCAGACATTGCGTTGAGACAGATAGCGGTCCCAATCCGACGCCAGGTCACATTTAATGCTCGGTAATAGAATGGAATTTTCTTAAAAAAATTTTTGAATAATTCTTAGAAGTATAGAGAATCAAAATCCGTAAAAAAAACAAAAACAATTTTTGAAAATCTGAGGTGTATGTGACCCCTTACTATATCTAAATACGGATATACCTCATATAGTAGCTGTATAGGGTATTCTTTTCTAAGAATTTAATCGAAAGAAGGATAGGATGACCACAATAATATCATAAAGGTTATTATCGGTGTTGTATTATCAGTAAAGGTTGCATATATAATTTTTTGCAGACCATTTCGTATTTACTATAAAAATTACAGAAGCAATTTGATATGGACACGATACGTACGTGAAATGAAATCCTATCCCAAATTCCTTCTTTTATTGACTTGTTAACTTCAAAGTTTTGACAAACGGTGTTGTTTATGTAGTCGATTTACGGACGTTAAAACTTTTAAAAAAATAGAAAAAAGAGGGTAAAATCGAGTATTATGACTCAGTGTTGACAGCTATACAGTATGTTTAGGGTCACTTGCTTCCTCGTATATGTTTATTTAATTATTAACTCCAAAGAAAATGGTCTGCCACGATATTGTAAGACAGAGTATAGTGATTTCTTATTGAGAGCCTGAAAAACATTCTTTTGGTTGAATGATTTTCAAATGTTACTTAATTAGTTTCAAAAACAAAGTGTAGTTTGTTTCATGGTACTTTTTCCAGGGTTGAGGTAATATGTATTTATTAATGGTATACTAAAGATGACAGTTTTAAACTTAGTAAAAGCAAAGTAAAACTCCTTATTAACTCTTTAATTCATTAAAAATTTTGTTTGTTATTATTACTGATTAACTATTTTCTTTGTTTAAAATATTACTTTGTAGTCTATTTTGAGTTTTAAAATTTTTTTTCATAAAATATTAATCTAAGATGCGTAATATTTGGCAGTTATTTTTGAAAAACTACAAAGGGATCCGATTGAAAAAAAAATATTGGATGTCTTTCGTTGGAGGAGATAATACATTAAACTAATTTCGTAACACCCTATATATATATATATATATATATATATGTATATATATATACATATATATATATATATATATATATATATATATATATATATATATATAATATATATAACATTAAAATTCCGGGTTTCAATCCGTTCGTCTAACAATGAATTTGCACACGTTTCGCCAAAATCTCATTTGGATCTTGCTGCTCCTGCCGCTCGAAGCTAACTGTTAGCTTCGAGCGGCAGCAGCAGGAACATCACAGTATCGAGTAGCAGCATGCCAAATGAGATTTTGGCGAAACGTCGTGCAAATTCATTGTTAGATGAACTGATGGAAACCCGGAATTTTAATGTATTACATTCCACCATCCGTGAAAAAGCTCTATTGTAACATATATATATATATATATATATATATATATATATATATATATATATATATATATATATATATATATATATATATATATATATATATATACTACTACTACCTAACTAAAACTTTTTCAAACGAAGATTTTGTAATTATTTTGTCTTTCAACATTTTTGTTCTTTATTATTTTTATATTTAAGTTAAAATTTTATCAGATATGTTAGAGCTTTTAACGTTTTCGATTTCCCCTGGGTGCAATATATGTAATACGTAGGTACCTCCAACATTGCCTACGTTTTTCTGTAAAATGAGACGAAACGAATATATTTTTTATTTTTTGTGGAAATTTATTCCCTATTTTATGTTTCTAATATTAAAAATTGGGTAAAGAAAATACAATTTCTACTGAAATAAATGTGCTAATATAATACGGAAAATAATCATTTAGAAATGGCGCTTGTGATTAGATGTTAAAAAAGTGTTAATAATTGCCATTTTAACCAATGATTTTCCAACTGAACAGCTAGTGCAGGAGCTCCTCTAACACCGTCTCTCCAAAAAGTTTCTGGACTGATTTTTCTCTAGCCTTTAACTGCTGGTGTCTTCTAAGTTACGTTAGACCAAAAATATTAAAGAAAACATGAGCTGTCAGAGAAAAATTAAAATCAGAACACTACAATAAGCCTAAAACTGCAAAAAAATTAGAGAAAAAAATCAAAAAAAAAATTTGTATTGCAAGTAACACTGATAGCACTTAATTGGTGTTCAGATTATGCAAACTGTGACACAATAGCATTACAGCGTATATGGTGCTAATTTTAAATGAAATTTTATTTATCGCACATTCATATTATTGAAGGAAGTGATAGAAACCTGCTAGACACAATTTTAATTTAGAAACTTATTTTGACCCATCAAATACTAATAACCGGTGTGCCTAACCATGACATGGATTAAAAAGAAATCTCCTAAGTTTATAGGAGATGAATACTGCCTAACCTTGCAATTCCTTCGCGTTAATACTACGCATGCTTGAGATAACGAGAAGGACGAAAGAATGTGAGAAATAAGCGTTGCAAAATCTTTCTATTAACATTTTTTAAGGTTCAAAGGAGGTATAAGACGGCGATACTTTCAAAAATATATAATGAACTTAAATTTTTTTATTTAGATATTATCCTATGGAGGTTTACATTTATTGGCCTCATACTAGTAAACCTAGCAGTCAAATGAATATTTAAAAGCAAACAATAAAAAATTTAGGGATTTTTTCCGCTATAAAATTTATAAAACAACCTGGTTTTATTATTGGCATTTTACTACATAAACCGCTACTACGCGTCTTTTTATTTCTTTCAATAAGTTTTCTCGAGTTGACACTTTAATCTCACCGAGTTGAAATTTTATCAAAGGATATGTTACAGCTTTTAAATGCTTTCAATTTTCCATGCGTTTAATATTTTCACGGTATATCCGGCTTGTTTTTAAAATCTTATTTTATAGTATGAAAATTTTCTATTTATGGGAATTCTTAGTAGATTGCTTAAGGGGCCATACCAGTGTGACAATTTCAAAAAATAGATTTTTTTACATATTCCCATACTTCTATATGAACAGAATAAGAGGGCAAAGTATCAAAGTCAGCCTATGTTTACTTTTGAAAATACAGCTATCGCCAGGCACAGCTGCTCAGGAGTCATAAACTCGTTTTTGAAAGCGTAACGCGAGCGGGAGCAGGTATTAAAATTCCAATGCAGTGACGTCATCACGTAAGTGAAAGTTAAACATCTAATACATCAGTGAACTCAAAATAATCACAAAGGTAGGTACGTGACAAGAGATCATTATTCATGTGTTACACGTTAGCCATTCTTTAAACGCGGTTTTCTCAAAAATTGCGTTTTTTAAATTTGCTACCGCCGTAACTCGAAAATAATTTATTGTACCGACTTAATTTTTTTTTGCATGTTTTGTCGTACCGTGAACTATAGATTTTTTGATTATATCAAAAATGTCAATTTGGAATGCATAAAACAGACACTTTTTTATATTTTTTTTTCTAAACGCCGCCATTCTTATTATTTTCAATATCTTTTAAAATGCATGATTGATGGTACGGAAAATAATACCTATTTTAATGATCATTTTGTTTTTTTATATTCCAGGTAATGTGGCAATCACTGCAGAGGTAGAGCTATTTTTCACTTGTCCCTTACTGGGGCATAAGTCCCATAAATTTCGATATTTTGGTCGGAAAAAATTTGCGTGTATCTGTAAACAGGTAATAAATATGTACCCAACATTTTAAAACGTTTAATGCAGTAGTTTCCTTTAAAAAAAATTCTAGAAAAATATCCTTATTTTTAAGTAGTTACTCTGATATAGCCCCTTAACGTTTGAAAGAGAAATTTTTTTAGCTAAGATATAGTATTTAAAAAACCGGTCAAGTGCAAGTTGAACTTGCACAATTAGTGTTCCGTACGTTGATTGTTTTTAAAATAAAAATTTTTGTTAGGGTGGTATAAAATGATCAGTGACTTCACAAAACATACCCCAAATGAGTTTTCAACAAAGTCTGTTTCCAATCTTTACTGAAAACTGGTGAAATGAAATTTTGAATTTTCGTTCAATCTATACCCCGTGGAGAATATTCCAGACTTTTTTCAAAATTTTTTGATCAGTACTTTTCGAGATAAGGTAGGGGACAGCGATTTTTTAAAAGTAATACGAAGAAAAGTGTGCGCAAGTATTCATTATATATATATTTTTTTACTCGTGTTTTCACAAGCTTTCATTTGACACTACACTCGATGATCTAGTAAAAAAAATTTTTTTTCACTTCCGATTTCACCCCTCAAAACGAACCCCTTAAGTCAAAATTTATGTTACGGTGGTATAAAATGATCAGTGACTTCACAAAACACACCCCAAATGAGTTTTCAACAAAGTTCGTTTCCAATCTTTACTGAAATCTGATGACCTTGAAATTTTTGTTTTTTTTATATATCATATAAATTATTAAAGGTAATGCACTCGTGATAATTTTCGTTCAATCTACACCCCGTGGAGAATATTCCAGAATTTTTTCGAAATTTTTTGTTAAGTACTTTTCGAGATAAGGCTCGGGACAGCGATTTTTCGCGAATTTTTAAAAATAATACAAAGAAAGGTGCGCGCAAGTATAATATTATATATATATATATATATATATATATATATATATATATATATATATATATGTATATATATATTTTACTCATGTTTTCACAAGCTTTCATTTGACACCACACTCGATGACCTAGTAAAAATTTTTTTTTTCACTTCCGACTTCACCCCCCAAAACTAACCCCTTAAGTCAAAATTTAATTCTCAAGACTACATGGCTCTGATGAGGCCATCAATTCCTATATTATTACCAAATTTCACCTTTCTATGTCAAATAGTTTCGGAGAAAATCGGGTGTGACAGACAGACAGACAGACAGACACCGAAGTGATCTTATAAGTGTTCCGTACGGAACACTAAAAAATACTGAGGGTTGGTATTTTTTTAATTGTATTTTAGTAGGTTACCTCGAAATTACTTATTTCTATAATAAATATTGAATTTGACTTTCTCAAACTAAAAGAAAATTTAATCGAAGCTGTATATTGCGATATTTCAAATATATATACTTTATCGTGAGATATTAATAAAATAAGTTATGTAGATTCCTCCGAGAACCCTGGAACGGACGTCTGTTACGAAATGTAAGAGCTTGCCCCTCTAATGCATTTTTGCATAAAATTATGATCCATTATCTTAACCAGAAATCATAAATTATTTCGATAATGCTATGGAAATGATACATAATATAAAGACGCTTTCACCCCCTTCCCTTGAAGCGGTATTACTCAAGAACTATAGGTTCCTTTCCTACTTCAAATATTATATCTCTACATATCACTTTCAGGGATTTTACAGGTAAAAAATGTTTTGGCTTTCCTTGCTAAAGGAATGCGTTATATTTGGTTTCCTTCACGTTTTAGGGTTCTTAGGTCAAGAAAAACATGGTTATTTATTTCCGTCGATCTGTTGGCACGAGAACTCTGGAACGAAATGAGATATCAATTTCAAACTTGGTGCATAGATATTACGTTATAAGGGGATGAGCCTATAGTTTTTGAACGCTATCGCTTTAAGCCAAGGGGGTGAAAGCTGTGAGGGTCGGCAAATTTTATATGTTTTAATAGTAATATGGTAACTTCTCCTGTTTTTTCTTAAATAAATAAATTTTATGCCTAGATATTTACTGGAAAATATATCAGGCTTGAAAGGGGCAGAGGAGGAAATTATAGGGGTCGATTCATATATATCGTATTATATGTTTTTTTTTAGGGTTTTTGGAGTAGAGAAATCCGAAAATTAGGTTGTTTTTTATTTTAACCCAGGAAGGGGCGACTGTTGTTTAATATTGTATAATTTAAACAATATTTTGAAATATTTTTCTGGACAAATTTTAAGCAGAATATTGTAAAATATGTAAAGGGTTAAAGGGATGGAGGAAGGGGTTAAAATGGTTGCATCTTATAAATGTCGTTATAAGTCTTTGCCAAGGTTTTTGGAGTCAAGAAATTTGAAAATTAAGTTATTTTTACATTACTTTCAATTTTAATGGAGGAAGGGCGTGGTATAGTTTTAATAATATTACGGAAATATATACATATATATATATATATATATATATATATATATATATATATATATACTCATATTGGATCAGGAAAAAAACCGGGGTCCACGACATAATTGAGAGGGTATCTTCCCTCAAGTGGAACTGGGCTAGCCATGTGGCCAGAAATACTGATAACTGGAGCGGAAAAGTGACCAGATGGAGACCATGGGGGGGGAAAAAAGAAGTACTGGCAGACCCCAATAACGTTGGTATGACGATATTAAAAGATCAGCGGGGCTCAATTGGTATCAAATTGCTCAAAAGAGGGACATATGGAAGCACATGAGAGAGGCCTATATCCAAAGGATAGAGAATGGCTAGAAAAAGAAGAGGAAGAAGAAGATATGCATAAATTGGAAAGGAATTCAATTACCAACAAAAATTATCAAACCTTAGTTGTTGGAAAAAGAATGACACTTATCATAATCGTCTTTGGATCAGTATTAATTAATAATTGAATTACCCAAAATAATTTAATTACTTTTTCCAACCTACTGTAAGTAAATTAACAATAGTTCTGTTCAGAATAATGATTCCGATACTCATTATTCTCTCAAAACTTAACTCGACCCGAAGACTTTATTTAAAAATATATCCGACTTTAAAACTCGGTATTTCTTTTTCGTATATATTTTCTCTATTAAATTTAATTGAATGGTATTAAAAGCCTAATTTATAATGGTTGTTTTCTATTAAAAATATAATCGGTTAGCGATTCATTCAAATACCAATAGGCAATACCTCAAAACTGTTTTATTTTCATAAATAAGAAATAAGCTTTTATAGCTTATTTAACTATTAAAATATTTAATATCTCCCCTCAACTTTACAGAAATATCTTTGTTCGTATATTTTGCTTGTTAAGAGTAGTACCGGTATATATATATATATATATATATATATATATATATATATATATATATATATATATATATATATATACATATATATATATATATATATATATATATATATATATATATATATATATATATATATATACATATATATATATATATATATATATATATATATATATATATATATATATATATATATATATATATGTATATATATATATATATATATATATAAATATATGTGTGTGTACATATAAATAGCTCAAATCTTAAGGCCTATATCGACCGTCCATTTTTGAACATAAGCCTCTCTCCTTGGACCCCATCTATCTCCACCTTGTGCTTCACTCTTCCAGTTCAGCCCCATAGTCAGTTTCAAGTCATTTGTCCATCGTGTTGGTAGGCGCCCCCTTTCCCTTTTCCCAATAATAGGTCTCCATCTAGAATCACTACGTTTTGCTATCTGTCATGGATAATTTTACTTTAGGGTGGTAATTGTTTCAACTGCGTCTTTCATTCCTGTTGTTCGTCTACTCCACCCATTGGCCTTTCTATCCCTCAGAGATGTACCAAAAGGGTACATTGGTCGAACACTCTTGACCTAAGTATTAAGGCAATGCTCCTATTTTTAAGTATATATGACAGTCTTCCGAACGCAGATCATGCAAGCTTTCTCCTTCTCTATATTTAACTTATTTGGTTTTCTCTTCCTAATTCCATTTTGTGGCCCAGGTAAATGTAATTTTCGATTTGCCAGTTTTTAGTTTTTATGTGTGTGTCTTTGTTACACATTATTTTGGTCTTTTTCAGTTTCATTTTAAAGCCTACCTTATTTGATTTCTCTTCCAATTCCCTCAACATATATAATAAATCTTCTATATATATATATATATATATATATATATATATATATATATATATATATATATATATATACATATATATATATATATATATATATATATATATATATATATATATATATATATATATATACTTCAAGCAAGAGGAGCAGCGGGCACAAGTAGTATATATAGACGTAGGCTGAAAAGTTTTTGGTCTAGCTGCTTAAAACACTTTTTTTGGGCCAAATTCGACTTTATTCATCAACATAGCCTCCTTCAAGAGCCATACAATCAGTCCAACGCTTTTCAAATATTTCTATACCTTTCTTGTAGAAGGATTTGTCTTTGCGTTCACAATATACCACAGTTTAGGCGATAACTTCTTCATTGTAGCCAAACTCTTTCCCGCGAGCATTTTTTTGAGGTCTGCAAATAGATAATAGTCGCTGGAGGCGAAATCTGGAGAATACGGTGGATGAGGTAGCAATTCGAACTTCAATTCATGCAACTTATTGTTTCTGGCAAAAGTTCACCCGTCCCATTAATAAAACTATCAATTTGACACAAAGGTTCAAAGCCTGGGTTATTGCACAAAATGTTTTCAAACTTTTCTTGTAATGTGGAGTTTATTTGACGGATTTTATTCATTAACTGAATTGATTCGGTCAACGCCAAACCTCGAGTTTCAAGCTTTCTAATACCCGCAGGTATGTGGGAAAAGTGAGTGCTAATCAAAGCTATGTTTTTTTTAATATCAAAATCGTTAAATGCTTCCTTGGATTGACGAACTGCCATAGCCTCTGCATTATCGAAGTCATTTACCACACCTTTGATGGCCTCGAAATGTCCATTGTAAAATAGTACCGCTTCAATCCATGTTCCCCATAGAGTTACCACTGGTTCGGGAGGTAAAGGCACATTTGGCAGTTTTTTCTTTATAGGCGTTATTGCGAGCAGGTCCCTTAAGAAACACTTTCTTTGCTGATGAAATCAGTTTATTTACATTTCCAAACGTGGATCGTACTTCTTCAGCGAGTCGATGGACTCCGTGAGCAAAGCACGTCACATGAATTAAAGTTGTATAAAATACTTGGAGGACTTTGGCTAGTAATACCGAGAAATATTGTAAATATAGGGAAAATATGCATCATTACTAGATTTTGGATAAAATATGCAATAATCTGTGAGAATGGTCTAAATATGCACAAGCATATAATCCGCTCTCTCTCTCTCTCTCTTTCTATATATATATATATATATATATATATATATATATATATATATATATATATATATATATATATATATATTATTAAGTCACTTTACCAATTTTATTAATAATATTTAACATGTAAGCCCCACTAAGAAACTCCATTATATTAAAAACCAAGCTATTCCAAGTTTACAAAATATTTTAAAGTTTTTGCAAAAAGGACAAATACATTGATTGTTTCCGAGCATATTTATTTGTCCGATGAATCAAATTTCAATCACAACGGCATAATAAAGATATCATCAAATTTATATAAACAAATCTGTTGCTGATATAACATCGAGTATTAATTAGTCTGAAAACCTTAAAAAAATACTTTGCAATACAGCGGAAATATTTTGAAAATGAAACAAAAACAAAATTCACGGTTCAAGGAGATCAACATCACTGTCTACATTTAAGCGAGCGTTTTACTAATAATTAATCAGTGTAAGTGTATTCTTGTCAACAAGGAGACGTTCCAATGCGAAACGCTGGTCCTAAGAGAGACGTTAAAAACTTAACCAGAATTTAGCTGGAAAACAGAAATGTAACGCTTAGTGCTGCCTAGTTAAATAGGGCAGATATGTTGCATATGTTGATATTTTGAACTTTTCGTTAAAATAAATTTACAATAGTTTTTATTCATTAATAGAAACTTTTTATTTTCAATATAGGTTTCTTTAAGGGGTTTTTTGGCGCTCGGAAAGACAGGTATAAAACCAAAAAACTTGAGTTTAAAAAATTTATAACTTATGAACGTAGCACCCAGTCAAAAAAATCCTATGCTACATCTTAGATAATATTATAAAATATATGTGTTGTAAATTTTAACAAAATGTGACTGATTTTATTGTAACAGGAGTTGTAACCATGATTCTGAACCATAGAATCTATGAAGTGCCGTGGCCCTGGGTCGTGGGGCTTCAGTAAAAGCAAATCACTTAATCGCAGAAAAAGAATATGGCCCAAGGGATTTTGCTAAGCTATTTTGAAGAACAAAATGCTGTAGTTATTGCTACATAGTAAGTGTCACACGTCATTATATATACATATATATATATATATATATATATATATATATATATATATATATATATATATATATATATATATATATATATATCTGTTAGTCCAATATTAGCCACCATAGTTTTAGACCATCTGCTTGACTGTGTGTTACCAAAGTTACCGTTGATATTATATGTTCCGTACCTGCTAACTGCACTCAAGTAATTTTGGACATTTTTAACTCTTTTCATAATAAACTACAATTTACAGTGGAAACTGAAAAAGATCACAGTGTACCTTTTCTAGACACAAAAGTCATAAGAAATTCAGACAATAAAATCATTTTAGACTGGTTCCAAAAACCCTCGGCATCTAACAGATTTATCAACTTCTTTTCCAACCATCCCTCTAACCAAAAATTTAATACAGTTACAGCTATGAGAAACAGAATAACTCACATCAGTGACGAAAGCTTTTTACACACAAACTTAAAAAAACTTTTTAATATCTTTCTCAATAACGGATTTCCAAAACACATTCTAAAAAGGATTATTTACAACTCCAATATTTATGATGGGCCCTTGGATGACAACAGTCACGAACCTAAATATATCAAACTACCATTTATACCCGAATTAACTAACAAAATAGTAAAAATTTTAAAAAACTTCCTCACCTAAGGATTGCAAAATATAATACCCTGAGTAATTGGACCCTGTTCAGTAAAGTTAAACAAAAAACTCCTCTTTTCTATAACAACAATATAGTATACAAGATATCCTGACTAGATTGTAATGGTGTCTACATTGGACAAACATCTCAATGGCTCAAGCAGAGAGTAACACAGCACAGGAGTGATTGCTTAATAGGAAAGAACTCTTGTGCTGCAACGAACCATCATATATCAACGGGACACCAATTGGATTTTAAGAATGTAAAGATTCTGGAACAAGAAAACAATCACAAAAAACGATTGTTCCTTGAGATGTGTCACATTAACAAAGAAACACAATCCATAAATTCTAAGTTAGACACCAGCAATTTGACTAATATATACTGTAATATTTTAAATAACTTAACATCACACAATTAATAGTCCTATCCCATTTACTAACAATGTACAAAATAACTTTTCCTATACTGAACCACTGTTCAGATTTCTGAAAAAAAATAAACACAATAAATAACAACAGTGTCATTGCAGCCAGAGCCACAGTATGTTGTTTCGTCTTGTCTGTTCGTTGCTCTGTTAGTTATATATATTTAAATTGAATGTATTTTTTTGTGATACCTCTTCCAATGGAGGAATACTTTGGTTGGTGAGTTTTTCCGTTTTTTAATATGATAAACTTACCAAAAGACTGCTTTGTCATTTTTTAGTTTTTAACTCCAGATGAAGCTGAAAAAATATCAGCGAAATATAGAGTTTTTCCTTAACAACAAATAAGTATTTTATTCAAGACCGCTTTCCCGAAATCTTTACACTTTCTTATAAATTTTAACGGTCGAGAACATTTACTAAATATATATATATATATATATATATATATATATATATATATATATATATATATATGTACATATATATATATATATATATATATATATATATATATATATATATATAATTACGACCATATTAAATAAATCCACTAAAAGAAAAACGTCGCGGAACTCTGCCGCGAGAGGGAAATTATTACACGGCAATGCGTCGCTGCAAACCTAATTTGTTGTAACTTCGCTATTCGGCAATGAAGTTTTCAGGAATTGAATCTCCCACCTTACGGCGCCAAACTAGCACTTATTGACTATATAAGTAGATCTTAAGATATCTTGTACACCAGTATGAAAAAAGGAGTTTCGAAAAAAATGCAAAAGGAAAAACAGTACGGCGTCAGCGTCTTAAAACCAAATATTATTTGAAATTATCTTCTCGGTAAATCGCAGTGCGCTTGGGCCAATTACAAGGTTTAATAATTGCATCATTTGTAATACACTAGTATATCCATCATCATATACTAGCTGCAATATAAGATGCAATCACAACAATCCTTGTGCCACTGTAATGCACTTTTGGAGCCATAGGCCAAATGACAGCGTTTAGACTTTCGTTGTTATTGTGAGTGTATCCTTCTAAACAGCGTTCAAACAAATCGGTATCAGTTAATGTATCCTATACCGGTTCAATTGCTTTTTGAAAAATTACAGCAATATAATTTTTATGCTTACCAGGATCCAAAGTTCCAGATGCCTTCGCTTCCTGATACGAACACCAGGTATCTTCGCCGGACGGACACTTGTCATGCTGTGGCTTTTCATCAGTGGATATTTTATGGTAATAAGTTGCCCATGTAACATTTTTCATTGTTTCAACTGATTTATTTATACTCCTTATAATTGCAAGACCATAGTAAACTGTTAACTCATCAATAAGCTTGGCTGTCAACTTCCCTCTGCCACCTATACCAGGATTATCTTTTTTTACTTTGCGTAATTGCGCACCCATTTGCTTTTGCACGTGACCTATACATTCTTTTTTTTAACAACTAAATTTTTATATGGATTTGAGTCAACAATTCCTTTATAAGTCTTACTGTCTCCATCGCCTAAGTAATTACGATATTGTACATTATAAAGTGTTTCGGATCTTTTGAACATTTCTACAATACTATCACTTCCATTTTTCCAGCTGACCTTTCGTGATTGGCAGAACATTTACCTGAGTGTTCATTGCTCCACTCATCAGACTCCTCAGCACCTTCAAAAATTTTCCAAAATTCACAAGCTTTACGGTATGAACTTTTTACAATAAGATCAAGAACTTTTCCTGAGTAAAATAATATAAGAGTAGAAATGCCTAAAAGGGATGAGAAACCACATTTCATCCAAGTTCCATCGCCTGAAACGGTGAGTTCTACTACGTTATTGAATTCTTTTGCCTCTTGAACAGCAGTTTTCATGGACAATTCACAAATAGCTTTTGTAGCAGTGTTAATGTCATTCACAACTTATTCTTAGAACGATTGGAAAATTGGTTTTAGGTAAGTCCATGATTCCACAGAATTTTTCTATTCCTACTAAACCAATACCAAGAAGTCTGAACGCAAAAACTAATCGCCTATTCACATAATATGCTACCACTGATAAGAGGGCATACGTTTATTAGAACGGGTTCACATTCAGCACAATTCACTTTTAGTTTAAAACCAAGACCACGAAGAGAAGTTTCGATAAATTTTATGTCACCCCCACACTCTTTACATTTTACCACTTCACTTATAACAGAAAAAACAGATACAAAATTAATTAATCGGTACCCGAAAGATGGACCCACATCAAAATCAACGGTTTCACTACTCTTTTAGCTGTTGTACTGGTGCTAGTTTTCTCTCTTTCCATTAAATAACGATTTATCAAGTGATGTCGTTTCTTCCTGCTCCGACAAAAACGTCCAATTGCTTGTCGGCTACCTTTTTATCAACACATACTTATTTCGACATTTCAATAATAGTTTTCTAATAAAAAAAATATAATTTTTGTAATACACGTGGCGATATGTCCACTACTGCGTCACAAAGCAAACTGATTCTGCGACGTTCAATGTTTACGGAGTCTAAACTAGTTCCAACTTTGTGTACCCAAGTTACTTTTAACTTCCAAAATTCCCCAAAGGAATTATTGTTATAAAGGACTGACTAAAAGAACAATACCCTTTGTCAAGGCTTTGACAGGTCGATCCAGTCCGATCGCTACCTGAATTTCGGGCCGACTCTCTGCCACGCGCACTTCCAATTGCTATAACTTCGGAAATAATTTAGATTTTAAAATGGTTAAACGTTTAAAATATTCTTAAAAGTATAAACAATTTATCTAGCAAAAAAATATAATTTGATTTTTTGAAAATCTCAGGATGATGTAACCCCTTAATAAAATACTTAAGAATTAAATCGATATAATTCCTCTGAATTTATCCTGTGTCCATTTTTTTTAACTCATAATAGGATAGTTTACGTCGTTAGGTAACTAATGGAGGGTACTTTATTACTAGACAAATTTAATCGTTTAATGAAAGTAAATGTTTTCAAGAGATGACCTCTAAAAGTGAACTTTGAACCATAACGACAAGAGAAGGAAAACGTTTTTTAGCACCAAAATCATCAAGAGCTTTTTTAATAGAGAACCTCATCCCTGCTCAGGACTGTGTTTTACACAGAGTAAAATATATATAAGCGATCCAAGACAAAAGGTTTTTTTCCTACAGCGCGCGTACCCTGTTCATAAAAAAACTAGACCAGATTATCAGTGTAACCATAGGTATCACTGTGTTTTATGAGATTTGTTCTACAAGATTACTAGTTATAATGGTAAGAGTGGCAGTGTGTTTTGATCGCCTGTCGGAAAGAAGTTTCGGGCAAACAGCTGGTATTATTCTTGGTTACTAAAACGCCTTTTTGAGATAGTTTTGGCCCAAAATTGAATGTTAGACAACTTGCTAAATTTGCCTAATTTGGCAACCTATAACTCCATTTGCTAATGAAAGGAAAGCGATACCACGAAAAATTTTAAGTTGGCTTTGACCACGACAATTTTCAAACTAGTCTTGTGTAGTTTTTTAGGCTTCTCAAATATTTAACCAACAACGAACTAAAAGTCGAATAAAACTACTTGGCCAAGTGGTTTACTCATGTCTTCCTTCGCAAATAAAGGCAATTTTTTCGTGTTTCCGAAGCTTAAAGTATATATCAAGGGCTAGGGTTTGTCTTTAGATGTAGAGTTAATAACGGAGGTGCGGAAGGTCATGCGACAATTTCAGACTTTTTCTATAGTGAGTTTTCTCATACCTTTATTTATTTATTTATTTATTTATTCATAAACGGATAATCCATTAAATAAAGAAAACAAGAACCCAATACAAATAAATTACAAACTACAATATTTAAATAACATGTAACATTACACGATAAGAAGCTAAAACAAAGTACAAAGCAATAAAGCAAATAGCGCAAATTAGATATCAAATTACACCAGTATAAAAACATACAGACGAAGCAAAACATAATCATAATCACAATCACACTGTGCTGAACATCCCGCCCCAGGAGGGTCAAAGGTTCCTGAGCGAACTCTCTCTCAATACTCTCACTAGGTCATTTAGCGATATGTTAAAAAAATCAATATCGGTGACATTACCCACTGTGTGAAGTCTGGCAATAGGGGTTGGGGGGGCATCGCATAGTTAAACTTGGGGTTTGACTGCAATGATGTGCAATGTCTCCTTGACCTCCTGGGTGGAATAAAAAAACGATCTGCGACAATAAAGCAGGACAATCAGTCACTGAATTAATTATACAAAAGTATCAGTTCCGCATCTGACCTTCTTGTCGAGAGCTTCGGGAGGCGAGCAACTGACCTCAAAGCTGTAGCGGAATAACTGGATTGGGGGATATGAAGCCTATATAAAATAAAACGCAATAATTTGTTCTGCACCCTTTGGATGGAATGAATATGACTCTCATAATAAGGGTACCAAACTGGGGAGCAGTATTCAACACCGGTCTGACTAGGGTTCGGTATAATACTATTAAAGTGCCATTATTATAGAAACCCCTGGCGGCCCTGCAGATAAAACCCAGTACCCTTGTTGATTCATTAATAATATAATCATAATGATAATGAAAGATCAATTTTTGATCAAGAATGACACCAAGATCTCTAATCCTATTCACGGCCGCAAGGTCTGTCCATTAAAACAATATGGAAAAACAACAGGAAAATTGCTTCTGTAAGAGGACATAACCTGACATTTGTCGATATTGAGACCCAGGCTGTTAGTCCTACACCAAACAGAAAAAGAATCGAAATAATTCTGTAACTGGTGATAATCTGATAAAGAGTCTATTATTTTATAAATCTTACAGCCGTCTGAAAATAATAATAACGGATATTTTACATAGGTAGCATACATTCTTAAGAGATTGGTCTGGTTGGTGTTAATGTCGAACACTTATTTGTCCGGGTTAGAGTGGGGTTTGACACTGAAATTGTTGATGGAGTTTACATTCCCCCAAATACTCCCTTGAATGTTTACGAGGATCATTGTGTTACTATTGATGAGATATTGAGCAAATATCCTGATAATTGTGTGTACTTGTGGGGCGATTATAATCTGCCCGATGTGGCTTGGTTTAATTTTAATAATAAGGGCTTCGTCGGGAGTGGCAGAAGTCCTTCTGTTTAGATTTTGTGCAATGCCTCATCCTTTCATAATTTGCAACAGGTCAACAATGTTAGAAACTACAATGATGTTTTACTTGATTTCCTGTTGTCAAACAGTCACACTGCGCGGGTACTCTTGGCTGACGAGATTTTGCTGCCTCTTGATCAGCATCATCCAGCTCTTATCTGGGTGATCCGTGCTTGTTCAAATCCGCAGATTATTCAGTATTATTCTCTTTTTTACAACTTCAAGGTTACCTGGATGGATTGAATGATTTTCTGGCTGGCGTCGATTGGGACGATGTGCTGAGTACGGCCGGTGATTTGGCTTTTATGCTGGTAGACCGATTTTATGCAGTCTTGTATTCTGGACTAAGTTGGGAATGTGGAATCTTTGGCACAATGATACTACTCAGTATATATCACCACTACACCAAACACTTTATTTTTTGCACTCGACGCGGGTTTCGCTAACCATGTTAGCTTCATCAGGAGCGATGATTGCCTAAAGCTAAACTACAAATCTACCCTATTTATACTTAGCCTAACCCTTGAATTACTCAAGCGGAACTAATGACATAGGCAAGGCCATCAGTTCCGGTCAAGTAACCAGTAGAGGGGACTATAAGGAATAGGAATTTAAACTACTTTTACATTTTATGATTTCCATACTTTCGTATGCGTTCAACAATCTCCTATCAGATACATTTTTTATTAATCTTAGATTATCTAATGTTACAGTATGATCAGCTTCAAGAGCATGTTCGGCAATGCTAGACTTTTCTGTTCTATTGTATCTTAAGTGTGCTAAATGTTCTTTAAATCGTATTTTAATTGACCTTTTAGTTTGCCCAACATACTTTTTGCCACAATCATTACAACTAATTTCATAAATTCCACTTTTCTCACAATTAGGAATCTTATCTTTGGGATTTCCTAAGATATTCCTCAGATTGTCTGATGACTTATAGACTACGGTGAGGCCTACCTTATTAAATACCTTATTGAGTCCCTTGCTATATTTCGGATTATATGGTATGGAGACATTCTCAACTTCGTAAGTGAATTTAATGGAATCATACCGGCTATTTAATTTATCATCAATATTTGCTTTCTTTGATACAAAGAAAGCAAATATTGATGATTTTGTTTCTAAATTAAATAGCCGGTATGATTCCATTAAATTCACTTACGAAGTTGAGAACAAAGGACAATTGCCTTTTCTAGATATTTTAATTATTAAAAATAATAATAGATTAGAATTTGATATCTATAGAAAGGACATAATAACAGATAGATATATTCCTAATGATTCATATCATTGCAAACAACATAAATTAGCCTCATTACATTTTTTAGTTCATCGTTTGGTCACTTTCCCTGTGAATAGAGTAAACTTTAATAAAGAAAGGAATCGTATTAGAAATATAACTAGAGTTAATGGTTATGACGATGACTTAGTAAATAAGCTAATAAATAGACATAAATTTAGGTTTAATATTCAGAATTCCACCTTTTTTACACGCGAAGAAAATAACACCAAGTATGTCTCCATACCATATAATCCGAAATATAGCAAGGGACTCAATAAGGTATTTAATAAGGTAGGCCTCACCTTAGTCTATAAGTCATCAGACAATCTGAGGAATATCTTAGGAAATCCCAAAGATAAGATTCCTAATTGTGAGAAAAGTGGAATTTATGAAATTAGTTGTAATGATTGTGACAAAAAGTATGTTGGGCAAACTAAAAGGTCAATTAAAATACGATTTAAAGAACATTTAGCACACTTAAGATACAATAGAACAGAAAAGTCTAGCATTGCCGAACATGCTCTTGAAGCTGATCATACTGTAACATTAGATAATCTAAGATTAATAAAAAATGTATCTGATAGGAGATTGTTGAACGCATACGAAAGTATGGAAATCATAAAATGTAAAAGTAGTTTAAATAAAGACAGAGGGCCTATTCCTTATAGTCCCCTCTACTGGTTACTTGACCGGAACTGATGGCCTTGCCTATGTCATTAGTTCCGCTTGAGTAATTCAAGGGTTAGGCTAAGTATAAATAGGGTAGATTTGTAGTTTAGCTTTAGGCAATCATCGCTCCTGATGAAGCCAACATGGTTAGCGAAACGCGCGTCGAGTGCAAAAATAAAGTGTTTGGTGTAGTGGTGATATATACTGAGTTGTATTCTGGAATTGACTAGTTTGTCTCTATTTCAAGGCTGAAAACCCCGAAATTCCCCCGATGTTATAACAACGAACTGAAGAGTTTAATAATAGAGAAAAAGAGGGCGCATAAAAAATATAAGGTTACTAAACAATTTAGTGACTATCTGGCCTTTTCACGTTTATGCGAACAATGCAAGATAAGTAGCGAGAAATATTTTCAGAATTTTGTTCACCAAACGGCAACATAAAATCTTTTTGGGATTTTGTTAATGCTAAGCGTTTAAATAACAGGTTGCCACGGTTCATGTTTTTAGGTGAGTCAGAGGGTAGCTCACCCATCGAGATTGCTTCTCATTTCTCCAAACACTTTAGATCAGGATTGATGTTCTTGACATACTTCCCTATTCGGTTGCTAACACTGTTACGGTTGATTTGAAGACAGTTTATGGATTCCTTTGCTCTTTGAAGGTCGATGGGGGTCCGGGGCGGGGTGGCATACCACCCCTTCTTCTACATGTCTGTAGATGTTCTCTTGCCAAACCGTTGTTAATACTTTTCACTTCCTTCCTAAAAGACGGCATATTTCCTGATCGTTGGAAACAAAGTTATATAACGCCTATCTATAAAAAAGTAACAAGTCTAACGTTTTAAACTATAGACCAATAAGCATATTAAGCGCCATTCCAAAATTGTTCGAGAACATTATTACAGATCAAATAAGGCGAAGGCTCACATCGGGTTTGATTCAGCAACAGCATGGCTTTTGCAGCGGAAGGTCGACTACTACCAACTTAATGTGCTTTGCACAGTTTGTTTCGAGAGCTTTGGAGAGGCACTTGCGGGTTGATGCAGTCTATACGGATTTCTCCAAGGCCTTTGATACTGTGAGCATAAGAGTTTTGTGTGCAAAATTGGGCTCATCTGTCTTTGGGGGTTTTTTATTAAAATGGCTGGAGTGCTATCTCACAGGAAGACAGAAAGCCGTTGTTAAATTATCTATTATTAATAAAATAATGGCCATGGAGGCAACACTTTTAAATGCGGTTTTAAGTCGAGTTATCTTTTAAACTATATTTAAGCCAGTTAAATCGAAATGGCAAGAAAAGAATTGCTTTACCGCAGTAAAACTCTTTTATAGTTATAGATCTTTTTACCAGCAGCTATTGCATTACCGATGAATAAAACGTATAAAGATGTTTTCGTTCATTTACTTTCAATAATGGTTATTCAAATTCTTTTATCAAATGCTATGTTTCGGCTTTCCAACCTTTTACATTTTCAATTCAACCATTAAAAAGCAAATGTAATATTGTAAAAGACAACGTTATATAACATTTTCACAAGTTTAGGGTTACCAAGTTATCTTAATTTGGTTTATATAAAAGTGTAAAATGCGGAAAGTTGTTTTGCATTACCTTTATGTTTAAAATCTGCGATAAACATTAAATTTTTTCTTGCTAACTCTTAGAGGTTATTGTGTTAAAATTTGATTTAAATAGTACAAAAGAAACAGTGTAGTTTCTTAGCTCAGTAAACAAATGCTTAAAACTATGTAAAATATAAAAAATAAAGAACAAATTTTTCTAATCTTTTAAGTTTAATTTTTTTTGTACTGGTCACCTCCTCCCCTGAATAGGGATTACCCTTTTTGGATCAATATCGGCGAGGATGTCGTAATATCCGTCAATATTGTCCAAGTTCCGAAACACACATTTGTATTTCGCGATACCCTTTAGACAAAGCTGTGATACTGACTTTTCGCCGACCTTCCTGCCGGCTGCTTTTGAGCTATCCAGGATGGAAAAACGAATTTGTTGCAAGCTTCGTTGATTGGTCGAAAAGAATGAAAAGAATCTGGTGCCCTGTTTCCTGCTGGTTTTTTGCAGGAGTTGAAGTAGAAATATTACGAAGACCTACTACTCTTTGATATTCTTTAGATATTTCCTATTCGTTTCACTAATATAGTATCTACTATAGCTACATGGTATACTGTAGACTCCTGGATTTTCAAGAGGAGTCTTACCTTTGACAGATCTGAAATGTTGTGAGAATTTAGGGCAGGTATTTGTTTTTTTTTCGTGTCCGGAAACCAGATCATAGTCTTTCAGCCTTGCATTGGGCCATGTCCAGAGCTTCTTTCTTGTTTAACCATAAATCGTGAGGATTGCATCTGTTGGGAGAGTTTGCGCAGAGCAGCAGGTGATCCATATCCTGCACGGATTGATTAAGTTTGTCTTTACCGGAGCTGCCCCTGTTCTAATACGATTCAGTGTCTCGTCGAGGGAATGTAAAAAATCGTGTTATTGTTTTAAATTTGAGTTTAAATGTTGTTGTTTACATTTGGTACCTGTATATTCTTTGGACGTTCACGATACAATCCTCTATCGAACTTTATAATTGCACATTTATCTAATTCAAATTCCATACTAATATTGCGGGCATATCCTTCAACTGCCCGAAAGCAGTTTCAACTTTAAGGTCATCCATAGATGAAAGATAAAAGGCCTTATGTCTGCAGGTTCCGGTAATCATTATTTGACATTACTCACGTAAAAACAAGTTTCCGAATCTTTTTTTCTCTCCTTTATCATACCCGAACTAAATAAAAAAATATATCTCCACATATATAGCTAGGTGTTAGCTCCCATTAATCCCTTATTATTTTCTGTACAACCCTTCTGACAGTGATATAATATTTTTTTCGTTACAGATTGTTTTTTCTATTGTATTTTTAACGGCTAATAATAAATTAATATTTTTTAATACTTTTAAAAACTTTTTAAACTCTTAAATTTTTTACAGTTGAGAAGCGTGAATGGAGAACCATAGAAACACGAAGAATATTTACTTCTTCTTAAGAAGAATGTCAATTTGCGTATCTCTAGATTCATGCGTAGCAACCAACATTCCAGATTCGTAAGGAGGGTCTGCCATCAACGTTCTGAC
Organism: Pachyrhynchus sulphureomaculatus; assembly: GCA_019049505.1. NCBI lineage: Eukaryota > Metazoa > Arthropoda > Insecta > Coleoptera > Curculionidae > Pachyrhynchus > Pachyrhynchus sulphureomaculatus. Next base: position 38,671,573 of record CM032450.1, read on the forward strand.
TACAAGTTGTGAATGAAATACTTTCATTTTTGGATAAAGTTAGTCTTAAAGTGCGGTGCTAACGGTATACTTGTGTTTGTGTAGAGTAAATTTGCTATAACATCAGCTAGCTAACAAAAAGCTTCAGTAATGGACCGGGAAGAGTTGGACTTAAATTAAATACGGTCACTACCACTATGTATTGAGTTATAAATGCAGGTTCAAATCAAGAAAAACAGAAATAAAACACAGAAATATACTGTATATATATTTTTAATATGTACACATATTTATAATTAATTTCATAAAGCTGGCAAACCTACTAAATATTTCATAAGAAAAATTTCCCTGGCAAAGTTTTAGGAGATTATCCAACGAACATTTTTACTGTGTATTAAAAGGGTAAAAGAGAAAAATATTTTATTTAATTATTAATGAATAAACTCAAAATTAGTGCCCAAATAAAACAAGCGCCTTTGCGGAGTTATTTGTTTTCTTAGAAACATTAATAATTCTGTTAGGAGGATGTATGTTGTTTGTTCAAAACTTCTTTTGGATAAATGCATTATCTTGTTTTAGCTTTGCAGATGAATCGGTACTAAATATAATATTGTGAAATAGAATATCGTAATCGAGGGAACTAACACCAGTTTTCTGTAGACTTTTCAACCTGTCCTACAGAAAGAGAATATTTACTTCCTGCTGGGAATGTGCCACAGTTCAGCCAATACCTAAGAAAGGCAAGAAGACCTTGCCAAATAACTACCGACCAATCGCACTGCTTTCAATAATATCGAAAGTCATAGAAAAGGCTATCCATCAGCATCTTCTAAAATATCTTGAACTATTCAAAATTATTAGCGATCACCAATATGGCTTTCGTAAAAATAGATCAACAGGAGATCTTCTGACTTACGTAACACACGTTTGAAACAACGCAATTGAACACTTTGGAGAATCTCGAGCGGTTGCTCTTGACATATACAAGGCATTCGACCGTGTTTGGCACGATGGGTTGTTGGCTAAGCTACGCTCTAATGGTATGTCTGAAAAGTTCTGTTTGTGGCTCTCATATTTCCTCAGAGAGCGTTCTTTACGAGTGGCAGTCGACGGATTTCACCTTCACTATTAACGCCGGTGTACCTCAAGGCTCCATACCGTCTCATACTCTATTTCTCATTTACATTAACGATCTGCTGGAAAAGACCGAGAATCCAATCTATAGCTTTGCAGATGACAGTACGCTTATCTCTTCATTTACTTTGAACGCTCGGCCATCGGCTACTCAGACGAATATCCGCAGACAGCAGGAAGTTGTTCAACTTAACAAAGACCTGGAAGAGATTCTATCTTGGGGTGACAGTAACCAAGTGGAATTTAATGCTACAAAAACCCAGGCGGCAGTTTTTTCTAAAAAAGTTAACGTTGCTGAACCCGACATAGCATCGTCTCTCAACTTGTTGGCCGTTAATTTAGGAGCAAATATGTCCTGGCATGAGTCCAGGCATAGCAACGAGAGCTTCTTAAAAGTTGGGAAACATACACTGCATTTGTTGGATTCTATTCAGAGAAGAGCTGTTCGTCTGATTGGAGAGCCGGAACTTACCGGCAGCATTGATTCGCTGGAACATCGAAGAACGGTTGGCGACTTGAGCCTATTCTACAAGTATTTTCATGGAATGTGTTCGAAGAATGTGGCCCGCTTAATTCCTCCCAGAGCGGTGCATGTTAGAAGTACACGTCGCGCTAATGCTTCACATCCGTATGAGGTTCAGCTTGTTACTCCTCGTACAACGCTTTTCAAGCAGTCTTTTATATGGAGAACATTATCCCATTGGAATAATTTGCCCAGGACTGTGTTTCCCACCGAGTACAATTTACAGCGATTCAAGAACAACTTGAATCGCTTTCTCCGCACACGTGTCGCTCCTGTAGCGCTTAGGGACTGCAGCACGTGTGCTAGACGCATAAAAAAAAACCGGTCAAGTGCAAGTTGAACTTGCACAATTAGTGTTCCGTACGTTGATTGTTTTTAAAATAAAAAATTTTGTTAGGGTGGTATAAAATGATCAGTGACTTCACAAAACACACCTCAAATGAGTTTTCAACAAAGTTTGTTTCCAATCTTCACTGAAAACTGGCGACCTTGAAATTTTGATTTTTTTCTATACCAGATAAATTATTAAAGGTAATGATAATATTCGTTCAATCTATACCCCGTGGAGAATATTCCAGGATTTTTTCAAAATTTTTTGATCAGGACTTTTCGAGATAAGGTAGAGAACAGCGATTGCTTACGATTTTTTAAAAGTAATACGAAGAAAAGTGTGCGCAAGTATTACATTATATATATATATATATATATATATATATATATATATATATATATATATATATATATATATATATATATATTTTACTCGTGTTTTCACAAGCTCTCATTTGACACCACACTTGATGACCTAGTAAAAAAATTTTTTTTTTCACTTCCTATTTCATCCCTCAAAACGAATCCCTTAAGTCAAAATTTATGTTACGGTGATATAAAATGATCAGTGATTTCACAAAACACACCCCAAATAGGTTTTCAACAAAGTTTATTTCCAATCTTTACTGAAAATTGATGACCTTGAAATTTCTGTTTTTTTTATATACCAGATAAATTATTAGAGGTAATGCACTCGTGATAATTTTTGTTCAATCTACATCCCGTGGAGAATATTCCAGAATTTTTTCAAAATTTTTTTGATAAGTACTTTCCGAGATAAGGCGGGTGGACAGCGATTTTTCGCGATTTTTTAAAAATAATGCAAAGAAAAGTGCGCGCAAGTATTACATTATATATATATTTTTTACTCGTGTTTTCACAAGCTTTCATTTGACACCACACTCGATTACCTAGTAAAAAAATTTTTTTTTCACTTCCGATTTCACCCCCCAAAACTAACCCCTTAAGTCAAAATTTAACTTTCAAAACCACGTGGCTCTGATGAGGCCATCAATTCCTATATTACTACCAAATTTCAACTTTCTATGACAAATAGTTTCGGAGAAAATCGGGTGTGACAGACGGACAGACGGACAGACACCGAAGTGATCTTATAAGTGTTCCGTTCGGAACACTAAAAATTAGCGTGGTAAGGGCTCCCGCAATGTAGTTATTAGCTTGACAATAATACTGACAGAGTAAATTATTCCTTTTCTCACTCAGCTTGGTAATATGTCGAGCTACTTCTATATTATAATTTGTGCACCATATATCTCCCTTAAACCGGTTTCAAATTCTTGAAAACGTTGCTGAATTTATAAGTGTGTCATCTCTCTGCACCTAACTTAACATCTGCGTCCGTCCTACTGATACAAGGGTCGGGCCAAAAGTTGTCGGTCTGAAACAAGTATGGCACCAAGACGAACAAATTGTTATGCCTAATCTACTAGATTGTATACTGTGAGATTTCCGACACGTGTGTTTTAGTTTTTTTTTGTAGCACTCGTGTAAACAAGTTTTAATATTTTACTCTTACGGACTTTAAAAATGAGTTGAATGTAACATTAAATGATTCTTTTGCTTTTTTTTAAAATGTAGTCGTACATCCATTTAAGATGATAAACGCCCAGGACGCCCGAAAATCTCTATGACCGACGAGATTGTGACAGAAATTCAGAATGGCGTACTAAATAAATACGCGACCTCGCTGACATTGTGAACATCTCAAGAGGCCGTATCCACCACATTTAATATGACGTTTTGGGTATAAGAAAGCTTTCCGCTCGATAGGTGCCACGTTTGTTAACAATCGCCAAAAAAACGTATTCGAGTGACGTTTCATAACAGTAGATGAATTATGGATTCATCATTACACGCCGGAAGCGAAGGAGTTGTCGGCAGCAAGTCAAAGTGCGCAAAACAAAAACGGTTCCATCTGCAGGAAAAGTTATGGCTACGGTTTCTCCAGATTCACACGGTGTTGTGCTCATAGATTACCTGGAGAAAGACAGAACCACCACAGGGGAGTATTATGCTCCACTACTGGACCAATTGAAGGGTGCTGTTCAGGCGAAGCGTCATCATCTCGCAAAAAAGGAAGCGTTTTTCATATTCCATCCAGTATTTCTTACCCACAGCACGTTACTTTTCCGTATTAATCTTCCTCCAAATTATCCGTTTGGTTATTGGGTAATTCAGAAAAGAATCATAAATAATGCAGTATCATCATGGTTCTGACCTTATCGGTATGAAATCAGTTTAATATCATCCAAATATATTACCTACGTGTAAAATATGAAACCTCATAAAAATAAAATATTTCAAGCAGAAATACCTACATAAATATATTAAAAATTATGGCACATATAACAATATAAAAATGGAATAGGCACGTACTCTTCTTATATGCACTCAAAATTATGACCCATAATAAAATACAAATATGGCATATGCAGTTATTACTCCGTAAATATATATCCCGAATACATCAGAATAACTAAAACAAACAGAATGATCAGAAGAATAAGACTAAGCAGTCCAGGACTAAAATTTTTTTTATTTTCTATCTCTGTACAACAGTGCGACCTTTTTCTAAAAAATATTTTATTACATTCCTTCTAAACTTTGCAATAACCTACATAAATCAAAGCATTTCAAAGTTTATTTTAATGAGTAAATGATGAACCTAGAAATCTTATTTTTATGATAAAGGCCTAAACGAGTAGAATTAACAATTCTTAAGAACTAGAAATCTACAGTGTTATAAAACTTAATGATAACACAGGGGAACAGCTGTTTTGGTGTCGAGGTTTTTTGAGCTGATTCTATATCAATTTGATGTCCTGAATTCAAATAACGTATTCATTTGTACCTAGGAGCTCAAATTTTTAAGATATACAATTTTAGAGAAATATAAGTTACATTATTGTAACTCAAATCCGTAAGTGTAGTAAACAAAAGTAGATACGAAATTTTTATTTTAGTTATACAAAATACAATATTATGTCGTACTTACAAACAAAAAAAAAACATTGAAGAAATGAAATAGTCACTCAACACTTGGAAAGCTTCTTTTCCGCGACATTCTTGAATGTTTTTTTAAACAGTCCCTTTTTAAACTCCAGCAGTAATCTGCCATCATGTGCTTGTCCCATCTTCCTTGGTAGCGGTCCTCCATAACTTTAATATCTTGGTGAAATCTTTCACCTTGTTCCTCACTCATGTCTCCTAAATTTTCTGGAAAACGGTCTAAGTGGCTGTGTAAATAGTGTATTTTAATACTCATATTGCACCCTAAGGATTTGAAACTATTAAGCATCTTGTTAACCATTTCAACATAGTTTTGAGCTTTATGTTTGCCTAGAAAATTTTCTACAACTGCAACAAATGATGTACAAGCTTCTCGTTCAACTTGATTCATTGAATTTATGAAGCCAGGATCCTTAATTAATTGTCTTATTTGTGGGCCGTCAAATATCCCTGCTTTGAGTTTTTCTGTGCTCAACTGATGCATTTTTACCCCTATATATGCAAAACAAGACCCATTCTTATCAAGAGCCTTTACAAATTGCTTCATTAAGCCCAACTTTATATGTAACGGAGGAAGTATGATTTTTTCTCTTTCAACCAAAGCGTCGTTAATGACATTCTTTTCCCCAACGTCCATGTTTTCTCTCTGAGGCCAATCTTTTCCAACCCAGTGGTGTGTTTTGTCCCTACTATCCGAGAGGCACAAGAAACACGGATATTTCGTGTAACCACTTTGCTGCCCAAGAAGAAAGTTTACCATTTTTAAGTCTACACAAATCATCCATTGATGTTCGTAATACTTTATCTTCTGCAAGACCAAAGCTATGGTATTATATTCTTCTTTCAGTTTCGTTGAGTGAGCTAGTGGTATTGAACCATATTTATTCCCATTATGTAGAAGGACACATTTTAAACTTCGCTTTGAACTGTCAATAAATAGGCGCCAATCATCTGGAATATATTCAGAAAGTCCCATTTCTTTCATGAGTCCCCTAATTTCGTGACAAAATACAAGATTGTCTTCTTGAGAAAAGAATGGTAGCAGATCTTTTTCTCTTGTACGGTAAAAGGTAATTTTGGTTCCTTGTTCCAGTAAATTTTTGTCGTTCAACCTAGAAGCCAGTACTTCAGAAGCTTTTTTCGATAAATTGAGATCCCTGGTGAGATCATTTAATTCATTTTGATTGAAGCGTTGAGGGACTGATGACGTCCCCTCATAGTCACTGTTAGTTTCATTAGCATCAGAACTTTTATTAGCATCAGAAGAGCGATCAGAGGGAAAATATTCGTTATCAGAGATATGTGGTAGCTGATGAAATGTTGGAATCGGCATTTCATCTGAGTGCGGGATAGGGCGTATTGCCGAATCTAAATTGGGATAAGTCCACTTACTGCGGTTATTTCGATTGATTCCATTAGTATTTACTAAACAGAAATAACAATCATTGAAGTGGTTTTTTGGTTCTCTCCAAAACCATTGGTACGCCGAATTTTAGACATTTTCTTTTCCCGGTAGTCCACTGCCGTAAATGCTCTGTACAAGTTTTACATACGAGATGCGGGGCCCACGTTTTGTCCTGATCACCAAGCTTAACTCCAAAGTATCCAAGATACGCTCGCTTTACAAAGTCAGTAATAGTTTGTCTGTTTTGTTGAAACATGTATTCTCCGCATATATAGCAAAACACATCAAGTTGATTTACACAACTTCTTCTTGAACTGGAACCTGAACTCATTTTAATTCTGTTCAATAACACAAAAACACTCTTTTCTTAACATAAAATAACACGCCGAATTCGATCTACTCTCATTAGTAAGAACGCACAAACTGACGAGACTTACCCGAGTTAGGTGATTAAAAGGGTCAGTTCAGGTACCTGATAGGCAATGGTTCCACTATTTATAGATTTACCTGGAATTTGCTCAATTACAGACTGACAATAAAACCATTGTACCTACATTAATGAATATATAATAATTTTAGAGAACTCTCATAAATGAATATACTGAATAAAAACCACATTGGTAGATAAGTTGATGTATCTAAAAAAGTAGAGCTGATAGAGAAAAAAACGGATTGCATGTATAGATTTAGCGTCCCAAATATAGTTAAAATCAGCTCTAAAATCCCAGGCACCAAAACAAAAATATTTTTTTGTTGCCCTGTGTAATAGGTAAAATAAAATTATTTAGGATTTTAGTTCAGGTTAGTTCAGGTTAGGAACTGTTACTGGAGTATCATTAACCGAAGTACTTATCTGTAGGTAAGTGCCTAGGTATGCAATAAAAATGTTCTGTGTAAGTATAAAAATAAAGCAAAAACCTATAATATACTTAATTCAAATCAGAACAGCGATGGCTTCAACTTTCAGTTTTGCTCCGGTCAAACTTTGCGGAGTCTGTAAATCTGTATTTTCTCTGCGAGAAAAAACAATGATATTTAACGTCCACGATGCCCTAGTACATCAACAGCCAACAAGCCAAGTCCGTGAAATTGTGGAAACCTGTGCCAACACGACGCACAGTGGGGAAAAACAAAAAATCGTGTTTCAAAATTGTCTAGAGCCTTCAATTTTGGTTCGATTTGGACGATTTTTTTTTTTAAATTGAAGCTTATTAAATTCCGAACAAAGTTGTCGGAGCCGATTTTGCAATTAAACTTTTGTTTCAAAATGGCGGACGTCTTCAAAATGGCGGTTTCTGATTATATAGTGACTGAGACACAGAAAACGCTTACAGTTTCAAACCAAGTTGTGCTAAAATGCGTGTATGTATGTTTTTTTTATGTCGCAGATAATATATCTAATATCACAGTTACAAGATTAATAATAATGAACCCAAAATGGCTGCCATGAACAATAAAAGTATTATAAATATGAATAAACGTACCATTTTTATTTTATATCCATAACATTTACATAAATAATTTCTTTAAGGTTGTTAATTATAAATATGTTTCAACAATTGACTTAAAATGACAAATCAAGTATGGCGGATGCCAAAATTAAATCGAGCAAGAAAGTTTCTCTGTGGCATTTAGACTGTGGCAGTCAGATCATTCAAATTATTCAAGTTTAGTTGCGGGATTTAAATTTTCATGCAGTTATTGCTAGAATATTGCTGCTGTAAATTTTAAGTATCGTAGACAATTTTCTAGCAGATACAAAAAACAGCGATACACGCAGAAAAGGACAGCTCACACAGCTAGAAAATGGCTACAACAGCTAAAACGTTTTGTTAAAATAGGGACAGCTAAATATTTTATGTAAGAGTAAGTTAAGGTTAGACATATTTATTTTCTTATTTTTCTAGTCTATTCCTATAATTCAGTAATTCTGTATATGTACTAAAGGATTTTCTCGTTAATAAACATTATTATTACTCTTACAAAATACACGCAGAGAAATGCTAAAATAGGGACAGTTAAATATTTTGCTGCATTAGCCACTGTTTAGCAACAGCAGCCACTTTTTTGCTACAACAGCAAACAATGTGGCTAGTGCAGCAAAATATTTAGCTGTCCCTATTTTAACAAAACGTTTTAGCTGTTGTAGCCATTTTCTAACTGTGTGAGCTGTTCTTTTCTGCGTGTATCGCTGTTTTTTGTATCTGCTAGAAAATTGTCTACGATATTTAAAATTTACAGCAGCAATATTCTAGCAATAACTGCATGAAAATTTAAATCCCGCAACTAAACTTGAATAACTTGAATGATCTGACTGCCACAGTCTAAATGCCACAGAGAAACTTTCTTGCTCGATTCAATTTTGGCATCCGCCATATTTGATTTGTCATTTTAAGTCAATTGTTGAAACATATTTATAATTAACAACCTTAAAGAAATTATTTATGCAAATGTTATGGATATAAAATAATAATGGTACGTTTATTCATATTTATAATACTTTTATTGTTCATGGCAGCCATTTTGGGTTCATTATTATTAATCTTGTAACTGTGATATTAGATATATTATCTGCGACATAAAAAAACATACATACACGCATTTTAGCACAACTTAGTTTGAAACTGTAAGCGTTTTCTGTGTTTCAGTCGTTATATAATCAGAAACCAACGTCCGCCATTTTGAAACAAAAGTTTAATTGAAAAATCGGCTCCGACAACTTTGTTCGGAATTTAATAAGCTTCAATTTTTAAAAAAAATTGTCCAAATCGAACCAAAATTGAAGGCTGTAGACAATTTTCAAACACGATTTTTCGTTTTTCCCCACTGCGCGACGTGAGTTAGACCAGCACCTATTTATAGATTTCTAAAAGAAAGAAAACGCGGTCCTTGTAATGAACCTCAGAATCACGTAGGAAAGGAGCCTTTAGAGGTAGATGAAGATTTTAAAAACGAAATAAGAAAAAAAGTACACCATTTTTTTCTATTAAGAAAGAAATACCTACACTACATAAAGTTTTGCAAGAAATCAGAGAAGAAAAATAGTTCATACCCTGAATTTTCGTTGAGAAAAGCACAATAGAAAATCTGTTTTTATCGATAAAACAGAAATAATTTGTTTGAGAAGAGAATATCTACGAGCCATCAGAAAATTTCGAGCCGAAGAAAGAAATATTTTAGCACACAATGGTAGTGAAAACGGATTTCTTGACGGTAGCTTATTGAAATGCGATTCAATAAGTTCATACTTTCTTTGGTTGTCACAGTGTAAAATTTTGTTGCTGTAGAATTTGTGGTTTTTAGGTTAGAACGAGTTTAGTAAGACCAAGTGCAGCGTTTTTGGAAAAAACGGAAAAAATTGAACAAGGTGCGATCATCAAGTACCTGTTTAAAAAGAGAGTAACACCAAAGGAGATCCATGATGATATGAAAACCACCCTAGGGGAATATGCTTCGTCATATACCACTGTGAAAAAATGGGTTGCAGAATTTAAACGTCGTCTACGATTAAAGAAAACATCGGCAAAGTGTGTGACCTCATATTGAAAGACCGTAGATTAACTATCAGGGAGATTGTAGACACTATAGGCATCTCGTATGAATGAACACAAAACGTCATTGCCAACGAAATCGGATTTTCCGTTAGGTGGGTCCCCAAATTGCTTTCAGTTGAATAAAAACGAATTCGACTCACGATTTCTCGCGACTGCTTGGAGATGTTTGAGGCTGATCCGCAAGATTTTCCTAAAAGGTTTGTGATAATGGACCACTATACTCCAGAGTCAAAACAACAATCCAAGCATTGGAAAAAATTTGGTGAACCGGTTCCAAAGAAAGCGAAGGCAATTCTGTCGGCTAGAAAAGTGATGGCGTCAGTTTTTTGGGATGCTAAAGGTATTATTATGATGGACTACCTTCTGAAAGGCGAAACAATAAACTCGACTTACTATTGCACCCTTTTGCGCCATTTACGTCAAGAAATTAAAGAGAAACGCCCAGGATTACTGAGAAAGAAAGTTTTGTTCCATCAGGACAACGCTAACGTTCACACGTCTGTTGAGTCTATGGCTCAAAGTCGTGATTGTGGTTTCGAATTGTTGCTCCACGAGGCTTATTCTCCTGATTTGGCACCTTCGGACTTTCACCTGTTTCCAAACCTAAAAAAATACCTCGGTGGTCGGAAATTTTCATCAAATGAAGAAGTGGAAGCTGCAGTTAACCAGTATTTTGAAGACCTTGCGGAATCTTTTTTTCAAACAAATGTGGAAGCTTTGGCAAGCAGGTGGAAAAAGTGCATAGAGCTAGGTGGAGATTACGTCGAAAATTTTGTGTGTATATTTTGACAGGACGTATAACATTGACCGTAATTGAAAAGGCGTGCTGCTTGAGTTGGTTTCAGAAATTTGCGAATTGTGTGTACTGTTAGAGAGTCAACTTGCGTTCCGTAGGACTAAAAAACCGAGGATATATTACTACATATGATAAGCGATTATTATCTAGCACTTGTTAATTGATATACGGGTACTTATCCAAGAAGTTGAATGGTTTACTCAGGTTTGGCATTTGCGCCTGTTTTGTAGAAACCATATTATCATGCCTATTAGTCAATTTGAGACAGTACAGCGTAGATATCCGTGTATTTTAGCTCTCTGGAGACATATTTACAATAATTTGTGCCAATTTTCGTATTGGTTACGAAGTATTTGCAAATGCGTTTAATGCGATTACTTTAAAGAAGTACAGAAGTCTTGCTGTTACTTTATTAGTTTATAAGATCTTGGATGGTTTTGTGTCCATCCCTTTTACAGAAGATATGGTTCAATACTGGCATAAAACTTATGGCAGTGTGCTGTTTCATTTTACAGCATTAATGAGTAGTGTAGCCTCGTTAGAAGAAGCAGCCGATATAGGTAAGATCCCTTATATTAATAAATTTAAAATGCATACAACATGTAAATGTGACGAACATGCATGTGTATTATATAGATTTTAATTGTCACTGTCTTTATAATTTTGAACTCTCAATATATTATGTTCGCTATTATTTTTATGATTTTTTGGAACTAGCTCTTCCTACTGTAATGAGTAGGATAGAATTAGATTGACTATTTTTTTTATGGGTCTAGCACACGTGCTGCAGGGAAGTCCCTAAAGCGCTACAGAAGCGACACGTGTACGGAGAAAACGATTCACGTTGTTTTTGAATCGTTGTAAATTGTACTAGGTCGAAAACACAGTTCTGGGCAAATTATTCCAAAGGGATGCTGTTCTCCATATAAAAGACTGCTTGAAAAGCGTTGGACGAGGAGTAGCAAGCTGAATCTCATACGGATGTGAAGTATTAGCGAGGCGTGTACTTCTAACGTGCACCGCTCTGGGAGGAATTAAGCGGGTCACATCCTTCGAACACTTTCCATGAAAATACTTGTAGAATAGGCTCAAGTCGCCAATTGTTCTTCGACGTTCCAGCGAATCAAGGCCGCTGGTCAGTTCCGGGTCTCCAATCAGACGAACAGCTCTTCTCTGAATAAAATCCAACAAATGCAGTGTATGTTTGGGAGCGGAGCCCCAAACATGGGAGCAGTATTCCATAGTTGGTCGAATTTGAACTTTGTAAAGAATTAACAGTTGTTGTGGAGTGTAAAGCTTTCTGGTTCGAAATAATAATCCCAACTTTTGAGAAGCTCTCCTTGCTATGCCTGCAACATGTTCATGCCAGGACATATTTGCTCCCAACTTAACGCCCAACAAATTAAGTGACGATGTTAGAGGAATGGAGTGCCCCGACATAACTATGTTGGGTTCAGCATCGTTAACTTTTTTAGAAAAAACTGCCGCCTGGGTTTTTTGTAGCATTAAATTCCACTTGGTTACTGTCACCTCAAGATAGAATTTCTTCCAGGTCTTTGTTAAGTTGAATGCGGATATTCGTCTGAGTAGTCGATGTCCGAGCGTTCAGAGTGAATGAAGAGATAAGTGTACTGTCATCTGCAAAGCTGTAGATTGGATTCTCGGTCTTTTCCAGCAGATCGTTAATATAAATGAGGAAGAGAGTAGGAGACAGTATGGAGCCTTGGGGTACACGGGCATTGATAGTGAAGGTGTCCGTCGGCTGCCACTCGTAAAAAACGCTCTCTGAGAAAACATGAGCCAACAGCCTATCGTGCCAAACACGGTCGAATGCCTTGGATATGTCAAGAGCAACCGCTCGAAATTCTCCAAAGTGTTCAATTGCGTTGTTCCAAACATCTGTTACATAAGTCAGAAGATCTCCTGTTGATCTATTTTTACGAAAGCCATATTGGATATTTTAGAAGATGCTGGTTGATAGCCTTTTCCTTGACTTTCGATATTATTGAAGGCAGTGCGATTGGTCAGTAGTGCTTTGGCAAGGTCTTCTTGCCTTTTTTAGGTATCGGCTGAACTATGGAACATTTCCAGCAGGAAGGAAATATTCCCTTTTTGTAGGATAGGTTGAAAAGTCTACAGAAGACTGGTGTTAGTTCCCTCGCACAGGTTTTGAGAACTATGGCAGGTATTCCGTCGCGCCAGAAGCCTTTTTGGTGTCTAGCTTCATCAAAATACGTTTTATGATACGCTGTTTGAAGACAATACCGGGCATCCTTGACTGCACTATGGGAATAGTATGTGGTGTTTTTTCCTTGGAAATCGACAGTAGAATGTGAAGCAAAGAGTTCAGTCAACAAGTTCACTTTCTCAACAGGTGTCGTTGCAATAGAATTATGGTGGACTTGGTGAAATTTTGAAACTGCCTTAGCGACTGACCAAAAGGACCTGGAATTGTTGGGACAAGCGAGAAGTTTGTTTCTAATCCGTTGATTGTGTGCCTCCTTGGTTTCGTCGATAATTTCTTTGTATCTGTTCCTGGCACGAACAAAGGTGTTACGATTTATGGTGTTAGGATCTTCACGCCACTGTCGGTATGCAAGATGTTTAGAAGCAACAGCTTCTTTGCATTTTAGGTCAAACCAAGGCTTGCCGTTGGAAGGGCATTTCTTCGAAAAAGGGATGTAAGCCTCCATACCGGCCAAAATAACATCGGAAACCTCCCTGGCGCAGTCAGATGGGTCGTCGGATCGAAAACAAACGTCCAACCAAGGGAAAGTTCGAAAATACTCCATGAGATCTTCCCATTTAGCAGATTTGTAGTGCCAAATCTTGCGCGGTTTGGGCGCCTCTGTCACTGATTGGTAGAAAACTCGACGTCGAAAGTAGTTTATGGTCGGAAGAACCTAACGGCGGATTCACGGTGACCTTGTAAATCTCCGGATTGGTGGTTAAAAACAGATCAAGAAGACTGGCGAACTCCCCGTCGCGATCAGGGATCCGTGTTGGTTCGTCAATAAGCTGAGTTAAGCCACAACTGATTGAGAATGATTCAGCTTCACGTCCTTGTTCGTCGGTAGTATTTGAATATTTAAGCCAGTTGATGTTGTGGACATTAAAGTCGCCCAGGATGGCAATTTCGGCATTTGGGTAGTTAATTTGTAAATGATCGATGGTGTCTGCAAGAGAAGCGAAAAGTACTCTAAAGTTAGTATCACTTGGTGGTCGATAGAGTGTGGTTGGTTGAGTTGTTATTTTTAACCAATTTTATGTTCTCTATTTTGGAACTAGCTTTTCCTACTGTAATCAGTAGGATAGAATTAGATTGACTAGCTATTATCAACAAAGCATGGCAAATAAGGTATATAAATCGATGTTAGTAACAGATGCAAATTGCTTATGTATTTAATAAAGAAGTCATTTTTAAACTCCTTGTAGCCATACATCAAAATTTCAAATTTAATTATTAGTTTTGCATCTTCCAGTAATTAATCTTAAGTCTTGTATTTTTGAAAAGCCCGGCAAGCTCTCCTTAATGCGAAACGAAGTTGCATGCTTTTGTTTTTAAACTTAATAATTTAAAGAACTTTCTAGCGAAACGAAATGTTTAAAAAGTAAAGCTGAACAGCTCTAGGTTAAAAGATAAAACTTTAATTATTGTTACTACTGGACTCTGGGGGTTAGCTAAAGAAAATCAATTTTGAGAAATATGTTCGAAAAATACGGCACTGACAGAATAGGCTCACGTCACCAACCGTTGACTAACTTAAACCAATATTTTTTTTTTAAATTAGTTTGCCATGTTAGTAATTCTTGATATTAAGTTTTTCGAACATAACTAGGAATAAAAAATTTAAATAAATATTTAAGATCACCACTTATGTTTATTATTGCTGACAATTGTTTCGACACACTGTGTCTTCTTCTGGAGCACGATGTAAATTAACTAACAAAGTATGTTTCAGAATACATAGTTTACCTAATTACAAGTACTAAATTCATTATCAATATTTACCTTAATACTTAGAACAAGTTCAATAAAGGAGACCCTCCCCCATCTAATTGATCGTTGAGTAATAGACCTGAGGATTTTTTATGATTAATTTCTACCTGTTCTAAACAATTCAGTAATTTTCCTTTCTTTCCGTTATGCAAAATTTTGAAATCTTCATTGATGTATGATTTTCCTCTGTTAAATGTTTGGCGTAATGAGATTTGTTATTTTTCATTCTAAAGCTTGGTTTATGTTCGTTTATTCTTTTATAAAAAGGAATGCCAGTTTGTCCTATATATGTTTTATTGCAAGTGCCACAGCATAATTCATAAACCCCTGATTTATTTTCTTTTTTTGTTTTACTTTTATTATTTTTAATATGTCGAGATAATGTGTTATTTGTACGGAACATGTACATGATTTCCATGGAAAAAATTTTATTTTATCAAATAAATTGATTGAGGTTTTGACAGAATATTGTAAATTCACACCTAAATAAAGTATTAAAAATAGTAATGAATTGATAGCAAAAATTAATCCGTTAATTATACCAAGTAACTCCAGATTTATATAGTTTGATGTACAAAATCTTTTTCCTAGTATACCACCATCAGACGCTATAAATTTAGTCCCAAGATTACTCAATAAAAATAATGTTAACCCAATAATTAAACAAGAAATATTAGATATCTTAACATTGTGCTTAGATCAGAATTATTTCGAATTTAACGATAAAATTTACATAAGTAAGAAAACTTTAATAATGGGAAACCCTCTTAGTCCAATTTTATCTGACATTTTCATGGACCATTTAGAAGAACAAATCAGTAATTCTCATTTTCTTTAAAATTTCTTATATTGGTACCGGTATGTAGATGATATATTGACTTGCTTTACAGGCACAGATCGACAATTAAAACTTTTTCTACATTATATTAACCAACTTCATCATAACATTACTTTTACAACAGAAATAGAAACAAATAAATCGATTAATTTTTTCCTAGATTTCAAAAAAATTTAACAAAATGAATAAACACGATTTTGAAATCTTCCATAAACCAACATACTCAGATATAACTATACACGCTAATTCTAACCACCCGTTCACACATAAAATCTCGGCTTGTTATAGTTTCATCCATAGACTAATAAATACACCATTAACGGAAGAAAATTTTCAGAAAGAATTACATATTATAAAACATATTAATATAAACAATGCAATAGGACTGGTATACCCATACAAACAACTAAACAAAGAAAAATTTCATACACTTACTTATACCGGAAAATTAACTAATAAAATTTAAAAAAATTTCCATAGAAATCATGTAAATATCGCTTTCCGTACAAATAACACATTATCTCGACATATTAAAAATAGTAAAAGTAGTGCATGCCAGAAAGAAACGTCGCGCTAATACATCACATCCGTATGAGATTCAACGTGTGTCTCTTCATACCACTCTGTTCTTTGTATGGAAAACCCTTGTTTTACAATGAGTACAATTTGCAGTGATTCAACACCAACGTGAATCGCTTTTTCCGCTGAAGCATTGCGCAGCACGTCTACAGTGCCCATAAAGAAATGAATTCATTCTTTAAATTAATTAAGCAGTTTGGCTATTTACATTACATTAAAACTGATGTTTGGTTTAAACATTTCAGTACCCGAATGTAATAACACGAATGTTTTAAATAAATGAAAGTTATCATGATCTTGCTGCGAAGGTTTTTAAAAGCGGTTTTTTTTAAACGCGTCTGGCACCACCGCCTTTCCAAGGACACGTATAAATTGACAAAAACTTAGTCAAAAGGAGCCGGTTTATTTTAAGATTCAGTTGAAGCGAGTACTACTTAATTCGTGTTCAGTGGCAAACACTGCTAACACATTAAGACGATTTTGTGTAGTCATATTATTTTTAATTTAGAAAAAGTTCTTTCGCCGGTAGCAACAGTTATGGGCAGCGTTAACAAAATTCTTAGAGCAATGCTCAAATTTGGCCCAATTTTAAGGAAAGTAATGTATTTAAGAACGTCAACTGGACCTTCTTTCTTAGTTAAAAGTGAAGAACAAGGCGTATTTCGTCAGCCAGATCTAAAGCGTTAAGATCGGACGAATCACCATCTGTCAAAACGTAATTCATTTATACACATGTCTCTAAGTTTATAAATATCACATAAAAATTCGTAGATACCTACTGAATAGTCATTATGACTATTCAGTAGGTTGAATCTCAGCTCCAATGCATTAATCGCCTAATCTATGCTACTGTCCGGTGGTTCTCCGAGGTAGTAGTAGGCAGTAGTTGTATTTAAAAAAAAACGATATAAAAAGAAAGATATTATTTTTAAGTACTTTTTGTTTTGACACGCTACTGAATTAATTCATACCCGGAGCATTACAGGACAATAACAATTCCCTCAAATAGAATTTGAAATAATTTTTTTTTGCCGTTTTTGCCAGTTCATAGATATGGTTAGGAAATGGTTTTGCAAAAATAAATATTGAGGGACAATACTAAATAAGAATTTTAAAAATCATTAGGTTATGTAAGGATAGACAAGAATATAAAATAACTGAAAACGAACAAGGCCCATTTTTCAGCAGTTTACCCACTATTCTCTTATTCGTCAAATCCAACCCTAGACACGTTTCGCCGCATCACGGCTCTTCTTTTTTTTTTTTTTTTTATGGGTCTAGCACACGTGCTGCAGGAAAGTCCCTAAAGCGCTCCAGGAGCGGCACGAGTGCGGAAAAAGCGATTCACGTTGTTCTTGAATCGCTTAGTATAACTCATGCGTTGCCTTGACTTTCCCGCCTTGGTGGGTGTCGGCTTACTCGCCGCCACAACACTTTTGGCAGGTCCATTAGTCGCAGGACAGTCGGGTTAGGATTGACTAACAGAATTTACGAGTACTTATCCAAAAAGTTGGTACGTACGCATACCTATTACTTCATCGGAAGCTGACACAGCAGCTTTTAAGCCGACAAAGTGGTTGACACGGTCATCACCTAAAAGCAGGCAGCGTTCTATAAGCAATCCTCCTTAAGCATATGTGGTTACCCACTGTTCTCTTATTCGTAAAAACTCTCCTGAGACGCGTTTCGCCGTATCAGGGGTCGTCAGTCGGGCTAGGATTGACAAGCAAGAGAATAGAATTTACGGGTACTTATCCAAGAAGTTACGGGACACGAAGGTAGGATAGAACGAATTGTACTCGGTACGCATACCTAATACTCCATCGAAAGTTGACACAGTAGCTTTCATGCCGAGAGAGTGGTTGACACGGCAACAGTTAAAAGCAGGTTAATGTAAAATAACTGAAAACGAATAAGGCTCATTTTTCAGCAGTTTACCGACTGTTCTCTTATTCGTTAAATCCGTCCCGAGACGCGTTTCGACGTATCACGGCTTGCCAGTCGGACTAAGACTGACAAACAAGAGAATACAATTTACGGGTACTTATCCAAGAAGTTACGGGACACGAAGGTAGGATACAATGAATTGTACTCGGTACGCATACCTAATACTCCATCGAAAGCTGACACAGCAGCTTTCATGCCGGGAGAGTGGCTGACACGGTCAACACTAAAAAGCAGGCAGCGCATTTTGAGGAATTCTCCTCATGCATATGTGGTCAATGTAAAATAACTGAAAACGAACAAGGCCCATTTTTCAGCAGTTTACCCACTGTTCTCTTATTCGTAAAATCCATCCTGAGACGCGTTTTGCAGTATCACGGTTCGCCAATCGGGCTAAGATTGACAAACAAAAGAATAGAATTTACGAGTACTTATCCAAGAAGTTACGGGATACGAAGGTAGAATACAACGAATTGTACTCAGTACGTATACCTAATACTCCAATGAAAGTTGACACAGCAGCTTTCATCTGAGAGAGTGGTTGACACGGTCAACACCTAAAAGCACGTAGCGTTTTTTAAGGAATCCTCCCCAGGCATATGTCGTCAATATAAAATAACTGAAAAAGAATAGGGCTCATTTTTCAGTAGTTTACAGTGGACAATAATATAATTAAAGGCACTTTAATTAGTGATCCTGAATAAGAAAATAAATAAAACTATTTAATATTTAAACGGTATCCAGATAAATTCATTCTTTCATTTTTGTTTTATTAGAAACGGTAACGATTTGTTAAATGCAAATGCAGCAAAATTACCAAACGCACTTTCGTTTCTGTAAATTGACACACATCTCTTCCACATATTAAAAAGAAACTATTCGTATGTTTAGATATATGACGTTTTCGTCTTAAGTAAGTTAAAAGCGATAACATATAATCTTAGAATGTAAAAATTAACCGTAAATGTACAGAAGCTAATAGTGTCGATATAATTGGTTAACTTACTTTGCAAGGTGCAAGGTGTCAGCTAAGTATAAAAATTGCTTAGTTAATAAAATACTCTCTTTGGCTTTATCCCTACTTTACGATAAAAACTAATATCAAGGCACTTTTAAGTTAAGAAACAAAATAAAAATATTGAAACTAGCAGACACAGGGGACGAACTGCGGAAAATAAATTATGAAAAATATGTTCAGAGGAAATTTTATAACACAACATCAAAAGCTAATTTGCTGTCGTAAGTTAAGTGCAATTCATCATCATTTATTAAAGTTCCCCTGGGCCGTTTTTATTTGTTTATTTTTTTTTGTTTTAATGTTTTGCTCTTTTGTAGGTTCTATTTTTTTATTTGTTTTATTAATGACAAATTAAAAATGTAAGTAAATTATTCTTAGATGAGTTTTAGTACTTAATACTATCCAAATTCTTGACGTAAACAAGTGCCATTATTATTTTGTGTTATTTTTAAATATAACAAATTTCCGTTGTGCTCAAAACGTGGTCAGTTTCGGCAAAAAGAAAGTTTTTTTTCCTTGTTTTGTACAATAACAACATAAAAATATATATTGGCGTTTCTAGAGTTAAGAGGTAAAACTTCAAATAAGCTAGTTAAAGGGTTGGGCCATTTAAAATCAGTAATCCTGTACATGGGTGTCTGTGTATCCAACAATTTAAATATTCTTAAAACTTCAATTTGATGCAGCTACGTTTCAAATATTAAGTAAATCTTAAACCCAAAATCTTTATCCCTTATATTACTGGTTTTGCCGTTATAAATATGTAAATTACACCAGCAAAAAATAGACAAAACCGTAATCATTGTTATTATATAAAAGTTATCACCATTATACCAAACGCTTGATTTATTTATTTGCTAATTTTGTTACCATCATCGGGAGTAATGATTGACTAAAAATTAGAAAATAGACTATTTAGACTAGAAATTTTGATATTTTTCAGAACTATTTAACTTCCATTAAATTTTATTTGCATTACTCGTTATTTACGTAGCAAAAAAAGGTGCTTATCATATCTAGATTAAGGATGAGAATCGAAAAAATGTCTGCCATGCCTTAATAAATGTGGAGGATAGGTAATTTTGCTGATTTCTCCCCGGACTGTCCAATCATATACCTCGACTATCTCTGATATGTTTCGGTCTACTCGACCATTCTCAGAGAGGTTGCACTAATTCAAATTAAGATATCTTCGAGAATGATCGAGTAGAACGAAACATGTCAGAGATAGGAGATATAATTTGTGAAACAATACTGTCCTTTTAATTATCATTATAAAATAAGAGTTGCACTACCATATACTGATATTGGTTATAGAACAGTGTGGAATAAATAATTAAATACGTTTTTTGTATTTTAATTTAATTAACACATATTTCTCATCCAATTTATGCTTTTAGTGATAAGATAACACAAGTTTTAGAAGTCAAAACTTAGAACGCGGTTTTCTTGAAACTAAAATATTACAGTATACAGTCTTCCTACATTTAAGAGCAGTAAACTTCTTTAAATTTTATTTGCATTGCTCGTTATTTACGTACAAAAAGATACAATCGTATTTAGATTAATGATGAGAAACGTAAAAGATGTCTCTCATACCTTAATAAATGTGGAACTAGTTAATTTAGTGTTTATTTTTGTAACATGTCTTCTGTAAACATTTTAAAACTTTTAGTAGATAAGTAAGAAATAAAGTTGCAATTTTAAAGCAACAAATGTCAAAATTAGAGTTATTAGATACAAGCAGCAGCTATACACAATTTTATTGCCAATGAATAAACCATTTTGTAACAAAATGTTTCCACATGGAAGCCAAAAAAAACAAACATTTATAATACCCTCTAATGGAGATTTTTAATGTTTAAACTGTGCCACAAATATCTATTTCACAAATATTTTGATCGTCATTTAAAACTCTTTTGCGCTCGGAAATTATGTTCAAAAATATTTATGGCACAAGGACGACAAGACGAATGTATTAAATTCATAAGGCTATACAACATAATAAGAAGTGAAAAAGATAGTTCAATTTAAAAATAATTAGGAATTTTATTATATTTGGGGACAACTAAATTGGAAAAAACCTTACAAAAATGTTTTGCGTATCATTTACCAATAAGTAGTTTAAAAGTCTATTTTCATGTTTTTTAAGCTTGTAAATAACTCAAAGAATATTAAATAATTTAAAAAAAAGTTATATATATATATATATATATATATATATATATATATATATATATATATATATATATATATATATATATATATATATATATATATATATATATATATATATATATATATATATATATATATATATATATATATATAGTTATATATTTATATGTTACAATAGAGGTTTTCGCGGATGGTGGAATGTAATATATTAAAATTCCGGGATTCAATCCGTTCGTCTAATAATGAATTTGTCCGACGTTTCTCCAAAATCTCATTTGCCATTTTCAAGTGCTTTTGCTGCTGCTGCTACTCGATACTGTGATCTTGCTACTGCTGTTGCTGCCTCTCAAAGCTAACTAAGAGACCGAAGTGCGGTCGCCGTCTTTTATAGGTCGGCGTCTACGTATAGGTGGGGAGGGGATCGGGCGTGTTCGTCCGAGCATCGGTGTTTGCCGGCTGGGTACACATGTCAGTGGAAATTACGGGTTCCGGCGCTATGCTGATTATTGCCTTCTCGATGTCTTGGTTTTTCCTTGGTTTAGCTAGTAGACCCTTAGATGTAGTGAAGATATTCAGTGCATCATCTCGCTTGTCCATTCATTTTCATTTTCCAAGGCTTCTCTGACTATGCGTGTTTTATAATGTGAAAGCGAGGCTATTTGTTTAGAGCCTTTAAAATTGATGTTGGGACCAGTATCATGGTGCTGAAAAAGAGGTGTAGTTGTTTGTTTATTTTTGATACTTATTTTATGTTCTTGGATTCGGGTGGAGAATCTTCTGTTTGTTTGCCCTATGCACAATTTGTGGCAGTCTCCGAATGGGATGGTGTAAACTCCATGGTTTTCCCTTGTCCTTGGGGTTACCCCGGATGTCTGCCAGAGTGTTTTGTGGTTTGTATGCAGTACCTATGTTGTGTTTTCTCAGGACTCTTCCAATCCTATCTGTAACTCCTTTCACATACGGTAATAGGACTCTCTGAGGTCCCGTTCTCCTGTCCTTGTCTGTGGTCTGCCTTTTTAATGCTCTCCGTATGGACTGATCTTCATATCCGTTTTGCATGAGTGCCCTAGTAATTTGTGTAATTTCTTGCTGTCTCGTGTCTGGTTCGGTGAGTCGGTATGATCTCGATACGAGGGTGTTGACTACCGACTGGATTTGAGATGGATGGTGATGTGAGCCAGCGTTTATATATATATATATATATATATATATATATATATATATATATATATATATATATATTTATATATATATATATATATATATATATATATATATACATATATATACTGATTTTTGTCGAGTGGGTTGTTCGTCCTTGTTATTTACTAATATATTACCTAAATTAAGTTTATTACAAACTTCTGTATTGATACCCTGAGAATTGAATCTTTTGGCAATTTTATTTGTGATATTGAGTATGTAATTCCGAAATTTATAATTAGTTTCCGGGGACTTTGGAATGTTATAAACTGTTTCCGGATAATTTTGCGTTTTTGCTTTTAAGCAGTCTATTGCCGACTCTCTATAACCATTATTGTTGCTATTTGTTTTATTGTTCTTAGTTCTACAGTATAATCGTTCTCACTTAGTGAAAACCTATTAAGTTATGGAACGGGAGCATTTTGATCCTCTAAGATTGGTTAGGGTTTTTATGTATAACAGTATCAGTGGTTATGGGTTTTTGGTAGATGTGAAGTTTAAGATGGCGGTTGGATTTTTTATTTTGGCGTCTAAAAAGTTTATCTACATTTTTTCTTCTATTTTCATTGTAAACTGGAAGTTTTTGTCTATTGATTTTAAATCTGATAATTTATTCAGATTTATTTCTATACTGTTCCCAATACAGAAAAACATCGTCAACATGACGAGTCTAATACACAACGTTATTTTCTAATTGTCTTGGTTTGTTGAATAATACAAATTTACACTTGGCCATAAAGATTTTTGCTAAGAAACGGTTTATAGGCCAAGTATTTTTATTTTACACTATTTTTTAGAAAGAACCAACCGCAGATTCAGTCCATTATATTTTAACAGTACGGTAAAATAAAGTAATTAATATTACTTTGTCACTCTGTACTTCTAAATAGAATTTTTTCTATACACACATTTATTAAAATTTTACTCAAGAAGCACTACACTAAAATATTCTCAACAAAGAAATATTCTTTGTAACTTATAACGAGAAACCTCAGACATTCCAAAAGTGCAATTTTTTCGTGTTTAAATATGTAGAAGCCTATTGCTTATAAACTTTATTTAGCACAATTGTCTTACTGAATGTGGTATGGAGCCCCATAACAAGGAAAACGGAAAACACAAAAGGTAAACAAACGTACTTTTATAGGAAATATATTACCACCAATGCTACACTTAGCAGGGTTTTACTCCAAGGAACTGTATAGGGTGCCACTGCTTAATGCATATGTTATCGGCTTACTTCGTTCCATTTTATTTTCTTTTTCATTTGGAACTCTGGGGCACTAAGGGAAAAGGAATTGTTTAGTCTAGGATTCGTAGGGATCAGTTTTAGAATACATTTGGCTCGAAAAAATATACTGCTAAATTTTATTTCTAAAAAATTATTCGCCGAGGGAATACTTTCTAACAAGCGAGTATTTGTCTCTTTGCATTCATAAAATATTTTGGCAAATTGAAACAAAAAATAGAAATATTCTTGTTAAGTAGCTGTCATTTAATTTTTTCGAGGTCGAGTTACAGCAAAGACACGCGCCTTTTTCTGTGTATAGGGTAAATCCGGGATATATGCCCAACTTTTTGTATTTTACTCATACCTCTTAATATACAAATAATACGCACATGATTTTCATATGTGCACTATCTTCGGTCCTTCATTTAATCACCTCGTACTGCTTTTTGTAGACTAGTCAATAAATAAACTGTATATTTTAAGTTTAAAATAAAACTGCATAACGGGATTGATGCCTCGTATGCGGTATATATGTGCCCCAGACCTAATTTTTTGGAGGGGATAGATGCCCTTTGCAAGAAAACAAACATTTTGAATATATGATGTATATATATATATATATATATATATATATATATATATATATATATATATATATATATATATATATATATATATATATATATATATATATATATATATATTCTTTTTAGCTATTTTTTTCAATTATTTAAGATGATCTTACTAGTTTACTAAACATGGACAAAAATAAACATTTTAATTAAAAATACTATAGAGATCAATTATTTTAGGTACAAAAATATAATCATCTTAAAAACTGCAAAACTATTTTATCACGGGATGATGTTAATGGAGCCACTTTTGGGACATAATACAACGGATCCAATCTACTTTGGATTTGGTGTTGCTATAATAGTCAAGACATTCCACGCAATAATCCTCATCTAGATTCTTATCATCTACTCCATCCTAACCTGAACTATATATTAAAGCAGGCTTGGCCTTTTTGAATGTTTCTTTGATTTTGGAATAAGTTTTGTCGTGTTTTTGTTTCTTTCTCTTTTGTTTTTTTATTTCTTAAACTTTAAAACTACTGTTCTCATTTTCTTTATTATCATCTTCACTAGAACTGTAAAATTTCATAGCTGTTCGCTTCCTCAGTTTTCTTTTGATTTTGTCTTTATCTTTTCTTTCTTTTTCAATGCTATTCTTTTTGTTGTTTTATTTTTCATTTTTATCACTTTCGATACTATCCTCAGTAATATCTGTATCGCTTGACTTATAATCATGTGAATTATTTCTTTTTTGCGTCTTAGCTTTGGTTCTTTTCAAATCAACTTTTTCTTTATCTGCTTGCTGATATTTTTTGCTTCTTTTCACTGGTATGCCTTTTGTAGCTTTCCCTTTTTTTCTCCGTTATTTTAGAATCGGAATTCAGTACTGCAGCACCTTGTTTACCCCTTTTTGAAAAGGGCGTCGGAAGCGTAGGAATTGGTAATGATTCATAAAGCAATTTCAATGGAGTTTCTTTTTCCGTAGAAGTAGCAATATCACAAATAACTGACGGATTGTCTGCATCTACTGTATTATTTGTAATTGCCGGATTGTCTGCATCAACCAAATTATCTGTAGGTTTCGGATTGTTTTCAACTGCCAAATTTGCTGTGACTGCCGTGTTGTCTGTAACAACAAACACCTGCCACCTCAACTAGTTCTATTAAATCAATTTGTGGTCTCTGTAGACTCGTTCCTGACTGTCTTTCCATTCCAAGATTATAATCATCAATGGTACTCGGAGAGTCACATTCATGGATATCTGGTGTCGTATTTGAGGTGCTCGGAATTTCAGCTTGATTTTTATTTGTTGTATCTGCATTGTTTTCTGTCAAAAATTCACTTTCTGGTATAGCGTTATAATTAAGTGGATATATTCCTTTGCCTCTAAACCCTGCTATAGCGTTGGCGGGAGTTGTCGCTCTAATCCATGCTCTTCCAATCGGTTTTCCGGACTGTTGACGGTTGATTCTTTTCTGTGGGTTTGTTCGCATATGGAGATTAGTTTCAGCAGCAAAGAAGGTTTTGAATAGCTTAAACACCGCTCTGTCTAGAGGTTGGAGTGCGGAAGTTGTATGGCTGGGTAAGCAAAAAAGGATAATGTCATCATCCTTTGCTATTTCTAGCATATCAACGGCAGAAGAATGTGAGCTGTGACCATCCAAAATGAGTAAAACCTTTTCCTGAGGTTTCATTGGGATAAAATTCTCCCTCAGCCATTTCAGAAATAACTCTGCGTTTATATAGGCAGTTTTTTTTATTCATAAAGACTTTTGAACCAGGAGGTAGACCGTCCATAAATTCATCTTTTTTATGAACTACTTTGATTATCACAACTGGAGGGAGAACATTACCCACTGCATTACAGCAAGCTACGACTATCAATGTTTCACCTTTTTCACTCGGAAGTTATAGAGTGAACGGATCTCGTTCCTTTAGTAGCTGGAACTTTACCTACTTTGTTGTCCATTTAAATACCAGTCTCGTCCATGTTAAAAATTCGATCTGGTTTATCCAAAAGGTCATTTTCTTCCAGAACTTTTGTCAGTAAGTCATAGAAGCCATTGATTTCTTCCATGCTTAGAGCCAATGCACGTGAGACTGAGAGACCTTCGGCCTGTCTAATAGATAAAATAGGATTCCTTTCTAAAAAGCTCTGAAGCCTATCACTTCCAGCCAATTTTCTCTCTGTGTTAAAATTATGTTTTATTTTCAACTTTCGTGCAAATTGATAAGCTAAGGCATGAACGGTTTTTCTGTCAGGAGGAAACTCGAATTGTTCTAGCTTCTGAATATGAGTGACCAGCCGACGTTCATTTTCAAGTCCAAGAGTTGGATGTTTTCCTAAAAAAATTGTAGGTATTAGTTAGGTAAAATTTAAAAAAAATGCTACCTGCCCATAATTATACGAGGTAGGTAAGTATTCTCAATCCGAAGCAATATTATTATAAATGTGAAAGTGTAATCATAAAAGTAGGGACCTACCTAATGGTATTAATTTCTTATTTTGTGTAGCAAACCGGTGACTTAACGTCGTAGATGGTATTCCGTGTCTTTTTGCTATATCATTGACGCAGTCGTTTATCTTGCATTTCTACTATAGCTGCAGCCAATGTGTCCTCGGTCCAAGTAATGACACGCGGTTGGACGCCGGCTTTGCGCTTGTATTTACAGGGCATTTCCAATCTGAATCATATAACATACACTTAAATACGGCAAGGGATAGATGCCCTTAAAGCCAGCATGCATTAAAGTGAAGTAGGGATAGATGCTCTTAGGGGCGACTACCCCAAAACATATCGGGGCATATATCCCTTTTCACAGATAGATGCCTTCGAAAAAAAAAAATGGTAAATACGTTTATTTTGTCCTAAAAATGTAATTAATAATAATCTACATACCCTACTCCTTATTCAGATGTAAAAATAAAATAAACTTACAAGTTAACTCCAAAGTTATAGAGGGCCGAAAATCATCCACAAAGTAAAATCTCGACTGTTTGGCTCTTCACTGCCATTAGCGCTCCTACGCACAACCGCACGAGCAAACGCTTTGTGGCAGATTGAAGTGAGGGAGGGGCACGTTCGTATTATAAGGCATTCTTTTGTTTACGCGCCTTACATTTCACATAAATGTACTAAGGCGTCTATCCTGCTGGGGCGTATATCCCGGACTTACCCTACAAAATGCTCTTGAAGTTGGAGTATCGATTACACCAAGTTATAGTACTCACTACAATTATAAATAAATAAATAAATATATATATATATATATATATATATATATATATATATATATATATATATATATATATGACGACGAATGTTCGTCATCTACTTGTTTAGAAGGATTTCTTTATATTTAATTATATCAGCAGCTTGCGTTTTTTCGATATTAAAACGCTTGGATAAGTCCCTTACACTTAACTTTTCCTTATTGTGAACTTCAACAATCTGAATTTTTTCGTTAAGCGTGAGAATTTTTCTATTTGGAGCCATTTCTACAATGAACGTGTCGCCCACTGTGTCTCTTTTTCGCATAGGCGTCACACTAATATTAAATAGCCGCGTGTACCGAAAAATTGGGATCAATAAATCCTCGGTTCACTCGGGGAGGCCCTTCAGTGAAGGCAGGCAGCGACGTTGGCGCGCGGTGCGATTGGGAAACACAACAGCGATATTCGCCACAAAAAAATGAGACCAGGCGTTTATTTTTTATTTTTTTTTGTCCGGTTAGGAGAAAATTTTTTTGTGTCCGCGTTCGTTCAAGAGAATGTCCATCCAAGAGGAAATTAACACAATGCCAATTATATGAGAGTCGATCGGGACCATGAAAAACTGTCCGTTCAAGGGAGATGTCCGTGTAAGAGGGGTGTCCGCGAGGGGGAATTTTACTATGTATATATATATATATATATATATATATATATATATATATATATATATATATTACTTCCTTAGTTTTTTCATTTAGGTTCGGGTTTAGTTAAAGAGCTATGTTCACATTTCATAGATTTGCCAGGTATACAGTTAAAACAAATTACAATTTTCATGACATAAAAATAAAATTTTAACTCCAATGAATATTAAATTTTTAAAAAATAATAAGCACCTTGAGAATGCAATGGTCGTTCAGTAAATAATGTTTGTTTCGCTTGAAGTATGGAGGATTCCTTATCTGTATTTTTTTGATTATTTCTTTATTACGAAAAGTTTTTTTTATGGGTCTAGCACACTTGCTGCAGGGAAGTCCCTAAAGCGCTACAGGAGCGACATGTGTGCGGAAAAAGCGGTTCACGTTGTTTTTCTCACGTTATGAAAAGTGTTGGTATTAAGCACTTATTTACTTTGAGAGTATAGCTCTATTCAATTGGTGATTATTTAATTAAATTTGAACATATATTAGTAATTCCTCTTATGTCGGTCTTGTCTTTTACAGAGTTTTTTTTTATTTCAAATAATTTCTTTTATGTATAACTTGGAGTAACTTCTAGGTTTATTTATAATTTTTAGTTATAATTATAACTAAAGTAATGTTTTTGATCTGTTTCATGTTTGTTTCATGCTGTGGATCATTTTTTGGATATTCATGTCCATTAAATCTGTTTTTTAATAATTAATACTACAATGTATGGTCTCCGTCAATCTGCGCAAGGCATTGAATACTTTACATTTGATTGATTCATGGTAGGTATTTTGGCTTTTGCAATCTACATTTAAGCAAATACAATAAAAGCCAGAGAATTCGATCAATATGTACTGCCGGTATTAACATATGGCACTGAAACGTGGGCTTTAAATAAATGTATAATAAATAAACTTCAGGTAACTCAAAGAGCAATGGAGAGAAGAATGCTAAATATAAGACTTCAAGATCGCATTCCTAACATCGAGATCAAAGAAGATCAGAAATGACAGATGTAATACAACGAATATGTATATTAAGGTGGAATTGGGCGGGGCATATTGCAAGGCTGAATGATAACAGATGGACACGCTGTATAGTTTAGTGGAGGCCTAGAGAACACAAAAGATGCAGAGGTAGACCAAGGCAAATAACAAAACTCAATGGAGACAACTTGGGGAGGCTTACATCCGACTATGGATGGAATAAACTAATGATGATGTTGATGATGACTTGGCTTTTCAGATTTGTAAATGGAGAACTTAATTTATTTTTAGTTTTGTGGCAAACCACAAAATTTTAATAAGAATAAATAAAGAAAAGAAATATTAATATTTCTTTAAAACATCTTATAATTTTTCGGAAAGTACGATTGTAGACTGAAGTGTTACGAATTTATTTTCGTTTTCTTTATTCTATCTAATACGGTTTGAAATAAGGCCGAAATGTCAACGTACCCTTTGAATTAAACATGTTAACTTAAACCTAAGAAAATAAATTGTAAACAATTGCTTCGAGAACAAAAAAGAAAATATTATTATTAAACGAACATTTGAAAGAGGTTATAAAAGGCCACTTAACTTACTATAACAGTCAGCTTGAATACACATACGTACAATATGTGAATTTAAGCTGCCATAGCTGTATACATACTTATATATATTTGCAAGTTCACATTTATTGCTACTAACTACATGTTTACCCTCTTACAACTATTTATTTACAACACTTTTATTTGCACGATCTCTGTTTTAATGGGAAAGTTTTCTGAGGATTTGAGGCTGGAAGGGAAACCCTAACTAGATTTTTCCTCGGGGAGATGTTTTGACTGAATGATTTTTTTGTAAGAAGTTGAGAAAGTACATGATGCTAAAAAATGTAATGTAATAATCGAGAGAAAATGTTTTTTGAGACACTCTACAGTTCTTGAAATAATTGTGAAAAAAATATTATATATGATACACTGGTGAGCAAAAAAATCGACTTAAATGATTTCGCATCATTTAACACCAATCGTTTAATTTAATTTTGAAATAGTGGTATTATTTTTGGTATCATTAGAATGATGATTTTCTACTCTTTCCAATAATACCAAAAACATTTGTATTTGCAAAAAATGTTACTGATTTTAGTCAATAAAACTCGCTCAGCAACGTACTCGTTGCTATTGCAATTTCCTATCATTCGTTTATCGGAACTTAAACTGTCAACATCTCTGCTATAACTGCTCACTAAATAAGTCTTCGCGAAATAGTTACCATCTCGGAAGAAACGTCACAAGTCATTGGTAGAAGGGTATAGCCAACGTGTAGTCGCTGCGCAACTGCACCTGAACCAGACAGCTGTCTCCAGAATATACAGACGTTACTAAGAGACTGGCGCCTGATCAGGATCAGGAAGAAGAAGGTGTAACTCGAACCGAGACGACCGGTTTCTTGTCAACACCACTCTGAGAAATCGCCACTTGACCAGCGTTGAGGTCCTGCAGGAGCTCCGACAAGTGCGTGGTAGGGCTGTCAGTCATTGGACAGTCAGAAGAAGACTTAAAGAAACTAACCTAGCTCCGAAGAGACCAGCTAACGGACTCAAATTGACAGTAGCCCATCGACAAGCGTGAAGACTTATATATTTGCGCGAGTATTATTGAAACGATCGCCTACGGAAGAGGTTATGTCATGGTGTGGGGAGGCATCTGAATGGATGCGAAAACCGATTTGGTCTTTCTTGATTGATGAGACTCGCAGAGGTAGATTCATTGCTCACCGGTACATCGAGGAGATCCTGCAGGAACACGTCGTTCCTTACGCTGGGTGTGTTGGCAATAGCTTCGTGCTAATGCACATGCTGCTGCATCGGTGCGGCAACACCTGACAAAAGTGGGAATACTCACATAGAGTAGCCTGCGCGGGGTCCTGACCTCAATCCAATCGAGCACATGTGGGATGAGCTCAAAAGAAGGGTTCGAGCCAGAAATCCAGCCTCTGCATCACTGAGGGACTTAAAGGTTGCGATGGCGAGAGAGTCGGAAAGAATCCCACGGACAACGGTGAAAAAGCTCATCCACTCCATGAAAAACCAGCTGGAAAGAGTCATAAGGACTGGGGGGGGGGGGGAATACAAAATATTAATTTTGATTTTTATAAGTAAATTTAATTGTTAAACTGAAAATTTGTTTAATTTTTGCTTTTTTTACCCTTATTTTCAAGCCTTGTTCTCCTTGTTTCCCTTTCCAGTCATGTTAATCAATAAAAAACAGGTATGCAATGAAATTTGGTATCATTAGAAAGAGAACAGAATGGGCTTTCAAACGATACTAAATTCCGTAAAAATATATGAACATTAAATTCTAGGATCCATGTTAAATGAAGCCAAATAGTTTGAATCGATTGTTTTGCTCACCTCTGTATTACGCCATTAACTTTAACTCTAACCTATCACTTATATGCCTAACTATGAATGTAACTGAAAATTAGTAATACATACATAAAAATGTAACATATAACTTCATTACTATAAAAAGATCTTTTGATACATTTTGACTACTTTCACTAAGCGGAATATTGTGTTCGTAAAATTTAAATCTAATTTTCAATTCGCATCTGTCCATCGGTTTGTTACTGTACTCCAAAACAAGCAGAAATACCAATTTCAAATTTAGTGCATTTACGGGGTGGGATGAAAAGTAATTAGATTACATACATACATGTTATTGGTCTAGTTTATTTTTTTTACTTAGAAAGGCGATCTCCTTCCAGGAACTTTCTTTGGACCGCTATAATAATTGTTGGATATTGTTTTCATTGTTCGCAACAATTCTAGAATTCTGAATATTATTCAAGGTATCAAAATTCTAACGTTTCAAGTGAGCTTTGAGCTCGGAAAATAAAAATTAGAAATCAACTTACTATTTATCATTCTCACAGCTAATCAATTTCTTAAGAGTCCTTATTCTTCCACATTGTCGTTTGAAAATCGCGTTGGTCATATTAGACAATTCAACCAAAAAAACACCATTTTTACTGCTTTTCTTAACGTTACAAATTATCTGTTGCTAAATATTATGAAAAAGTTGGTATGTGTTAGTGCAAAAAGTATTTTTTGAGAGAAATATTAAAATTTATGGCAACAAATGAAAATTTAAAATTCATCAATTTTATTTCAGCTAAACGTGGTTCATATTTACACTCATTTATATAAATAAAAACTAATATGTTACAAAATGTGATGTTGGTTTATGAAATGGTGTGCTCTATTAATCTCAATGTATGTGTTAAATAAAACCTGGCAATTTAATCTAGAAAAAATTGAGTTAAATATTTTAGATAATAAAACTTGTTTATGAATCAGTACAGAATTGATTTTTTATTCATCTACTCATATTATTTAGACCTGTAAAATACGCAAAAATATCGGTAAAATGATTTACCCAGCAAGCATTTACCTTGCAAGCAAATAGATTAAAAAACAAAAACACAATTTTCAGATTTCGCAACTCCAAGGACATAAAAGTGGATATATAACACCATATATATGAAGGAGCCTCCCTTCCTCATTCTCTCCTTAAATCATTCGTATTCATTCATATCGTATTTGATGAGTGTGTACTGAGATCCTTACTGCGTAATAGAACCTTTCCCGTGTGGTTTACTTCAGATATAATTAAGTTGGTGAAACGTAAACAGAGAGTGTTTAAGAGGCTGAAGGGGTCTAACTCGAATTGGCACCGTAACGAATACAATTGAACTGAGAAAGGATATCAAAAAGAGAATCCATCTTGCTTACAATAATTATCTGAGGAGGGCTGAGGCTTCCATACGTGAGGACCCTCGATCTTTCTGGTCATTTATTAAACTTAAAAGGTCGCCGACCTTGCTGACGGAGTCTTTCACGGACAGTGACCTATAATGCTCTTGTACGGATCCGAAAAAGATTGCGGATGTTTTTACACACTTTTTTTTGGCATGTATAGTGCCCCTACATCAACAGGGCATAATTATCTCCAGAGAAGTGCCGATTCGATTCCTCTTGTCTCTCTTCCCTGCCTCACTGATGATATGATCTTGGCTGCTCTGGCGAAGTCAAAGAATAAGTTCACTGAAGGCTCTGATAAGATCCCTTGCTTTATTATCAAGGACTGTGCTCGAGCCTTGTTGTGGCCCTTGTCTTCCATCTATAACTTATCCCTGAAATCTAGCACTTTTCCTGAAATCTAGAAAACGACAAAAATTACACCTGTATTCAAGAAGGGCGATACTAGCATCATTTCCAACTACAGGCCTATGTCAATACTGCCACCATTTGCTAAAGTTTTCGAGATGGCATTGCTTAAGCAAATTAAGGGAGGTTTGACGCAGGCTTAACATGGTTTCTTTGGCAATCGCAGCACGGTCAACAATTTGGTTTCCTTTGCGCAATTCACAGGGGAAGCGTCAGCAGGTAGATGCTATATACACAGACTTCACGAGGGCATTTGATCGTATTGATCATTCCATTCTAGCACGTAAACTGGCTAGTAAGGGGTTCTACGATCATTTGATATCATTCCTTCGGTCATATCTTCATAATCGTATTCAATATGTCGATATCCAAGGCCATCATACATTTCAATTCGTAACTACTTGCGGCGCTCCACAGGGCAGTAACCTCTCACCACTGTTGTTTTCAATTTTTATAAATGACATTGTTGAGTCCATTGTTAGTAGCACCCTCTTATTTGCTGATGATCTTAAGCTGTTTCGGGTAATTCATGACATTAATGATTGTATTATACTTCAGAAAGACATACGTACTATCAAAAATTGGTGTGCTATCAATAAATTGACCTTAAATCTCGGGAAGTGTTTTGTTATGTCGTTGTTCAACCAACCGAACCCTACTCATTATGAGTATGTCTTGGATAAAGGGATTATGAATCGTTGCTATACTTTCAGGGACCTGGGAGTGGTCTAATATCCGATCGTCATTTGCCGATCACATTGATCGTGTTTGTGGAGAAGCGTTGAAAATGCTCCGGTTTATTTTTCGCATGTCAAGGGGGTTGGTAGATATAGGGTCCCTCAAAATACTCTACTTTTGCTATGTGCGATCTAAGTTGGAATATGGTGCGGTGATTTGGCACCCAATCTATCACAAATGCATTGATAGAATAGAGAACATACAGAGTTAGTTCCTTAAGTTTCTGTGCTTCAGAGATGGCGGTACTTAGCCTCCTAGAAGTAGAGGAATTTTTTCCTAAGGATAACATGGAAACGGACTCCATAGAACAAACAATTATAAGAGATCAAATGAACCACTTCGTTGGCAACGAACAAACTAGAAGGATCGAAATTAACCGAAAAGAGGTTGAGAATTATTTAATCAACATCAACATAAGAAAAGCCAGCGGCAGCGATGGTATACCAGGCATCGTAATAAGAACAACCGCAGTGATTGTTGCCGATTTTTTGACTAGGATTTTCAACGACTGCTTTAGACTGGCATATTTTCCGAACCTATGGAAGGTTGGCAAACTCATAACGATACCGAAACCAGGTAAAGAAGAAAGCGATATAAACTCATTAAGACCATTAACACTAATACCAAAATTGGGCAAGGCACTAGAACATTTTATCAAATTTTAACGGATCAATGAGGAGGAAATTAATGCAGAAGAGGAGGCTGCGACTCCGACCAACAACAGATCATACAGCTGGCATCACGAAAAACAATACGGCTTTGTCAAGGGAAAATCGACTGAGAAACTAATAACTAAAGTCGTCAATATAATGAAGAGCGAACCTTTCAAATATAACGTGCTGATCTTTTTGAACATCAAGGGTGCCTTTCACAACGTATGGTGGCCGGCAACAATGGATACGTTAAAAACCAAGAATGTACTAAAACACATTTACGAAATATTGCTGAATTATTTCGATAACAGGAGAATTACATACGAGTGTGGCCCAGCTCGAAGAAACGTCACATTGGAAAGAGGATGCCCACAAGGATCCAAACTAGGTCCAAACTTATGGAACCTGACGGTGGACGATCTGCTAAATAAATTAAATAACATGCAGAACGACGAATGCGAAGCATATGCCTACACAGATGACATCGTTATACTAACAGGCGGAAACAGCAGAATGAAATTGGAGAGGAAAATGAACAATTCGCTAGAGATTGCACATTTATGGTCTTTAAGCAACAAATTACAATTCTCAATGAATAAATGCAACTACATTGTGTTCGGGCGAGTAAAACTAACAAGGAACCCAACGATCAAGCTGGGCGGACACGGGCTTAAGCGCATATACGAAACTAAATACTTGGGAGTAACGATCGACCCTAAACTAAACTTCCAAAGTCACATTAAAGCGATTAGTCAAAAAGCGAAAAAGCGTCTTTCAATGGTTGAGAAAGGCCATATCTGGACTCTATAGATTCGACCACAAAAATTTGAAAAGCATTTTTGATCGAGCAATAATGCCTCAATTTTATTACTGCTCATGTTTATTTGAACACAATTTAAAAACGTGCCGAGTCAAACAAAGACTCGAATCGGTCAGAGGAATGATATCAAGGACTATAAGTAGATCGTATACTTCGACATCCACACAAGCGGCCGCTGTATTGGCGAACATTCCGCCGACTGAGGAATTGATCAGAGAACGACTGGACTACAAGCGCCACATGCGAGGAATTACATTAACGATGAATTTGATGACGAAACCGAAGCAGAAGACGGAATTGAATTTACGCTCTCACACACACCTAAATTAAGCAAAAGAGCCTTGAAGGAAGGCTGCGACGAAGAACAACGTATAGATGGCAAAAGACATGGGAGTCGTGCGACAAAGACAGAGTCACACACAGCTTCATCCCAGATATAGAGAACAGGCAAAAACTCAATATAATATTTAACACCAAAATGGCACAAATTTTAACCGGACATGGACAGTTTGCAACACACTACGGTCGGCTCGGCAAAACGAGGAACCTTTCATGCAGAGATTGTCCCGGAACTGAAGAGATAGATGACAACGACGATCCGCTGCATAGGTTACTATTGCGAAATATTTACAGAAGCAAGACAAAGACTATGCGATATTCTGGAAATCGAGGATGTAAACGAACTACCACCTAGTACATTACTAGAAAGATTACACGATAAGAAGAAAGCAAACACACTGGAAGAATTCGTACCGACTGCGATGCGGCGGCTATAGTACGCGACGTACACATTATGATGAAGAAAGAAATTTTAAGTTGAGCCTGTGACAGACTGATAGATTAAGGCTAAATGTACATTGAATTTTGTAAAGAAATTGTAAATAACAAAATAGCACATTAGATATTCGAAGAAGGCGCGAAGCTTTCAACTGTTTTTAAACCAACATTAAATCAATCACAATACTATGTATGTCATTAATTAAATTGATCAAGCAACATAAGGGGGTTGAAGGTACCCCTGGGCTAGGGCCCAAATATGAGGCAGGGCACCTCACACGTCCACTAATAAAATCCATCGAATATGGAATGTGCTTAATTTAAAAATCGAATGAGGTTTTGAATTTATCGTAAGCACTAGTTTGACTTAGTTCAGACAACTTCAAAACGCGAGAAGGGGCGTCGGAGTACCCTTCAGGAGCCGGCGGTGGTAGTGGGAGGTGGGACCCCTCCTGCGATTTTTTTTTTACCCTCCTAGAGGTATAGAGAGCAATATCTTGTTAGCGAGTTTCAACATGCCGTCGTTGATGAATCGCAGGCTTTACTTGCTGGTTCAATTTTGGTTTAAGATATATAAATCCTTTATTGACTGCCCTGGCCTACTTTCCCAGATAAACTTTCATGTGCCTTCCCGACTTACCAGATTTTTTCATGTTTTTTGTTTGAGTACACCAAGAACTAATATTTTAATGAAGATTCCTTTGTATCAATCCATGAATATTTTCAATGTGGGTGGTAGCGATTTGGATATGCACAACTTAACTCATGCTCAATTTATTAAATTGATGAAGATGCAGATTCTTAATGCTTGGTGGACGTGTCCACATCTTCGAGTGATTATCCATGTTATACTTATATTATGCAATGATTGTAGTTTTCTTTTTTTTTCTCTTTAATTTTTTTTGTAATTTACACATTTGTCTTGTAAATGGGTATTCTATCTGTTAGACAATAAAGAGTATTATTATTAAATCTGGTCCGTTAGGTTGACCATAAATAATTTAAAAAGAACGAAAAAATTCTTCGACTATAGTCGATAGGAAAGCTATAGAGTGAACTCCCAGTCCGTTACAGTTGATCATTAATGTAAACGAGAAACAGAATAGGAAATAGTATCAAGCATTGGGGCACACCAACCTTGGTAGTGTGGGTATTAGAACGAAAGCTGTCAACTGGTAAAGAACGCTATCTGAGGCAAAATGAGGTCAAACACCCACCATAAGCGTAGCTTAATCAACAATCCGATATGCCAAACACAGTCGAATGCCTTAGATACATCAAGCGCAACTACTCAAAATTTTCATTTCATTTACATATGCTTTGGTCTAAATATGTGTGGCATAAAGTAGAAGATACCCTGTTGCTCTTTGCTGACGAACGCTGCTGTTGGTCATCAGAACTAACCTGAACTCTAACGCTGGTGTTTATTTGCTCGCCCATATTTTAAGTACTATGGTAGGTATTCCACCGAGGCTAGAAGCTTTTTTTTTTTTGGCGTCTAGCTTCATTAAAACATGTTTCATGATACGCTGTCTTAAAGCAATAGCATGCATTTTTGACTCTCTCTTTCAATCCGCCACTACTAAATCTTATTCTTCGTCGTATATCATTTTTATAGCTATAATTTCATATTTTTAAAATAATTTGATTTAAAATGTAAACCCAAAATATTGGCAACTGCAAAAAAGAAGGAACTTCCTTATATTACTAAGCTAATAAAAAAAGTAATAAGAAGGATTTAGTCTGACATGAAATTGCGCCCAGAAAACACAGCTTAAGGAGTTTTAGAAAACCCAACATATTTTTTTGCTGTCAGGGGATTAAGTCATGGGGATTGTTCCAGTTGCCGCTTGCATAACATTATAAAGCTCTTAAATAGGTATAAAAAAGAAGAGCTGAAGAAGGAAATTATTTTCTTATTATTTATTCTCTGTTGTGACGTTGTTAATTTGATAAATTCATTCAAGTCACATTTTAGGACTCCAAAGATTGTCTATTAAAGGTTCAAACCTTAAGGAAGGATTTGTGGATTAATTTCAAGATTACAAATATTGGGTGTACAAATTAATTTTCTATTTTCATTGATTACAGAATCCATCCAAATTGGATTTTCGCGCCCCTATTTTAAAATATTAACTTTTACTTTTAAAATATGGTATAATACTTGAATTCAAAAGGAATCCTACTGGATCGCTCATGAGCCCACTCTCGAGACCGAAAGCGGATTTACTAACACGTAAGCTGAAAAGTTTTTGGTCTAGCTAATTAAAACGCATTTTTTTTGCAAAATTTGACTTTATTCATCAACATAGTCTCCTTCAAGAGCGATACAATCAGTCCAATGCTTTTTTAACATTTCTATACATTTCTTGTAGAAGGATTTGTCTTTACATTCAAAATAAGCCTCCCTTCTCAGCAT
This sequence comes from Pachyrhynchus sulphureomaculatus, assembly GCA_019049505.1. Lineage (NCBI taxonomy): Eukaryota > Metazoa > Arthropoda > Insecta > Coleoptera > Curculionidae > Pachyrhynchus > Pachyrhynchus sulphureomaculatus. Next base: position 38,710,418 of record CM032450.1, read on the forward strand.
AGTCGATGAACATACGCATCCCAAAATAGAGAGGCCAAAACCTTTCCACCCGACTGTTGTATCTTTAGTCGCTTTGGCCGGTTTTCACCGGCTGCTGTCCACTCAGCAGATTTGATTCTGGTGTATAGTGGTGGATGTTTCATCTATTGCCACATATCGCATGAAAAAAATTATCTTGATTGCACTTAAACAGGTCCAAAAAGCGCTCAGAATCATCAAGACGTTGTTATTTTTGGTTCACTGTGAGGAAACGCGGTACCCATTTCGAACAAAGCTTTCCCATGCCCAAATGTTCATGCAAATGATGACCAACACGTTCTTTTAATATCTTTAGGGTGTCAGCTATCTCACCCAATCTCACCTTACGGTCATCCAAAACAATTTTGTGGATTTTTCCGGTGTAATCACCTCATTTGGGCGTCCAGAGCGCTCAGCATCATTTGTGTCTGTACAACCGCGTTTTAAATTCAGCATACCAGTAAACGATGAATGATTTTTCAGAGGCAGAGTCCACGTAACACTTATCAAGCCATTGCTTTGTTTGAACGGTACTTTTTCCAATCAAAAACAGTGTTTAATCAACACACGAAATTCGATTTTTTTGCCTTATTTTGAAAATATCAAAATTAGCGTCACTAAAACCACTGTAAATTATAAACTAATAATACTTGAAATGTCATGAAATTTTGACATGTATCGTTCGAGAGTTGGTACTTCCTAAAAATCATATGGATTTTTTGAAAAGAGCGACATCTACGTGGCACACCAAAAACTTTTCAGCCTACGTATTAAACTGCTCTTTTTTTGGCAATTTGATAGAAAGCATGCCGTCCATTATTCTTGAGCAGCCAGAGTTCTAATGCAAGGGCAAAATATACTAACGTTTTTCGCCTGGTAAGCCACTGTCCCCACGAAACTAAAACCTAATTTATTAAAGTATTTAGTTTTAATTTTAATGCAGCTTCTATCTCACTAAAATCGTTTTCCAATAATGACTAATATCAATCAAGCAAATATTTTAAATTAACAAATAGATACTCAATATAAAACTATGCTACTCTTAGTATTAACTTTTAGAAAATTAGTTAGAAACTAAAACCTCGTTCTGGTCGCAAATTGTAATAATTCAGAAATTTTATTAGAAAGTTTCTACAAAATACTCTAATATATTTTAAATTCTGGCAGGGTTTCTTGAAAATATAAATTAAAATATTGTTATAAAATAAAGCAATGAATAATTATTAGTAATTATTCAATCAAGACGATAAAAGAAAGGAAAAAAAGTATTTAAATAAATCTATAGTAGCTATAATATTGTAATAATTCTAGCACATTAATGAAAAACATATATGGAAGGTCCTTGCTGGTTAATATGGTGGACAGAATAACCTACCACATTCGTGTCCAGGGAACTGATATGGCAGACATACTGGTTAACAAGAGAGCTCTATCGAGTCCCACGGGACCTGAAATTTTTTGTGAGAATTTCTTGTGCAGCGATCGTAAAACAACTGAACGATAAGTTTGTGAAGGACTGAAACGAAGCACCAGGCATGAGTCCTATAAGGGAACCCAACCTCCACTGAAATTAAACATGAAAGACCTGAAGATGGTAACAACAACCTCATTAACTGTATGAGGTTCAGTTTATTACTTGCCGTATCACAGTCTTCAAGAACTTTTTCATATGAATATACTACAAGGGACTGTGTTTCCCATTGAATGCAACTACAATAATTCAAATTATTAGAAATTAGAAACTATATTTAGGAATGGGACTTTTCACAAACACACAATTTCTTTCGTAAATTATGTAACCACATGTCCTTATTAATAGAAGTAAAAGAAAGGGAAATAAATACGAAGTAATAGAAGTAAAATAAAAAAAAAAGAAAGTGGCAGCCCGTGGCTCCGTGGTGCGGTACTTGCTTACGGTGCAGAAAGCTTAGGGTTCCAATTCCGGCAGGTCGGTATACTTATTTATTAATTTATTTAAGTATATTTTTATTTGGCTACATACATAGGTAGTAGTTGTTACAGAAATGCAATTGCATCCGTGGAAGCACTACTGCGTTGTCTAAAAGGTGCTGTGAAATACAAAAATGTATGTTTCGGCACTTGGACAACGTTGACGAGTGTTACGACATCTTCGCCGATATGCCCAGGATATAAAAAAGGACAAAATCCCTATTCAGGCCAGAGGAGGTGAACGATAAACAAAAAAAAAAAAAATATTTTGATAATATTGTTTCCATTTCAATTTCTTTTTAGTGTTCCGTACGGAACACTTATAAGATGACTTCGGTGGATGTCTGTCCGTCTATCACACCCAATTTTTCTCCGAAACTATTTGTCATAGAAAGATGAAAATTTGGTAATAATATAGGAATTGATGGCCTCATCAGAGCCATGTAGTTTTGAAAGTTAAATTTTGACTTAAGGGGTTAGTTTTGGGGGGTGAAATCGGAAGTGAAAAAAAACGATTTTTACTAGGTAATCGAGTGTGGTGTCAAATGAGAACTTGTGAAAATACGAGTAAAATATATATATATATATATATGATGTAATACTTGCGCGCACTTTCCTTCGTATTATTTTTAAAAAATCGCGAAAAATCGCTGTCCACCCTTATCTCGAAAACTACTTATCAAAAAATTTTGAAAAAATTCTGGAATATTCTCCACGGGGTATAGATTGAACGAAAATTATCACGAATGCATTAACTTTAATAATTTATCTGGTATATAAAAAAAAACAGAAATTTCAAGGTCATCAATTTTCAGTAAAGATTGGAAACAAACTTTGTTGAAAACTCATTTAGGGTGTGTTTTGTGAAGTCACTGATCATTTTATACTTGCGTTAAATTTTTTATTTTAAAAGCAATCAACATACGGAACACTAATTGCGCAAGTTCAACTTGCACTTGACCGGTTATTTTTTGCATTAGTAATACTTAAGGGTTTATATAGTTTTTGAATTTGACCTCTTTTCGACTGTTTCTTTTTAAATTTGTTTCACGGTATTCCTAAAGTTAAAGAATGCGATTAAATTTTTATACGGTAGCGTGTAATAACGAAATGTATCTAGAATTAATTAGAGAAATTCCAAATATAAAATGTGTATACTCGTATATGCATAAGCATGAATCGATGCATTCGACTAAAATTAATAATCTCGTTATTACGGAAGCAGGCCCTCTAGAAATAAACAGAGATAAACAAATAATCGTAAAAAATCTATTACTTTCTTTGTGTAATTAAATTAGAATGAAAATATCTATAACTAGAAGTAAATGATTTATTTTATGGAACCTCACATCTGCAAATTTATGTGCCATTCTCGATCAGAAGTAATCAGAAAATATCAATATTTAGGGTGTATGGAAACAATAACAATAAAATTATGCAAATCAATAGAAATAACATTAGAGTAGTTTCCGCAAAATTAAATTCTGACACGCAATGGAAATTGTTTCCCTAGACTACAGCCGTTTGGATTATTATTACTATTGCCTAATGGCATTCTTCTTTATCAATTTTGCCTGTTCAGAAACATACCATACATCTGCTGATTCAGTATTAGTTAGTTTAATGTATTTAAAATTGATTTTCTTCATTAAAATAAAAGAATTATTGTGCTAAAATAAAATTATAACTACATTATATTTTAGTATGATTCTATCGGTGCAGATAATTTTGATACAAATTGTTCATTAAAAAAAAAAGATATGTCGACTTAAAGGACCAAGACTGTCAAGTAAGTATTCTGCTCTTGCATTGAGAGTACGGGCGTCCACTGTGATGGATTACCACTGCGTTCCATCTATGAATGACTAAACTAGAACATGCATGTTTCGCTCCATTAGAGGCCTAGTCAGACAGCCTAGCTGAAGAAACGAATCGCAGACACACAGTAACAACAGGAGTCATTTAAAAACCATACGCTCAAATGTGCCACTAGCTCACAAACATTGGCGCCACCCGATATGGAACCGCTAAACCTTTTAATTCCCGACCAAAACACATATGGAAAATAAGATTTAGTTCGGTTACTTTTATAAGCGATTAGGGTACTAATACCATCATCGAATGAACAGCAGTAACTGGAAAAATAAAGTACTAATACTACTATTAGATGTTTAACGGTAACTCTAAAAATATAGATCAATATAAACAGAAAAACGCCGTAGATCCAGTTATCGAGATCCTTTTAGTACTTCATCTTCCATCTTCGCAATTTTACTATTTTTAGAAGGATTTCAGTTCCGTTTTCACAAGGGGTACGTGTAACTTGTAACCAAAACAATTCTAAACAAATAATTGGAGGGTTTTGTAAAATCTATCAGAAAAAATAATAATATACAGGATGTGCCATTTAAAAAATTTGACATTTTTCAATTTAAAATAGTCGAAATAAATAAATTTATTTTGAACACCCTGTAGCATCTAACTCAAATTTCTTTACATATGTCTTTTTTTCATTTCTATAGAACGCTCATACCAATTATGAGTATTCCACCTTCAGAAACAATGGCGCTACTGGCAATTTTTTACAAAACTGAACACTAGTATTTTTTTAAAAATTGAAATATTAGAAAAACTACTAGGTTTAGGTAACAAATATTTATCGTCCTTGAAAAATATAATTAATAATAAACCAAGACCTTCAAGGAAGCATTCTGCTCTTACATCAAAGTACGAAGATTTAAGGATAAAGTTATTAGTAGCCCACAAACATGAGCGCCGCCCAGTGTAAACTGCCAAAAACTTTTAATTGAAGAGCAACATATGCTCGGGAAAATAGAATTCCGTATCTTTACCGATAAATGCGAATAAGGTAGCAATGCCAAATTAGTATCAAAAATGGTAAAATTATTTACCACTTTTTGAATACAAAAATTTTTCTACACCCTATATTTTTAACTCAAAAAAATGTTTTAAGAAACGTGATATATTCGTAGCTTTGTCACCCAATCCTGGCAATACAATGTCAAATTCATTAAAAATGTTTTGTGTGTTTTTCTTGTTTACAAAAGAATTTAACAATGCCGTTTGAATTATAATTAATGCAGCTTAATGATATTTTCCTTTATCAGTGTAACCTGTATATGTTGATGTAAAAATAAGTTAACCTGTCTAAAAAAGATTTAATAATTAAAAGTGGAAGAATATTTCAGTTATAGTGAACTCAGAAATGAAGTAAATGGATGCTTATGTAAGTAATTGATACTTGTTATTATGAATGCCAACGAAAATAAAGCACAGAAGTGAATTTCTATAGATAATTAATAGAAGCAAAAGTCTTTTGTTTACTATTATAAACAATTTTCGATGTATTTGAGTGGTCTAGAGTTATTAATGCATTCTGGTTCTATGAGTCTATTTCGTAATAATATAATGATTTAATACCAACGAGCTTAATTCTTTCATATGGTCATATATTTTTAGATGATTCGGTGTCTGTCTGTCTGTTTGTCTGCCACACCCGATTTTCTCTCGAAACTATTTATCATAGAAAGTTGAAATTTGGTAATAATATAGGAATTGATGGCCTCATCAGAGTCGTATAGTTTTGAAAGTTAAATTTTGACTTAAGGGGTTAGTTTTGAGGAGTGAAATCGGAAGTGAAAATAAATATATACATATATATATATATATATATATATATATATATATATATATATATATATATATATATATATATATATATATATATATATATATGGCTGCGCTTATCCTTCGGGGTCACGCAAAAACGTCTATTTTGTAGCACAATCTTTTGTAGTGTATAGATCTTTCTGATAAGTTTCATATGGTAGGCTGCTGTTAGGTCATTGAATGCTGCTTCAGTTATTTGTTTCCTTTCGGAACTGTCTTCTATGTGTTGAGTTCGGTTAAAAATTTGTGAGTAGCAGGATTTGCCTGCTTGTTCCTTTATCATTACTTTGTGCTATCAGATATACAGTTTCGTATAAGTCGTTCGAGTACCTACATTAAATGGCATAGAAGAGACACTGGTCTGCAGTTCTTCGGGTCCGTTGGAATTGTTGGCTGAACTCTTTGCTTCACATTCTACCGTCGATTTCCAAGGAAAAACACCACCTACTATTCCCATATTGCAGTCAAGGATGCCCGATGTTGTCTTCAGACAGCGCATCATAAAGCATATTTTAATGAAGCTAGACACCAAGAAGGCTTCTGGCGCTGACGAAATACCTGCCATAGTTCTCAAAAACTGTGCAAGGGAACTAACACCAGTTTTCTGTAGACTTTTTAAACTATCCTACAGAAAGGGAATATTTCCGTCCTGCTGGAAATGTGCCACGATTCAGCCGATACCTAAAAAAGGCAAAAAGATCTTGCCAAATAACTACCGACCAGTTGCACTGCTTTCAATAATATCGAAAGTCATGGAAAAGGTTATCAATGAGCATCTTCTAAAATATCTTGAACGATTCAATATTATTAGCGATCACCAATATGGTTTTCGTAAACATAGATCAACAGGAGATCTTCTGACTTATATATCACATGTTTGGAACAACGCAATTGAACATTTTGGAGAATCTCGAGCGGTTGCTCTTGACATATCCAAGGCATTCGACCGTGTTTGGCACGATGGACTGTTGGCTAAGTTACGCTCTTATGGTACGTCTGAAAGACTCTGTTTGTGGCTCTCATGTTTCCTCAGAGAGCGTTCTAACACCCTCACTATCAACGGCGGTGTGCCCCAGGGCTCCATACTGTCTCCTACTCTCTTTCTCATTTACATTAACGATCTGCTGGAAAAGACCGGGAATCCAATCTACAGCTTGGCAGATGACAGTACGCTTGTCTCTTTATTCACCTTGAACGCTCGGACATCGGCTGCTCAGGCGAATATCCGCAGACAGCAGGAGGCCGTTCAACTTAACAAAGACCTGGAAGAAATTCTATCTTGGGGTGACAGTAACCAAGTGGAATTTAACGCTACAAAAACCCAGGCGGCAGTTTTTTCTAAAAAAGTTAACGTTGCTGAACCCGACATAGTTATGTCGGGGCACTCCATTCCCCTAGCATCGTCGCTCAATTTGTTGGGCGTTAGTTTGGGAGCAAATATGTCCTGGCATGAACATGTTGCAGGCATATCAAGGAGAGCTTCTGTTAATTCTTTGCAAAGCCCAAATTCGACCAACTATGGAATACTGCTCCCACGTTTGGGGCTCCGCTCCCAAATATACACTGCATTTGTTGGATTCTGTTCAGAGAAGAGCGGTTCGTCTGACTGGGGACCCGGAATTGACCGGCGGCCTTGATTCGCTGGAACATCGAACAACGGTTGGCGACTTGAGTCTGTTCTACAAGTATTTTCATGGAAAGTGTTCGAAGGATGTAGCCCGCTTAATTCCTCCTCAAGCGGTGCACGTTAGAAATACACGTCGCACTGGTGCTTCACATCCGTATGAGGTTCAGCTTGTTACTCCGCGTACAACGCTTTTCAAGCAATCTTTTATGTGGAGAACGTCATCCCTTTGGAATAATTTGCCCAGCGCTGTGTTTCCCACCGAGTACAATTTACAGCGATTCAAGAATAACTTGAATCGCTTTTTCCGCACTCATGCCGCTCCTGGAGCGCTTTAGGGACTTCCCTGCAGCACGTGTGCTAGACCCATAAAAAAAAAAGTTTTACCTGGTTTCAACAACTACTTTGGCTTTGCACCACATGCTAGGGATGGTAAGTTTCTGTAAGTGTTACAAAATGTTTTATTTGCTCTGTGTGTATGTCGTCCAATCCAGCAGCCTTATTGTTCTTCATCTGGCGTATAGTTTGTTCCAGCTTATGTTTGATGAAGGGACCCTCACGGCGAGTGTTTTCAGTTCCTATATCTCTAGTAATTGTTAAGGAGCTGTTGATGGGCGATTTGGTCCGAAGTGTTGTCCGAAAAGTTCATTGGTAGTGTTGTTGGATCGTTGTTTAGATTCTTTATCAATTTCCATGCTCTTCTGCCGTTCTACTACATATCCAGGTCAGCAATAAGTTGCACCATTTCTTGGCCTGCAATAATTGTTCTCCGGTCTCTAATGTTTGTTTTGAGAAAGGATCGGTTGAGTATAGGTGCTGATATCTCATAAGAGCTTCCCCGTCTGTGCCGAATATGTAGGTTGTTCTGCATTCTCTCGGTATACGAGGCTGGTTTGAAAAGTCCGTGCAAAAATAAAAACTACTTATGTGTTTGGGGTAAACCTTTTTTATTTTTCGACATAGTCTCCTTTTAGGCTTATACACTTCGTCCAACGATGTTCTAGTTTGTTGATCCCTTCCGAATAATAGGATTTGTCCAAGTCTGCAAAATATCCATTAGTGTCTGCAATCACCTCCTCGTTTGAATAAAAATCTTTGTCCCGCCAGCCATTTCTTCAAATTGGGGAACAAATAGTAGTCCGAGGGAGCCAAGTCTGGAGAATAGGGGGGATGTGAAACGAGTTGGAATCCTATTTCCATTAATTTTGCGACCACAACTGCTGAGGTGTGTGCTGGTGCATTGTCGTGATGGAAAAGGACTTTCTTGTGGGCCAATCGCGGGCGTTTTTCTTGCAGCTCGGTTTTCAAACGGTCCAATAACGATGAATAATATTCACCTGTAATAGTTTTACCCTTTTCCAGATAGTCGATGAGGATTATCCCTTGCGAATCCCAAAAGACAGTCGCCATAACCTTTCCGGCCGAAGGAACGGTCTTCGCCTTTTTTGGTGCAGATTCCCCCCTTGGTAACCCATTGTTTAGATTGTTGTTTGGTCTCAGGAGTATAGTAATGTATCCATGTTTCATCCACAGTGACGAAACGACGCTTAAAGTCCTCCGGATTCTTCTGGAACAGCTGCAAACCATCCTTGCAACACTTCACACGATTCCGTTTTTCGTCAAGCGTGAGCAATCGCGGCACCCATCTTGCGGATAGCTTTCTCATGTCCAAATGTTTATGCAAAATATTATGTACCCGTTCAGTCGAGATGCCCACAGCACTAACAATCTCACGCACCTTAACTCTTCTGTCATCCATCACCATATCATGGATTTTGATCAATGATTTCTGGAGTCGTAACCTCCACAGGCCGTCCAGAACGTTCAGCGTCACTTGTGCCCATATGCCCAGTCGGAAATTTTGAAACCACTTATAAACTGTTCTAATCGAAGGTGCAGAGTCACCATAATGTTTATCAAGCTTCTCTTTAGTGTCCTGAGGCGTTTTGCCTTTCATAAAGTAATGTTTAATCACCACACGAAATTCTTTTTCGTCCATTTCTTGAAAATCACTCGACTTCCTTGATTCACACGAATGCCAAACACAAAGAAATAGACCAATATGGCTGAAACTTGGTGTGCGTTCATTCAAGAGATGCTACTAACTAAACATGACCTCGATACGCGCCGGTGGTTCCATCTCTCGGACTTTGCACGGACTTTTCAAACTAGCTTCGTATGTCGTCTGGATATTCCCTTTACGAGTTCAAGAAAGTTTTCATATTTGGCAGGATCGCTATCGACTGAGCTGACTTCCCCGGTCTAGATCTCGAGCCAATAGATTCCATTTTGCTCATTGAAAATTGAACCTTCTTGTAGAGGGAACTTGTTCGGGTTTCGCAGCTGGATATATAATTACAGTAATAAATTCAGCTGCGAAGCATTAACAAGTTTCACTTTAAGAGAGCAAAATGAAACCTATTCGCTCAAGATCTAAATCGGAAAGTAAGGTCGATAGTGACCCTGCTAACCATGAAACCTTCGTTGAACTGGTGAAGAGAATATCAAGAAGTATTAAGAGTCAAATAGCAACAGTAGACTTCTTTTTTGATGAAGTTTCCACGCAACTACTATACCTACGCAAAAACTATAAAACATAACAAATAATGAACATATCAGTTGTCTTTCTTTTTAAAGGAAATGATATTATTTGCTTTAATAATATTAACCATTTTTATTTTTAAGCTTCTCATCACATAAAGGCACCCCACTGAAAAAAATAAATACTAATAAAACACAAATTCAATGAAATAGCGGTTAAACTTCAGTAGGGTAGTTTAAAAATAACATCCGGGGTTGAAATATCGCTCAACTTTTTTTCCCGGCATTATCTGTTACAAATTGTGCTTATTTTTGACTTGTTTTGACTTATTTTATTTTTTTTTTCGAGTGTTTTACGTTTGGGAATAGTCTGGAAGTTTCTTGCTAATGTAGAAACGGATATAAAAACTTAGGAATTGCCAAAAGTTTAAAAGATGTAATAAATAATTATATACATGGGAATTTAAAAGACAGCAGTGATATAAATATATGTATATACGTGATATTTTTTACAACTGAAATTTTGAAGGGCAATAATTTAAGGCGTTTTAGAAACATATAACATAAGTTTTTAAGAATTTATGGGGAGTCATGGAAGTAGGTCAGCATACGATTTTTTAGAGAGGGTCATACGTAACATAAAAACATAAGAGCCTTATTATAAATAGCATAGTAAACACTTGCTGAACGTTTTTTTAAGTATCGTTTATGCTTTTTTACTTCCCTTGCTAAAGGGAAGTGTTATAACGAGTATTCGTCAAAAAAAAACATACTCTGAGATTTTTGTATTTCTTCACGTTTCAGGATGTCAAGATGACGCAGAACATAGTCCCTCATTTTCATCGGTCTGTCGGCTTGTCTATCGGACTGTTGGCGTGATAATTTCTTCTTCTTCTCTTCTTTTTCTTCTTGATAAGCAGCTTGCTTGTTAGTTTCAAAATCATTCTGACAGTCTTCATTGCTCTTGCGATGCGGACTGCCAGCTATCCCTCCAGCGTTTGGGTGGTCGTCCTGGAGGTCTTTTGGTTTTGGTCTTCTCTTTGATGTAAGTGTTTCTTTTCTTGTCTAGTAGTGTGTACCCTGCGATGGTTTTTAATGTAGTCCTCATCATTCTTTTAATGTTTACTGTATCGGCTCTTGTTTCACCTGCATATGTCATTCGAGGTCGTATGCAAGTTTTGTATATTCTGAGCTTACATTCCGTTGTCATGTGCTTGTTATTCCATCAGCTGTGCTTCAAACCACCTGATATTCTTGCTGCTGTTAGACAGTTGCCTTACGTCGTTGGTTATATATATATATATATATATATATAATATATATATATATATATATATATATATATTATATATATATATATATAATCGCATATCCCTTCTACCCTATGGTGTAGGGTAGTTATACATTTTCACGTATCTGTCTCTATTCCTTGCCATTTTCACTGCTTCCTTCCAGGATTTTCCCTTCTCCTTAGGTATACTTCCAATACTCCTATTTCAGGTCTATCTAGGTCTTCCTCGCTTCTGTTTTCCTGGCTTCATACACTTGTTTTACTTGTCTATCATCCTTCATTCTCTGTACATGTCCCCACCATCCCAGCTGTCTTTGTTATATACGAGGCTGGTTTGAAAAGTCCGTGCAAAGTCCGAGAGATGGTACAACCGGCGCGCGTATCGAGGTCATGTTTAGTTAGTAGCATCTCTTGAATGAACGCACACCAAGTTTCAGCCATATTGGTCTATTTCTTTGTGTTTGGCATTCGTGTGAATCAAGGAAGTCGAGTGATTTTCAAGAAATGGACGAAAAAGAATTTCGTTTGGTGATTAAACATTACTTTATGAAAGGCAAAAACGCCTCAGGAGACTAAAGAGAAGCTTGATAAACATTATGGTGACTCTGCACCTTCGATTAGAACAGTTTATAAGTGGTTTCAAAATTTTCGGACTGGCCATATGGGCACAAGTGACGCTGAACGTTCTGGACGGCCTGTGGAGGTTACGACTCCAGAAATCATTGATCAAATCCATGATATGGTGATGGATGACAGAAGAGTTAAGGTGCGTGAGATTGCTAGTGCTGTGGGCATCTCGACTGAACGGGTACATAATATTTTGCATAAACATTTGGACATGAGAAAGCTATCCGCAAGATGGGTGCCGCGATTGCTCACGCTTGACCAAAAACGGAATCGTGTGAAGTGTTGCAAGGATGGTTTGCAGCTGTTCCAGAAGAATCCGGAGGACTTTAAGCGTCGTTTCGTCACTGTGAATGAAACATGGATACATTACTATACTCCTGAGACCAACCAACAATCTAAACAATGGGTTACCAAGGGGGAATCTGCACCAAAAAAGGCGAAGACCGTTCCTTCGGCCGGAAAGGTTATGGCGACTATCTTTTGGTATTCGCAAGGGATAATCCTCATCGACTATCTGGAAAAGGGTAAAACTATTACAGGTGAATATTATTCATCGTTATTGGACCGTTTGAAAACCGAGCTGCAAGAAAAACGCCCCGCGATTGGCCCACAAGAAAGTCCATTTCCATCACGACAACGCACCAGCACACACCTCAGCAGTTGTGGTCGCAAAATTAATGGAAATAGGATTCCAACTCGTTTCACATCCCCCCTATTCTCCAGACTTGGCTCCCTCGGACTACTATTTGTTCCCCAGTTTGAAGAAATGGCTGGCGGGACAAAGATTTTATTCAAACGAGGAGGTGATTGCAGACACTAATGGATATTTTGCAGACTCGGACAAATCCTATTATTCGAAAGGGATCAACAAACTAGAACATCGTTGGACGAAGTGTATAAGCCTAAAAGGAGACTATGTCGAAAAATAAAAAAGGTTTACCCCAAACACATAAGTAGTTTTTATTTTTGCACGAACTTTTCAAAACCAGCCTCGTATATTCCATAATTGCTTGTACTCTCAGCCTTCTCCTTATTTCTGTATTCCTTATTCTGTATTTCCGTGTAACTTCCTGTACTGCTCTCAGGTATTTCATTTCGACGGCTTGTATCTTGTTTCTCTGCCTGTCTATTAGGGTCCATAGATTGCTTTGAACACTTTTCTTTTTGTTTGTTTCGTTACTTCTTTTTCCTAATGAATTTATTATTTATTACATAGTAAAGTTTGTTCGTTTTTTCGATTCTTTCATTAGTTTCTTTGTCTTGTTTTCTAGTTTCGTCCATTATTATTCCTAAATACTTATACTGTTCCACTTGTTCTATTTTATTCCTTTCTATGTAAATATTCGTTTGTTGGTTTTCCATTGTCATTACTTTTGTTTTATTTATATTAATTTTCATACCTTTTTCTCTAAAAGGTTCGTTTCAAATTCGATGTTTCCTTGTAATTATCTTTCATTTTCCGCTACTAGTACAGTATCATCAGCAAAAGCCACTTCAGATATTTCTATTCTTTTAGCTTGCAGTATCCAATTGTCATTTTTTCCACTTTTATTTCGCATTTCTTGACTATTTCATCCATGTGTACAGTGAACAATGTTGGGTTCAAGCTTCCTCCCTACCTCAAACCTTCCGGTGTTGTAAATCCCTCTGACTTCATGTTGTTTTTTTATTACATACTGCACATTGTTGCTGTATATTCCTTTTATGACTTTTTCTGTAGTCCCTTGTTTTCTAGGCTTTTCCACACTTTATTTCTCGGCACACTGTCAAATGCTTTTTCTAAGCCTATGAAACAGTCAAGCGTATAAGTAGTTAATGAGACAGAAAAGGAGCTAGAGAGGTGATTTAAGTTCTTTTCAAAGTTTTTAGACTTAATAAATCTGAAAATTGTGTTACTTTTTAGTTATTTTCAATTGATCGAGCACGTAGAGGGTTTTAGGAGATATTTCGAATTTAGCGTGGTTTACGTTCATTTTAGTCTTCTTGGAATCAACGAATCTAAAATGTGTGTTATTTTTTCGTTATCTTCAATTGGCCAAACACGTAACAGGTTAACGAGTTAGAGGAAAGTGAATTCCTTAGACCGCTAGGGAAGCTACGCGTGTGCGGAAAAAGCGATGCACGTTGGACTTGAATAGCTATAAATTGTACTTGGTTCGATATGTTTTAAGTATTTGGTGCTAGACATTGTTTTTGACATAGACAGTTGAAATTGGGCACTAATATAAGAATTGATGGCTTCATCAGAGCCGTGTAGTTAAATTTTTGAGTTAAGAGGTTAGTTTTGAGGTGTGAAACCGGAAAAAAATTTACCAGGCAGTCGAGCGGGGTGTCAAATGAAAGCTTGTAAAAACACGAGTTTAAAAATATAAATAATGTAATACTTGCGCATAATTTTCTTTATATTATTTTTAAAAAATTGCAAAAAATCGCTGTCCCCCCTCATCTTGAAAAATACTGATAAAAAATTATGAAAAAATTTTGGAATATTCTCCACAAGGTGTAGATTAAACGAAAATTACCATGAGTGCATTATCCTTAATAATTTATCTGGTTTATAAAAAAACAAGAATTTCAAGGTAATCAGTTTGTTGAAAGCTGATTTGGTGTGTGTTTTGTGAAAGCATTGATTATTTTATACCTTCGTAACAAAATTTTTTATTTTAAATGGAATCACCGTACGGAACACTTTTTTTTTATGGGTCTAGCACACGTGCTACAGGGAAGTCCCTAAAGCGCTACAGGAGCGACACGTGTGCGGAGAAAGCGATTCACGTTGTTCTTGAATCGCTGTAGATTGTACTCGGTGGGAAACACAGTCCTGGGCAAAGGGATGATGTTCTCCATACAAAAGACTGCTTGACGGGCGTTGTACGAGGAGTAACAAGCTGAACCTCATACGGATGTGAAGAATTAGAGTGACGTGTACTTTTAACATGCACCGCTATGGGAGGAATTAAGCGGGCCACATCCTTCGAACACCTTCCATAAAAGTACTTGTAGAATAGGCTCAAGTCGCCAACCGTTCTTCGATGTTCCAGCGAATCAAGGCCGTCGGTCAGTTCCGGGTCTCCAATCTGACGAACAGCTCTTCTCTGAATAGAATCCAACAAATGCAGTGTATGCTTGGGAGCGGAGCTCCAAACATGGGAGCAGTATTCCATAGTTGGTCGAATTTGAGCTTTGTAAAGAATTAACAGTTGTTGTGGAGTGTAAAGCTTTCTGGTTCGAAATAATATTCCCAACTTTTGAGAAGCTCTCCTTGCCATGCCTGCAACATGTTCATGCCAGGACATATTTGCTCCCAAATTAACGCCCAACAAATTGAGTGACGATGTTAGAGGGATGGAGTGCCCCGACATAACTATGTCGGGTTCAGCAACGTTAACTTTTCTAGAGAACACTGCCGCCTGGGTTTTTGTAGCGTTAAATTCCACTTGGTTGCTGTTACCACAAGATAGAATTTCTTCCAGGTCTTTGTTAAGTTGAATGACTTTCTGCTGTCTGCGGATATTCGTCTGAGAAGCCGATGTCCGAGCGTTCAAAGTGAATGAAGAGATAAGTGTACTGTCATCTGCAAAGCTGTAGATTGGATTCTCGGTCTTTTCCAGCAGATCGTTAATGTAAATGAGAAAGATAGTAGGAGACAGTATGAATCCTTGGAGTACACCGGCGTTGATAGTGAAGGTGTTAGAAAGAAATCCGTCGACTGCCACTCGTAAAGAACGCTCTTTGAGGAAACATGAGAGTCACAAACAGAACCTTTCAGACATACCATAAGAACGTAGCTTAGCCAACAGCCCATCGTGCCAAACACGGTCGAATGCCTTGGATATGTCAAGAGCAACCGCTCGAGATTCTCCAAAGTGTTCAATTGTGTTGTTCCAGACATGTGTTATATAAGTCAGAAGATGTCCTGTTGATCTATTTTTTCGAAAGTCATATTGGTGATCGCTAATAATGTTGAATCCTTCAAGATATTTTAGAAGATGCTGATTGACAGCCTTTTCCATGACTTTCGATATTATTGAAAGCAGTGTGATTGGTCGGTAGTTATTTGGCAAAGGCTTCTTGCCTTTTTTAGGTATCGGCTGAACTGTAGCACATTTCCAGCAGGATAGGTTGAAAAGTCTACAGAAAACTGGTGTTAGTTCCCTCGCACAGTTTTTAAGAACTATGGCCGGTATTCCGTCAGGGCCAGAAGCCTTTTTGGTGTCTAGCTTCATCAGTATACGCTTTATGATACGCTGTCTGAAGACAACATCGGGCATCCTTGACTGCACTATGGGAATAGTAGATGGTGTTTTTCCTTGGAAATCGACAGTAGAATGTGAAGCAAAGAGTTCAGCCAACAAGTTCGCTTTCTCAACAGGTGTCGTTGCAATAGAATTATCTGGCCATCTGAGTGGTGGTATGGTGGATTTGGTGAAATTTTGACTAACTGCCTTAGCGACTGACCAAAAGGACCTGGAATTGTTGGGACAAGCGAGAAGTTTGTTTCTAATCCGTTGATTGTGTGCCTCCTTGGTTTCGTCGATAATTTCTTTGCATCTGTTCCTGGCACGAACAAAGGTGTTTCGATTTATGGTGTTAGGATTTTCACGCCAATGTCGGTATGCAAGATGTTTAGAAGCAACAGCTTCTTTGCATTTTCGGTCAAACCAAGGCTTGCCGTTGGAAGGGTATTTCTTCGAAAAAGGGATGTAAGCCTCCATACCGGCCAAAATAACATCGAAAACCTCCTTGGCGCAGTCAGATGGGTCATCGGATCGAAAACAAACGTCTAACCAAGGGAAAGTTCGAAAATATTCCATGAGATCTTCCCATTTAGCAGATTTATAGTGCCAAATCTTGCGCGGTTTAGGCGCCTCTCTGTCACTGATAGGTAGGATACTCCATCTCGATAATAGTTTATGGTCGGAAGAACCTAATGGCGGATTTACTCTGACCGTGTAAATCTCCGGATTGGTGGTTAAAAACAGATCAAGAAGACTAGCGAACTCCCCGTCTCGATCAGGGATCCGTGTTGGTTCGTCAATAGGCTGAGTTAAGCCACAACTGATTGAAAATGATTCGGCTTCACGACCTTGTTCATCGGTAGTATTTGAATATTTAAGCCAGTTGATGTTGTAGACATTAAAGTCGCCCAGGATGGCAATTTCGGCATTTGGATAGTTAATTTGTATATGATCGATGGTGTCTGCAAGAGAAGCGAAAAGTGCTCTAAAGTTAGTATCGCTTGGTGGTCGATAAAGGATACAGATGAACCTTGTGTTTGGTTGAGTCGTTATTTTTAACCACATAACATCAAAGTTTGGGGGCTCCAGAGCCTCTTGTCGTTGGCAAGAGAGGTCGCTTCTGACAAAAAGACAGATTCCAAAGTTACGCCTAAATCGGGAATAGAAGTCGTACCCAGGATAAAGATAGTTAACTGTGCTGATCGATGAACTGACCTTGGTTTCACAGAGAGCGAGTACATGAGGTTTATTTGATTGCAGGTGTTGGTGCACTGAATTTATGTTCGAGTTTAAACCTCGTATGTTGCAAAAATCCATTTTAAAATTCTGATCTCTGCATGTCGACGCACCTGAACCAGCCCCCACCCGGAGATCCGAACGGGGGGCTATTTTACCTCCGGAATTTTTTGTATCCAGGTGCCTCATCATGCTATTTGGTCCCACAGTCCGGGACATCGGTACAGCCACGAAACGTTAAGTAACTTCACGGAGCCTAAGCCGATGCGATGGTATCACACCGGGCGATGCTGGTGGGATCTGTGCATCTACCATCTTAATGGCCTCATCAGAGGCGTGTAGTTAAATTTTGAGTTAAGAGGTTAGTTTTGGGGGGTGAAACCGGAAAAAAATTTACCAGGCCGTCGAGCGAGGTGTCAAATGAAAGCTTCTAAAAATATATATATATTTTTAAAAAATTGCGAAAAATAGCTGTCCCCCCTCATCTCGAAAAATACTCATCAAAAAAGTTTGAAAAAATTCTGGAATATTTTCCACAGGGTGTAGATTAAATGAAAATTGTCATGAGTGCATTATCTTTAATAATTTATCTGGTATATGAAAAATCAAAAATTTTAAGGTAATTAGTTGTTAGTAAAGACTGGAAAAAAACTTTGTTGAAACCTCATTTTGTGTGTGTTTTTTGAAAGCATTGATTATTTTATAGCTTCGTAACAAAAATTTTTATTTTAAATGGAATCACCGTACCGAACACTAATTGTGCAAGTCCGACTTGTACTTGACCGGTTTATTTTTTTTTCTTTGTCTCTGTTGGTGTACCTCAAACACCCTGCCATTTAATTAAGTTACTTGTAGTACTTTATTCCTTTCCCAACTTCCAAACATAAATGATAAATTAGCTTTATTTGTAAATTGTTTTATCCTTTTTTGCAAACTTTAGGTAAATATCGGGTTACATCCTGAGTGCCAACTTTTAATAGCTTTTTGTAATTTCCTTCTTCAGCAGTATTAAATAGTATAAAAGCAGAGGCGGATTTTATATGGTTTGATAGAGTAAAACTTTAAACAAGGGATAATTAAACTTGTTAAATAGTAGTGGGGTTTCGTCTTATAAACATTTCACGTCTCCGTCCTAATATAATATATATATATATATATATATATATATATATATATATATATATATATATATATATATATATATATATATATATATATATATTCTCAATACGTTAAACCCGACGCTAGGGCAGGATCTTAGGTCCTTTTTGTCTTCCCTCTCTTTATGGAAACATTAACCACTTCCATTGTGTTAGAGATTACACGGTAACCAGACGATATCCACTGACAATTTTAGTGACATTTCGATTCCTGCCAAACTCACATCCATCTGTCAAATCAATCGTGTTTTACCGCCAAATATCTGCACGTGGGCCCCGCTTGCTTTCCTCCGGGATTTTCCAGGGTTTTCTAGAAAAATTGTATAACATCGTTAACTACAATGATGCCAACGTTCGCTTACTGATTTTAAGTAGTGCTTTTAATTAGATGTTTTCAATTCTCCTGTGAATTAGCTTGTCTTGTAATACTGATGTACATATTTCCTCCAGTAATTAGTCTTCGGTATGTAAGTATTATTTTTTTCATAATTTGATCATTATTTACTTACAATTCACATATTGTTGTAGATGTCTTGATAAAGAAACAAATATGTCGGTTCTGAAAGCTTGGCAAATAAACAAATTGACTTTTAATTGGCCTCTTAAGACTGCATATTGAACAATCTAACTCCTTCTTACTAGTCAGTCGCGACTACCTTCTTCTTATATATATATATATATATATATATATATATATATATATATATATATATATATATATATATATATATATTACTAGCCGGGCCCGCGGCTCCGCTCGCGTGGACTTGATTCACTACTATCGTCACTGCTTATTTCTTATGTTACCTAACGTAATAAAATATCTGCCATTATTTCCCCTTATCTCCTATTATTTCTACTTATCTCCCATTATCTCTACATAATTTCCATTATCTAAGCTTATCTCTGCTCATCTCCCATTATTTCTCCTTATCTCCCATTATCTAACCTTATCTCTCATTATCTAGGCTTATCTCGACTTATGTCGCAATATTTCTCCTTATCTCCCATTATTTCTCCTTATCTCCCATTATTTCTCCTTATCTCCCATTATCTCACCATTACCTAGACTTATCTCTGCTTATTTCCCATTATTTCTCCTTATCTTCCATTATTTATACTTATCTCCAATTATCTCACCTTATCTCCCATTATCTAGGCTTATCTCGACTTATCTCGCAATATTTTTCCTTATCTCCCATTATTTCTCCTTGTCTCCCATTATCTCAACATAACTCCCATTACTTAGACTTATCTCTGCTCATCTCCCATTATTTCTCCTTATCTCCCATTATCTCTACATAATTTCCATTATCTAGGCTTATCTCTGCTCATCTCCCATTATTTCTCCTTATCTCCCATTATCTCACCATAACTCCCATTACCTAGACTTATCTCTGCTTATCTCCCATTATTTATACTTATCTCCCATTATTTCACCTTATCTCCCATTATTTCTCCTTGTCTCCCATTATCTCAACATAACTCCCATTACTTGGACTTATCTCTGCTTATCTCCCATTATTTCTCCTTATCTTCCATTATTTATACCTATCTCCCATTATCTCACCTTATCTCCCATTATATAGAACATATATGTATAAATTTATAAAAACATGTAAATCGGATAAGTGGTTCTTAAGCGATAAGCGCACTAACGGACAGATAGACAGAGAGACGTTGCATTTTATATATATTATATTCTTTGCAACATGATATTGTTCCATATTTAATGGTTTAGGCAGTATATTGTAAGAGAACGCGCCAACGGTAGTCTTTTTTCCGACTTGATTCACTATTATCGTTACTGCTTATTCTTTATGTTACCTAACCCAAAATATATCCTATAACCTGGCCAGAGAACATATGTATGTTTTAAAAAAAAAAGTACGCAACGCACTAACGGACAGACAGACAGACAGACAGACAGAGAGACGTTGCATTTTATATATATTTATAGATTTGATAACCTGGCCAGAGAACATATGAATGTTTTAAAAAAAAAGCACGTAAATCGGATAAGTGGTTCTCCGGTGATAAGCGCACTAACGGACAAACAGACAGAGAGACGCTGCATTTTATATATATTATAGATATAGATTGTTATTATTATTATATAACCTGGCCAAAGAATATATGTATGAATTCAAAAAAGACACGTAAATTAGATAAGTGGTTCTCGCGTGATAAACGCACTAATGGACAGACAGACAGACAGAGAGACATTATAAATATTATAGATTATACATTATAGATATTCTCTGCTACATAATATTGTTCCATATTTAATGGTTTAGGCTGTATATTGCAAGGGAACGCGCTAGCGGCAAACTTTTTTCCGACTTCACTCACTATTATTGTCACTGCTCATTCCTTATGCTACCTATCGTAATAAAATATAGCATATAACCTGGTCAGATAACATATGTATGTTTTTTTAAAAAAGTACGTAAATCGGATAAGTGGTTCTCCAGTGATAAGCGCACTAACGGACAGACAGAGAGACGTTGCATTTTATATATATTATAGATGTAATAAAATGTATATCTATAACCTGCTCAGAAAACATATGTATGAATTTAAAAAAATCACATAAATCGGATAAGTGGTTCTCGAGGGATAAGCGCACTAACGGACAGACGGACAGACAGAGAAACGTTTTATATATATTATAGAAATAGATTATTATTATTATTATATGTCCTGGCCAAAGAATATATGTATGAATTTAAAAAAAGACACGTAAATCGGATAAGTGGTTCTCGCGTGATAAACGCACTAATGGACAGACAGACAGACAAACAGACATTGCATTTTTTATATATTGATTGATATAGATTATAGATATTCTCTGCTACATAATATTGTTCCATAATTAATGGTTTAGGCTGTGTATTGCAAAGGAACGCGCTAGCGGCAAACTTTTTTCCGACTTCACTCACTATTTTACGTCACTGCTCATTCCTTATGCTACCTATCGTAATAAAATATAGCCTATAACCTGGCCAGAGAACATATGTATGTTTTAAAAAGAAAGTACGTAAATCGGATAAGTGGTTCTCCAGTGATAAGCGCACTAACAGACAGACAGACAGACAGACAGAGAGACGTTGCATTTTATATATATATATATATATATATATATATATATATATATATATATATATATATATATATATATATATATATATATATATTATCGCTCACCTCCCCGCCTCAGTAGGGATTTTACCCTTTATTCCATATCCCAAGGATATCGGCGAGGATGTCGTCATACCCGTTTAAACAACGCGATAGTACTGCCACGGACGTTATTTGCATTTCTGCAAACAACTACTATCTACAGTCCCTGGCCAAATTATTAGACGCACTGCAAGATTTCATGTAAAATATTAATTACCCAGTGATATTGTACCGTTTTATTATTTTAAATTGATTGGTTTTTTATTTTTATATTATCCAATCAATTACCTATTTATTTGACATAAATAAAACAGCATTAATTTAGAAAAGCATAAGTTTATTAAGTTTTAAAGAAAAGTGAAATTAATGTTTGTAAAAGTCAATATTTAGTTGAGCCACCTTTAGCCGCTACCAAAGCTTTAATTCTGCGCGGCATGCTATCAATGCAAGATTGTACTGTCTCCTGCATTTGAGGATGATGATTCCACACATGAATAATCTTTTCTAGGAGCTGGGTTTTGTTGGTAATCACATCTTTAGCCACTTCTCTTTTCATCAGCTCCCACACATTTTCAATGGGGTTCATATCAGGGCCAATCCAACAGAGGGATATTTTTTTCTGCCAAAAAAGCTTTAACAGACCGAGCAGTGTGGCAGGGAGCTCCATCTTGCATAAAAGGGAATGGTTCTTCATTTGGAAACCATTCTCTGAGCTGCGGAATCAACCGATTTTGTAATACTTCTTTGTACTGATCTTGCCTCATTATTCCTTTGACGATGTACAGACGTCCAGTGCCCTTGCCGCTGATGACTGACCAAATCATCACTTTGGTGGATGTTTAAGGGTCGGGACGACACAATCAGGATGAAACTTTTCTCCATGACGACGACGCACATACTGAGCTTTATTCTGCAAAATTTCGAATGTGCTTTCGTCACTGAAGCAGACCTGTCAAAAATAGGAAAAATATATAAACTTCCATGTTTATTTGCTTTATTTAACTGAAAATGATAATAATGTATCAATTATTGATTAAATTGCTGTATCTTACCGATCTTCAGAAGTCCACATCTTTGTCTTGCCATTGTTTGGCCCACTTCAGGCGCTTTGCTTTCATTGCAGCTGTTAACTTGGGCTTCCTGGCGGGGCGACAGGCCTTAAAATCTAATTCTTTCAATTTTCTTCGAACAGTGCGCTCAGAAGCATTTACGCTAGCATCCTGGAGTTGTGATTTTATTACCTTTGTGGTAGCAAATCTGTTTTCTACACAAATTTTCTTCAAACATCTCTCTGACCGTGGAGTGAAAATTGGTTTTCTACCGCATCTTTTCTTTCTTTTCGGGCAATTCCTTCCCTGACTCAATTTTCTTTTTTATGCGTCGTACACTAGCTTCAGAAACCTCCAATCTTCGTGATATTTCTCGGTTTGTAAATGTTTTCGCAATCACAAGGGCCTTCAATTCAGCTTTTTTACGTGGTGAAAGATCGCCTTTTCTACCCATAATGAAAATAGTCCAATTACTTTTTTAAAACACTGCATACAAAATAAACTAATAACTGAGTAGTATAAAACTGTTAAACAAACAATCACAGTCCATAAAGCCACAGAAACACGTCCGTACCTGACTCGATTCCGATCGCGACTGATACAGGTTTGTACTTATTTACGTTCATGTATCACTTTGTCAACACAGTGTTGCCATATGTTAAAAATAAATACAAATATGTAGTCTACAACAATTCTTTTAAATAAAAATCAATAATATTGTAGTTTAAATATACCATTATTGCATAAAAACTCTTAAGAAACATAAAATTACTAAAAAAAATACAGTGCGTCTAATAATTTGGCCAGGGACTGTATGTACGTAGCCAGGCCAAATATACTTGAATAAATTAAAAGATAATTATACCGACTTGCGGGATTGAACCCTCGACCTTCTGCACAGTGGCAAAATACTACGCCACCGAGCCATGGCCAGCCACAGTTATCAGTAAAGTCGTAACAAACGACTACGCTTATCGATTTGGTTTCTTGATGTAAGGGAAATCTAAAATACAGGAGTCCTCAGACCTCGAGGGCGCTTGTGACTCTTAGAGGGCGCGTCCTCAGGGGGCGGATCGAGCAGAGCCTCCTAGATATAGGTAGTAGAAGGGAAATAAAATATCTCCCGCGGACTAAAGAGGCACTGCAGCGTCTGGCCCAGAGTAGGCGGCTGCAAACAGCGACGGTTTTCTCAGGTTAGAGGCGGCTCAATCCTATACTCTATATATATATATATATATATATATATATATATATATATATATATATGATTACATATGACCATTATCAATCCCTGTACATCTAGCTACAAAA
This sequence comes from Pachyrhynchus sulphureomaculatus, assembly GCA_019049505.1. Classification (NCBI taxonomy): domain Eukaryota; kingdom Metazoa; phylum Arthropoda; class Insecta; order Coleoptera; family Curculionidae; genus Pachyrhynchus; species Pachyrhynchus sulphureomaculatus. The sequence continues at coordinate 38,734,336 of CM032450.1, forward strand.
CTGAAACTGCACATTGTAATCTGCATTTTTTGTAAATTTTATAGGAACCGTAAGGACGGTATTTCTAAAATACGACTTTTCAATGCCGTTCGTGTGGAAAGCAATTCTGGCGTTGTGCTTTTCTATCATGCAAGAGCTTCTTTTTTGTTACTTCCGTAAAGTGTTTTGTTTTTCCAAAGCACTTTAGAGATTTAAATAATTTTTACACTTTCAGTTGTTTATACGTAAGTGAAAACCACACCTTCGCGCTGTCTTCGGGAGATTCTTCTTGAATATGGTGAAAAATGCATTAAAATAATTATAATATATATATATATATATATATATATATATATATATATATATATATATATATATATATATATGTGGTAAAAAAATAGTAAGACTTTTAAATTTAAATCGTCCGGGCATTTCCAAATCGGATTAATTTTTTTCCGTTTGGTTAGTAGGACCTTAACTGCCATCTATGCCAAATTATAAGACCATAGCTTCAGTAGTTAATTCGCTTGCATTCGTTCAACGATTTTTAACATGAGTAAAAAAATTCAGCAAAAAAGTTGCATTAAATTTTGATTTAAAAATAGTTTTTTCGGCTTCCCAAACCCAGAGCAAGTGTTTTTTGACTGGTATTTAAAGAAGGCAGAGAACGTGTGGAGGACGATGAACGTCCTGGTCGTCCTTCAACATCTACCGATGAGAACCACGTCAAGCAAATCAAGGATTTGGTGCTCAGAAATTGTCGAGTGCTAGAGGTGAACCCAGACCAAAGAAATCACGCCAAAGCAAGTCGAAAATCAAGGGGATGTTAACAGTTTTCTTCGATTATCGTGGTGTTGTTCATTATGAATTCCTTCCGCCGGGCCAAACTGTCAACAAGGAATATTATTTGAGTGTTAGGCGTCGTTTGTGTGAAGCTAATCGTATTAAGAGGCCGCAATTATGGGCCGATAACTCTTGGTTTTTTCATCACGATAATGCGCGTTCTCACATAGCATTGGTTCTTCGCGACTTTTTCATCAAAAATTCAATTCATATCACTCCGCAATCGCTCTATTCACCTGATTTAACTCCGTCGGAGTTCTGGCTATTCCCTAAACTCAAAAAACCGCTTCGAGGACATCGTTTTGAGTCGATTGAGGAGATTAAAACCGAATCGAAGAAGGGTTTAAAGGCCATTCCAGAAATCGAATTCAACAACTGTTTCGAAGACTGGAAAAAACGTTGGCATAAATGCGTGGTATCCAAGGGGGATTACTTTGAAGGGGACGAACTAAATTTGGAAAAATAAATAACCCGTTTGCGTTTTATTTCAAAAGTCTTACTATTTTTTTTATCACAGTAATATATATATATATATATATATATATATATATATATATATATATATATATAAGGCTGCTGGGAACTTAGCAAACCGCTCAGCTTCGTACTAAAAATGTTAGAATTGTCTATGTCTATCTAGTGTTTCACGTCTTCCTCGATTTACTCCATACATTAAAGTAGCTTAAATTTTTTATTTTAAAATATAAAGCTCCATATTATTTCCTACTATCGTTCTGCTTTACATTAACAATCTGATAGTTTACAGCTTTGCACGCGGCAATATGCTTGTTCCTTCATTTACCTTGAACAGTGAACAGATAACACGACGCTATGCAACTCAATAAAGGTCTAGAAGAAATTATATCTTGAGAGGACAGTAGCCAAGTAGAATTTAACGCTACAAAAGCCCAGGCAACAATTTCTATAAACATTAATATCCCAGTCGTAAAAGTTCATTCGCATCTAGCATTGTTGCATAACTTGCGTAGGGTTAACTTAGGAGCAAATAAGTCTTGGCATGAACATATTAAGCATAGCAAAGAAACCTTCTTAAAAGCTAAGAACAGTATAACTTTATACTCAACAATTTTTAATTCTGTACAAGGCTCAAATTCTCCCAGATTTGTTAGATTCTATTCAGAAGAGAACTATTTGCCTAGTTAGAGAACTGCTCTAGCAACCTTGATTCCTTAGAAAATGGCGACATTAGTCTATTCTCTGAGTGCTTTCATGAAAGTGTTCGATGGATGTAGCCTGCTTAATTCCTTCCAGAGTGGTGCATGCTAGGAATACACGTCCCGCCAATACATCACATCCGTATTAAATCTACCCTGTGTCTTTTCGTATTACCCTTTTCAACAAACCTTTTATTTGAAAGGAACAGCCCAGATGTTTTTCCCCGAATAAAATTTACAGAGATTCAATACTAAGGCAAATCGTTTTTTCCGCACACGGGTCGCTCCTGTAGCGCTTTAAGGATTTCCGTGGAGCACTTATGCTGTGCCGATAGGAACAATTATTTATTGACGGCTTGAATATCGGCCTACATATTACAAACTTGGTGTATCTTGGACGTCTCGAGAAACAATAGAATTTTTCACAATTACAAAAATTTTACATCAGATCGAGAAACTTTATTCCAGTTTAACTGACTCTGTATCTTTTGCTGTTTCCGACCGTATTCAGCATCGAGTTTATAACATCTTGCAAGCATGTGTAAAATATATGAAACCTGGCATTAAATATACTATAAAGTTAGCAAAATGCTGCATTTTATTGCTAAGACTGAAATTTCCTCTGGAATTACAACTAATTGAAACCTAAGAAACTAATAAAAACTTTCATATCCTTAAAATAAAAAAACAAATTCGAAATTCTACAGTTTTGCTATTTTGCATAATGTCAGTATGCAAGTCACCAAACAAAAAATCAGTAATCTTATTTACTCAGTAGTTATCGAATCTCAAGGAAAAATTTAGCAGAGAAAGGCTTCTGTTAAAATTTTTCATATATATATATATATATATATATATATATATATATATATATATATATATATATATATATATATATATATATATATATATACATATATATATATATATATATATATATATATATATATATATATATATATATATATATATATATATATATATATATATATATATATATATATATATATATATATATATATATATATATATATATATATATATATATATATATATATATATATTAGAGTGACCGGATCTCATAGAGGGGAAAAAAAATGTCGGAATCTTGTTCGTCTGAACCCCACAAAACGATTCCCCTTTCCAGATATTGAGATAGCCGAAATTTGAGCTCGATTAAATGACGTTAACCCGTGCCGCTCGTCGCTCAAAGTTTGAAAAAATCCAAATTTTTGGCCAAAAAGCTGACATATGGAGCCATAACTCCAGAACGGTAAATAATAGAAACACGCTTAATATCTCAAAAGAAAGCTAATGTTGTTCTTCAAAATTTATATTCTATACGTAATTGTTGTTATTTTAAGTCAAACCGAGTTACAACAGCCTTTAGCCCCAAAAACGTGACCTGGTACCACTAGGAGCATACTTCGTATATTTTGTTATTAAGTGATAAATTTTGCTTTTTTTGGTATATTTTTGAGTTTAAAGTAGAAATATAATAAAAAAAACAAGTAATACTGATAAGTCTAATGACATTTTTTATTTTAAAATATAAAAATTAGGTATATAATACATACAAAACAGACACAGAAAAGATACAGACGTAGTACCTACATGAGTTGATAATTTTACGTAGTTATCTAATCTATTCTAGAGCTTTTGTTAAAGTAGTTTTTGAAACGTCAGGATATAATGCTCGGCATTTATTTACAACTTGCAGGACATATTGCTTTTGGTCTTCATCTTTTGTCAGAAGGTCGTTAAAGTCGGTTATTAATTTAACACCACGCTCAGCCATATCATTAACTACTTTTAATGTTTTGACAATTTTCAATCCTTCTTGGAAGTCATTATTTTGAGGCCAGGTGTTTGGATGTTGTCTTAGGAAATCTGTTTTTATATTAAATTGGTCAAAGAATGTAAACGTTTCTTTGGTAAGTAAATTTACCAATCCTCCATCAACTACCTCTTTTAAGTTTTCTTTCCTAACTTTTGGATTTACAACCCTAGCGTGCTGTGATGGTTCATCTGTGCTACTGCGCAATTTATTAGCCATTAACAACTTTTCATCGTCTGTAATGGTGGGATCAAAAAACGATAATCTCACCAACTTTGCATTCAAATACCACAAATGGTTCGAAAATTTGGTCAGGGCTATTTCTGCAATGTCGTTGTCACATTCTTTATAGTCTAACAGACTATGCAAAATACCTAAATCTTGCTTTGGTGCAAGATGAGCTTTTGGAGCATTGAACCAAGCTTTACAATAAATTTTAACTAGGAAAACAGAAATGGCACGCACAGAACTTTCTTCTTCTTTAGACATCTTAAATTGACGACGAAAAATGAACATTTTTAAGCAGTAAATAGCCTTTGCCATCCACCTAGCGTGATGAATGGCTCCTGGAGTTCTAAAATCCACAACATTGCCGTCTAGTGATCCAACAAATACGAGAACCAACTGCAATAGCTCCTTGTAGTCATCTCTGGGGTGGCTCTCAGTTAATTTGGTCTCGAATTCAGCAGTAACATTTGCAATTACTTCTGGAGTGATTGATACCTGTGTCGTATTTTCCTTTGTCTATCTTGGGCCACGCAGTGAGAAATCTCTTGAAAATGTCTGGATGAAGTCCAGTGGTTGATCCCATTTTTGTGTCGAATACGCCTCTTAACAGAATTTCCAAGATATGGTGACGGCAAGCTAGGTATAACAATTCTCTTTCTAACATTTGCTCCAATATGATGCATGCTCCTTTGAGTCTTCCCGTGTTGGATGCTGTAGTGTCGAAGCACATCGCCTTGACGGTGTTGAGAAGACCCCATTCATGTAGGCATTCATATACGGCTACGGCTTGCTTCTCTCCAGAGCTGTTTGCTGTTACAAGAACTCCCAGCAGCTGTTCCTTTTCGCCATATGAAATAGCTATAGCTATTCGCTCACATTGTTCATTTTTTAAAACACCCGGTAAAAGTTTACCGTCCCAATGGACAACCACGGGCTCTTTTTCAGGAATGTTTACTTTATCAAAATTTTTTTTATTATATTGTTCTCTGAACATTTGCCTTCTATCATGTAATAAAGTTTTCGAGACTTTGTACTCAAGAGGGTCAAGGTTTAGTGCTTCTAGAGTAGCTATTAAAATTCTCGTGGCATTTCTGTCGGATACCTTACACCGATCTAATAAAATGGACAATCTCATGTTTAAAATCTCTTTAACGCCCCTTGCAAATGAAACTTTCATCCTCTTGCTCTCAGATGGTCCTGGATCTTCTGCAGCTTCTTCAGGGATATCCATTTCCTCCAAGCTCTCAAGTTCCTGGTAGATGCTGTCCTCTTCAGTGTCTTAAAATATCTTCACTAGATAATTGTTCGATCTAACCAGCTCAAAGGCACTTTAGAAACTAAACTGAATAAATAAAAGGTCGGTTGTACGCTGAAGCAAAATCACCATCCCTAAAATAGAAATTAGATTCACCCTCCTTTTTACCTGTCAAACGGGTCTTTCTTTGGTAAACTAGTCAGGTAATCCCCATATAATGAAAGATTAAATTTGAACAAAAGGCTCTTTATGTTTGAAAATTGAGTTCCAAAATACTTTTTAACAAAAAAATGTTAATTCCGAGACACATTATGTAAAAACCCGTAAAATTCTTAGAATACTCCCAAACTGGCTCCTACTGGTACCAGATCACGTTTTTGGGGCTAAAGGCTGTTGTAACTCGGTTTGACTTAAAATAACAACAATTATGTATAGAATATAAATTTTGAAGAACAACATTAGCTTTCTTTTGAGATATTAAGCGTGTTTCTATTATTTACCGTTCTGGAGTTATGGCTCCATATGTCAGCTTTTTGGCTAAAAATTTGGATTTTTTCAAACTTTGAGCGACGAGCGGCACGGGTTAACGTCGTTTAATCGAGCTCAAATTTCGGCTATCTCAGTATCTGGAAAGGGGAATCGTTTTGTGGGGTCCAAACGAACAAAATTCCGACATCAATTTTTTGCGGTCACCCTAATATATACATATATATATATATATATATATATATATATATATATATATATATATATATATATATATATATATATTCAGCACCATCATGGTATTGGTCACAATATCAATTTTGAAGGATCTAAACAAATAACCTTGATTTCCCATTATAAAACACGCATAATCAGAGAAGCCTTGGAAATCGAAAAGAATGGAAGAAGAAAGCGAGAAGAAATAAGCGAGATGATGCGATCAATATCCCCACTACATGGAAGGATATTCTAGCTAAACCAAGGACTAACCAAAATGCCGAGAAGGCAACAGTCAGCATAGTGCCAATAATTACCACCTGGCCGGCTCGGACGAACACTTCCAATCCCCCCACCTACAATCTGCGTAGACGCAGACCTATAAAAGACGGTGACCTCCCGTCGGTTTCTCAGTTAGCTTCGAGCGGCAGTAGCAGCAAGATTACAGTATCAAGCAGCAGCAGCATCAAGAGCACTTGAAAATGCCAAATGAGATTTTGGCGAAACGTCGTGCAAATTCTTTGGTAGACGAATGGATTGTACCCTGGACACAGGGTGCCCCGTATATATGGAATAATGATTCCACAGCATTTATTAATCAGTGTATCAAAAAAATGTTTCAATAAAAGCTACAGGGTGTTATACGGCGCACATGCTGACGTTGACAATAAAACATATTAAACTGTCAGTTCGAAGAAATTACGCCATCTTAAATTGTTTTAAATAAAAAAACCCCTGTATATTATTTTATTTTTGAATCAGACAGATTGGGTCATTGTCTCGCTATTAACGGTAGGCATTTTGAGCAATTGTTACCTTAAAAATAAACCTAGAGTATTTATTAGAAGTTTTTTGCCTTTTTTATTTTAAATGATAATATTTCCAAAACCGTTCAATTTAGACATATTGGATGTTAGACAAATAATATCTAGAATTTTTAGTAGGACTCAAAAATAAAATAATATGCTGGGCTTTCCATTTAAACAAAATCAAGATGGCGTAATTTCTTCGAACTGACAGTTCAAAACATTTTATTGTCAACGTCAGCATATGCCCCGAATAACACCCTAAAACTTTTATCTAAATATTTTTTTGATACACTGATTAATAAATGCTGTGGAATCATTATTCCATACATATGGGGCACCCTGTGTGTGTATATATATATATATGTATATATATATATATATATATATATATATATATATATATATATATATATATATAAATATACATATACATATACATATACATATACATATACATATACATATACATATACATATACATATACATATACATATACATATACATATACATATACATATACATATACATATACATATACATATACATATACATATACATATACATATACATATACATATACATATACATATACATATACATATACATATACATATACATATACATATACATATACATATACATATACATATACATATACATATACATATACATATACATATACATATACATATACATATACATATACATATACATATACATATACATATACATATACATATACATATACATATACATATACATATACATATACATATACATATACATATACATATACATATACATATACATATACATATACATATACATATACATATACATATACATATACATATACATATACATATACATATACATATACATATACATATACATATACATATACATATACATATACATATACATATACATATACATATACATATACATATACATATACATATACATATACATATACATATACATATACATATACATACATACATACATACATACATACATACATACATACATACATACATACATACATACATACATACATACATACATACATACATACATACATGCGTACATACATTCATAACACAATCCCGCTAACTGGTTATTTTTCTTAATAATTCATTTATTATTCCAACTAAACAGGAAAAATTCTCATAATACAACTATACAAAATTTATGTAGCTCTACCCTTTGGTCCCTTTCCAATTGAGTAGATTCTCATTAAAGCAATTTATTAGCGGCCATGTATGGTTTACATTAAAACAGTTGTTTTTCTATTAAATAACTTGCTTCTACAGACTCGCCTTCAACAACATACTCTGTTGGGCCAGATCAGCAATATCAATCGAGTTTTTCTGTCAAAAACGTGAGACAGAATTATATTTCGGCCCGATGCCTGCAGTCTGGTAGCCAGTTTTTTTAAATTGCCCATCATGGCAAGCATATTTCTTTTTAAAATTTATTGCCATTATATATATATATATATATATATATATATATATATATATATATATATATATATACAAACAAAAATATCTAACGCCTGTATCTTCATGATCACTAGACTATCACGAGAGCAGTACTTGAAATAGTAACCAGCTCCATCTTGGACGTTTCTCCAGCGTCTATTTTAAAAGATCGCCAGTTGATCCTAGTTCTTATTATTTTAATATGTATCCTCCTTTATTGAAAAAGAAACCAACACTTTCATAGGGTGTTAAGCAGTCCGTCATTTAAAATTATTTTTATTCCTTGTAGGAATTCATCGACAACATGCTACGCCATCATTTGTGAATTGCCTAATTTTATTTTTCATTAAACTATATTAGATATACTAGAGTTTTTAAGTTGCTTAAAATAATATTTGTAAATATTATATATTGTATAATTAGTGCTGGAAACTAAATTAAAATAATTGGATTAGTATAACAATATAACCGACAAAACTTGAAAACCATAGTCACCCTTTTACGAGTATTTTTATATTCTCTATCAATACTGTCTTCGAGTTTATTTCATGAATAATTTATCTGACAAGTCTTGTCAAATAATATTTTCTGATCTAGATAAGAAATAGAAAGTTTTAAAATGAAACTATTTCGTAGTGTGAAAGAGAAAAATGGCAGTGCGATGTTTTTATTTTATTGAGAATTAATATTTACACTCTGTTATGGGCCTAGGTACAGTGTGTCAAGTAAGAATGCGTCCGCGATAATTCATTTTTCGTAGATGCGATTGTAGCGATTCAACAAAAAATCAGTTGATGGAACGTTTGTCTACGACGCATTTTAGTGAAAGTATCAGTCGATTCAATAACAAAATATAATATAATATAATAATATAATCGAATAACAAAAGACGTAGTACATGCCATAGGAGAAAAACGATTGAACGATAAGAAGAAGCGACGACAGAAGGTGGATTAAGAAAATCACAGAATGGAGTCCAATTGGAAGAAGAAAGAGGGGTAAACCTAGGCGCTCATGGCAGGATGACGTCGATGAGGCAATGGAAAACAGAGGGTTACAGGAAGGAGACTGGGAAGATCGAAGAGAATGGAACGCGAGGTTGAGAGAAGGAGACAGCGTATATATATATATATATATATATATATATATATATATATATATATATATATATATATATATATATATATACATATATATATATATATATATATATATATATATATATATATATATATATATATATATTTTCGTCCAAATCACATAAAATCCAAAATGAGGCAGTCTTTCTTTGTTCCCATCCAACGGGGTCTAAAATGACACATTCCGCGGCCGCTAAATATACTAAAAAGTGGGTATCGCTCGTTTGTGAAGAAGACGAAAAATGTCGACGACGTGGCTCCGTAGGCAAAGTCACTCCGAAAGTCGAAAAACGACGTGTCTTTGTTTTCAAGGGACCAGAAATTGACGCTGCGTTAAGGAGAGGCAAAATGAATAAAATCGGGTTTGAATGTGTCCCATGAGACCATTCGACAGCATCTTCGTGCTCATGATGTCAAATTCCAAAGCACGTTGAAGAACCATTTACGGACAAAAATCACGTCGCGACGAGGCTCGCTTGGGCCCACGGTAAGATACTAGAGTGGCCCTCACAATCTCCGAACGCCAACCCTATTGAAAAGTTTGGTCTCTTGTAAAGAGAAAGCTTAGAGGAAAGACTCTGAAGATTTTGACCTCCTCGACCAAAACAGAAACTAGGAAAAAATCAGTAAAGTGATTTAGCTAGTATTTCCCTTGCCAACAAATAGTTCTAAAATAAGTACTGCATTAGACTTTCTCACACTTTTACATGTATAGTTTTGGATCACCCACCTTAACCAAAACAAATTGGGCTTCACATTTATTATTTACCTCAATCAAAATCTGGGAATAATTATTATAATAATGAATAAAAACAAAATTTATCTTAAGGATTAACAAATTGGATTCTCTAATACCCGTGAGAAGTCACCTAAAATCGACCATATAAAACCTAAAGCGTCCTCAAAGCCACATCAGATTCACTCAAAAAAAGTAAATTTCCATAATATAAATAAAGTCCTTTTCAACATATCGACACCCACTCCTTCACCCTCTTTCCTTGAAACGATATCGCTCAAAAACCATAGGTTTCATCTCTATTTCAAATAATACAATATCATTTCATTTGAGCATTATGATACTCATTAAAACATAAAGCAAAGCAAAGATTGGTGGGGATAATTCTTTCCCTTTAGCAAGGGATGTAAGAACAATAATTGTCCTACTTTGTCAGAGGTAGTAAGTTTCGCCTAATTTAACTGTTTGTATTTCTAAAACTTTTTCAATAATCAACTCAATATTTTTAGGTTACTCTTTTTTCTGTTAAAATTGGGAACAACGAAAAAGCAAGAACACTGAAATAGAAGTATGTTACGATATATGCGCAACCACCCTTCTAATCCTATACCCTATTCCTTTCACCTTATATATCTTTTATTATAAATAAATAGCGAAATTTTTTTAAAATACCCCAACCAAAAAATATTGAAACTATACCATATTTAATGATTTACATAATTTTCACCCCTGCTAATATTGTAAATAGAAAAAAAAATAATATAATGTTATTTTGACTCAAAGAACTCCGAATTAAACTTATCACTATATTACTACAAGCCTAATTCTACGAGGGATACCTTTTAAGTTTGAAACCATAAAACAAAAAAAAAATTGCTACAAATCGTTTTATTGTTTCTCAAAATATTCGCCTTTAAGATTTATATACTTTTGCATATATTCGAACCAGTTCTCAAAACATTGAGACGAAACTTGGATATGTACGAGCCGGAAACTAAGCAATAATCAACTGTTTGGGTGTTCCAAGATGTACCGAATCTAACAAAAGTGGTTCGTTCGCGAAGTACTTCCAAGAAAATAATCGCATGTTTTTTGGTTATACTGGACATGTTACAACCATTGTTTTTAGAGGATCGAAGAACAGTTAGTGCTGAATAATATACAACAATTTTTTTACCAGAAGTCATCGATGAAATCAGGGAAAACAACTGAAAACGTCGCATCATTCTTCATCATGATAATGTCAGCTTTCACACAGCACGTCAAATAATTGATTATTTAACGAAGAGACGACTTCTTTTCGTTCCCGAATGTCAAAAAAAAACGTGGGAACAGCGATTTTCATCACCTAGAGGCTGTTGAACCCTTACAAAACCATGTTTTTGAGTTAGCAAGTTCAGAATGGAAAAAATGTTTCGAGAAATGGTTCGAACGCATGCAAAAGTGTATAAATCGTCTTCATTGATTTTCTAAATTTAATGATTAATGCTCTGTTCTTTAAGAGGAAATTCAAAAAATTGCTAACACGTATTTTTCACAAATTCTTGTATTTTCTACCTTTTAGCATGGATCTGCGCATAATGGGCCTTTCTGGTGTTCCGTACGGAACACTTAGGGATCACTGCGGTGTGCGTCTGTCTGTCATACCCGGTTTTCTCTGAAACTGTTTGACATAGAAAGTTGAAATTGGGCACAAATATATGAATTGATGGCCCAATCAGAGCCGTGTAGTTTTAAAAGTCAAATTTTCGTTAAGGGGTCAGCTTGTGGGGAAAGTGAAAAAATTTTTTTTTGAGGTCATCGAGTGGGGTGTCAAATGAAAGCAAGTGAAAATACGAGTTTAAAAATATATATGATGACCCGCGCAAACTTCTTTTCATATTACTTTTAAAAAAATGGCCAAAAATCGCTGCCCCCTCCTCTTATCTCGAAAAGTACTGATCAAAAAATTTTGAAAAAATTCTGAAATATTCTGCACAAAGTGTAGATTAAGCGAAAATTATCACGAATGTGTTACATTTGATAATTTATCTGGTATAAAAACCATTCGTCTTGACAATATGGTGGAGGTTTTTCTCGTGAAAACTTGTGAATTTAGGTAATTGGACTAAGAGCTGTAAAATGTCAGTACGTATTTGGTGGCATCGGTAATATACTCATATAGTTTTCATTACATTGCTGTTTTAAACACCTCTTTTTTAAAGGCAATCACGGTGTGGAACTTGCACTTGACAACGATAGATAAAACTACGAGGACTACCTTTTAAGTTTTTACAAAAACAATGAAAGAAAAATTTTTTTTTGTTGCAAATCGTTTTATTGTTTCTCAAAATATTCGCCTTTAAGATTTATACACTTTTGCATGCGTTCGAACCAATTCTCGAAACATTTTTTCCATTCTGAAGTTGCTAACTCAAAAACATGGTTTTGTAAGGGTTCAACAGCCTCTTGAGGTGATGAAAATCGCTGTTCCCACGGGAACGAAAAGAAGTCGTCTCTTCGTTAAATAATCAATTATTTGACGTGCTGTGTGAAAGCTGACATTATCATGATGAAGAATGATGCGACATTTTCAGTTGTTTTCCCTGATTTCATCGATGACTTCTGGTAAAAAAATTGTTGTATATCATTCAGCATTAACTGTTCTTCGATCCTCTAAAACAATGGTTGTAACATGCGATTATTTTCTTGGAAGTACTTCGCGAACGAACCACTTTTGTTGGATTCGGTACATCTTGGAACACCCAAACAGTTGATTGTTGCTTAGTTTCCGGCTCGTAAATTTTCAAGTTTCGTCTCAATGTTTTGAGAACTGGTTCGAATATATGCAAAAGTATATAAATCTTAAAGGCGAATATTTTGAGAAACAATAAAACGATTTGCAACAAAAAAAATTTTTTTCTTTCATTGTTTTTGTAAAAACTTAAAAGGTAGCCCTCGTAGTTTTATCTATCGTTGTCAAGTGCAAGTTCCACACCGTGATTGCCTTTAAAAAAGAGGTGTTTAAAACAGCAATGTAATGAAAACTATATGAGTATATTACTGATGCCACCAAATACGTACTGACATTTTACAGCTCTTCGTCCAATTACCTAAATTCACAAGTTTTCACGAGAAAAAACCTCCACCATATTGTCAAGACAAAGGGTTTTTATACCAGATAAATTATCAAATGTAACACATTCGTGATAATTTTCGCTCAATCTACACTTTGTGCAGAATATTTCAGAATTTTTTCAACATTTTTTGATTAGTACTTTTCGAGATTCGAGAGGCAGCGATTTTTGGCCATTTTTTAAAAGTAATATGAAAAGAAGTTTGCGCGAGTCATCATATATATTTTTAAACTCGTATTTTGACTTGCTTTCATTTGACACCCCACTCGATGACCTCAAAAAAAAATTTTTTCATTTTCCCCACAAGCTGACCCCTTAACGAAAATTTAACTTTTAAAACTACACGGCTCTGATTGGGCCACCAATTCATATATTTGTGCCCAATTTCAACTTTCTATGTCAAACAGTTTGAGAGAAAATCGGGTGTGACAGACAGACGCACAACGCAGTGATCCCCTAAGTGTTCCGTACGGAACACCAGAAAGGCCCATTATGCGCAGATCCATGCTAAAAGGTAGAAAATACAAGAATTTGTGAAAAATACGTGTTAGCAATTTTTTCGAATTTCCTCTTAAAGAACAGAGCATTAATCATTAAATTTAGAAAATCAATGAGGACGATTTATTCCTGTACCCGTCATTTGCGTTTTCGGCAGTTCTGACCTTTTTTCCGCGAAACCATAGATTTAATTACCTCCTACTGTACCTAGATATTTCATTAAATGGGTCGACTTGTCGTCTTTCTCAATGTTGCCGCGTTTACTTCAGGTAAAACACTGTTGCCATATTTCTGATAATTTATTTAACATATTTCTCTCATACGCAGCTTTCGTGATTATGTTTGTCTACATATTTGTGAGTTTGTTCAGCAATTATTTTTTTCAAAGCAAATAAATAAAATTTGCCAGAATTATTGTTAGTGTTCCGTACGGAACACTTATAAGATCACTTCGGTGTCTGTCTATCCGTCTGTCACACCCGATTTTATCCGAAACTATTTAACAAAGAAGGTTGTAATTTGGCACTAATACAAGAATTAATAGCCTCATCAGAGCCATGTAGTTTGGAGTTAAATTTTGACTCAAAGAGTTAGTTTTGGGAGGTGAAATCAGAAGTGAAAAAAACAAATTTCCAGATCAACGAGTGGAGCGTCAATTGAAAGCCTGTGGAAACACGAGTTCAAAAATATATATAATGTATTACTTGCACACGCTTTTCTTTGTATTATTTTTTAAAAATTTGCAAAATCGCTTTTAGGCTTGAACGACGCAAAGACATGATCACTTGATGTATTGTGCCATGAAAATCATAACCTGACGAGAGTAATTGATAGTTTTTGTAATGTATTCTGTTTCTACTTTTGATGACTAGAATAGGACAACTTTAGAACATCAATTGGGGTCACGTTCGGTGTATGTATATCTGTCCGTCCGTCTGCCACACTCGATTTTCTCCAAAACTACGTAATATAGAAAGTTGAAATTTGACACAAATATAGTCAGAGCCGTGTAGTTTTGAAAGTTATATTTTGACTTAAGGGGTTAGTTTTTGGTGGTGAAATCGGATGTGAAGAAATTTTCTTTTTTTACCAGGTCATCGCATAGGATGTCAAATGAAAGCTTGTTCAAAATATATATGGTGTAATAACTGCGCACATTTCTCTTCCTATTATTTAAAAAAAATTGCCCAATCATCATTTTATACCTCCCTAAGAATATTTTTTATTTTAAAAGCAATCAACGTACGGAACACTAATGGCGCAAGTTCAACTTGCACTTGACCGGTTATTATTAATATAGCGCAAGCCGGTGAACTATTAAATATCTTAAATTTTAGAAATCTGACAACACTTACATTCAACCAAATCGTAACCTATCGTTTCCAGTCGTCCTTCCCCAAATCCTACTAGTTTTGATCAAAATTTACTAATTCAGGTATTATGAGATCGTAGAATGAATTCAGTTATTTTTTCAGGTTAGTTCAGGTTCTTATTATAATTATTATCATCTATAATATCCGTGCGCAACCTATTTAATAATTCAAAGTTATTCTTCTCTAACAGTACTACCACAGAAATTGTCAAAACTAAATTATGTAGTACCGCCCTGCCAACCTTTATTGAAATATTTAGGATCATTTGTCACACATTACTCCATAACAACGTCGCGCTGATAACAGGAAGAGGAAAAACACAAAATAAACCTAATGATTTCATATTTCAAAAGAGTCTCCTTAAAGAGGACAATATCCACAAAAATAAAATATTTGGTTACTTTATAAAAGAAAACTTATTAAAGGACCAAAAAAGTTTTACTTTAAGACAAGTTTTCAACTCGGTTTAAATACTTAAGATGAAGAACTTTTATATTATAAGAGCAAAAAAATTGCATTAAACTTTTATCCTCCTTTAGGGAAAGCTCATTTTTACAGTTTCCAAGTTTACCAAATTCTTTATGACCGTTATTACATTTTTTGTAATGATTGGACAAAGTAATTACCAATCAACATCCAATATTGTGGCTTTTCCATTTCCGTCAGTCCCTATGTCTGTCGGTCTGTTGTTATTACATCTATAGAACTTGAAATAAGGAAGGTTTTCAAGCAATGTCGCTTGTAGGTCGTTACATATTGCATAATTTCGTTGGTAATATGAAAATTTTTCCTCGCTTTTGTTCTCTAATGGTCAAAATTTAAGTGTAATTTGTTTTATTCAAACATATCGTGGTTTACATTTTGGTGAGG
Organism: Pachyrhynchus sulphureomaculatus; assembly: GCA_019049505.1. Lineage (NCBI taxonomy): Eukaryota > Metazoa > Arthropoda > Insecta > Coleoptera > Curculionidae > Pachyrhynchus > Pachyrhynchus sulphureomaculatus. Next base: position 38,750,384 of record CM032450.1, read on the forward strand.
ATTCTTTGGATCAAGGAATCTGAAAATTATGAAGTTTTTGTATTTTCAATTATAGCACTTCTTATATATAGATGATAATTGCAATCTGTCGAAAAAGTTCCGGTAAGATCTGAATAAAAACTCGAGAAAATTAAAAGTTAAAATTTTATTACTGCAAAGGTTATACATAGTCTCCTCGGACCCCAATACAATATTCGACCCGTTTATATAATCGTGAAGATTTTCAAAAAATCTTATTTTGAGAACCTCAAATTTTATGCGGCGCCTAGCTCTAGAAATCCTATGAATGTGGTGGATGAGAGAAGATTAACACTTGTTTTCATGATAAAAACGCATTACAATCTAAGTGCACCTGGTAGTGCATTGTCGTGAAGTGACGAGCAATCTCTTCTAATCCATTTTCCAGTGCAAAAAAACTGCGAAGCCGCTCCATCATATCCACATAATACTGTCGTGTACTCTAGTGAAACTAAAATGAATTTAGTTGTTCTGATGATAAATCAGAAAACAATAATCATTAAAAGTAATGATCGAAATTTTTCTTTCAAATAACACGTAGGCTAAAAAGTTCTTGGTCTAACACATAGATGTCGCCCTTTTCAAAAAATCCATAAGATTTTTAGGAAGTACCAACCTTCAAACGATGCGAGTCAAAATTTCATAACATTTCGACGATTAATTTATTTTCAAAACAATCGCAAAAATCGAACTTCGTGTATTGATTAAATACTGTTTGATGGGAAAAAATACCGTTCAAGCAAAGTAATGGCTTGATGGGGACTCCGCCTCTGGAAAATCACTCATCGTTTACTGGTATGATGAATTTAAACGCGGTCGTACAGATACAAATGATTCTGAAGTCCTGGACGCCCAAATGAGGTGGTTTCACCGGAAAACATCAAAAAAATCCACAGAATTGTTTTGGATGACCATAAAGCGAAATTGCATGAGATAGTTGACACCCTAAAGGGAACAAAAGAATGTGTTGGTCATATTTTGCATGAAAATTTGGGCATGAGAAAGCTCTGTTCGAAATGGGCACCGCGTTTGCTCACAGTGGACCAAAAACAACAACCTGTTTAAGCGCAATAAAAAGACTTTTTTCATGCGATATGTGACAATTGATGAAACATGAATCCACCACTACACATCGGAATCAAATCGGCAGGAATTGTGTGAAAGTGCTAATTAACAGACCAACAGAAATTGGAAACTATGGTTTTGCGATCTGGGAACCCTACAATCCAAAAATGTCTGAGAAGTATGCGCCATTTGTTCTAAAACTATTGAATAGATTTGAACGTAGTTTCTACTGTTAGAAGGTTTCAGATGGATAGTTTTAGTGTCATAAAGTATTATATAAAATTCAAAATGGCGAATAATAAATGACAAATCAAATGTTTCGTAAAATTTCCCGACCCCGAAACAAATCGACAGAGAGATTTATAACATCGTTTCCCGCCAAGTCAATGATCCAAAAGAAATTTCAATGAATGCGGTAAGAACACGTAGAAAACACTGGACAGATGTACAGCGCTGGCTTATGGAAAACAATGACCATATCTCGCGTCCGTGCAGGGCCGCTAAAAACCTAAATGATCACACATATTGTGCTAGCAAAAACGGCTGTATATACAGTTTATCAAGTAAGAACGTGTCCGCGATAATTAATTTTTTTGTAGACGCGATTCTAGCGATTCAACAAAAAATTGGTAGAGGGAACCCTCGTCTACGACGCATTTTAGAAAAAGTATAAGTCGATTCAGAACTTTCGTAGAAATCACGTAAAATCCAAAATGAGTTCGAGGCAGTCTTTCTTTGTTCCCATCTAAAGGGGCCTAAAATGACACATTCCGCGGCCACTAACTATATTAAAAAGTCAGTGTCGTTCGTGAAGACATGGGTAATTCGTTTTAACGAGATAAAAAATTTCGACGACTTGTCAAAGTCACTCCGCAAGTCGAAAAACGAATCGTGTCTTTGTTTTCGCAGGATCTGAAATTGACGCTGCGTCCAGGAGCGGCAAAATTAAGAAAATCAGGTTTGAATCTGTCCCATGAGATCATTCGACAACATTTTTGAGCTGATGATGTCAAGTTCCGAAGTACGTTGAAGAAACCTTTGCTGGGCGAAAATTACGTCACGAAGCTGCTCTCTTGGGCCCACGATAAGATACTAGAGTGGCCCTCTCAATCGCCGGACGTCAACCCTATTGAAAACGTTTGGTCCCTTTTAAAGAGAAAACTCAGAGGAAAGACCCTGAGAAGTTTGACTCAGCTGTCTTGCGAGATTCGAAAGATTTGGAGATCATTACCACGTGAGTATGCAGAAAATCTCGTCGACAGCATGTAAAAAGGCAAACAACATCCTAAGACAATAGCGCCATTGTTAGCACATCAAAAATTTTAACTAAAATTATATACGCCAATTTTACTTTATTATATATACAATTTTTAGTGTTCCATACGGAACACCTATAAGATGACTTGGGTGTCTGTCTGTCTGTCCGTCTGTCTGTCTGTCACACCCGATTTTTTCCGAAATTATTTATCATAGAAAGTTGAAATTGGGTAATAATATAGGAACTGATGGCCTCATCAGGGCCATGTAGTTTTGAAAGTTAAATTTTGAGTTAAGGTCAAGGTTTTGGGGAGTGAAATTGGAAGTGAAAAAAAAATTTCATCGAGTGTGGTGTCAAATGAAAGCTTATGAAAACACAAGTAAAAAATATATATATAATGTAATACTTGCGCGCACTTTTCTTTGTATTACTTTTAAAAAATCGCGAAAAATCTTTGTCCCCCCCACCTTATCTCGAAAAGTACTGATCAAAAAATTTTGAAAAAATTCTGAAATATTCTCCACGGGGTGTAGATTGAACGACAATTATCACGAATGCAATACCTTTAATAATTTATCTGGTATAAAAAAAACAAAAAATTTCAAGGTCATCAATTTTCAGTAAAGATTGGAAACAAACTTTGTTGAAAACTCATTTGGGGTGTGTTTTGTGAAGTCACTGATCATTTCATACCTCGGTTTTTATTTCAAAAGTAATCAACGTACGGAACAATAATGGCACAAGTTTAACTTAGCGCAAGCCGGTGAACTATTAAATTTCTTAAATTTTAGAAATCTGACAACCAAATCGTAACCTATCGTTTCCAGTCGTCCTTTCCCAAATAAACTGGAAATATTCGATCGCTTTTAAATATAAATAAGTGGAGCGTTGGTAAAATTCAATTTTTACCAGTTTCGATCAAAATTTGCTAATTAAGGTATTATGAGATCGTAGAACGAATTCAGTTATTTTTTCAGGTTAGTTCAAGTTCTTATTATAATTATTATCTTCTAATGATCTTCGTGTAGGAGTATGTGTGCTGAAAAAATTCTCATTTAGAATATGTAAGCGTGATGTAAAAATAATAGTTCAATTTGCAAATGTCCATGGATATTTGCCAAATTCGACAGCATGAGTGTTTGATATCGTTAAGTAAGATATCATCAGAAAAATGAAAAATAATATTTTCAACAAAATGAAAAAGCAACGTTTTTTGTGCTCGGTAGATTACACTACTAATTTTTAGTTCATTATTTTATGATGATTGTTTTATTTAAAACTGATTGCGGGAAAAATATGGAAGTAATAAAAAAGAAAATTATTTCAGATTAAAAAAGAAACATAATTTTTTAATATTAGCTTCCGAGTATTTGTTTTTCAATTTACATTATCATATTATTGTTAGAAAAACATATTAAATTTTTTGTTAGATAATTTATTAATTGAAACTTAGAACCTTAGAAATAAAAATAGAGGAAATATCACGGTTGTAAATATTACAAAATTTCTCATAATGTGCCATAATACTGTCTCCGAAGAGTATAAAGCGGGCCTCTGAATGAATCCCTATTGGGATGAACATTCAAATGCGCTAGGGATCAAGAGAGTGGATCGTGCATCCAATAGTTAGTTTTGTAAAATGGAACAGTGAATAAATGATGATTCCTGAATAATCGAGAGGGTATTTTAAATCATATTTGGCAGAGATGAAGGGGACAATCAAATCTATCATTAATTAATTTATAAATAACAGCTATATAAAAGAACTCTCTTCTAATGTTCAGTGGTTATAAATTGAACAGTGCTGCTACTTCATTAACCCAACCATTCATATTAAGTTTAAAGGAACAATGTCTCTAGCTACTTCTTTCAACTGATTTTGAATTATATATATATATATATATATATATATATATATATATATATATATATATAAATATACATACATATATATACATACATATATATATATATATATATATATATATATATATATATATATATATATATATATATATGTATATATACATATACATATACATCTACAGGGTGTTCCACTATTCCGTGTATTAGAGTTACTGTGGATTTCTGGGATGAAAATATGGCCATTTAACCCAACTTACCCAAAACTTATCCAAAAATTCCTAATTTTTGAGATACAGGGTGTCAAAGTTACACTTTTATTTTAGTTTTTCTTAAGTAGCTTTCTCAAAAATTATACTATTTGTACATGATTCGGTGTTAATGAGAATTCGAAATCAGCCCATAGTTTTGTTGTAAATTGTAGGGGGCGCAACTTATTACACTGTGTATACTTTTAAATTGTCATAACTCTGTATAATATTTTTTAAATGAATATTCTTATGTTCCGCTTTCCCCTATCTGAATAAGCTCTCTTGGTAACTGTTGTTCCAAGCAATAGTTTCTGAGATAATGGGATGAACACTTATAAAATCACGTCGGTGTCTGTTCGTCTATCTGTCTGTCCATCTGTCCGTCTGTTACACCCGATTTTCTCCTAAACCATTTGACATACAAAGCTGAAATTTGGTACTAATAGAGGAATTGATGGCCTCATCAGAGCCGTTGAAAGTTAAATTTTGCCTTAAAAAACTCGAGTTCAAAAGTATATATAATGTAATATTTGCTCACACTTTTCTTTGTATTATTTTAAAAAAATCGCGAAAAATCGCTGTCCACCCTTTATCTCGAAAAGTACTCAGCAAAAAATTTTGAAAGAATTCTGGAATATTCTCTACGGAGTGTAGATTGAACGAAAATTATCACGACTGCATTACCTTTACTAATTTGTCTGGTATATATAAAAAAAAAAAATTTCAAGGTTATCAGTTTTCAGTAGAGATCGTTGAAAATTCATTTCCGTAACAAAAAATTTTATTTTAAAAGCAATCAACGTACGGAACACTAATTGCGCAAGTTCAACTTGCACTTGACCGGGTATTTAATTCCATCCGCTCTTCATCCATGCTTAGGACAGGTCCAAAAGAATAGTCTTTGAAACTTGGAACATGCTTAAAGACAAACAGTAAGAATGTAAAAACGAAATGGATAAGGGTATAAAAGATTACCCACAAATTGATAAATTTGTAATCAATAAATAAAAACATCCCACTATCTCAGAAACAGTTGCTGGGAGCAACCTTTACCAAGCAAGCTTTTTTAAACAGGAGAAGGCGGAGAATACGAATATTTAATTAAGAATATGATACAGAGCGGTAGAAAAAAGTTATGACAATTTAAAAGTATACACAGTGCAACAAGTGGCATCCTCTACAATTTTAACTCTATGTACACGGAATACTGGGACACCCTGCATATATATATATATATATATATATATATATATATATATATATATATATATATATATATATATATATATATGTTTTTTGGTAGATACGATTCTAGAGACTCCACAAAACATCGGCAACGCATTTTAGTAAAAGTATCAGTCGATTCCGAACTTTCGTTGAAATCACGTAAAATCCAAAATGAGTCACTCGTTTGCGCGTCGATTCGAGGCAGACTTTCTTTGCTCCCATCCAAAGGGGCCTAAAGTGATTCAGTCCGCGGCCGCTAAATAAATAGAAGATCTAGACAAGTCGGTGTCGTTTGTGAAGAAGTGGGCAAATCGTTTTAACCAGACGGAAAATATCGACGATTTGCCAAAACGTTTCTCGGTAGGCAAAGTCACTCCAAAAGTCGAAAAATAAATCGTGTCTTTGTTTTCACGAGCCCCGAAATTGACGCTGCGTTAGAAAGCGGCAAAATTAAAAAAATCGGGTTTGAATGTCTCCCATAAGACCATTCGACAATATCTTCGTGCTCATGATGTCAAATTCCGAAGCACGTTGAAAAAACCTTTGCTGGGCAAAAATCACGTAGTGAAGTGGCTTGCTTGGGCCCACGATAAGATACTAGAGTGGGACGCCATCCCTTTCTGGGCTTCCTCAACGTAATGATTAAATGCAACCATTTTCGATTTGATCTTCTATATTTATCCAAAAGAGTAAATACCACAAAAAATGGATAAATGAAAAAATATATTTTCATTATTTATTTATAGTTAAGGTATGGGAATCCCATTAAGAGACGACTACTTATACAGCTTGAGTTTCGCAGATGACCAAGTCGTCATGGCACAGGACGAAAAAGATCTCAGCTATATGGTGAGGAAACTGAAGGAAGAGTATGACAAGTCTGGGCTAAACATAAACTTTAATAAGACGGAATACCTAACAACTAAAACAGGAGAAATTGAAGAGAACGTAAAAATTAAAGGAACTGGAAAATTTAAATACCTGGGCACCATAATAACAAGAGAAGCAACATCCGAAGAAGAAATGAAATCGAGACTGGGACAAACGAGAACCTGCATCAGACAGTTAAACTCAATATTATGGGATAAGCACATAACGAAAGCAAACAAAGTCAGAATATACAACCTGAACAATCATTGAAAGTATAATGACATATGGGTCAGAAACATGGACCATTAACAAGAAATATAAATCAAAAATAAACGCGGTAGAGATGGAATGTTGGAGAAGGTGTTGTAGGGTGACCCGGACTGATAGGATTAGGAACGAGGAAATAAGAACGCGAATGGGAATAACAAAAGACGCAGTACATGCCATAGAAGAAAAACGATTGAAATGGTATGGTCACGTAAGGAGAAGCGACGACAGAAGGTGGATTAAGAAAATCACAGAATGGAGTCCAATTGGAAGAAGAAAGAGGGGAAGACTTAGGCGCTCATGGCGGGATGACGTCGATGAGGCAATGGAAAACAGGGTGTTACAGAAAGGTGACTGGGAAGATCGAAGAGAATGGAACGCGAGGTTGCGAGAAGGCAGAGAGCATCAGCTGTAACAGACCCTTATATATATATATATATATATATATATATATATATATATATATATATATATATATATATTTAGAGTTAACATTTGTTAAGCAAAATAGGTTTAATCGTAAAAGTTCTTAAATTATTTAATTTGAATTAAATAGTTCTCATAATAAAAACATGTTCCAATTTAACTAAAAACAAACTTTTCGTAATTTATAGAGCTTTAAACTCTATTAGGCCTAAATTATTTTATAAATATTATTAAACTGTTTCAGTGGTCCCATTTTAACAAAAATGACCGTATATATTATTTATATTATACACATATTTGAAATAAACCAGATTTAACAGAAATAATGGACAATTTAGGTAAAAACGATAGTGGCTCGACATGCGGCGTATTCTTTGATCTAGGACTAAAAAGACATCAATTGTTTAAAAGCTCGGAACAATAAATCATAATTTTCAACAACCAAAACGCGATATTTTTATACTAAGAAATTTTACTGAACTAAAAACTTTAATTTTAATGATTCGTACTTGGTGCACTATATTAAACTATAGAGTAATAGAACTCGTATATTTATTAGAAATTTTAATGGCAGTAACATACGAAAATTGTTACCATTTAATAAGAAAATAATTGATCTCTCAAAGGCCTTTGATACCATAAATTTCACACTGCTATTCATTAAGCTTGAGAGATATGGGGTGAGGGGAGTGGCCCTGGGACTTCTAGAGTCATATTTACAAAACCGATCCCAGTCAGTGAATGTTAGGATTAACCTCCGAGACTATTTCTCGGACCCTAACAGCACATGTAGAGGTGTACCTCAAGAATCGATACTAGGTCCATTGCTTTTCTTGTTGTATGTGAACGATTTACCGGACTATCTGCGGCGGCAGCAGGATGTGGATGATGATGATGGGGATGGAATGGCTTGTCAATTTGTTGATAACACATCGGTCATTTTGTCAAGCTCTTCTATCGCTAGCCTGTCGGTGATCTGTTCTCCTATAGTGGCAGGAATGGCAGAGTTGTGTGAAAATAATTACCTTTGTCTAAATGGAAATAAAACGGGCCTTATATTATTTAATAAAAATAAAATACCCACACAATCATGTTCATGTGCGACATGAACTAAAGTCAATACCCAATATAGAGACGATAAAATTTTTGGGGGTTAATATTGACTTAAGTATTTGTTGGAAAATACATGCAGTGAAACTTTGGTCTAAGCTCAATAGTGCGTGTGCTCTTATTAGAAGACTTAGATATATTGTATCATCAAATAGCATACAACTTTTCTGGTTTTTTTTTTTTTTTTTTTTTTTTATGGGTCTAGCACACGTGCTACAGGGAAGTCCCTAAAGCGCTACAGGAGCGACACGTGTGCGGAGAAGGCGATTCACGTTGTTCTTGAATCGCTGTAGATTGTACTCGGTGGGAAACACAGTCCTGGGCAAATTATTCCTAAGGGATGATGTTCTCCATATAAAAGACTGCTTGAAAAGTGTTGTACGGGGAGTAACAAGCTGAACCTCATACGGATGTGAAGAATTTGCGCGACGTGTACTTCTAACATGCACCGCTCTGGGAGGAATTAAGCGGGCCACACCCTTCGAACACTTTCCATGAAAGTACTTGTAGAATAGGCTCAAGTCGCCAACCGTTCTTCGATGTTCCAGCGAATCAAGGCCGACGGTCAGTTCCGGGTCTCCAATCAGACGAACAGCTCTTCTCTGAATAGAATCCAACAAATGCAGTGTATGTTTGGGAGCGGAGCTGCTTATGTTCAATCCCAATTAAACTATGGGATTTCTTTCTGGGGATCTTCAAGATTTGCTAGGGATATCTCTAGGGCTCAAAAGAGAATTGTGAGATGCATGCGTCATTTACATCCTCTAACGTCGTTTCGACCATACTTTATTGAAATGGGGTTACTTACGGTCCCAGGTCTCTACTTCATAGCTTTGGTCACCTTTGTTAAGAAGAATCCATCATTTTTCTTGACAAATAGGTTTGGATATGCTCCAGATCTGGCAATCACGACTAGAGGTAGAAACGAATTACGAGCGCCCTACCATGCTACTTCTTTCTTTGAAAAAGAGCCATATTTTAAATGCATAAAGGCATATTGGCTTCTCCCATTGGAGATCAGAAACATTAAGGGGATTGAGAGATTCAAAAAGGAAGCAAAAATGTTTGCTCTATCAAAATGTTTCTATTCTTTTAATTTTGATCAATAATTTTCGTTATCAATAATTGTAAGATTTTGTCCTCTGTACGGTGTCTTATATTTTGTTGGCTATATGCATATATTCTATTTTTTTGTGACGTTGCTTTTTTACGTTATGTAATCTTGATGGCAATAAAGGAATGAATAAATAAAATAAATAATTTGACAGTAAAACGGCGCTCCACCAGATAATATTAATACACACGTAATTAATCCCTTCATCTCAACAGGAGTATCGGTGACACTATGTAGGTACTGCCTCAACAGTCATTCTCCAGGCGTCTCGATTCTGTGCGTCCTGACTTGACTCGTGCATGCCCATACCAAGAAGAGATCTTACCTTGTCGGGTCACCTTGTTGGAGTCCGTCCCCTTGATTTTCTACTTTCCATCTTCCCCGTTACTACATCGTGCGACCAAAATATTTCAGGTACTGTCTATTAATTCTATTTAAAAAACGGTCATTTATACTAAGCTCTTCAAGAAAAGATACATTAATACGGTATTCAGTATATGATACTCTGAGAATTCTTAGATATGTCTATATCTCAAACGCATCGATTCATCTTTGGTCAGCTTGTTTAATGGCCCATGTTTCGGATACGTTAGTTGCTATGGGGAATATAAGGCTGGACAGCAATCTTAACTTTGTGTTTTTTGTGGCAGCTAGATCTTTCCAGATCTGATAGTCAGATTTCTAGCCATAGCCGAACGTCTTCTTACTTCAGCGTCACAGCCACTATTGTTGGTTATAAGGGAACCCAAAGAGTTAAAATGGTCTACGACATTAAAACCAGCAATTTCATTTATGTGTGATATATCTTCATTAATACTAACCGTTATTACTTTGGTTTTCGTTTTATAAATTGTCAATCATAGTTTTTGCTAATGATTGCAAAACTCTCCATAATTGATTCTAGGTATTGTTTTGACGTTGCAAGTACAATAGTATCATCCGCATATCTTTGGTTACTTAGCTTTTTTCCACTGATTGTCACACCCCCTCCCCCGCCATCCAAAACAGACCTTATTATATTATCACTATACATTCTGTCAGCTAAGAACGTGTCCGTGATAATTCATTTTTGGTAGATGCGATTCTAGCGATTCAACAAAAAATCAGTAGAGGGAACCTTCTACAACGCATTTTAGTAGTATCGTCGATCCTAACTTTCGTCGAAAACACGTAAAATCCAAAATGAGTCACGTGTTTACGCGTCGGTTCTTTGTTTGTTTCCATCCAAAGGGGCCTAAAATGACACATTCAGCGGCCGCTAAATATACTAAAAAGTCGGTGTCGTTTGTGAAGAACTCGGTAAATTATTTTAACTAAACGAAAAATGTCAACGACTTGCGAAACCGTGGCTCGGTAGGCAAAGTCACTCCGAAAGTCGGAAAACGAATCGTGCCTCTGTTTTCACAGGATCCGAAATTGATGCTGCTTCAAGGAGCAGCAAGATTAAGAAAATCGGGTTTGAATGTATCCCATGAGACCATTTGACAACATCTTCGTGCTCATGATGTTAAATTCCGAAGCACGTTGAAAAAACCTTTGCTGGGTGAAATTCACGCCGCAAAGTGGCTCGCTTGGACGCCGGACGCCAATCCTATTGGAAACACTTGGTCTCTTGTAAAGAGAAAGCTCAGAAGGAAAACTCTGAGGACTTTGACTCAGTTGTCTCGCGAGATTCGAAAAATTTGCAGAGTATACAGAAAATCTCGTCGACAGCATGCCTCGAAGATGCCAGGCGATTAGGTTAGCCCACCAAAGGATACATGGATGGCAAAAAATGTTCTGGAAACACATTTTTTCAAGAAAACCAGTGGCCACGTTCTTACTTGACAGACTGTATATGTTAAACAGTAAGGGTGACGGAATACAGCATGACACTGGCTTTTACGTTAAAGGGTTCGGAAAAAGAATTACTGAGTTTGATTCTGCCATTTGTGTTCTCATAAAGGGATCGGATAAGGTTTAGCATTCTGGGAGTACCAATTTTTTAAAGGAAACATTCCTCTAATGGATTGACAGACCTTGAAGATTAAAATAGCCCAGATTTAACTGAGTTTTACACCTTTTTATGGAACTATTTAAATGAGGAATTAAAGTATGAAATAAAATTGACAGTAAATCGTCTAAGCGACAAAAATACACACTAGGTCGTAGTTTAAAATAACCAGAAAGACGAACATGAATTTATAGGAAATGCTTTAACCCAGGGTCGGTTCTTTCCTAATAGTTTAATTTTTATCAATAAAAATACTATCTCCATTTAATAACATTCATGAAACAATGTCGACTTAATACGAATTGGAAAGTTTACTAAACTAGCAAGTTTATTTTTAGTTTTATCAGAAAAAGTTTAAAAGAAGTTATTAATTGAAATACGAATTTAAAATGATTTAAAGGCTCATTCGAATGGAGGATCCCAGAGTAATAGCGTACGCTCTATCAAGCACCAAAATAGGACTTTCCTTCGGATTTTCCTTCTTTCAAAAGCAGAAAAATGATTGTGATATATCTTGTCGAAAGCTTTACTGTAATCGACAAAGCACACATAGAGACTAATGCCTCGTTCTAATTTTTTGTAACATCTGGTATGAAAGGATGATACGACATGTTAAATAGTATCGCTACTGTATGCAAACTAATTATATAGAGAATGGCGTTTTAATGTTCCTTATTTAACTTTTCAATTATTGATATTATTGTTGGCACTTCGAACCTGTTGTGACATAACTAAAAATAAACTTCTCATACAGTTTAAAAGGTTTCTAAACTCTATTAAATCGAGTTTATTTAATCCAGGCTATTAAATGGGTATTGTTCCTTTGTTAGTAATAACTTTTGGGTGAAAATATCTCACTGGTTAATGTTTAGTTACGCTTATCCCATCCACAGGGCGAATTCAGGTTATTTTATTATACAATTTTATTTATTATACAAAGCAAATTTAATATTTGTAGATTTTATGTTAGGATCATAGTGTGGTCGACAAGAAGTTTTCTTTTGTATTTGATTGTTGTGGCTTCTACTTGATAGAAATCCATTATAAATATATAATAAAAGACTGTTTTTAGTCAATTTCCACTGGTTTATTTAAATTGCGATGACGCATTTCGCTGTCGATGCAGCTTCTTCAGATCTATATTTTACACTGTCAAGTTAGGTTTAATATTCACAGTTTTATATAATTTCTTAATTATAATATTACACCTAATTAAATTACATTGATAGTATTGGAAAATCCACACAGATTTGGAGTTAAGAGAATAAATTCAATAATGGTGAATTGCTTAAATCTACCTGGTCGTTGAGTAAAGTACCTGTTGTCCTTAATCGATTTATTTGCATTGTCTCTAAAAGGTTTAGTTTTAAACCTTTTTGATGGGTGTGTAAAATTTTGAAATTCTTGTTAAATGTGTGATTTTCTGTTAAAAGATGATTAGCATATGTTGAATTAGATTTTCTATGGATGAAACTTTTGTCGTGTTCTGTAATTCTTTGTCTAAATGTACGTCCAGTTTGTCCGATGTATGTTTTAGGACATGATCCACTTGTTAATTGATAAACCTCTGATTTATTGTCTTTATTGATTTGTGGTTTGTAGTTTTTAAGATATTTCCCTATAGTATTTTTAGTCTTGTAAGCTATGTTGATATTTTTTTGATTTAAAAATTTCCCCAGTTTTTCCGTTGGTTTGCCGAAATAGGTTAAGCATTTAAAAGTGGTATTTCTGTCCTTAAAACGTGGGTATATTTCTGAGATTACCTTGTTTCTAAGTTTTTTCCTAACGATACTATTGATTAAAGTAACCGAATAACCATTGTTAATGGCTACTTGTTTTATGTAGTTTAATACTTTAGTAAAATTTTCTTCTGATAAGGGGATATTGGTTAGTCTATGTATAAAACTATGATAAGCTGCAAGTTTATGATGGTTAGGGTGGTGAGAACTATTGTGAATTGTGGTATCTGTATGACAAGGTTTGTGATATATTGAAAATTCATGTTTTTTTTTATGGCTTTACTGATTGTTAAGTCTAGGAAATTGATTTTCCCTTCGACTTCTTCTTCCATTGTAAAACTGATATTTCTATGTAAAGAATTAATATACTGTAAAAAGTGAGTTAATTGTCTGTCCGTACCTGTAAAGCATACAATTATATCGTCTACGTATCGATACCAGTATAGACAATTATTACTATTGTTATTATGGTTGTTAAATATCATTGTTTCAATACTGTCCATGAAAATTTCGGCAAGTAATGGACTTAATTGAGTCCCCATAATTAACCCTTGCTTACTATTGTAGAATGTATTGTTAAATAATAAACAATAGTTCTCACCACCCTAACCATCATAAACTTGCAGCTTATCATAGTTTTATACATAGACTAACTAATATCCCCTTCTCAGAAGAAAATTTTACTAAAGAATTAAACTACATAAAACAAGTAGCCGTTAACAGCGGTTATTCGGTTACTTTAATCAATAGTATCGTTAGGAAAACACTTAGAAACAAGGCAATCTCAGAAATATACCCACGTTTTAAGGACAAAAATACCACTTTTAAATGCTTAACCTATTTCGGCAAACCAATGGAAAAACTGGGGAAATTTTTAAATCAAAAAAATATCAACATAGCTTACAAGACTAAAAATACTATAGGGAAATATCTTAAAAACTACAAACCACAAATCAATAAAGACAATAAATCAGGGGTTTATAAATTAACATGTGGGTCATGTCCTAAAACATACATCGGACAAACTGGAGGTACATTTAGACCAAGAATTACATAACACGAAAAAAGTTTCATCCATAGAAAATCTAATTCAACATATGCTAATCATCTTTTAACAGAAAATCACACATTTAACAAGAATTTCAAAATTTTACACACCCAACAAAAAGGTTTAAAACTAAACCTTTTAGAGACAATGCAAATAAATCGATTAAGGACTACAGGTACTTTACTCAACGACCAGGTAGATTTAAACAATTCACCATTATTGAATTTATTCTCCTAACTCCAAATCTGTGTGGATTTTCCAATACTAGCAATGTAATTTAATTAGGTGTAATATTATAATTAAGAAATTATATAAAACTGTGAATATTAAACCTAACTTGACAGTGCAAAATGTAGATCTGAAGAAGCTGCATCGACAGCGAAACGCGTCATCGCAAAATTTAAATAAACCAGTGGAAATTGACTAAAAACAGTCTTTTATTATATATTTTCTTTTGTATTTACGGTAATGCTGTATCTTTAATTTATCAGCAAAAATCTTTGTTCATAAAAGCGTATGCATCAAGAAGGGGCAAAAGGAAAGGTATTGTATACAACTTTGTCCCATTCAAATAAAAGCCAAGATGACGTGTAAATGCGCGAGATATTCTTGTTATATGGATAGCCAGTTAACTAGTCTATAATTAGGTGCAATTATTTTTCCTTCGCATTGGTGGGTAATATAACTAAAACCTTTCAAAAAAACCCGAAAGTGCGTGATTAACATGGCAATTTAAAATTATTAAAACTGAGACAAAAAATTACTTCAGTCGAAAAATATTACATTCAGAATAAAGTAAATTCCCTGTATTTTCGAATTCATAAGAAATTTAAATCCTTCCAAACCCTGTTACCGCACATACTTTTAAAGTAAATAATCTTTCGGTGAGACGTATCGAAAGCGACATGCACTTTGTAACAATGCAATTCAGAGTGATAATTTAGAGCAGGGGTAGTCAAACGATCGATCGCGATCGACAAGTCGATCGCGAGTGCTTTTTGAGTCGATCTCGAGAAAAAAAAAAAATCCGATATAGAACTATTCACAGATTTTGTTTTAGGTAACTAAAACAAAATGTAATGAATAAACTACTAAAATTTATTCGATCCACAATTAGGCCAGAATAACCCCCTCATCACTTTCTTTTATCGTAATAACCCCCTGCTAGCGGCAAAAGGCGGCTTTATCAAAGTGCGGTACTTGTTAAAGAAAAGCCGCGTTTTTGATTACCGCCGATTTTTCTAGAAACTTCGGGCGGCGTGTTTGACGGGAACATTCGAGACTTCGTTCGCGCCGATATAAATGTTGCGCCTGCAGGAATAGGAGTCAGTCTGAGTTGTAACTTCAAGGCGATACATCGATACAAAGTTTATTAATAAATAGTCCAAAATGAGTGCGGCGAAGAAAAGTAAAACTTATCATTTTAATAACGATTGGGAGGAAGAATTTTTCTTTTGTATGGTAAAGTGCATTTGTCTCATTTGCCGTGCGTCAGTTGCAATACCTTAGCGTGGGAACTTAGAGAGGCATCATAAAACGGTTCATAAAATCTATGAAAAGGATTTTCCGTCCCAGAGCGAATTAAGAAAACGAAAAGTTCGTGATTTGATAACTTGTTTATAAAAAGAACAAACCATGTTCACAAGACCAGCCAAACAATCAAAAGCTGCAACGATCGCGTCATTTAAAATATCTCATATATTGGCGAAACACAAGAAACCATTTGATGATGGATTGGTTGTGAAGGAAGCATTTGTTGATGCGGGTGAGACTTTATTTGGAGATTTTAAAACTAAAACAGAGATTATGTCTGCTATTAGAGAACTTCAGTTATCTCGTCCGACTGTCACAAGGCGTGTTGAAATCATGAGTCAGGACATGGCAGATAAACTAAAACATGATATCATGGAATGTACATACCTTTCTTTACAGTTCAACGAATCCACCGATATAACAGACACTGCCCAGCTGTGTATTTTTATTCGAATGGTATTCAATGACATGTCGGCTAAGGAAGAGTTTTTGACAATGATTCCTCTGAAAGGAAAAACCCGTGGCGAAGATATATATGACGTTTTCTTCAATTTTGTAACAAACTACAAGCTACCAATATATAAACTAGTGTACATTACAACCTATGGAGCACCAGCAATGACTGGAAACGAAAACGGTTTTGTGGCATTGTGTCGAGCTAATGATGATTTCCCTTCATTTTTCTCCTTCCATTGCATTATACATCAACAAGTTGATGTTTGTGTTCAAAAGTTCTAAACATGGAGGAGATTATGGGCATTGCAATAAAAATTGTGAATTCTATCCGTGCACGTAGCTTGCAACGACAGCTCTTTAAATTGCAGTTGGAAGATAGTGAGTCAGCTGAACACACTGATTTAGTTCTTCACACGGACGTCAGGTGGTTAAGTCGCGGAAAATTCCTAGAAAGGTTTCAAGAATTATTGCCCGAAATAACAGCTTTTCTGGACGAAAAAGGTGATGACACTCAGATGCTGAAAAACGGAAAAGAAAGGATCTGAAAAATTTTCCGTCTTTGAAAGCAAGGATTCCTCAGTTGAATTATGATATTTATGAGGCAGAATTATCAAATATTTTGGGCCAATTCGAAATACGTTTTTTATGATTTCAGTAAATTGGCAAATATCGCATCATTTATGAGTTATCCTTTTTCGTGTAAAAACATTGACGAATTAGCTACTGAAATAGCAAGTCAGTTTAACATGGACTCATGTTCTGTTGAAAATGAGTTAGTGCAGATTATATCAAATATACATCTCAAAGCCACAGCATCTGATACAAAATTCTGGTGTTTTATATTTGAAGATAAATATCCGAATCTAAGGCAAATCGCCCTTCAACTGACGGCAATGTTTGGGTCAACTTACTTGTGCGAGTCTGTATTTTCGGAAATGAAGATAATTAAGTCAAAATATCGCAATCGACTAGCTGACGAACATATGTCATTATGCTTGCGATTAGCACTCGGTAATTACGTACCATCTTATGAAAAGTATGCTGAGGACATGCAGTGCCACGCTTCAACATCCAAGGTCACTCTTTAGTGAAGTTTAGACACTAGAACTCGTTTGTTTTGTAAGAACCAATAAACTTGCAATTTTGAATAATTATGAGTTTTTTCATTGACATTTTAGAGCAGACCTACACTTACCTTGACTAAAAAAATGCATATTGTGCCGAAAACTAATATCTATGCCACGATAGACCCTACCTAGACGACAATCCTGCATCACACTTACTTGCAGCCTCTCAGAGTCGATCGATCTTAGTCTAACAATATTGAGGTAGATCGCCAGCAGTTCAAGTTTGAGCACCCCTGATTTAGAGGATATAAAGAAACTAAGCAAAAATTAACGAGAACATTTGAAGTTACATACTTATAACTTCATGTTAATGGTATTTATTTATTTATTATTCCATTTTATATTTTACAACCATTGCCAATAAAAAACTTATTTTAATTAATACACCAGAATTTTTAAAAACAACAAATAAAACGAATTTCAGACAAAGTACATTACACAAATTTTACACAATATTGCATATTAACTTTGTAGAAATGTTAAACATAAATTAAATAAAAAATCAATACTATCATTTTACATTTTTAGTATCATATTCGATTGATGCCTTTAAGCAAAATTGTTTGATGTTATTTTTTTAGAAAAATGTTTACCGTATTGTGTAAAATTTTGCCTACATTTATTACAATTTTGTAAATTGCTCCCCAGTAACACAAAAAATATCGAATTCAGGTGATTTTATTATTATACAATATTATTTATTATACAAAGCAAATTTGATACCTGTAGACTTTATGTTAAGATCATACTGTGGTCGAAAAAAAGTTTTTTTGTGTTTACAATTTTCAGGAACAATCGTTGTTGATAAAAACTTGTGCATCTAGAAGGAGCATACGAAGCAAAAGTAAAGGTATTGTATGCAAATTTATCCCATTCAAATAAAAGCCAAGGTAACGTGGAAATGCACGAGATATTTTTGTTATGTGGATAGCCAATTAACTAGTCTACAATTAGATGCAATAATTTTTCCTTCGCACCGGCGGATAATATTACTAAAAACCTTTAAAAAAAAACCTGATTAACATGGCAAATTGAAATTATTGAAACTGAGACAAAAAATTACTTCAGTCGAAAAATATTACATTCAAAATAAAGTATATTCCCTGTATTTTCGAATTCGTAACAAATTTAAATCCTTCCAAACCCTCTTACACCACATACTTTCAAAGTAAATAACCTTTCGGTGAGACGTACCGAAGGTAACATGCACTTTATAACAATGGAATTCAGAGTGATAATTTAGAGGATATAAAGAAACAAAGCATTAATTAACGAGAACATTTGAAGTTACATACTTATAACTTCATGTTGAAGGTATTTATTTATTATTTCATTTTATATTTTATAATCATTGCAAATAAAAAACTTATTTTAATTAATACACCAGAATTTTTAAAAACAACAAATAAATCGAATTTCAGACAAAGTACATTACACAAACTTTACGCAATAATAAATATTAACTTTGTAGAAATGTTAAACATTAATTAAATAAAAAATCAATACTCTAATTTTACATTTTTAGTATCATATTCGATTGATGCCTTTAAGCAAAATTGGTTGATATTATTTTTAGAAAAATGTTTACCGTGTTGTGTGAAATTTTGCCTACATTTATTATAATTTTGTAAATTGCTCCCCAGTAACACAAAAAATATCGAATTCAGGTTATTTTATTATTATACAATATTATTTATTATACAAAGCAAATTTGATACCTGTAGACTTTATGTTAGGATCATACTGTGGTCGAAAAAAAGTTTTTTTGTGTTTACAATTTATCAGAAACAATCGTTGTTGATAAAAACTTGTGCATCTAGCAGGAGCATACGAAGCAAAAGTAAATGTATTGTATGCAAATTTATCCCATTCAAATAAAAGCCAAGGTGACGTGGAAATGCACGAGATATTTTTGTTATGTGAATAGCCAATTAACTAGTCTACAATTAGATGCAATAATTTTTCCTTCGCACCGGCGGATAATATTACTAAAACCTTTAAAAAAACCTGATTAACATGGCAAATTCAAATTATTGAAACTGAGACAAAAAATTACGTCAGTCTAAAAATATTACATTCAAAATAAAGTATATTCCCTGTATTTTCGAATTCGTAACAAATTTAAATCCTTCCAAACCCTCTTACACCACATTCTTTTAAAGTAAATAATCTTTCAGTGAGACGTATCGAAGGCGACATGCACTTTGTAACAATGGAATTCAGAGTGATAATTTAGAGAATATAAAGAAACAAAGCAATAATTAACGAGAAACATTTGAAGTTACATACTTCATAACTTCATGTTGAAGATACTTATTTATTTATTATTCCATTTTATATTTCATAAGCATTGCAAATAAGAAACTTATTTTAATTAATATACCAGAATTTTTAAACAACAAATAGAACGAATTTCAGAAAAAGTACATTACACAAATGTTACACAATATTGCATATTAACTTTGTAGAAATGTTAAACATAAATTAAATAAAAAATCAATACTATCATTTTACATTTTTAGTATCATATTCGACTGATGACTTTATGCAAAATTATTTAATGTTATTTTTAGAAAAATGTTTACCGTGTTGTGCAAAATTTTGCCCACACTTATTATAATTTTGTAAATTGCTCCCCAGTAACGCAAAAAATATCGAATTCAGGTTATTTTATTATTATATAATATTATTTATTATACAAGCAAATTTGATACCTGTAAACTTTATGTTAGGATCATATTGTGATCGAAAAAAAGTTTTTTTGTGTTTACAATTTATCAGAAACAATCGTTGTTGATAAAAACTTGTGCATCTAGAAGGAGCATACGAAGCAAAAGTAAAGGTATTGTATGCAAATTTATCCCATTCAAACAAAAATGCACGAGATATTTTTGTTATGTGGATAGCCAATTAACTAGTCTACAAATAGTTGCAATAATTTTTCCTTCGCACCGGTGGATAATATTACTAAAACCTTTAAAAAAAACTGATTAACATGGCAAATTCAAATTATTGAAACTGAGACAAAAAATTACTTCAGTCGAAAAATATTGCAGTCAAAATAAAGTATATTTCCTGTATTTTCGAATTCATAACAAATTTAAATCCTTCCAAATCCTCTTAAACCACATACTTTTAAAGTAAATAATCTTTCGGTGAGACGGATCGAAGGCGACATGCACTTTGTAACAATGGAATTCAGAGTGATAATTTAGAGAATATAAAGAAACAAAGCAATAATTAGCGAGAACATTTGAAGTTACATACTTCATAACTTCATGTTGAAGATACTTATTTATTTATTATTCCATTTTATATTCCATAAGCACTGCAAATAAGAAACTTATTTTAATTAATATACCAGAATTTTTAAAAACAACAAATAGAACGAATTTCAGAAAAAGTACATTACACAAATGTTACACAATATTGCATATTAACTTTGTAGAAATGTTAAACATAAATTAAATAAAAAATCAATACTATAATTTTACATTTTTAGTATCATATTCGACTGATGACTTTATGCAAAATTATTTAATGTTATTTTTAGAAAAATGTTTACCGTGTTGTGCAAAATGTTGCCCATACTTATTATAATTTTGTAAATTGCTCCCCAGTAACGCAAAAAATATCGAATTCAGGTTATTTTATTATTATATAATATTATTTATTATACAAGCAAATTTGATACCTGTAAACTTTATGTTAGGATCATATTGTGATCGAAAAAAAAGTTTTTTTGTGTTTACAATTTATCAGAAACAATCGTTGTTGATAAAAACTTGTGCATCTAGAAGGAGCATACGAAGCAAAAGTAAAGGTATTGTATGCAAATTTATCCCATTCAAATAAAAGCCAAGATGACGTGTTAATGCACGAGATATTTTTGTTATGTGGATAGCCAATTAACTAGTCTACAAATAGTTGCAATAATTTTTCCTTCGCACCGGTGGATAATATTACTAAAACCTTTAAAAAAAACCTGATTAACATGGCAAATTCAAATTATTGAAACTGAGACAAAAAATTACTTCAGTCGAAAAATATTACAGTCAAAATAAAGTATATTCCCTGTATTTTTCGAATTCATAACAAATTTAAATCCTTCCAAATCCTCTTAAACCACATACTTTTAAAGTAAATAATCTTTCGGTGAGACGTATCGAAGGCGACATGCACTTTGTAACAATGGAATTCAGAGTGATAATTTAGAGAATATAAAGAAACAAAGCAATAATTAACGAGAACATTTGAAGTTACATACTTCATAACTTCATGTTGAAGATACTTATTTATTTATTATTCCATTTTATATTTTCATAAGCATTGCAAATAAGAAACTTATTTTAATTAATATACCAGAATTTTTAAACAACAAATAGAACGAATTTCAGAAAAAGTACATTACACAAATGTTACACAATATTGCATATTAACTTTGTAGAAATGTTAAACATAAATTAAATTAAAAATCAATACTCTAATTTTACATTTTTAGTATCATATTCGATTGACGCCTTTAAGCAAAATTGGTTGATGTTATTTTTAGAAAAATATTTGCGGTGTTGTGTAAAATTTTGCCTACATTTATTACAATTTTGTAAATTGCTCCCCAGTAACACAAAAAATATCGAATTCAGGTTATTTTATTATTATACAATATTATTTATTATACCAAGCAAATTTGATACCTGTAGACTTTATGTTAGGATCATATTGTAGTCAAAAAAAGTTTTTTTGTGTTTACCAGAATTTTTAAAAACAACAAATAGAACGAATTTCAGACAA
Source organism: Pachyrhynchus sulphureomaculatus (assembly GCA_019049505.1). Taxonomy (NCBI): domain Eukaryota; kingdom Metazoa; phylum Arthropoda; class Insecta; order Coleoptera; family Curculionidae; genus Pachyrhynchus; species Pachyrhynchus sulphureomaculatus. The sequence continues at coordinate 38,772,540 of CM032450.1, forward strand.
AGTACATTACACAAATTTTACACAATATTGCACATTAACTTTGTAGAAATGTTAAACATAAATTAAATAAAAAATCAGTACCCTCATTTTACATTTTTAGTATCATATTCGACTGATGCCTTTAAGCAAAATTGTCAGGTGTTATTTTTAGAAAAATGTTTACCGTGTTGCGTAAAATTTTGCCAATATTTATTACAATTTTGTAAATTACGCCCCAGCAACACAAAAAGTATTGATTTGTATTATTTTACTCTTTTTCCAATAATAATAAGTTAAAATTCCATTGCAGCTCACAATCCCACGCCGGATAAGATTTTGAAACTGATTTTTGTCATTCATTTGTGGCGTTATTTAGCTTATCGATGAACTAGGATGTGACCTTGGCGAAGAGTTCGTCATTCTTCTTAACCTGTTTTTTTGACCAGGAATCCAAAGATTTACATTGTTGTCTTAAACCTCGACCTCGACCATAAACTAGTTTCTATATCGAGTATTCTTCCAATCAGTAAAAGGGAGTCGCCTAAACCACACAAGATTTGGAACCACAATTCTGACGACACGTCTGACTACGCTAAGAAGATTTCCGTATACCTAACGACAACAACGTAAGAGCTCTAACGTCACAAATCGTAACATCTTTGTTAGGGCAAAGAACAGATGCACACAAATAATCGACAAAATCGAGAAGGCACACAATCAAAAAATTGAAAAACAAAAATGTTACCTGTCCTAACCACTTCAGGTGATTTTGGTCGGTCACTAAGACCAAATTTCGAGTCGACTATATCACCAATTACACGTCCAGATATTGTAACAACTACTGTTGAGAAAGCCAACTTGTTAACTGAACCCTTTGCTTTACACTCTAGTGTTCATTTTACGGGAAAACGTAACTTAACATGCAGTCAAAGATGACCGATACTATCTGCAGAAAAAGTCTTGTAAAACGTAGTTTCCTGCAGGTAAATACCAAAAAAACCGTCAAGATTTCAAGTTTTTTTTTACCAACTGTTGATACTTCTTTAAATTTTTATGTTAGTAATTGCCTTACATTTTGTAATAACCGCACCGCACACGTGTCGCTATTGTAGCGTTTTAGGGACTTCCCTGCAACACTGTGCTAAATCCATAAAAAAAAACTGCAGCTGGTAAAGATGCTGTTGAAAGAAAAACGAACTGTATTCATCGTAATGCAACTATTGCAAATATTTTTGTTAATTGTCCATTAATTTCAAACTCCGGTATGTATTATGAAATTGCTACTAAGAATATTTACAAATTCTATATACGTTCTTAAGAAGCGAGAGTATCTCTAGGAGGAGTAAGCATTATTTCGTAACTAGTTTGTATGTAATTGTTAAAATTTTCAAACTAGAGCTTTACAGATGACAGTATGCATATCTCATCATTCACTTTGAACGCTCGAACATCGGCTACCCATGCAAATATCCTCAGGAGGGGTGCAGGAAAAATAGCCAAGGATACAAAGAGCAGCTGATCATATATAGCGTGCTCATGGGACAAACCAGAAAAGAACACAGAGACTTGCACACCGATTATATAGATTATAAAAAAGCCTTCAACTCCATACCCCACAGCTGGTTAATCAGAGCTCTAGAAATCTACAAAATCAACCAAAATCTCAGGCAATTTCTCGAAATTTTATGAAAATATGGAAAACCAAAATTTACTTAAAAACACAAACCGAACGCATCCAAACAGGAGAGCTGGACATAAGACCTAGGGTATATTTTAGGGAGACTCGCTCAGCGCTTTATGGTTTTGCCTCTGTCTCAATCCACTCCCAAATACACTAAACAAAACAGACCATGGCTTCAACATCAGACACCAAAAAGTGAACCAACATAAAATAAACCACCTCCTACATATGGATTACATAAAACTCTATACTGCCACAGAAACACAACTGAAAGAACTCCTCTCAATATCACAAAAACATTCACCTTAGATATCTATATGGAATTTGGTACAAATAAATGTAAAGTGCTCCACATCAACAAAGGCCAATAGAAAAGCCATCATGAGAAAGAAACCATCAACAACGAAACACTCGATAACATGCTCGACAAAGAAACATTAACAAAGAACTGGACGATGTTCTATCTTGGGGTGACAGTAACCAAGTAGAATTTAACGCTACAAAAACGCAGGCCACAGTTTTTTTCTAAAAAAGTTGCTGAAACCGACATAGTTATGTCGGAGCACTTCGTTCCGCTAGCGTCGTCACTGAATTTGCTGGGCGTTAATTTGGGAGCAAATATGTCTTGGCATGAATATGTTACAAGCATAGCAAAGAGAGCTTTTCAAAAGCTGGGAATATTATTTCGAACTATAAAGCTTGACACTCCACAGCAATTGTTAATTCTGTACAAACCTCAAATTCGAAGAAACGATGGAATACTAACTGCTCCCAGAAATGGGGCTCTGCTGTTCCCAAACAAACACTGCATTGAATTTTATTCAGAAGAGAGCTGTTTAGCTGATTAGGGCCCCGAAACTAGCCGGCAAACTTTATTCCTTGGAACATCGAAGAACGGTTGGCGACTCGAGTCTGTTCTACAAGTATTTTCATGGAAAGTATGGATGTAGCCCACTTAATTCCTCCCAGAGCGGTGCATGGTAGAAATACACATCGCGCTAACATTTTACATCCGGATGAGGTTCAGCTTGTTGCTACTCGTACAATCCTTTTCAAGCAGTCTTTTATGTGAAGAACCTTACCCCTTTCCCTAGGACTTTATTTCTTACCGAGTAAAATTTACAGCGATTCAACGCCACAGTGAATTGCTTTTTCTGCACACGTGTAGCCCCTGTAGCGCCTTAGAGATTTCCCTGCTAGGATCATAAGAAAATCTATTTTTTTTTATATATATATAAATTTTCAATAAAAAGTATTAAACCCACACTGGGGATATGAATACATGTTTCTACAAAAAAATCAATTCACTAACTAAATAATCGATTTCAATTTCATTTTTTAAATATTCATATTGCAAAGAGCATTACCACATAAACCGTTTGGTCAATCACTAGTAATAATATTGGCATATCAAACATGATTAAAAATGATATTGAACGTTAACTTGTAAACAGAGTTTAATTTTGTTGTAATGTAATACTGGAGTTTTGGAATATATCATCGTTTGTATATTTCAATTTATAGAAGTCAGCGACATCTTTAGAAAGAAAACATCGCTTGAGAAAGTATCATAAAATTATCCTCTATCGTAGGGAACTGCTGGATGCCCATATGTTATAATTCGCTTATATCATGCTCGTGTAAAAATATCTTTTCCTGAAAAATTACTGATTTTAATTAACTGACTACAAGAACCCCGAACAGGACGTATGATCCAATATATACGAATCGCTCGAAACGCATTTCGCGCCCTTTTAACTTCCATCTCGCTGTTGGTCCATCCTGCAAGTTTTTCGAAAAATTTTTTCTTAACAGGAAGACCTATACTGGACATTACGAGTATAGTCTTAATCTTAACAGAAAGACCCGTAATGGACGAAAATTTATTTGTCTTAAAATGTTAACAAGAAAAACCTGTAATGGATGACAAATTATTGGCTTAAAACTTCAAGGGAAAGACCTATAGTGAGCGAAAATTTAATTATTTAAAATTTTAACAAAAATACCTGTAGTGGACGAAAATTTATCTAAAAATAATTACTCTATTTAATATCCCTCTACATTATTAAAATTTACTAGTTAATCTATTCGTTTCATTAAAATTTTATAGTTAGACCTGTAAATTTCTCACCATGTAACTTTTTTTGAAATTTAATAAACTTAACTATTTACTTTCTGGTATTCCAATTTAGAACCAATTGAAATATATCTAAAAAATAAATAAAGTTTCCTTAAATTCACGAAGTTTCTAAACTCTATTAAATAAGCATCATTTAATAGGTATAACTGAATAGGCATGAGACCTCGTTGATACTAAAACAGTATTAGAAGACGTTGTATTTCTAAAATAAGGCTTTTTTGTGCTTAGCAAAATTTAACTTTTATTTCAGAGGATATTGATTTCAAATTTGAAAAAGTTTTATAGTTGACTTCGAGAACTTTGATGAGTATTTAGATATCTCTTTCAATTTAATCAGGAGTACCTTTAACTTTGTTATTTTAGAGGATACACTGTACAATAGTACATCTGGTTAGTTATCTTAAACCAAATAGCACTGTGAAAAAGTTTCGATTTTGAGCTCCACTATTCATATAATTCGGTATAGTATATATTCGTAATATACTTTAAGAGACGATAGTGTAACTACTTAAAAATAGGGATAGTTTTCTAGAATTTTTTTGAACAAAACTACTGCATTAAAAGTTTCAGAACGTTGAGTACATATTTATTATTTGGTTACAAATATACACAATTTTTTTCCGACCAAAATATTGAAATTTACGGGGCTTATGCCCCAGTAACGGGACAGGTGAAAAAAAAAAAGCTCCACCGCTGCCGTGATTGTCGCCTTCACATTGCCTGGAATCAAAAAAAAAATAAAAACGATCATTAAAATAGAAATGATTTTCCGTACCATGAACCATGGATTTTAAAAAATATTGAAAATTATAAGAATGGCGGAGTTTAGAAAAAAAAAGTATAAAATTTTAGCCAAAGAAGTTTCCGTTTTTGCATGCCAAATTGCCATTTTAGGTCCAATCAAAAAATCCATAGTTCATGGTAAAACAACACTTGTTCTTAACATGAAAAAAAAATTAACTCGATACAATGGAGTTTTGAGATACCTGCTCCGGTTCGCGTTACGCTTCCAAAAACGAGTTTATTGCCCCCGAGCAGCTGTGCCTGGTGACAGCTGTATTTTCAAAAATAAATATAGGCCGACTTTGATATTTCGACCTCTTATTCTGTACATATAGAAGCATCGAAATATGTAAAAAAATCGCTATAGCTCCTTAATAATGCATGGTGTTTGATGCGCTAAAAGTATCTAATAATCGAAACTTATGCTAACGGAACCATATCAAAAATTAAGCAAATCACCTACTTTCATCACACACCAAGAAAATGTTTCTGATTTTGTTGATCAGTGTAATTAGCTAACCATTAAAACCAAAAATTAACTCAAATAATAAAACGTAGCAACCTAAAAAGTACTTAATGCGTTTTTAAATTGGTTAGTTAAGAACCAAAATTGCAATTTACCAGCCCATACTTAAACTTTCTATCATTGATTTTTAATTACTTTACGATAAAATGCGGGATTTATAAGAATTGCAATTTAAGAAATTTCTTTTAAATGAGTAAAAATTAGTGTTTTTTTGAAAGGGTTTTAAAAAGTTATCAGTTATAAGGCGCTAGGATTTTTATTACAAATTTTAAATAATCGACGCCCATTAATTTTAATGCACATGACAATATCATTCTTAACTGGTCTCTAAGTGTATACTAATTCTCGTTATCGATCTATCTAATTTAATAATTAAATATGTTACAAAAAGCAAGGGTTTCATACATTACATCACATCATGGATAATGAATTTATTACAGAATTTTGCAAATATAAGGCCAACGCTAAATTTAAATAAATTATTGCACTTATATCGTTCAGATAAGGTCCAGGCTATGCGGTGGATGGATTAAAACTTACCAGACAATCTCTCTCAATTTTTGCTGAGTCATCAAGGATGGGTGTGGTCTGGCATTGTCATGGTGGAAGACGACAATCTTTCTACTAGTTCCTGCCTATTTTTTTAATCGCATACTTCAATCTTAAGAATAGTCGGCAATAGAATAAAAAAGCAATCGTGTGGACAGGCTACAGCAGCTTATGGTGCATGATTCCCTTCCAATCCTACCAAACCCTAGCAAACCTTTACAAGCTGTTAATAGTTTTAATGATTTGGGTGTGATTTTTAGCAGTGACTTGAGTTTTAATAGTCACATTGATAATATATTACTGAAAGCATCTCGTATGTTAGGTTTTCTACGCCGTACCTGTTATGATATCTGTGATATTGGAGCTATTAAGTATATGTATAATTGTCTTGTTAGGAGTGTTTTGGAGTATAACAGTGTCATATGGCGTCCTGTTTATAACTGTCATATTAATCGTCTGGAGTCTGTCCAAAATAAGTTTGTAAAATTCCTTTTATAGAAGCTAAAGTTTCCCTACAGCAATATACCGTACTTGACTCCTACTCAATTAGTAGGTATAGAAACACTTGAAACACGAAGACCCAATGCTTTAGTTTTATTTTTGTACAAATTACTTAACGGTCAGATAAACTGTCATACTTTGCCGTCCCATGTTGATTTTCGGATTCCAAACAGGACCACTAGATCTCAACAACTGTTTCAATCACTTTTCATCGTACTACATACGGAACCAAAGTTTTTCTAATAGACTGTTAAGTAATTATAATACATGTTGTAGTGATTTAAATCTTTTTAGATATAGTATGATGACATTTAAAAACAAAATAAAGTATAGACGTATTAATACAGCAACTCTAGGGCAACGACAGTAGCAATTTATCTGTTATCTTTGTTATTACTTCTTTTTGTAAACTATTATATATGCATTCTTTTTTTTATAACTATAATTACTGTTTTACTATTTGGAGCTGTTGCTCTGTCAGTATTAATTGTATAAATAAATAAAAAAAAAAAAAATAAACACACAGCATTACCTTTCAATCCGGGCATTGCCATCGTTTGTGAAGCTTCGTCCTTTGTCGACCACGATCTTTCTCGCAAATTATTGTAGTACGTAATCCACTTTTTATTGCCTGTGATCAACCGCTTCAGAAATGGCTCGATTTCGTTACGTTTCTATAGAGATTCGCAGATGAAAATTCAATTGAGTAAATATTTTAGTGCAAAATCATGTGGCATCCAAATATCGAGCTGCTTTTCGTCAACGGCTTTCTGCAAATGATTTAACACTGTTCAATAATGGATGCTTAGTTTCTTGGAGGTGTCGTAGATCCTTGGCGGTCTTATTCAAATTCTGTCAAAATTCCATCAACTTTTTCTGTCATTAGTCGACCAGTGCGTGGAGCATCTCTGACATCGAAATTTCCAGAAGGAAAACGACTGAATCATTTGACTGTTACTTTTTGTAACGTACCTTGACCATCAATAGCACAAATTTCTTCATAGGTCTGGGCAGTTTTTGTGCCTTTATCGAAATAAAATTGTCAAATGTAGCTAACTTCTGCAGAAATTTCACTAATCTTCAAGGCGCTCTAAATTAAGTTTAAATAAATTAACTTCAATCGTTGAGATGCTAAGTACGGCCCGTTGCGCTAAAATTATCTAATGAAAAACTGTGAAAAACAATAAAACGCCAGGACCTAACAGAGTCAACCAAGAACAACGTGAATCGCTAAGAATAACGTGAATCGCTTTTTCCGCACACGTGTCGCTCCTGTAGCGCTTTAGGGACTTCCCTGCAGCACGTGTGCTAGACCCACAAAAAAGAGTATTAACAAAATTAATGAAAGAGGGAGGTACAGCTGTTGAAACTCTTATTCAATAAATGGCTAGAAGAAGAGAAGATACCAGAAAATTGGAACACAGCCTAAATAATTTGACTTTTTGAAAAAGGTGATAAGACTAAATTAGACAATTACCGTCCAATATCGTTACTTTCACAAATATACAAATTGTTTACCAAAATAATAATTAATAGATTGAAAAAACAAGCTGGAATTAAACCAATCGGTAAAACAGGCTAGCTTAAAGAAGAGTTTTAGTACTTGTGATCATCTCTTAACTATCAGAATTTTAATAGAGAAAAGCCACAGAATATACCTTAAAGTTGTACCTGGTATTTATAGATTATCAAAAGGCTTTTAATAGTATCGAGAGCCGGACCGTCGAAAGAGCCTTGTATGACAGCAGAATAGACTCTAGATATACTCAGCTCATAAAAACAATTTACAAGGCTCAAATGATAGTAGAAACGGATAGTAAAACAAATCCTATACCTATCAAACGCAGAATAAGGCAGGGAGATTCCATGAGCCCGAAAATATTTATAGCAGCAGTAGAAGTTTTCAAGGAACTCGAATGGGAAAAAAAGGGGGGTCAGTGTAAATGGACAAACGTTAAATGATCTGCGTTATGCTGATGATATAGTGCTAATATCAGATAATTTTGATGACATACAGGAAATGATTACTGGACTACAAAACAAATCAGAAAGGTTAGAACTACTACGGAATAGAGATAAGACAAAGGCTATGATAGTTCGCGAGGCTAGAGAATAGAGGGCAGAACACTTAAATACGTAGAGGAATACATCTACTTAGGGCAAATAATAAAGTGTGGAAAAGCAAATCAAACGGCAGAAGTAGAGAAAACAATCAGACTGGTAAACAGTGGAAATTACTAACCATCAAAAGAATTTTTCTGAAACTAAGAAAGATGGTATTCGATCAATGCATTCTACCGTTTCTCGCCTACGCGGCCCAGACATGAACATTGACTAAGAAGATGATAGACCAACAAAGTAAAATACAGAGCGCAATAGAATGCCAGATGCCGAACATACGATTACAAGACAGAATCGGAAACGAAAGTATAAGAAAAAAGACCAAAGTGAAGTGAAATGAAGATGGGCAGGACACACAATGAGATAACAAGATGAGAGATAAAATAAAAGAATACAAGAATGTAGTCCAAGGTTGGGAAAAAGATCCAGAGAAAGTTCTCAAACAAGACGAAAAGATGACCTAAAAAGAACGGCTGGTTTAGGATGGATCAGAACGACACAGAATCGAGAGGGATGGAAAAAGGAAGGAAAGGCCTGTGTCCGACACCGGATGCCAGAAGGCATATTATATATGTCTATATATATATATATATATATATATATATATATATATATATATATATATATATATATATATATATATATATTAGAGTGACCGGATCTCATAGAGGGGGAAAAAAAATGTCGGAATCTTGTTCGTCTGGACCCCACAAAACGATTCCCCTTTCCAGATATTGAGATAGCCGAAATTTGAGCTCGATTAAACGACGTTAACCCGTGCCGCTCGTCGCTCAAAGTTTGAAAAAATCCAAATTTTTGGCCAAAAAGCTGACATATGGAGCCATAACTCCAGAACGGTAAATAATAGAAACACGCTTAATATCTCAAAAGAAAGCTAATGTTGTTCTTCAAAATTTATATTCTATACATAATTGTTGTTATTTTAAGTCAAACCGAGTTACAACAGCCTTTAGCCCCAAAAACGTGACCTGGTACCACTAGGAGCATACTTCGTATATTTTGTTATTAAGTGATAATTTTTGCTTTTTTTTTGGTATATTTTTGAGTTTAAAGTAGAAATATAATAAAAAAACAAGTAATACTGATAAGTCTAATGACATTTTTTATTTTAAAATATAAAAATTAGGTATATAATACATACAAAACAGACACAGAAAAAGATACAGACGTAGTACCTACATGAGTTGATAATTTTACATAGTTATCTAATCTATTCTAAAGCTTTAGTTAAATTAGTTTTTGAAACGTCAGGATATAATGCTCGGCATTTACTTACAACTTGCAGGACATATTGCTTTTGGTCTTCATCTTTTGTCTAAAGGTCGTTAAAGTCGGTTATTAATTTAACACCACGCTCAGCCATATCATTAACTACTTTTAATGTTTTGACAATTTTCAATCCTTCTTGGAAGTCATTATTTTGAGGCCAGGTGTTTGGATGTTGTCTTAAGAAATCTGTTTTTATATTAAATTGGTCAAAGAATGTAAACGTTTCTTTGGTAAGTAAATTTACCAATCCTCCATCAACTACATCTTTTAAGTTTTCTTTCCTAACTTTTGGATTTACAACCCTAGTGTGCTGTGATGGTTCATCTGTGCTACTGAGCAATTTATTAGCCATTAACAACTTTTCATCGTCTGTAATGGTGGGATCAAAAAACGATAATCCCACCAACTTTGCATTCAAATACCACAAATGGTTCGAAAATTTGGTCAGGGCTATTTCTGCAATGTCGTTGTCACATTCTTTATAGTCTAACAGAATATGCAAAATACCTAAATCTTGCTTTGGTGCAAGATGAGCTTTTGGAGCATTGAACCAAGCTTTACAATAAATTTTAACTAGGAAAACAGAAATGGCACGCACAGAACTTTCTTCTTCTTTAGATATCTTAAATTGACGACGAGAAATGAACATTTTTAAGCAGTAAATAGCCTTTGCCATCCACCTAGCGTGATGAATGGCTCCTGGAGTTCTAAAACCCACAACATTGCCGTCTAGTGATCCAACAAATACGAGAACCAACTGCAATAGCTCCTTGTAATCATCTCTGGGGTGGCTCTCAGTTAATTTGGTCTCGAATTCAGCAGTAACATTTGCAATTACTTCTGGAGTTAGCTGCTTTTGTATTAGATTGTCACTGATACCTGTGTCGTATTTTCCTTTGTCTATCTTGGGCCACGCAGTGACGAATCTCTTGAAAATGTCTGGATGAGGTCCAGTGGTTGGTCCCATTTTTGTGTCGAATACGCCTCTTAACAGAATTTCCAAGATATAGTGACGGAAAGCTAGGTATAACAATTCTCTTCCTAACCTTTGCTCCAATATGACGCATGCTCCTTTGAGTCTTCCCGTGTTGGATGCTGTAGTGTCGAAGCACATCGCCTTGACGGTGTTGAGAAGACCCCATTCATGTAGGCATTCATATACGGCTACGGTTTGCTCCTCTCCAGAGCTGTTTGCTGTTACAGGAACTCCCAGCAGTTGTTCCTTTTTCGCCATATGAAATAGCTATAGCTATTCGCTCACATTGATCATTTTTTAAAACACCCGGTAAAAGTTTACCGTCCCAATGGACAGCCACGGGCTCTTTTTCAGGAATGTTTACTTTATCAAAAATTTTTTTATTATATTCTCTGAACATTTGCCTTATATCATGTAATAAAGTTTTCGAGACTTTGTACTCAAGAGGGTCAAGGTTTAGTGCTTCTAGAGTAGCTATTAAAATTCTCGTGGCATTTCTGTCGGATACCTTACATCGATCTAATAAAATGGACAATTTCATGTTTAAAATCTCTTTAACGCCCCTTGCAAATGAAACTTTCATCCTCTTGCTCTCAGATGGTCCTGGATCTTCTGCAGCTTCTTCAGGGATGTCCATTTCCTCCAAGCTCTCAAGTTCCTGGTAGATGCTGTGCTCTTCAGTGTCTTAAAATATCTTCACTAGATAATTGTTCGATCTAACCAGCTCAAAGGCACTTTAGAAACTAAACTGAATAAATAAAAGGTCGGTTGTACGCTGAAGTAAAATCACCATCCCTAAAATAGAAATTAGATTCACCCTCCTTTTTACCTGTCAAACGGGTCTTTCTTTGGTAAACTAGTCAGGTAATCCCCATATAATAAAAGATTAAATTTGAACAAAAAGTTCTTTATGTTTGAAAATTGAGTTCCAAAATACTTTTTAACAAAAGAATGTTAATTCCGAGACACATTATGTAAAAACCCGTAAAATTCTTAGAATACTCCCAAACTGGCTCCTACTGGTACCAGGTCACGTTTTTGGGGCCAAAGGCTGTTGTAACTGGGTTTGACTTAAAATAACAACAATTATGTATAGAATATAAATTTTGAAGAACAACATTAGCTTTCTTTTGAGATATCAAGCGTGTTTCTATTATTTACCGTTCTGGAGTTATGGCTCCATATGTCAGCTTTTTGGCCAAAAATTTGGATTTTTTCAAACTGTGAGCGACGAGCGGCACGGGTTAACGTCGTTTAATCGAGCTCAAATTTCGGCTATCTCAATATCTGGAAAGGGGAATCGTTTTGTGGGGTCCAGACGAACAAAATTCCGACATCGATTTTTTGCGGTCACCCTAATATATATATATATATATATATATATATATATATATATATATATATATATATATATATATATATATATATATATATATATATATATATATATATATATAATAATTTTTCTGTTGAACCTTTTGTTTACATAAACTTGATTGGTTTTTCTTGGGTACTTAGGTTCTTTTGGAAAACACAAACTAGTTTATTTGACGTTTCGCCTTATTTTTTTAGGCATTTTCAAAAATTCTTTATTTTTTAATATTCATTGTGTATATACCCTGACAGTCAACAAATAGTTGACTTTCAGGGTATATACACAATGAATGAATATTAAAAAATAAAGAATTTTTGAAAATGCCTAAAAAAATAAGGCGAAACGTCAAATAAACTAGTTTGTGTTTTCCAAAAGAACCTAAGTACCCAAGAAAAACCAATCAAGTTTTATATATATATATATATATATATATATATATATATATATATATAATATATGTATGTATAATAAACTATAATAAAATTATAGCTTAGTAATGAAAATCCTTATTGTGAATATTGCTTTAACGAAACTTAATAAAAAGTTACATATTTTTGAAAAATTTAAAATTTCTCTTTATTTTGTTCTTTATTAAACAACCCACGTATACATTTATCATTTCCACGCAAAAAATGTGATGTAATTTGATGTTATTCGAGTAGTTGACTGCAGCTGGCCACCTGTGTTGATGTCGGTTTTATTTACATTGGCAGCGCGACAGTCACGGTGCGAGAAAATTTGACTCATATTTAAAAACAACTATTGCTATTTGAAAAACATTTTTCGTTCATATATTTTATCATATGTTAGGTTATTGTACGCGATTTGTACACTACTAAAAACATATTTGTAGTACTATAATATTTTCTCGCAAAATTAATTTGTTTTCTATAAATATTGTAGAGTTTAATTCTTTTTTGGCCTCTGATATTTTTCTTCTGATGTTTAAACAAAAAGAAGTCGCAGGGTGCTAAATTGGGGCTATAGGGCGAATACTGTAACTCTGATAATCCACATTTTTTAAAAGAAAAATAAATCGTAAAAACCATAAAAAGCAAAGAACTTGTAAAAAATTTCGTCGAGGTATTTGGAACAGCGACAGTAATGTAACATTCCTTGATTCGGTAGAATATCGAAGAACGGTTGGCGACATGAGTTTATTCTTCAAGTAGCCCGCTTAATTCCTCCCAGAGCGGTGCATGCTAAAAATACACGTCGCGCTAATACTTCACAGCCGTATGAGGTTCAGCTTGTTACTTCTGTTTCAACACTTTTCAAGCAGTCTTTTATATGAAGAACATTCTCTCAGGACTGTGTTTTTCAGCGAGTATTGCTTATAAAATCAAATAAATCCTAACAGAATCTATTACGGGATGCTAAAGGAAAGTATAAAAAAAATCACCCTCCGTGATTTGTGCTTCGTTTTACATTTTAGGATCTCTTAATCATTAAAAAACATAGACACCAATTTTTGTCGGTCTCTCTATTAGCCTCTTGATTTGTTGGCACGATAACCTTCGAACGAAATGAGATACAAATTTCAAATTTGGTATACATATAATAGTTATAGAAAGAATACTATAAATCTTACAGTTTTTGAGCGATAACACTTCAGGGAAAGGGGATGAAAGAAGTAAATATCGATCAACTTTGCACGGTTTAATAGTAATATGCTATTAAAAATAAAATTTACAAAATAATATAATTCTAGGATTTTTCGCCCCTAGGACTTTGACCCATATTTACGCCTAAAATTGTTTTTTTTGAGGACAGCATACGTGCTGCAGAAAAACTCCTAAAGCACACGTGCGTAAAAAGCGATATACGTTGATCTTGAATCGCTACACGTCGTACTCCTCCTGAGTAACAACAATCAAATAGGATGTAGTTTTCCATTTTATTTATTTTCTTAACCAAAGCAAAGAAATATTCTCATTATAAAATTAAAACTTTACAAAACATATCAATTCCTTTCATCCCCTTCCCTTAAAGCGATATTTTTTAAAAGTGATAGGTTTTTTCTGTCAAGTAGTGTACGTGTACAAAATTTTGTTCGAGAGTTACCGTGCCAACCTATAAATACACGGATGGAAATTAGAAACTATATTTATTTGAGATTTGGGCACATAGAAATGTGAAAAAATACAAAATTCTCTCCCTCTTATCGAGAAAAGTAATAAGAAGGTATTCCTAATAGGGTCCAAAAATAGATATGTGTTTTCATCGTCTCTTTATAGCTTATTTAATGAAACAAAAAGTTCGCATTTTTGAAATATTTACTCATTTATTAAACAAAAATATCTTCATACAGTTTCATAAACCAAAGATACTCGGCGAGATAAAACTTTGAAGAGACAAAACAACATATTTGACGTTCCTACTCTAATTTGCATTCAACGGTTGTCCTTTCCCTTCCGTTACCTCTATAAAACTTTCATGCAGCGTACATCATAGTGTTGCAGATTAGAGTATGCATTAAAGAAGTTGTTTCGTAATAAACCAAAGAAGAAAAAAAATGTAATACACAAAATCCATACTTGAAGCAAGAGGATAAATTTAACTATGTTTCTGTTGCTCAAGATCAGAGTGGTGCCTCATTTTTGGCAAAAATATGGTTAATGTGTTTTCAATTTTATTATTAAACATGTTTCTTTTATTGGCAGGGAGAGGATAAAAGTATTGCATATTTTAAGAATGCAAAATAACAATTAGGTAAACAGTTGAACACCATATTGTAACCTAATAAAATATGAATGAACATTACGGCAAGTTGCAGAGGTTTTCCTCTTAATATTACTATCTAAAAAGTTTTGTAAATGTGTGTTCTCTTACTCTGGTAATTATCACACGTTGGGCGCCAAAAAATTGCAAATCGCTCTGAAAAAGCATATAAATTATATTCCTGTGTAAAAATAAGTATAAATAACAGGTCAAGTGCAAGTTGAACTTGCGCAATTAGTGTTCCGTACGTTGATTGCTTTTCAAATATACCAGATAAATTATTAAAGGTAATGCACTCGTGATAATTTTCGTTCAATCTACATCCCTTGGAGAATATTCCAGAATTTTTTCAAAATTTTTTGATAAGTACTTTTCGAGATAAGGCGGGTGGACAGCGATTTTTCGCGATTTTTTAAAAATAATACAAAGAAAAGTGCGAGCAAATATTACATTATATATATATTTTTTACTCGTGTTTTCACAAGCTTTCATTTGACACCACACTCGATCACCTAGTAAAAAAATGTTTTTTTCACTTCCGATTTCACCCCACAAAACTAACCCCTTAAGTCAAAATTTAACATTCAAAACTACATGGCTCTGATGAGGCTATCAATTCATATTACCAAATTGCAACTTTCTACGACAAATAGTTTCGGAGAAAATCAGGTGTGACAGACGGACAGACAGACAGACGGACAGACAGACGGACGGACAGACAGACGGACAGACAGACGGACAGACAGACGGACAGACAGACGGGCAGACAGACAGACGGACAGACAGACGGACAGACAGACGGACAGACAGACGGACAGACAGACGGACAGACAGACGGACAGACAGACGGACAGACAGACGACAGACAGACGGACAGACACCGAAGTGATCTTATAAGTGTTCCGTACGAACACTAAAAAATCGGTCAAGTGCAAGCTGAACTTGTGCAATTAGTTTTCCGTACGTTGATTGTTTCTGAAATAAAACTTTTTGTTACAGAGGTATAAAATGATCAGTGACTTCACAAAACACACCCCAAATGAGTTTTCAACAAAGTTTGTTTCCGATCTTTACTGAAAACTGATGACCTTGAAATTTTTGTTTTTTTTTATATACCAGATAAATTATTAAAGGTAATGCATAATTTTCGTTCAATCTACACCCCGTGGAGAATATTCCAGAATTTTTTCAAAATTTTTGGATCAGTACTTTTCGAGATAGAGGGGGAGGACAGCAATTTTTCGCGATTTTTTCAAAATAATACAGAGAAAACTGTGCACATGTAAGACATTATATATATTTTTGAACTCGTGTTTTTACAAGCTTTCATTTGACACCCTACTCCATGACCTAGTAATTTTTTTTTTCACTTCCAATTTCACCCCCCAAAAACTAACCCCTTAATTCAAAATTTAACTTTCAAAATTACACGGCTCTGATGAGACAATCAATTTCTATATTAGTACCAAATTTCAGCTTTCTACGTCAAATAGTTTCGGAGAAAATCGGGTGTGACAGACGGACGGACAGACGGACGGTCAGACAGACAGACAGACAGGCACTGAAGTGATCTTATAAGTGTTCCGTACGGAACACTGAAAAGACAGTTAATGAATGAAGTCCTGGAAACAACTCTAAAGGAGTCGGAAGGATGATCGGTGAAACGCCAGCGTCACTTATTCAATCGACACAGAAATCCAGAAGAATTATACCTATAATATCTGATGTTTCTAATTTTTTCCGTTGATTTTGTTTCCATTTTTGATTACTTCTAAGGTTTGCCTAAAAATAGCCTCGGAGTAAATATTAAACAACAGCGGTGATAAAACAAATCTACGTCGTGCTCCTTTTTTGATGAGAATTAATGTTTCTGTTTCCAATTTAATTTCCGCAGTTTTTTGCCAATAGAGATTTGAAGTTGGACGTATTCCTTCTTTGTCTATTCTTACGGCTGTGTAAATTTCTATCATTTCACGATGTTTGACACAAAGGATTTTAGCAATCACAGGCAGTAAAGCATGAACATATATTAACCCTTTTATCCCTATATCTTTGAGTTTTTTTTATGGGCCACGGCACACGAGCTGCAAGGAAATCCCTAAAATGCTATAGGAGCGACGGGTATGCAGGAAAAGCCTTGAATTGCTGTAAGTTATACTCGCTGGAAAACACAGTCCTGGGCAAATGTTCTCCATATAAAAGTCTGCTTGAAAAGTGTTGAACCAGAAATAACAAGCTGAACTTCATACGGATGTGATGTATTAGCGCGACAGGTATTAATAGCATGCACCTCTCCGGGAGGAATTAAGGGGGCCACATTTTTCGAACCATTTCCATGAAAATACGTGTATAATGGACAGAAGTAGCTAACCGTTCTTCGATGTTCTGAGTCAACAATGGTGAACAGCTCTCTTCTGAATAGAATCCAACAAATGCAGTGTATGTTTGGGAGCAGAGCCCTAAACATGGAAGCAGTATTCCATCGATTGAGATTCTCCAAAATATTCTATTACATTGTTTCAAATATGTATTACATAAGTTAGAAGATCTCCTCTTGCTCTTTGTTTACGAAAGCTTTATTGATGATCACTAGTAATATTAAATCCTTATAGATATTTTGAAAGATGCTAATCGATTCCATAACTTTCCATAGTATTAAAAGCAGTGCTACTGATTGGTAGTTTTTTGGCAAGATATTTTTGTCTTTTTTGGGAATTGCCTGACCTGTAGCGTATTTTCAACAGGATGGAAATGTTTCCGTCTTGTAGGATAGGTTGAAAGATCTACAAAAAAAAAGTTTTATGGGCAGGTATTTCATCAGCGCCAAAAGCTTTTTTAGTGTCTAGCTTTAGTTTTCTGATACGCTGTCTAAAGACATAACAGTGCACTATGGGAATAGTGGGTGGTGTTTTTCCTTGAAAATCACTAGTAAAATGTGAAGCAAAGCGTTCGGTTAACAAGTTGGCTTTCTCAACAGGTCTTACTGCAGTAGTATTATCTGGCCAAGAAAATGGTGCTATAGCGGATTTGACGAAATGTTATCGACGAACCAAACACCTGGAATTGTTGGGACACGAACAAAGATGTGATTTATAACGTTAGAATATTCCATCCATTGTTTAGAAGCAAAAGCTTCTTTACATTTCGGTCAAACTAAGACCTGGCGACAATGGATTGAAAATCTTTTTCGTTGCCCTAACAATTCCAGGTCCTTTGGTTCATCGCTAAGGCATTTCTTCGAAAAAGAGATGTAAGCTTCCATATCAGCCAAAATTACATCGGAAAATTTCTTAGCGCAGTCAGATGGGCCTCGGATCTAAAATAAATATCTAACCAAGAGAAAGTTGAGTTATTTCCATTTAGAAGATTTGTAGTAACAAATCTTGCTCGGTTCATGCGCCTTTGTGCCACTAATCGGTGTCGAAAGTAGTTTATGAAAGGAAGAACTTAACGGCGGATTTACGGTGACAGTATAAATCTCTAGATGGATGGTTAAAAACAGAACAAGAAGACTGGAGAACTCACCGTCTCGATGAGGGATCCGTGTTCGTTCATCGATAAGCTGAGTAAAACCACAACTTATGGGAATGATTCAGCTTCACGGCCTTGTTTGTCGGTAGTATTTGAATAGCTGATGTTGTGGACATTAAAATTGCCCAGGAGGGCAATACTGGCACTGGGATAATTAATCTCTAAATGATCGATGGTGTTTGCAAGAGAAGCGAACAGTAGTCTAAAGTTAGTTTAGCTTGGTGGTCGATAGAAGCAGCAGATAAACCTCGTAATTTGTTGAGTCGTTTTTTTTTTAACCACATAAAGGTTTGTTATTGGTTAGGGCATGTTCCTAGAAGAATGACTAGAAAAATACTCTTTTGTTGAAAGTACAGATATCCTTAATTTTTTCAATAATATAACATTTAATTACATCAGAGTAATCCAGTTCTGTCTACGAAGTATTTTATGTAAAACATCGTTCACACATTCTTTAAATGTGCAACTATAAATTTTATGTCAGTTAAGTTTGTAGAGAAAAGCAAGAAAAATCGAGATTTTCCTTGTGCACTCTTAGCTTTTAGACAGGTATCGCTTAAAAGATACCGATTTCACTCCTATTTTAAACACTAAACATACTTATGTCAAGTTTGAAACCAATATCTCTATTTCGTTCGGGAATTATCAAAGCAACAGACCGACGGTGAAATAGACGGAAATGGGAAAATATACTTTATGTAATATTGGGGCTGTTTGACGTAAATAAATACAAGAATCCTGGAAGGTGATTTTGTCACAAAGATAATATTTTTCTCGGCAAAGGGAATAAAGGATTTAAAAGTCTGATTTGATCAGAATATTATTTATTAACGAATATAAATGTAATTAACAGAATAACTTATTATAAATGAGTTACAACATTAAATAAAATTAATTTTGTAAATTTTCATTGTTTTACTTCATCAACTGAATTATAACATGTAGGCTGAAAAGTCCTTGATCTGACACATAGATGTCGCTCTTTTTAAGAAATCCGTATGATTTTCAGGAAGTATCAACCTTCAAACCATACGTGTCAAAATTTCATGACATTTTGACGATTAGTTTACAAGTTACAGTGGTTTTAGTGACTCTACTTTTTTCAAAACAATGGAAAACATCCAATATCGTGTGTTAATTAAACATTGTTTTTTGATGGGAAAAAATACCGTTCAAGCAAAGCAATGGCTTGATAAGTGTTACGGGGACTCTGCCTCTGGAAAATCACTCATCATTTATTGATATGCTTAATCTAAACGCGGTCGTACAGATACATATGATGCTGAACGCTCTGGACGCCCAAATAAGGTGGTTACATTGGAAAATATAAAAAAAATCCACAACATTGGTTTGGTTGAGCGTAAAGTGAAATTGTGTAAGATAGCTGACACCCGAAAGATATCAAAAGAACCTTTGGGCATAAGAAAGCTCTGTTCGAAATGGGTATCGCGTTTGCTCACAGTGGACCAAAAACAACATATTGATTATTCTGAGCTCTGTTTGGATCTGTTTAAGCGCAATAAAAATCATTTTTTCATATGACAATGAATGAAACAAGAATCCACCACTACACACTGGAATTAAATCGGCATTCAGCTGAGTGGACTGCAGCCGGTGAAAGCCGCCCAAAGCCACCAAAAACACAACAGTCGGCTGAGAAGGTTTTGGCCTCTGTATTTTGAAATGCGCATGAAATAATATTCATCGACTATGCTGAGGAGGGAAAAACGATCAATAGCGAATATTATATAAAGTTAGTGGAGCGTTTGAAGGCAGAAATCGCAAAGAAACGGCCCCAAATAAATAAGAAAAAAGTGCTCTTTCATCAAGACAATGCACCGTGTCACAAGTTAATGGTTACGATGACAAAATTGCATGAATTGAGGTTCGACTTGCTTCCTCATCCACCGTGTTCTCCAGACTTAGACCCTAGCGACTTTCATCTATTCGCAAACCTTTAAAAAATGCTAGCAGGGAAGGGATTTGGCTCCAATGAAGAAGTTATCGCCGAAATTGAGACTTATTTTGAAGGCAAAGACAAATCCTTCTACAAGAAAGGTATAGAAATGTTAGAAAAAGACTATGTTGATAAATAAAGTCGAATTTTGCTAACAAATGTGTTTTAAGTAACTAGACCAAAAACTTTTCAGCCTACATGTTATCGCACCCTAGCGTTGAGGTTAGATTTAGATTCTACTTGTGCCGCAGCACAACATCATAGTGACTGTACTAAAATATAATTATGTAATTTAGAATTTAATCAAATTATCTGCAAATTTACTTCCAAAAAACGGACAGCTCCTTTTTGTTACATTTTACCCTCTGCTAACTATTTCAGTTAATACTGAAAAGAACGGTTGCCAACAAACGTCGCTTCTGGCCCTAAAAATTAGTGAAAAATCAAACTATTACTACTATGAACCAAGTAATTCATATTTGAAGGATTATTTTACAAGAAACCGACAGCATTGAAACCTTAATTTAAAAAGTATTGATGAGCTCTGAGGAGCGTGCAAACTGAGTTTAAATTTATGTAAAATTTATTGAGAAAAGTAAATATATTTCTGTTTTCTTTTTGGGGAATAGCGGGTGTAATGGTGCTTAAAATGGGCAAAAGAAGAAAATGATTAACTGGTTTTATTTTTACAATAAGGGTTAAACTACGGTATTTTTAAAATTATTTATTAACTTTCTTCTTGCTTTTATTTCTATTAAGCTAATTATCCTGACATTGGTGAATCGAAAGATCCGTACTTCAGGAGTACTCAAAGTGTTCTTTGTATTTGCTAGACCATCCCAAAACACGTTTCGCCGTATCACGGCTCATCAGTTGGGCTAGGTTTAGCAAATTCAAAGAACAAAATTTCAGTCCTTATCCGGGTACTAACGGAAAATCATGACAAAGTGTATGCTTATACTGCACTCTGTCGGTGACTTATTTAAAGTCTTTCCAAACAAAGCGGCCAGACCACGCCTGGCACTTAATTGCATAAACGCACCTTCTCGAGCTTCCCGCTTGAAGGCATAGATGGTATGGGGAAGCACCTAAAGGCGAATAGAAAGATCCGCACTTCAGGAGTTCCCAAAGTGTTCTTTGTATTTGCTAGACCATCCCAAAACGCGTTTCTCCGTATCACGGCTCATCAGTTGGGCTAGGTTCAGCAAATTCAAAGAACAAAATTTCAGTCCTTATCCGGGTACTAACGGAAAATCATGACAAAGTGTATGCTTATACTGCACTCTGTCGGTGACTTATTTAAAGTCTTTCCAAACAAAGCGGCCAAACCACGCCTGGCACTTAATTGCAGAAACGCACCTTCTCGAACTGCCCGCTCGAAGGCAGAGATGGCATTGGGAAGCAACTAACGGCGAATAGAAAGATTCACACTTCAGGAGTTCCCAAAGTGTTCTTTGTATTTGCTAGACCATCCCAAAACGCGTTTCTCCGTATCACGGCTCATGAGTTGGGCTAAGTTCAGCAAATTCAAAGAACAAAATTTCAGTCCTTATCCGGGTACTAACGGGAAACCATGACAAAGTAGATGCTTATACTGCACTCTGTCGGTGACTTATTTAAAGTCTTTCCAAACAAAGCGGCCAAACCACGCCTGGCACTTAATTGCAGAAACGCACCTTCTCGAACTTCCCGCTCGAAGGCAGAGATGGCATTGGGAAGCAACTAAAGGCGAATAGAAAGATCCACACTTCAGGAGTTCCCAAAGTGTTCTTTGTATTTGCTAGATCATCCCAAAACGCGTTTCTTCGTATCACGGCTCATGAGTTGGGCTAGGTTCAGCAAATTCAAAGAACAAAATTTCAGTCCTTATCCGGGTACTAACGGGAAACCATGACAAAGTAGATGCTTATACTGCACTCTGTCGGTGACTTATTTAAAGTCTTTCCAAACAAAGCGGCCAGACCACGCCTGGCACTTAATTGCAGAAACGCACCTTTTCGAGCTTCCCGCTCGAAGGCATAGATGGCATCGGGGAAGCAAATAAAGGCGAATAGAAAGATCCGCACTTCAAGCTCGGGAAGCTCGAGAAGGTGAGCTTCTGCAAATTAAGTATGTACCAGCCGTGGTCTGCCCGCTTTGTTTGGAAAGACTTTAAATAAGTCACCGATGGAGTGCAGTATAAGCATCTGCTTTATCATATTACGCTAATTAATTTGTTTTGGAAATCCTCGCGATAGCAGACAGGCAGCTGACGGACAGATGGAAATGAAACAATATGTTCCATAATTCATAGAGTATATAACCTAAAGAAAAGCCGAAAGATCATTAGTGATCTTTTCTTAGCTAAATATCCTAAAAACTCGATTAATCATGTACAGTAGCAATAGAAATTTCAGAATTTTTCCTGGTTTTTGGTTGCAGTAACGATCAAACTGTAAGCAGTATTATTCGTACTGAACATATATAGAGTTAAAGAATTAGAGAATAGGGTTATAGGAGTTTGTTTCTAATTAATCGTGTTATATGTTTTTTTTTTTTGGGTTTTTAAGGAATCTAAAAATTATGGTACTTTTTCGTAATTTTTATTTTCAAGAAAAATAGTATAACATTAACTTTACAACTTATGTTTTCAAGAGAAATACTAGGTAAACAACTTTCCAGTTTTATTTTTACTATTTAACTTCAAAAATAACCCCATACAGAAATTAAAAAGAACTGGTTCTTCTCATTACAATGAATAGGTGCAATATTTCATATACCTATAAGTTTTATTATTCTTAGCTAATGAAGTTCGGCAATATATTACGAGCTAAATATACGGCACTGGAAAACATTTAATGGATCCAAACCCAAAGTCACCGTATTCAACAGTCCTTTAGCTTTGAACTGCATGGCTTTTGTTCGACGCAAACTTTGAACTGCATGAACTGATATATTAAATTGCCTTATCACTGGGAAGCCGCAACGAACTCACCTAAGTCCGTTAAATTTCAACAACAAAGTTTTCTGACTAAATTAGCTATATCCCTTTTAGGATTATCGTGATGGTTAAGAGTAGAAACTTCCTTGAATTTATAAATTTTATATTGCATAAAAAGTTTGTGGTTTTAAAAATTTAAGAAAGTTACTTTAACTGGTATTCGAACTCGGGTCTTCAGGTCGACAGGTTGGTGGAGCAGACACAAGAGTTTTGAATCTTTTGTAATCGCCAACTGGTACGAACATCGAGACATGGCCCAAAAACCACATCCGCATAATTAGCATGAATCAAGACTAGTATTTCGCAGAGCCTCTGGTCAAAATATTTCTATTCCGATATAAGCTCCTTAAAGCTGTGTATGCCTTCTGCATTATAAGCTTGACATGACCTCTAAAGCGCAGGTTCTTGCCAATCACAAGTCCAAGACTTTTTACAGTTTCCCTCAGTTGGACAGGAACACCATCCAGAACAACACCCAAGTCAACTCCCGCCTGCGCTTTACCAAAATTAATTGTCACTGATTTAGATGGATTCAGCTTAAGACTCGCCTCGCCGAATATGACTGAATATTCTTGAGTGTGTTAATCAAGCGATGGAACACTTGCTCAGCATTATCTCTATTGTAAGTAGCATACACCTGTGTATCATCAGCGAACTGATGGATTAAGCAATTATCATTAACTGATTCAACCAGATCAGCGGTATATATCATAAAAAGTAATGGTTTCAGAATGGAGCTCCGTGGTATGCCACTATTCATGACCCCAGGCTGCGAAATCTTGTCATCTATCTTACCAATCTGTCTCCTATTCACTAAATAGCTCCGGAGAAACCCTACTACCTCATCAGTAATAATGAAGCTTTACACAGAGGAGACTATGATCTATAGCGGGGGTGCTCAAACTTGAACTGCTGGCGATCTACCTCAATATTGTTACACTACGATCGATCGACTCTGAGAGGCTGCATGTAAGTGTGATGCAGGATTGTCATCTAGGTAGGGTGTATCGTGGCATAGATATTAGTTTTTCCGCACAATATGCATTTTTTTAGTCAAGGTAAGTGTAGGTCTGCTCTAAAATGTCAATGAAAAATCTCATAATTATTCACAATTGCGAATTTATTGGTTCTTACAAAACAAACGAGTTCTAGTGTCTAAACGTAACTAAAGAGTGACTTTGGATGTTGAAGCGTGGCACTGCATGTCCTCAGCATACTTTTCATAAGATGGTACGTAATTACCGAGTGCTAATCGCAAGCATAATGACATATGTTCGTCAGTTAGTCGATTGCGATATTTTGACTTAATTATCTTCATTTCAGAAAATGCAGACTCGCACAAGTAAGTTGACCCAAACATTGCCGTCAGTTGAAGGGCGATTTGCTTTAGATTCGGATATTTATCTTCAGATATAAAACACCAGAGTTTTGTATCAGATGCTGTGGCTTTGTGATGTATATCTAATATAATCTGCACTAACTCATTTTCAACAGAACATGAGTCCATGTTAAACTGACTTGCTATTTCAGTAGCTAATTCCTCAATGTTTTTACACGAAAAAGGATAACTCGTAAATGATGCGATATTTGCCAATTTACTGAAATCATAAAAACGTATTTCGAATTGGCCAAAAATATTTAATAATTCGGCCTCATAAATATCATAATTCAACTGAGGAATCCTTGCTTTCAAAGACGGAAAATTTTTCAGATCCTTTCTTTTCAGTTGATCTATCATAAGTTGCAATTTACTTTTGAATGCGTTTATTGCGCTAATCATCTCAATAATAATTTTTCCTTTACCTTGAAGCTCCAAATTAATGGTGTTTAAATGCATTGTGATGTCTGTCAAAAATGCCAAATCAGTCAGCCATTTTCCGTTTTTCAGCATCTGAGTGTCATCACCTCTTTCGTCCAGAAAAGCTGTTATTTCGGGCAATAATTCTTGAAACCTTTCTAGGAATTTTCCACGACTCAACCACGTGACGTCCGTGTGAAGAACTAAATCAGTGTGTTCAGCTGACTCACTATCTTCCAACTGCAATTTAAAGAGCCGTCGTTGCAAGCTACGTGCACGGATAGAATTCACAATTTTTATTGCAATACCCATAATCTCCTCCATGTTTAGAACTTTTGAACACAAAACTTGTTGATGTATAATGTAATGGAAGGAGAAAAATGAAGGGAAATCATCATTAGCTCGACACAATGCCACAAAACCGTTTTCGCTTCCAGTCATTGCTGGTGCTCCATCGGCTGTAATGAACACTAGTTTATATATTGGTAGCTTGTAGTTTGTTACAAAATTGAAGAAAACGTCATATATATCTTCGCCACGGGTCTTTCCTTTCAGAGGAATCATTGTCAAAAAATCTTCCTTAGCCGACATGTCATTGAATACCATTCGAATAAAAATACACAGCTGGGCAGTGTCTGTCATATCGGTGAATTCGTCGAACTGTAAAGAAAAGTATGTACATTCCATGATATCATGTTTTAGTTTATCTGCCATGTCCTGACTCATGACTTCAACACGCCTTGTGATAGTCGGACGAGATAACTGAAGTTCTCTAATAGCAGACATAATCTCTGTTTTATTTTTAAAATCTCCAAATAAAGTCTCATCCGCTTCAATAAATACTTCCTTCACAACCAATCCATCATCAAATGGTTTCTTGTGTTTCGCCAATATATGAGATATTTTAAATGACGCGATCGTTGCAGCTTTTGATTGTTTGGCTGGTCTTGTGAACATGGTTTGTTCTTTTTTCAAACAATTTATCAAATCACGTACTTTTCGTTTTCTTAATTCACTCTGTGACGGAAAATCCTTTTCATAGTTTTTATGAACCGTTTTATGATGCCTCTCTAAGTTCCCACGCTTAGGTATTGCAACTGACGCACGGCAAATTAGACAAATGCACTTATCCTTTACCATACAAAAGCAAAATTCTTCCTCCCAATCGTTATTAAAATGATAAGTTTTACTTTTCTTCGCCGCACTCATTTTGGACTCTTTATTAATAAACTTTGTATCGATGTATCACCTTCAAGTTACAACTCAGACTGACTCCTATTCCTGCAGGCGCAACATTTATGTCGGCGCGAACGATGTCTCGAATGTTCCCGTCAAACACGCCGCCCGGAGTTTCTAGAAAAATCGGCGGGAATCAAAAACGCGGCTTTTCTTTGACAAGTACCGCGCGTTCCTTTGATAAAGCCGCCTTTTGCCGCTAGCAGGGGGTTATTACGATAAAAGATGAGGGGGTTATTCTGGCCTAATTGTGGATCGAATAAATTTTAGTAGTTTATTCATTACATTTTGTTTTAGTTACCTAAAACAAAATCTGTGAATAGTTCTATATCGGAATTTTTTTT
Source organism: Pachyrhynchus sulphureomaculatus (assembly GCA_019049505.1). NCBI lineage: Eukaryota > Metazoa > Arthropoda > Insecta > Coleoptera > Curculionidae > Pachyrhynchus > Pachyrhynchus sulphureomaculatus. The sequence goes on from CM032450.1 coordinate 38,799,028, forward strand.
CTCGAGATCGACTCAAAAACCACTCGCGATCGACTTGTCGATCGCGATCGACCGTTTGAGCACCCCTGATCTATAGTATCAAATGCTTTACTGTAATCCAAAAGGAGTACAGTGGACGATTCACCATGATGATGCTCTACGCAGTAACACGGAATAACATTACTGTTTTAAGGAGGGTGGAGATGGATTAATTTCGACATTATCACTAACTCCTATATCTCAAAGATCATCATAGAGATTACCTCTTGCCGAGATCAACGCTAGCGTAAGCAAAACAGTAATTATCAACTACTGTGATATACTTACAAGAAAATTCTGCTCTATTACAACTAGCATTTTTTGTGAGCCCATGCATGTACGGAAAAAGAAAAAAAAATTTACTAGTAGTAACCTTAGCAACTGTCCAAAAAGATTTCAAATTAAAGAGATAGGCAAAAATTTATTTTTCTTTCCTTGATTATTTACCTCCTTGGCTTTATTGATTACATGTTTGCATCTGTTCCGAGTACGAACAAAGCAATGCTTACCCTTATCTTAAAACCGCCTTTAAAATACACTGCAGATAAGTGTAATATATTTGAAAGCGGTATATCTACATGTTTATACCTTCTCTTTATTTTAATAAACAATTTAACAATATCTTATGGTTTTTACCCCAAACCTATTATACCAAAAATGCACCGCCATCTCCCGGACTCGATGTTTATTAACATACTCTCTCAGTTCATGGAATATTTAACTTCTGTTACAGTAAAATCACGTACACCTAAATGACAGTTATAACTTTCAAACACTCTAAAACTTTTTTGCAAATTTCAGTTTGTAAATTATATCATATTTCACTGCGATTTATTCGTTTATTTTTATTATAGAGAAACTTTTATAAATTCGTTTTAAAAGCTTGACATGATATCCTGGAGCTTTACAGATATTATGTAGCTTTTTCCAGATAGATGTTAGAACATTTTTATGTAGTGTAAATTTATAATATCGTTTATAGTTTTACCGGTCCTTCGCCTTATTCCGTGAACATAAAGTTCCGTCAAGTTCAGCAATAGTTAGAACGAAAATAGCAAAATTCTCTAAACTGGAAGATTTAGTCAAATGCTTTTAGATATTCAGTGTATCAATAAAACTTAATATAACTTCGTATCTAAGTTGGGAATGTGGAATCTTTGGCACAATGATACTACTCAGTATATATCACCACTACACCAAACACGTTATTTTTGCACTCGACGCGCACCACGTTAGCTTCATCAGGAGTGATGATTGACTAAAGCTAAACTACAAATCTACCCTATTTATACTTAGCCTAACCCTTGAATTACTCAGGCGGAACTAATGGCATAGGCAAGGCCATCAGATCCGGTCAAGTAACCAGTAGAGGGGACTATAAGGAATAGGCCCTCTGTCTTTATTTAAACTACTTTTACATTTTATAATTTCCATACTTTCGTATGCGTTCAACAATTAATTAATCTTAGATTATCTAATGTTACTATATGATCAGCTTCAAGGGCATGTTCGGCAATGCTAGATTTTTCTGTTCTACTGTATTTTAAGTGTGCTAAATGTTTTAATTGACCTTTTAGTTTGCCCAACATACTTTTTGTCACAATCATTACAACTAATTTCATAAATTCCACTTTTCTCACAATTAGGAATCTTATCTTTGGGATTTCCTAAGATATTCCTCAGATTGTCTGATGACTTATAGACTAAGGTGAGGCCTACCTTATTTAATACTTTATTGAGTCCCTTGCTATATTTCGGATTATATGGTATGGAGACATACTTGGTGTTATTTTCTTCGTATGTATGCAAATCAAGTAAGTATATTTATTCTATTTATTTAAAAAAAACCGGTCAAGTACAGGTTGAACTTGCACAATTAGTGTTCCGTACGTTGATTGCTTTTAAAATAAAAAATGTTGGTACGGTGGTATAAAATGATCAGTGACTTCACAAAACAACCCCAAATGAGCCTTCAACAAAGATCTTTACTAAAAAACGATGACCTTAAAATTTTTGTTTTTTTTTTTATATACCAGATAAATTATTAAAGGTAATGTACTCGTAATAATTTTCGTTCAATCTATACCCCCTGGAGAATATTCCAGAATTTTTTCAAAATTTTTTGATCAGTACTTTTTGAGATAAGGGGGGGGGGGACAGCGATTTTTCGCGATTTTTTAAAAATAATGCAAAGAAAAATATGCGCAAGTATTACATTATGTATATTTTTTACTCATGTTTTCACAAGCCTCACCACACCACACTCGATGACCTACGAAAAAAAATTTTTTTTCACTTCCGATTTCGCCCCCCAAAACTAACCTCTTAAGTCAAAATTTGACTTTCAAAACTATACGGCTTTGATGAGGCCATCAATTCCTATATTATTACCTAATTTCAAGTTTCTATGACAAATAGTTTTGGAGAAAATCGTGTGTGACAGACAGACAAACAGACAGACAGACAGACACCGAAGTCATCTTATAAGTGTTCCGTACAGAACACTAAAAAATAATAAAAATAACCGGTCAAGTGTAAGTTGGACTTGCGTAATTAGTGTTCCGTACGTTGATTGCTTTTAAAATAAAAATATTTGTTACGGAAGTATAAAATGATCAGTGACTTCAGAAAACACATCCCAAATGAGTTTTCTACAAAGTTTCTTTCCGATCTTTACTTTACCTTGAAATTTTTGTTTTTTTTTATATAACAGATAAATTATTAAAAGTAATGCACTCGTGATAATTTTCGTTCAAACTACACCCTGTAGAGAACGTTCCATAATTTTTTCAAAAATTTTTGTCAGTATTTCTTGAGATAAGGGAGAGGGCAGTTTTTCACACTTTTTTAAACATAGTACAAAGAGAAGTGTGCGCAAGTCTTACATTATATATATTTTTGAACTCGTCTTTTTACAACCTTTCATTTGACACCCTACTCGACGACCTGGTATTTTTTTTTATTTTCACTCTCGATTTCACCCGCCAAAACTAACCTCCCAAGTCAAGATTTAACTTTCAAAACTACACGGCTCTAATGAGGCCATCAATTCCTATATCAGTGCTAAATTTCAACTTTCTATGTCAAATAGTTTCGAAGAAAATCGGGTGTGACAGACAGACTTGAGCAATTAGTGTTCCGTACGTTGATTGCTTCTAGAATAAAAATTTTTGTTACGGAAGTATAAAATGATCAATGACTTCACAAAACACATCCCAAATGAGTTTTCAACAAAGCTTTTTTCCGATCTTTACTGAAAACTGATGACCTTGAAATTTTTTATCTTTTTTTTTTTATAAACCAGATAAATTATTAAAAGTGGTGCATTACTTTTAATAATTTTCATTCAATCTACACCCTGTAGAAAATATTCCAGAGTTTTTCCAAAATTTTTTCATCAGTACTTTTTGAGATAGGAGGGGGAGAGCGGTTTTCCACACTTTTTTAAAAATAGTAGAAAGAGAAGTATGCGCAAGTATTACATTATATATATATATATATATATATTCTTGAATTCGTCTTTCATTTGACGCCCCACTCGATGACCTGGTAATTTTTTTTTATTTTCTCTTCCGATTTCACCCCTCAAAAGTAACCCCTTAAGTCAAGATTTAACTTTCAAAACTACACGGCCCTGATTAGGCCATCAATTCCTCTATTAGTGCCAAATTTCAACTTTCTATGACAAATAGTTTCGGAGAAAATCGGGTGTGACAGACAGACAGACGGACGGACACCGAAGTGATCTTTTTTTTTATAGGTCTAGCACACATGCTGCAGGTAGGTCCCTATAGCGCTACAGGAGCGACACGTGTGCGGAAAGAGCGATTTACGTTGTTCTTGAATCGCTGTGCTGTGATCTTATAAGTTTTCCGTACGAAACACTAACAATATATATTAAATTGATTCAGTGGTTCATCCAATACGTCCACTGTAAACATGTAGTTCTTAAATAAACAACGATTTGGTTTTATCACACTAAGTAATAACGAAATCTAAGCTTTACTACCCGATATTTTAAATGATACATCTTTTATGGTGTAATTTTAATGAGAAAAAATTAAGCGGAGGAGGAGTGTTAGTTCAAATTGGAAATAATGAAAAAATAATATAATTTTCAAACACCTAGATTCTAAAAATCCTAAGGAGGATATATAATTTATATTCAAATTAGCCACTCGATTATAAATAATCATGTTTAACTTTCGTTAGTTATCTGAATTAGAAACTAAGAAAAATTCTCGTAATACTATTGGAACTATGCAAAACACTTCTTTTACTGCATTATCTTGCAGCAATATAGTTAAAAAAATTGTGGATTGTATCAATATTGCAAGTACGAGTATAATACGTATACCAAGTTTGAAATCGATATCTAGCTTCATTCAAGAGTTATAGTAGCAAGAGAGCGACAGGCTGATAGACTCACTAACGGAAATGAGAAACCACGTTTTTTTTCGTGATCTAGGAAACCTAAAACGTAATTACTAAGAGGGACTTTTTCGCAAATACAATGCTTTTCTTTAGTAAGGAAAGTAAAAATTGCAGTACACAGTATTATACAAGACATTCATAAAATCTGGGACGTAAATATCTGAACTACAGACCAAATTTTTGTGAAAGATGCTCCTAGCATGTCCTAATACTCATACATGCTCTATTAAAACATTTCAGTGTAGCAGTTTGGAATAAAATAGCTGGCGATTATTATCTAAATTAACAAACGCTTTCGTATAATTCAGCTTTTAAATTATATCATATTTCACTGTAATTTATTATGTCAAGTCAGGAAATAATTAGGACGAGAAGGGCAATGATTTGCTAAAATGAAAGTGTCAAATTAGTTATAAATTATAGATATTCAAGTTATTAATAAAACCAAATATCCAAAAGAAGCATGACAAACTAAATAAAACTCCTATTAATAATTCGTTGTAAATTAAGCTAATGTTGAATCTGTAATAAATTATATAATTGTTATTATAATATTATCATAACTATTATAATAGGAGAACATATTTTTATATTTTATTACGTAATGTTATTCACACAAATTTTCAGTCTTAAATTGATTCTGTCGGTATCAAAATCATAAAAACTTCAAAATTTTAACCTATGACAGGCATGTTTTTTTCGCTATACCAAAATGTTTATTTAACGATTTGAAATTGAAATACGTCCATTCGATCTAGTAATTTATTACAAAACTCTTCTTGTAATGCACACTTCAAATAAAATTCTACGTACCAAACCGAATAATTTCCAAAACTGATTCATTTTGAAAAATAAAATTTTCAGTTCTCAATAATGCAATATCGACTGAAATGGTTTGCACATTTCTATTGTAGTTTCTATTGTTTAATGAAAATGTCAATGTTGTTTTCGTATCGTGAAAGAGACCTAAAATTAGATCCTTTAATTTTTTAATTATGTCGAAATTCGAAAATTTCGTATATACGAGGATGAATTGAAAAGTTCGTTGCCTAGTCAAGAAAACAAAATAAAATACGTAACAAAAACATTTTTATTTTTCGACGTAATCTCCACCTAGCTCTATGCACTTCTTCCACCTGCTTTCCAAAGCTTCCACACCTGTTTGAAAAAAAGATTCCTCAAGGACTTCAAAATACTGGTTACCTTCAGCTTCGATTTTTTCATTTGATGAAAATTTCTAGCCACCGAGGTATTTTTTTAGGTTTGGAAACAGAAACAGCCCGAAGGTGCCAAATCAGGAGAATAAGCCGGGTGGGGCAACAATTCGAAATCACAATCACAAATCTGAGCCATAAACTCAACAGACGTGTGAACGCGAGCGTTGTCCTGACTGAACAAAATTTTCTTTCTCGGTAATCCTGGGCGATTCTCTTTAATTTCTTGACGTAAACGACGCAAAAGGGTGCAATAATAAGTCGAATTTATTGTTACGCCTTACGGAAGGTAGTCCACCATAATAATACCTTTAGCGTCCCAAAAAACTGACGCTATCACTTGTCCAGCCGACAGAATTTCCTTCGCTTTCTTTGGGGTCGGTTCACCAGATTTTTTCCACTGCTTGAATTGTTGTTTTGACTCTGAAGTATAGTGATGAACCCAGGTTTCGTCCATTGTCACAAACCTGTTAAGAAAATCTTGCGGATCAGCCTCAAACATCTCCAAACAGTCACGAGAAATCGTGACTCGAATTCGTTTTTGTTCAACTGAAAGCAGTGGAAACCTTAGAAAATCCGAGTTCGTTGGCAATGCTATTTGTTGGTTCATACGAGATGCCTCTAGTATCTACAATATCCCTGATAATTCATCTACGGTCTTTCAATATAAGATCACACACTTTGCCGATGTTTTCTTCAATCGTAGACGTCGTGGGCTGGCCGGAGCGAGAGTCTCTTCGATGCTCTCTCGTCCACGTTTAAATTCTGCAACCCACTTTTTCAGAGTGGTATATAACGGAGTAGATTCCCCTAGTGTTTTTTTCATATCATCGTTCATCTCCTTTGGTGCTAATCTTTTTTTAAACAGGTACTTGATGACCGCATGTTGTTCAATTTTTTCCATTTTTCCAAAAATGCTGCACTTGGTCTCACTAAACTCATTCTAACCTAAAAACCATAAATTCTACAGCAACAAAATTTTACACTACACAATCAAAGAAAGTGTGAACTTATTGAGCGTACTATAATAAAAATATTATAATTATTTTTTGGTGAGGCCGCGATCTTTTCAATCCATTCTCGTAGAATTGAGATATTACTATCAATTACATACTGACTGAGATACTTTGACTGTTAAAAGGCATTTATCAAAGAGTTCATTATAATATTAATGCCAGTCTCTATGCTGGGGTCAGTAGTGTTCCCGTTCAAATTGCTTTTTATTTTTAAAGTTTCCATTAAACAGCGGTATTAGACCCCGGTTCTACAGTTACTGCTGAAGATTTAATTGCGGTCGTAGTACTTTATTGGCGTTTAATCACAACGGTAACAAATCTTATTTTCTCCACTGTGCTTTACCCTTAAATTAAAAGCTTTGGCGGTTCACATCGTTGACACCGGGGTTTGTTGGCCACTAGTACCTTTGAGTCTATGCTTTTTAAATTTTTCGTACTGTTAAGGTTTTGTTGAGATTACCTCTTCACCTAGGCTAGCTGACAGGCTCTGCTATAAAACCAGACATGGTATGTTTTAGTTTGGTATCTCATAGATGGTGCGGGCGGGTTGTGCATTATTCTTGGGCTTCTATACTTTAAATACAAAGACAAAAACTTTTTTTTTTCTTACAATCGTACTCATCAAAATATGTCACATAAGTTGAAGAATTTAATGAATTATTTTATAATTATTAATTATTCTTTTAAGCTTCATAGAGCAGTTATAATTAATTAACCTTATGGGAATATGTCTTTCTGTGGATTTGGGTAATTTTTGGATGTGCCGTAGTCCTCGTCGTTCTGAAAAAAATATCTTCATGAACACAACATGATTCTATGAATGGACTTCGCGCTACGGGCCTTATCACAGAATCAGCATATTTCTTCGTATTTATGAGTAATTAAATGGCCTGCATACCTGAATTTGTATTCTCAGTCAGTATTTGACAAAAATGATTAACTATGCTGCGGATCAAAAAAGGTGAGGGAGGGGAGAGGAAGCATAGATCTTCTGGGCCTGCAAATTCCGTCAGTATCAAACTCTCTGTGATATTTGATATACGTACACATGAAAGTGTGTGTATGTATGTGCGCATGTGTGTGTGTGTGTGTGTCCTGCGGATACAAATTCACGCATACAGGTCATTCAATCACTCATAAATTTGGAGTATTCAACACACGAGGATTTTGTGATTATAAAGGCTCGTAGAGCGATATCCATTCATAAAATCATGTTATGTCCATGCAGAAATTTGTTCAGAACGACGAGGACTACAATGTATGCAAAAATCTGCCTAATCCACAGAAAGACATATTCTCATAAGATTGGTACGGAGTTCTTTCTGCAGCCTTCGGATATAATGATAATTTAACAAGGCTCGCGTGTATTTTTTACATGAAAAAACTTATGTTATGTGCTTTATGCTAGCTACAAACTTATTGCTCATTTAGTCAGTTTTAGACTGTAACTACAAATACTTTTTAGTTTTATTATTAGTAAACTTTCGGGTCAAAATTAAAAATTGTAGAAACTTTATTACTACATTCAAGTGGGCAATTTTCAATGCGATTTTAATTACAGAAAGTTTTTAATTATTTTTCAGTTTTATATATTTTGTTTGTACCTAAATTTATATCAGATTATCGGCGAATCAGGTTTGCAAATTAAAAACAAAGTGGCTACTTTTTTTTGTTTGTACAGAGGAAATTATTAAATGGTTATTTAAAATTTCGTGAAAAATATGAATAAAATTACCACTTCAAATACGAATCTCTGTTAAAATTTTATAATTTTTCCTCTTCTTATTATTATTACTTTTTCTTTAAGCGTGCGCCTGTTTAATCTTCATCCATCTGCCTCCTACAGGTCATCTCTCCACCTCTTTCGAGGGCGGCCCACGCTTCTATGTCCAACTGGTGACTTATCTCAGGCCATTCTTACCATTCTTTCGTCCTTCATCGCACCAATGTGCTCATTCCACTCTTTTTTCCTTCTTAACACCCAATCGTTGATATCGTCGACTCCACACGTATTTCTTATATAACTACTTCTTTCTCTATCCAACAGTGTTTTCCCAACTATTCTGCGAAGTACCCTCATCTTTGATGTTTCCAATAGTCTTTTATCTTGGATGTTTCCGGCCTGGTCTCTGCGGTGTATGTCATAATAGGTCTTATAGCTGTTTTGTAAATTCTCGATTTGGTCTCAATTCCTATACATTTCTTACGCCATATTGTGTCGTTTAGGCATCCTGCTATTTTTGCAGCTCTCGTTGTTTGTTCCCTCACCTCTGCTTCAACATCGCCACAACTCGATATCTCTATGCCCAAGTACTTAAATTTCATTTCCTGTTGGATAACTTGTCCATCCACCTCAAGTTTACACCTTAAAGGTATCTTTGACGTTGTTAAACATTTTGATTTACCGGCGGATAAACCCATATTGAAGGATTTGACTATGCGATTAAATTGATGTAGGAGTCGTTGTAGATCATTTTCATTTTCCGCGAATAGTGCCGCGTTGTCAGCGTAGCACAATATGGTAATTTCCTTATCTCTCATTTTATATCCTCTCATTGGGCGCAATTTCCTTATTACTTCGTCCATGACGAAGTTGAAGAGGAGGGGGCTCAGTGAATCCCCTTGATCATTTCCGGCTGGTATCGGATTGGTCAGTTCTCCGTTTATTTTAGCTTGAATTTTATTTGCCGTGTATATATATTTTCTATAGTTTTGATTAGATCGTGTGGGATTTGTCTATTGTGGAGGAGATGTAACGTATTTCAGTTAGACACGGTCAAATGCCTTTTCTAAGTCAATAAAACATTTGTAGGCAGGCTTGTTGTATTCAATAGCTTCTCCGATATTTGTCTTAGGATAAAAACGGAGTCCGTGCAAGATCTGCCTTATCTGAATCCTTGTCGTTCATCTTCTAAGGAGGTGAGACTGTTAATTGTATATTTTTATTTCAAAATTTTTTCTAATCTTTTTTTTACTGAATATTAGTTTTTTAAAAATTCGTAAGATTGATTCTTAAGATATGCACGGAACTATGCCTTTTTTATACTTCATTGGCGTATTGCAGGTTAATTAAGTGCACTTTAATTATGAATACCTCGCTTCACAATCGGTGATTTTTCTTAATCAAATTAAAAACATATAGATTAACATCATATTTCAATTTCATCAAATTCTTATGAAAAATGGATTTACGAGTGAATTACCTTAAGTTCAAAATTGGAGTATGCAATATATATATATATATATATATATATATATATATATATATATATATATATATATATATATATATATATATATATATGTATATACATATATAAAAATATAATATAGTATCATCGGCATAAGCCTCTAAATGCGAATTTAGAGCTGTCAAAAGTGTATATCAGAAACAAGAGAGGTCCGAGAATAGACCCCTGTGGAACTCCAGACACCACTCTTCCACTGGAGGAACATTTACCAGCAATACGGACCCTCCGATGTCTATCTGAAAGATATGTTTCAAAAAAAGCCACTGATATGACATCAAATCCCAGATACTTTAACTTCGCACAAAGCAATTCGTGATCCAAGACGTCAAATGCCTTGGAATAATCAAGAGAGACCGAGATAACAGCTTTATTTTGATCGAAAGATCTGGCTATATTGTCAGGGAAATTTAATAATGCGGAAGTGGTGCTATGGGCCTCCCGAAAACCAGATTGATGGGTGGGGAGAAGACTGTTATATGTAAGATAACGAGGGACCTGTGTGTGAACGGTTCTTTCAAGCACCTTAGAAAGGACGGGGAGAAGATTTAAAGTGTTTTTGGTGGATTTCAAATACTTTTAGCAGGTATAGTATTATATATTGGCAAATATAAGTAACCAAAAACGTTTTGAGTCAGTTTTTGTCAGAAGAAAATTAAAAAATGTGTGTTATGAAACTGAAAATTACGTAAATTAATAACAACGTATTCATGGAACTTTAAATTGTGATTCGTGCAATTTTTAATTTTATTTGATACATATTTAAGTCAATATTATATAATATAATGCTAAACGAGTGCAACGAAGGTGTAGAACAAGTTTATCTTATAGGATCTATAGTTATACACACAAATTTTGCATTTAAATAACAGTCAAAAGCGTCCTGTAAATTCAAACAATATCTCTAAGTCTTGAGCGTCTACCACATTTCACAAAGATCGTGCGTTTAAATAATTTGAGTAATTCGAATGATTTAGGTCATTCGACGAGTTGTTGCTAAATTTTAGTCGAAATAAGCCACGATCGCAACTAACTTCAAGTAAATTTATAGACGGTAACCATTATCTAATTGTTTTTGAATACAGGATGGTAATAACATAATTTTATTATGTAAAAATGTTTGGTATTTAAAAAAAACATGGGTAAAGATAATTGAATAACAGGTTCGACTTCCAAAACGTAGCATCGGCAAATAAATTTTAATTTTATGAAAACAATATCTAACCAGGAAATTTGAAATAAAAATCTGTCAGAAGATTTTGCATGAACTATCATTCCGAATAATTTAAACTTGTTAATTTTTAATTTCTTATAATATAAATTGAAATAGAAAATGATTGTATACCTTCAAATTTTTTTTTTATTTAATAAAAGATTTGGAGAGCTCAAATCTGAAAAATGAATCGTTTAATGTAGACCTTCGGAATAACACTGTTGTTGTTATTATTATTATTATTATTCTTACCAGGAAAATTACTAAATATCAAACAGAAAAAATTATTTAGTTTGAAAATGCTCTTTTCTCATAACTAGCAGTACAATATATAAAGTAATTTAATTTTACAACAAATTTCGTTCTTTTTTCCAAATTATTTTTAAAATATTTACATTCTTTAGTTTGTTTTAATATAAAATAATTGCTAATATTGCTCTCTCTCTCTCTCTCTCTATATATATATTATATATATATATATATATATATATATATATATATATATATATATATATATATATATATATATAGGGTAGCAGTAATTTAACTTTCTTAGGTGAGAATAGTTTATCTTAATTTTAACACCTGAAAACACTGTTTCATATATATCTTAAGATAGTTTATACGTGCAGCATTCACAATATTTTTGATTTTTTCATCTTGTCTTGTCTTACCTATCTTAACATGAAAAATTAAAATAAAAACGGTAAAGTGATTTACGCAGTACTTCCCTTACAGATACACATTTCTATAGTAAGGGCTAAATTTAATTTTTTTGCAGTAATAAGTGACTAAATCCAAGCACTTCAAGTCGGTATGTTAAATAATAGCTCCTTTATGTTATTATTGACAAAAAGAGTTGAGGAGAAGGGATATATACAGAAATCTAGCATTTCTTGTTACTAAGATTGAAGACATAGCAAAAATCATACAGTTTTGCGATTACTTGACTCTTGAAACACTGAAAAACATGTATAACACAATATATATGAAGTGAACTCTCCACTTGCCTCTCTCTAGCTCATTAGCCCCGAATAGGTTGACCATAAATGTTTGGAGTAATAAGAATTCTTTTTTAGGTTTTTCGACTTCAAGATCCTTGACAATGTATGCATATAATATGATATATATGGAGCCAACATCAAACCCTCTCCCGACCTCGTTAAGCTTTTGTATGTTTTTAAATTATTTGTAACCATAGTGGAAAGATAAGAGAATTTTCAGGTTTCTAGACGCCAAGACCCAGACATAATGGAATATATATAAAGCAACCCCGCGTTCTACCCCTACCCCTTTAAATCCTTAAATACATGTATATATATATATATATATATATATATATATATATATATATATATATATATATATATATATGTATATATATATATATATATATATATATATATATATATATATATATGTATATATATATTGTCGAAAAATTGCTAAAATATACCCTAGAACGTCATTAAAATCCCGGGATATCGCTTTTATCCTGTAAGGGACAAAAATCCTAAAAGTAATGTTTTTCTGCCGTTCAAATCCGCCCTTAATAAAATATTGTATTTAGTTAATTTTGTTTATCCTAAACAAAAGATTTAGCATAAAATTTAATAGACCATTAACTTTCCAAACCCTTCTCGTAAACAGCAACTAAGTCAAGATTTATTTAAATTTTTGGACATTATCTTCCATTAAAGCTATACTAATTTTGTTCTACTTAAGTATTCATATATCTTAACAATAAACAACAAACTACGTAACTGCTTGATAAGTTCCTATTACGTAATTTGAAGCTAGATCCTGATAATGAAGTTAAGTTACCCATTATTAGTCCCAGCTGGTCAAGTCGTCTAACTTCTAAGAATTAGGTCTTCAAATTTTTTTTGCGCTGTTTTCGCAACAATATGAGTCTCATATTAAATTTAAAATTAATATATTATGTCATTCGGAGAATAACACGATAATAAATAGATATATACACTGACCGAGGGGTACAAAAGCATTATCAAGCAACAACTCACAAACATTTTAACTCGTTTTGTGAAATAAACCAATTAATAAATCAGAATTTTGTATTTTCTTGTTTAAAAGAAGATTATTCTAAATTAAATTACCAGCCAAGTAAAATAAATAAATAGCTTGAATTTTTGCATAACATTATCTTTCAGTAACAGACCTGTTTTTAATAATAGTATTATAGAAATTTACCAATCTACCGGCAAATTTAATATTTAAGTTTTATATTGAAATTCTGTACAAAGTGATCCAACCGATAATATTTTTATATCAAAGAAAACACAATATTTAATGTTGGGAATGTAGCACAATGACACTAGTCCTTGTCAGTATACATCACCACTACACCAAACACTTTATTTTTGCGCTCGACGCGCGTTTCGCTAACCATGTTAGTTCCATCAAGAGAGATATTAACTAAAGCTAAACTACAGATCTACCTTATTTATACTTAACCTAATATCTGAATTACTCAAGCAGAACTAGTTAAATGGACGGGGCCGTCAGTTCTGACTAACTAATCAGTAGAAGACACTATAAGGAATAGTCCCTCTGTCTTTATTTAAACTACTTTTAGATTTTATAATATCCATATTTTCGTATGCGTTCAACAATCTCCTATCAGATACATCTTTAATTAATCTAAGATTATCTAATGTAGCTGTATGATCAGCTTCAATGGCATGTTCGGCAATGCTAGACTTTTCTGCTCTACCGTATTTTAAATGGTCTAAATATTCTTTAGATTGTCAATTAAAACACGAACATTTATCCCATTTAAAATATAGTAGAACAGAAAAGTCTAGCATTGCCGAACATGCCTTGAAGCTGATCAATAGTGTAACATTAGATAATCTAAGATTAGTTAAAGATGTATCTGATAGGAAATTGTTGAACACGCGAAAGTAGTTTAAATAAAGATAGACCGGCCTATTCCTTATAGTCCCCTCTACTGGTTACTTGACCAGAACTTATGGCCACGCCAATTTAATTAGTTCCACTTGAATAATTCAGATGTTAGGCTAGGTATAAATAAGGTAGATTTGTAGTTAGCTTTAATCAATCATCGTTCCTGATGAAGCTAACATGGTTACCCAAAACGCGCTTCGAGTGCAAAAAAGTGTTTGGTGTAGTGGTGATATATAATATAGGTATTGCAATAATAAAAACGGTGCTGAAAGTTTCGACATTTTATTTGGCTTACGCATGTAAGAAATTGTTCATTAGAATTTAAATATATAAAAGTAGTTTAGATAGGAGAGATTGTGATATTTCCAGAGAGGGTTATAATCTCACACAACATATTTTTACAATAACAATATAATCTTGTCTAAGTCCTAGGATCAATTATTTTTGAAACTCTTCTTTCCATTTATCTTTTGGTTATACTTTCGTGTTCGATAATGGGATAGACTAAGAGAATATCTTATACGGGAATACAAATTCATTTCAGTATAGTCTGTTGTCAATTTTTTAACGGTGTTTACAATTTCTCAAAATATGAATTTTTTGATTTTTTAATGTGAAATATCATAATTTGTCTTTTTTTTTTCCTCTTTCCATTAAAAAAATTAAGACTTCAAAATAAAGTATTCCAAAAAAGTTGCAGATGCACTCCAGATATTATGGTAGTCTATGTATTTTTAATTATTATTTCGAATAAAGTAATACACGGGAAAGTTCGAAACAGCTTTTCTATTTGGAACGAAGAGTTTTATAAAAAGAAGGCGAAAACACTGATTTTAGATTGAACATATATATATATATATATATATATATATATATATATATATATATATATATATATATATATATATATATATATATATATATATATATATATATATATATATATATATATATATATATATATATATATATATATATATATATGTAATGGTCAATTTAACCAGTCGGGCCTGAAAAACGCATAAAATAAGAGTTCTATATTTCAGAGTGAGAGGTAGCGAAAAAGCTGAACTTATGCTTGTTAACTTAATGCACACACTACAACAGCTACAGAACCAATTCTAAAAAGAATGCCATGCAATCTTGGTGCTTCGGTGCAAAGTATTTCTGCATAAGAATATAAATCCCTTAATTATGACGTTTACTTTGCAGAAATAATAAAATCTTTCTTATCTTCAACGAATGAATACACTAGGTCCTGTTGATTCTCTAGGGCAGCTGAGACTACTTGTAATATAATCAAAGCTGCCACATAGGAGCTTTGAACTGAAAAATTGACTCAGACATCACTCATAGAGCAAATCTCAAGAACTATATGCCCTACATATAACAGCCATTGCCTCGTATAATCAAGTATCGTTAAATATACTGGACTGTCAAGAACACCTGGGTTATTTTGGAATCCCTGATGATCGATAGGGTTACCACCACACCATTGACACCGAGAAAGCAAAATTTTGCAGAGCATATATGTAAATTACGTAAGTAAGAGCTCAAGTGTGACAGACAGTATACCAGGTGTACAAGTATGAAATGCGGATTTCAGACAACAGATGGTGCACCAATGACGTTTGTGCTATAAAGATTTAACACTGTGCCATTTTGTTGTGTCATCAACAAGTGTCAGACGCGCATGAGTGATAAATTGGAAAAGTGTGTGCATAGTGTTGTGTTGTTGTATTCAATATGTCGAAATTTATACCGAACAAAGAGTATTCGCGTACAGCATTAATTTTTTGTTTTCATTTGAAGAAAACTGCTGTTGAATCATACCAAAGTCATTTTTCTTCATGACAATGCTCCATCACATACGGCAAAACCAGTTCGCGACACGTTGGAAGCACTCAGCTGGGAAGTTCTACCCCATGCGGCTTACTCACGAGACTTGGCTCCTTCCGATTCCCACTTCTTTGCATCGATGGGTCACGCACTTGCTGAGCAGCGCTTTGGTTCGTACGAAGATGTAAAAAAATGGCTCAATGAATGGTTCGCAGCAAAAGGGGAATATTTTTACTGGCGTGATATTCACAAATTGCTCGAAAGATGGGAAAAGTGTATAACAAGCGATGGAGCATACTTTGAATAAAGCACTTTTTATCAATCTTCCGAATTTAACATGTTTTTTAGGTAATAATGGAACATTTAAACATTTCAACCGCTATGTAAAATGTGTGATTGGCAATTATAGGAAAATCACCCTGCTGATCTAATATTTTAGGACGTATTTGCGAGTAATACAATAGGTTATTCTGGAAGCAATAGAGAGAATCTGAGCGAGTTAGGTATTACAAATTGGCCAAAAAGCCTTTGTCGACACACACAGTTTAGAAATAGCATCGTAAAATACCAATAATATGTAAATTTCTTAACTTTAAAATGGAAATGTTGACAGCATTGGTAGCTTGCAGCAAGGTCGTAACAGATAACATAGTGGCGTTGCACAAAACTGTATATGTACAGAATAGTCCAAAATGTTTGCAACACATGTTCGATTTTGAAGTTTTTAGGATTCCGATTGTCGTTGGTGCAACTTTCTTTACATAAAACGATATGTTGTAAAGAAATTAAAAAATCACTTAAAGCGATATTTATACAATTACTCTACATTATCATTAAGCGGAACAACACATCGTTAAACTGTCCTACATTCATCTTAGATTAGTCAGAAACGTTGTTCTTCTAAAGATGTTTAACTAGAATTGACACAAGAATTAGAGTCCTTAAAGTCCATTTGTCTTTTAGCAGAATGTGTAAAATTACTTGTTTTATTTTAAAAAACTAATAATGTAACGTAAGAGGGTGCCTATCCAGGCTATAAAAATAAATTGACAGGTATGATATTCAGATATATTAATCTGCAATCTTAAGAATAAATAGAGAACGTTCTAATACTCATTTTACAGGAAAAGTGTTTTTATTCCCTATTTTCTGAAGTTTAAACAGGATTTGTCTCTACCGAGTATTTTTCAAAACTTTATCCTCGGTTGTAGCAGTTCGTAATAACAATTACCGCTGTCCTGTAAGATTGCCATCGATAAAAAAGGGACCAATGATATGACGTCCACAAATCCCTGCCCACACGTTTCTCTTTTGTGGTCTTTGAGAATGGCTGTGGATTATCCAGTGGGGATTCTCAGTAGACCAGTACCGGCAGTTATGCTGTTAACTCTTCCGTCTAGAGAAAATGTTTCCTCGTCAGAAAAAACAATATTATGAATTAGGTTAGGATCATTATTGATTCGGTCCATCATGACCTCGCAAAATTCAACGCGTCTATCGTAATCATCTTCAGATAATTCTTGCAATAGAATGGGTTTGTATGGGTGCAATTTTTCTTCATTGAGTATACGACTGAAAGTATAACCTGAACTAACCTGAACAAATCGCATCTTGACCTATATTTACTTTATCGTTTTGTCTATAACACAGGGCAACAAAAAAATATTTTTGTTTTGGTGCATGGGATTTTAGAGCTGATTTTAACTATATTTGGGCCGCTAAATCTATACATGCAATCCGTTTTTCTCTATCAGCTCTACTTTTTTAGATACATCAACTTATCTACCAATGTGGTTTTTATTCAGTATATTCATTTATGAGAGTTCTAAAATTATTATATATTCATTAATGTAGGTACAATGGTTTTTATTGTCAGTCTGTAATTGAGTAAATTCCAGGTAAATCTATAAATAGTGGAACCATTGCCTATCAGGTACCTGAACTGACCCTTTTAATCACCTAACTCGGGTAAGTCTCGTCAGTTTGTGCGTTCTTACTAATGAGAGTAGATCGAATTCGGCGTGTTATTTTATGCTAAGAAAAGAGTGTTTTTGTGTTATTGAACAGAATTAAAATGAGTTCAGGTTCCAGTTCAAGAAGAAGTTGTGTAAATCAACCTGATGTGTTTTGCTATATATGCGGAGAATACATGTTTCAACAAAACAGACAAACTATTACTGACTTTGTAAAGCGAGCGTATCTTGGATACTTTGGAGTTAAGCTTGGTGATCAGGACAAAACGTGGGCCCCGCATCTCGTATGTAAAACTTGTACAGAGCATTTACGGCAGTGGACTACCGGGAAGAGAAAATGTCTAAAATTCGGCGTACCAATGGTTTGGAGAGAACCAAAAAACCACTTCAATGATTGTTATTTCTGTTTAGTAAATACTAATGGAATCAATCGAAATAACCGCAGTAAGTGGACTTATCCCAATTTAGACTCGGCAATACGCCCTATCCCGCACTCAGATGAAATACCGATTCCAACATTTCATCAGCTACCACATATCTCTAATGACGAATATTTTCCCTCTGATCGCTCTTCTGATGCTAATAAAAGTTCTGATGCTAATGAAACTAACAGTGACTATGAGGGGACGTCATCAGTTCCTCAACGCTTCAATCAAAATGAATTAAATGATCTCACCAGGGATCTCAATTTATCGAAAAAAGCTTCTGAAGTACTGGCTTCTAGGTTGAACGACAAAAATTTACTGGAACAAGGAATCAAAATTACCTTTTACCGTACAAGAGAAAAAGATCTGCTACCATTCTTTTCTCAAGAAGACAATCTTGTATTTTGTCACGAAATTAGGGGACTCATGAAAGAAATGGGACTTTCTGAATATATTCCAGATGATTGGCGCCTATTTATTGACAGTTCAAAGCGAAGTTTAAAATGTGTCCTTCTACATAATGGGAATAAATATGGTTCAATACCACTAGCTCACTCAACGAAACTGAAAGAAGAATATAATACCATAGCTTTGGTCTTGCAGAAGATAAAGTATTACGAACATCAATGGATGATTTGTGTAGACTTAAAAATGGTAAACTTTCTTCTTGGGCAGCAAAGTGGTTACACGAAATATCCGTGTTTCTTGTGCCTCTGGGATAGTAAGGACAAAACACACCACTGGGTTAGAAAAGATTAGATTCAGAGAGAAAACATGGACGTTGGGGAAAAGAATGTCATTAACGACGCTTTGGTTGAAAGAGAAAAAATCATACTTCCTCCGTTACATATAAAGTTGGGCTTAATGAAGCAATTTGTAAAGGCTCTTGATAAGAATGGGTCTTGTTTTGCATATATAGGGGTAAAAATGCATCAGTTGAGCACAGAAAAACTCAAAGCAGGGATATTTGACGGCCCACAAATAAGACAATTAATTAAGGATCCTGCCTTCATAAATTCAATGAATCAAGTTGAACGAGAAGCTTGGACATCATTTGTTGCAGTTGTAGAAAATTTTCTGGGCAAACATAAAGCTCAAAACTATGTTGAAATGGTTAACAAGATGCTTAATAGTTTCAAATCCTTAGGGTGCAATATGAGTATTAAAATACACTATTTACACAGCCACTTAGACCGTTTTCCAGAAAATTTAGGAGACCGCTACCAAGGAAGATGGGACATGCACATGATGGCAGATTACTGCTGGAGTTTAAAAAGGGACTGTTTAAAAAAACATTCAAGAATGTCGCGGAAAAGAAGCTTTTCAAGTGTTAAGTGACTATTTCGTTTCTTCAATAGTTTTTTTTTGTTTGTATAACTAAAATAAAAATTTCGTATCTACTTTTGTTTACTACACTTACGGATTTGAGTTACAATAATGTAACTTATATTTCTCTAAAATTGTATATCTTAAAAATTTGAGCTCCTAGGTACAAATGAATACGTTATTTGAATTCAGGACATCAAATTGATATAGAATCAGCTCAAAAAACTTCGACACTAAAACAGCTGTTCCCCTGTGTAATAAACTCAAATATTTAGCTTTTATTGCATCTTACCAAAATCTTACGCCAATACGGGAATAAGTACATTCAGTTCTGTTCTATAGCTTGTTGATACTAGCTCGACTCATGAGCCGTTATACGGCGAAACGCGTCTCAAGATCGACTGACAAATGAAAAAATAGTGGGTAGATTGCTGGAATATATACTTTGTCAATTTTTAGTAGTATATATATATATATATATATATATATATATATATATATATATATATATACTATATATATGTGGATATATATTTAACGTTAGCGTTTCATAATTTTGGCTTTCGCTTGGTGATAGGATTTTATTGAGCCATGGTCACACGGCATTACGGCATGCATAAATTCCAGAAACGAAGATTGATTATTCCGAACTGACAAGGAAAATAAATCATTGACAATACTTAACACTTCTTACAGTGGTTAAATCATTAACACGAAATACAAACCACCAACTGTTTTGTGTGACATTTTGTTGGATGTAATTTATTTATGTACGGTTCGCTTCCGGAGTTTAAGTCTTTTTTTATTTAATTTGTTAGTGGTTTAAATGAAAAAAATTTTGGTTTAAAGTTGGATAGCAACAGCTTGTAAGCACTCAAAAGCTATTATTCTTACGCCAGCGCTCAGTAGGAATCCTATATGTATATAACTAAATATACTTCAGTACATCGTTTTGAAGTAGTTGAATTAACACAGTATTAACCTGAGTTAGCACTTTGTGACTTTCTACTATGTCTCAAATGAAAATGGAGTTAAGAAGAGGACTTGGCGGTCCGTGGCTCCGTAGCGTAGTACCTTGTTTACGGTGCAGAAGGTCGAGGGTTCAATCCCTCGGGTCGGTTTACTTATTTATTAATTTATTTAAGTATAATTGGCCTAGCCACGTACATAGGTAGTAGTTGTTCGAAGAAATACAGTAACATCCGAGGCAGCACTACTGCGTTGTCTAAAAAGTGCTGTGAAATACAAAAATATGTTTCAGCACTTGGACAACGTTGACTGGTATTACGATATCTTCGCCGAGATCCTTAGGATATGAAAAAAGGGTAAATTCCCTACTCAGGCGGGGAGGTGAATGATAAAAAAACCTGTATAGTCTAGAAAATTCATTTAAATCACTATTTGATTGTTGTTAAAAAGGCTTTGCAACATAAAAAAAATTGCTAAATCAATGTATAATCCCATTCCAACTGTATAAGGCTAAAACTTCAGCAATCATCAAAAGAATAATGCCTAACCCCACATGGAGATTGTAAATATAAATGGAAGATGAAGCAAGAATGGAAAAAAATAAAATGGGTGAGGGAAACGATGAAACGGAGTGAAAAAGAAATCCAAGACAGCTCTTACTAAGAAGGTATAATGACATGGAGACATGGAAGAGTTACCGGAAGGAGACTTACGAACGTAGCAAAGGATAGAAAGGGATGGTAAGAAATCAAGTAGGTTTATATCCACTCAAGGACGATGAACGCTGAAAAGAGAGAGAGGGAGAGAATTTATAAGTGAGAGGATTTGCAGGTGAGAGGGACAGAGTGTGCAGTTTGCTTAGGTGGGTTGCTAATATAATTGTGCCGTACACATATGGTATTGTATGTTGTTGACGGGCTCTCTATTCACTTACTTCTATAGTTTCCTCTGCCGGAGCACATGATTTTCCGTGAATACACGTTGAAAACTCTTGATAAAAACACACATCCTTGTCTTACTTCTCTTATTACTGCAGCCTCTTCCTTGTCTATAATACATATAAAATGCACCGTCTCTGTGTCTGTCTGTTCGTTAGTGCGCTTATTACTGGAGAACAACTTATACGATTTACGTGCTTTTGTTTTTAACATACATATGTTCTCTGGCCAGGTTATAGGCTATTTTTTATTACGTTAGGTAGCATAGGTAGCATAAGAAATAAGCAGTAACGATAATAGTCAATCAAGTCGGAAAAAAGTTTGCCACTAGTGCGTTTTCTTGCCATACACTGCCTAAACCATTAAATATGGAACAATGACATGTAGCAAAGAATATCTATAATATATATAAAATGCAACATCTCTCTGTCAATCTGTCTGTCCGTTAGTTGTGAGTCGATTTGTAACTTTGGATGAGACTTGGATTTACCAGTATGATTCTCAACTGCGACAACAAACTGCACAGTGGACTGAACCCGATTGTTTCCAGACCTCAAAAGATTTCTACGTGGAATGCGTTTTTCAACAAATAATGATATGATAGCATCCATAGATGGGTGTTTTGAAAGTCTTCCTAAAAATCACTTCTGCGATGGGGTAAATGAATTGGAATATCGTTGGAAAAAATGTATTGACCTTAAGAATAAATGTATTCATCATGTTTTATTACCGCTTTCAACAATGATTTACTGACCTATTACCTAAATTAAGTTTGTTTCAAACTACTGTATTAATAACGTGAGATTTGAATTGTTTGGCAATTTTATTCGTGATATTCAGTACGTAATTCAGAAATTTATAATTAGTTTTCGATAACTGTCGAACACTATAAAACTCTTTCTGGTTCAGGTTGCGTTTTTTGCTTCTAATCAAGCTGTTTATTATAAACTCTCGATAACCATTACTTTTAGCTATTTGTTTTATTGTTCTCAATTCTACATTAAAATGATCATCATTTAGTGAAACGATTAGTAGCCTGGTAATTAAATTATGTGACGATAACATTTTCATTGTCCAAGATTGGTTACAGTATTTAAGTCTGCTAGTATCACTGGTTGTGGGTTTTCGATAGATATTAAATTTAAGGTAGTTGTTACATCTTTTTAATTTAATGTCTAAAAAGTTTATCTCCATGTGTTCTTCTATTTCCATTTTAAACTGGATCTTTTCGTTATAAAATTTATTTAGATTTCTTTTTGTACTGTTCCAAACAGAAAAATAGTGTCAACATAACGAATCCAATAAACAACACAATTTTTATTGTTCCGTACGGAACACTTATAAGATCACTGTCTGTTTGTCCGTCTATATGGCTGTCTTTCACGCCCGATTTTTTCCAAAACTTATTGACATAGAAAGTTGATTGGTTAATATGGGAATTGATATCCCATCACAACCGTATAGTTTTGATAGTTAAATCTTCACTTAAAGGGTTAGTTTTGGGTGGTGATATCGGAAGTGAAAGAAAAAATTTTTACCAGGTCATCGAGTGGGGTGTCAAATAAAACCTTGAACATGAGTTCAAAAATATATACAGTAGAACCCCGATTAACCGAGTCGCGATTATCCGAGCTCCGGATTAACCGAGCCATTCTAAAAAGTTGATTATCCAAGGTACGCGCGTCTATGCTGCGTATTAACCGAGCTTCTAAAATATGATATTTCCATTTAAAATCGTCGGGGTCATCGGGGAATCCCCCTGGCCCGTGTGAGGGGTTCCCCTATTTATGTTTTTGGACTCTTTCAGCATGTAAATTTGCGCGAATGCAGTGCGTTATAGCGTTTACTACAGAGAAGTACGAGTATACTCACTTAATTTATTTGGTTGGAGTTCTGGTAGTTAAGTGTAATTAGGATGAACTGCTTTGTTTGAATTTTTGTTTGTCGTATTATAATGGAGCAAAACAAGCGTAAAAGAATTGTCGTTCCTATTGAAGAAAAATTAAAAGCGATCAGAAGAATTGAAGCAGGAGAGACAATTAAAGTTGTTGCACGAGATTATGGAGTAGGTGAGGTAACAGTTGGAGATTGGAAAAGAAACCGCACAAAAATAAAAGAGTGGTGTATAAATCAAACCTCCTCGTCCTCAGGAAGAAAATCAATGAAAACCGGCGACTATGAAAAGGTTAACGAAGCTTTATTCATGTGGTTTAACCAACAGAGATTAAAAGGTGTGCCTCCGTCAGGTCCAATTTTACAACAGAAAGCCGTAATTATTAGTAGGCAATTCCCAGAGAGAGATCAATTTACCACCAGTTCTGGATGGCTTCACCGCTGGAAAAAAAAAACGGTACGGTGTACGACAACTGACTGTATATGGCAAAAAACTTTCTGCTGATGTGTCATCAACTGAGAAGTTTAAGCAGAACTTTAAAAAGCAAATCGAAGATTGTGGATACACATGTGATCAAATTTACAACTGTGACGAAACTGATCTGAATTATAAAATGCTTCCATCATTGGCATCTTGACAGGAAAAATCAGCTCCTGAGCACAAACGAAGTAAGGAAAGATTAACTATAATGGTATGTTCCAATGCATCTGGCAAGCATAAAATCCCACTGATGGTGATTGGCAAGTCTGCACGTCCAAGAGCTTTAAAAGACATCTTACCCAAAGCTCTACCAGTCTATTACAAAAGTCAGAAGAGCGCATGGATGGATGCGACCTTATTTACTAACTGGTTTGAAGACGAGTTCCTGCCATCTGTGACTAAATTTTTGAACAGAAACCGTCTTTCTATTAAAGCAATTTTGTTAATGGATAATGTCCCCTCTCACCCTGGAGAAGGACTTCATGTGGGCGAAATTGTTGTAAAATTTTTTCCTCCAAATGTAACCAGCATAATGCAACCAATGGCATGGCAAGGCATCCTCGAAAACATTAAAAAAAATTATAGGCGTTTATATCTTGAACATCTGTTAGAATACACAGAAAAGGAGGATATTATCAATGAGCTGAAAAAGGTTACACTGAAAAATGTTATTTACTGGGTAAGTCAAGGTTGGAATTCTGTGCGTACTACCACTATTCAAAAATCTTTGTCATAAGTTATTGATTTTGAGGACTATAATGACAGTCAAGATGATACTCCATTAAATGAATTAGCTTTGAAATTGAGAAGCCATGGAGAAATGTCCTGTTCAAATTTTGACAGCGAGATAGAAGAAAAAGAAAAAAGTTTATTTGAATTAATGCAAAAATTAATAGGTTGTGAAAATGTGACGAGAGAAGATGTTGTTGAATGGATTAGAGCAGATGATTTAGAAGAAGAAATGAGTATTAAAGAAATAACGAATGCCTTTTAGAAAACCGAAAAATCAGATGACGATGACAATGACGAAGCGGTGGTGGATGAACAGTCTCCCATTAAGATCTCTCATCAAGAAGGTTTTGCTTCTTTGGAAAAAGCTTTGAGTTATATCGAACAACAACCAGAGGCAACCCCAGCGGATTTGCTTCTTCTTAATAGATGGAGAAGCATTGCAGCGAGAAAAAGAAGATGCAATATGAAACAGAAGCGCATAGATGCCTATTTCACTGTTTTATAATGTATGTACCTATTTATATGTTAAAAACATTAATACATCGGTTTTTGGTGTTTATTTTTTGAATGAATAAAAAACAAATCGGGATTATCCGAGTTTTCATTTATGCGAGGAGGGTGCCCGCCCCCACGTTACCTCGGATAACCGGAGTTCTACTGTATAATGTAATATTTGCGCACACTTTTCTTTGTATTATTTAAAAAAAAAATCGCTTTCCCCCTTATCTCGAAAAGTACTGGTACATAAAAAAAAAAAAAAATTTCATGGTCATCAGTTTTCAACAAAAATCGGAAACAAACTTTGTTGAAAACTCATTTGGGGTGCGTTTTGTGAAGTCATTTATCACTTTATATCTCCATAACAAACATTTTTATTCTACGAGCGATCAACGTACGAAGCACTAACTGCTCAAGTCCGACTTGCATTTGGCCGTTAATTGACTTGGATTTTTAAATAATACTGATTCAAAACTCACGATTTATGCTAATTTTGAGTAAGTTGTCTCAAGACTCACTAAATGCATCAAACTCAAACTTTACAATTTTTTAATATTTTTTTCTATAAAAACTTAAATTCTTAAAGGTACAACAAATTTGTTGTTTTTCTTGAAGCAGCACTTTTATCGAATCCATTGTCAATCAAACAGCGTTTCCTTCTGTAAAGCTAGCCCTGACTCTACCTGGTTTTTACCCCCTTACATTTTTTAGAAGAGACAGATTTAAAGGTAAACTTCACAGAAAATTGTGCTCCTTTTAGGTGAAATACTTTGACAAATCGATAGAATTTATCTTGATAAAAAAGAACGTGCAACTTCTTTTACATGTTGTAAAAAATACACATGTATTAAATAAAGATATTTTAAGGCTATTTTCTTCCATAAAATATTTTATTTTAGCGTATCTCCTGTATTGGAGGCAATATTTAATATTCATTGATATATTTGAAAACATTGTATTACTATATGAAATAATAATATAAAAAATACCTAAGAAGAATATTCAAATTCCATTTAAAATAATCGGTATAGTCCTTTACCCAGAACCTTCCGTAGTTTTAAAATAAGTATTCAAGTAAAGAGTAAGCAAATTCCCAACTCTGTTACCCTCTTGTCCTGAAACAATATCAATTAGGAACTATAGTTTTCATCCATACTTTAGGTATTATATTACCATCTCCTTCGGAAGTTATCGTGCCAACAGATGGACAGGCCGACAGGCAAACAGACAGAGGTGGCGGCCGGTGGCTTCGTAGCGTAGTATTTGCTTATGGTACAAAAGCTCTCGGGTTCAATTCCGGCACGTCGGTATACTTTTATTTAAGTACTAGCCGTGCCCGCGACTCTGCTCGCGTGGACTTGATTCACTACTATCGTCACTGCTTATTTCTTATGTTACCTAACGTAATAAAATATCTCCCATTATTTCTCCTAATCTCACGGACAGACACACAGACAGACAGAGATACGTTGCATTATATATATATATATATATATATATATATATATATATATATATATATATATATATATATATATATATATATATTATATTCTTTGCTACATGATATTATGCTACCTATCGTAATAAAATATAGCCTATAACCTGGCCAGAGAACATATGTATGTTTTGAAAAAAAAAAGTACGTTAATCGGATAAGTGGTTTTCCAGTGATAAGCGCACTAACGGACAGACAGACAGAGAGACGTTACATTTTATATATATTATAGATATATGGCCACGTACATAGTTAATAGTTATTTGCAGGAACGCAATAACGTCCGTGGCAGCACTACCGCGTTATCTCAAAGGTGCCGTGAAATAAAAAAATTACTCAGGAAGATGAATTTGGTGTATGGTCCCTAACTGAATGGACGTTGGGCGTGATCACCATTTTCGGACCACAGTGCGTGACAGCCTGTATGGGTCGGAGCTACAGGATCTGCCGGGTCGGATTCTTTTTTCTTTTTTAAATAATAATAGTCATAAATAATTGCTTTTATTGACGACAAAAACTACATATTATGAACAAAAAAAGCTAAAAAAAAGGCAGAATTTGCACTCATCTGGCAAGCAGGGAGCAGGATTGTTACATTCAACCCTAAGTTACAATGCTTCTGAAACAAAAATAAAACTTTTAAAAGGTTTAATTCCATAATGTACATCACTGAATCATTCTAAATACCTGCATATTATAGTTAACGGCTCTTGTGGAACCAAGAGTGTCTTGTTTTTACACGAGGTTCAAATCAGTACATCGGCATAAGTAAGCGGCACCCCAAACTTCAAAAAATTACAATCATAACTGGGAATTATTCTCTCCAATATAAGAGCTGCCGCACGTAAACGAGGTAAGCATGTATATTTTTAAAGTAGACACTCTGTACATGGATTAATGTCCACTTTCTAGTAGGGCGTTAATTTCAAAAATTATTTGGCTTTATATCAGATAACATCATATTTTATGCATGGACGATATCTTTTCTGCGAGCAGGGTACAGCATATCTGCTGTCTAATTCAATGTCAATCACATCGGCTAAATTATTAATGGGTTTATCCCAAAAAAGCAATTTTCGGAGGCTTTTGTGACTTGTGTGGCCCGCGCTGGACACACGTTTGAGCGGTCTATTGTTGCAAGAGCAATTTTATGAATTCTTCAGTCAGCCCTTTAAAATGCTGTGCCTGGTTGCCTCCATAAACTTTTGCAGGCAGGCTCATACAAAAATAATCACTCCGAAACCGCCAGCCATTATTAAATATTAAGAGTGATGTTTTATACAGTATGAGATGGATTTTTTTGGCTTACATTTTCTATGCGTATTCACTAGAAATGGCTCGTCCCTCTTTAACATACAGTTTTATAGATGTGTCTTTATGTATCTGGTAATTTTGAAGATACCATTTCTGTTTTAATTAAAAATGATTTTAATACGATTTGCGAGTTATTCGTGGTATGTTTTAACAAACAAAAGACTTTTACGACTCCATATTTTCATTTGTTTTCTGTCAAAAATACAATATTGAGAAAGAGAAGTGTAAGACAGGATTCAGAATATAGAATTTAGAAATGATACAATATATAGGCAGTTCCATAAGAAATAGAACGAGTTATTTCCTTTTCGGCTAAACTGGAAGTGGGAGTCACTGGTTGGTCACACTCTGCACTTATTTAAACCACATAAGTCTTCCTTAATATCTTCTTTTATGGTAAAATAAGGATTTCGTTGGTAATTTCTAGGTTATCCGTACACATACACCCACATGTATATATATATATATATATATATATATATATATTATATATATATATATATATATATATATATGTATATATATATATATATATATATATATATATATATATATATATATATATATTCCCCGCGGAGAAGCGGGATAGAATATCGCCGCCGGTACGTTCTGCCTATCATAGAAGGCGACTAAAAGAACAACTTAGTTTGTAGATGCTCAGATCCCACCACGCATCGCCCGGTGTCATAGCATCGCATCGGCTTAGGCTGCGTGAAGTTGCTTAACATTTCCAGGCTGTACTGATGTCCCCGGCCTGTAAGACCAAATAGCATGTTCAAGTACCTAGATATAAAAAATTCTGGAGGTAAAATAGCCCCCTGATCTGATCTCCGAATGGCGGATGATTCAGGGGCGTCAGCATACAGAGATCACAACTTTAAAACAGATTTTTGCAACATAATGCAGTGTACCAATACCTGCACTGGCTTCTATTCTCGGCTTAAGCGTAACTTTGAAATTTATCTTTTTTTCAGAAGGAGGCTCTGGAGCACCGAAACTTCGATGTTATGTGGTTAAAAATAACAATTCAACAAACTACAAGGTTTATCTGCTGCTTCTATCGATCACCAAGTGATATGAATTTCAGAACACTTTTCGCTTCTCTTGCAGACACCATCAATCATTTACAGATTAACTATCCAAAGGCCGACATTGCCATCCTGGGCAAATTTAATGTCTACATCAACTGATTTAAGTATTCAAATCCTACCGTCGAACAAGGCCGTGAAGCTGAATCATTCTCAATCAGTTATGTCTTAACTTAGCTTATTGGTGATCTATATCTTTTGTGTAAATTATTTTACTTCCGATTTCGCCTCCAAAACTAACCCCATATGTCAAAATTTAACTTTCAAAACTACACGGCTCTGATGGGGCCATCAATTCCTATGTTAGTGCTAAATTTCAACTCTCTGTGTGAAATAGTTACGGAGAAAATCGGGTGTGACAGACACACAGACAGACGGATAGACCGACAGACTGACACCGAAGTGATTTTATGAGTGTTCCATACGGAACACTAAAAAAGTTTAAAAAATATTAAACTTTGACTGAGTAATATTGCCGGCAGTGTTTGAAAATGCTATAACCAAAACGAATTTTTGAAAATTCGAGGTGTATGTAACCCCAAAACTGAAAATAGTTATCTGACTATTTATATATATATATATATATATATATATATATATATATATATATATATATATATATAATAATGTATACAAGTATGTCAGTCAAGTCAGCCACCCTATATATAATTTTCAACAGAAATCCATTTATGATATACTTACTTAAAGAAGAGCCGATAACTAATTTAATAAAATTGATCGGTAAGGTTTCATTAAGAAGAATTAAGAAGATAAAATAACGCTTATAAGCAACCTTGTGTATTAATCCTGGACTAATGAATTCTAAGAATGAATAAAATGAAAGAATAAGGTCATTAAGAAGCCCACTAAGAGACTACGTTAATAGCTCTCGAAGAATATTTACTTTTTTATCGATAAAATATTTTACGCATCAAACGCCTTTATTAGAAGATACAAGACTGTATTTCACTTCTTTTAAACTTTTTTCTAAAATAGTTGCAAATAACAATTCACAAAGAGGCAAAGATAGTAGGCAGTACAACTACGCGACGTATCAAGAACACTGTAAAAAAATATTTTGAAAGTAACTTTAAATCAATTCAACACACTCTACAAGACGTAGATCCATAGATATAGGTATATTTATATATATACATATATATATATATATATATATATATATATATATATATATATATATATATATATATATTTAAATATATATATATATATATATATATATATATATATATATATATATATATATATATATATATATATATATATATATTTAAAGATATATATAAAGAGTGTTTTTTATAGAGGTATAAAACTTTAAGTTGGCAACACTTTTTTAACTGGCGGCCATTTTGTCAGCTGTCAAGTGATTTATGTTTAGTTTGGTTTGGCATTTCAACATGAATAGACTGACGCCTGAACAACGCTTCCAAATTGTGCAAATTTATTTTGAAAATCATGGTTCTGTTCGAAATACGTATCGCGCACTACGTCCATTTTACGGTCAACATAATCGTCCATCAGAGCAATTAATTCGATTAACTATGGAACGTTTTCGCACCACGTTTACTCTAAATGATAGTACGAATCCACAGAGACGTCGTACAGTGCGTACAGAAGAAGTCATTACTGCTGTAGAGCGTAGCGTAGAGGAAGACCCGAATCAGTCTATCCGCCATCGTGCACAGGAATTGGATATGTGTCCATCCACTTTATGGAAGATTTTGCGGAAAGATCTTGGTTTGCGTGCTTACAAAATCCAACTCGTGCAACAATTGAAGCCACACGATCACCTAGCAAGGCGTAGATTCGGTGAATGGGCCCAAAACAAGATTGCCGTTGATCCCGATTTTCATAAGCGAATTTTGTTTAGCGATGAAGCTCACTTTTGTTTGAATGAATACGTCAATAAACAAAACTGCCGTATTTGGAGTGATGATAATCCTCAAGTGTATGTTGAGACACCGTTACATCCAGAAAAACTGACTGTTTGGTGTGCTTTATGGGCTGGTGGAATCATTGGTCCGTACTTCTTTAAAAACGATGCTAGTCAGAACGTTACAGTCAATGGTGACCGCTATAGAGCCATGATGACTGACTTTTTCGTTCATCAATTGAACAACCATGATGTGCAGGAGCTGTGGTTTCAACAAGACGGCGCGACATGTCACACAGCTCGTGCAACAATTGATTTATTGAAGGAAACGTCTGGTGCATAGTTTCACGTTTCGGACCCGTGAATTGGCCTCCAAGATCGTGCGATTTAACGCCGCTAGACTATTTTCTGTGGGGATATGTGAAGTCGCTAGTCTACGCCGATAAGCCCGAAACGATTGACCACTTGGAGGACAACATTCGCCGCGTTATTGCCGATATACGGCCACAAATGTTGGAAAAAGTCATCGAAAATTGGACCTCCAGATTAGACTACGTCCGAGCCAGCCGTGGCGGTCATATGCCAGAAGTCATATTTAAATTATAATGCCAGAAGATTATCTTTCAAATAAAGTAAATTTCATGTCAATTTAAAAAATTCATCTTTGTTTTATTCCATTTCAAAATTCTATACCTCTATAAAAAACACCCTTTATATATATATATATATATATATATATATATATATATATATATATATATATATATATATATATATATGGGGCATTCTTTTTGGACGGGAGACCCCGAGCTCTCCAAAATTGACCTAATCCAACAAAAATCAACCAGGGGTGAAAATAAAAGCCTCTACTTTTGATTGCCGTATGGCATTTTTTAAAATTTGCAATAACGAACTCAATATGGCCGCTTAAACTGGCAAACTGTCAGAAAAATTATCGTTCCAAAGTGGTTTTCTCTCTCCAACTCACTCCAAATCCACTGTAATGTTTTGGAAATATATGACTGAAGGACTCAGGGGTACTCGATGATCGAACTTATTCCAGAATACCAAAATTAAAAATGGCGGATAGAATATAGCGCCCGAATACCATAAACACGTACTACAATCCACTGAAAACTCATCAGATTAACTTGGATACAATGATTTGGAGACTTTATTGACTAGTCGTGTAGGAATCAATTCCACAATATCCAAACTCTCAAACTCAAGATGGCAGATCCAATAGGGGTGGAAAGAGAAGGCATGGAGGTTGAATTTTGATTTTTCAGTCTAACTAGGATGAGATTCTGTATCTGTATAGAAGGTATGGGGGTTGAAAAAAATACCCTGTATACGTAACCCAATTGAACTGAAAAAAGACCTCAGATTCATTATCACCCTAAAAACCATCAGGTACAACATCTCATCGTAGTCAGACTGAAAATAAAAATTCAACCTCCGTTCCCTGTTTTTCCACTCCTATTGAATCCATCATCTTGAGTTTAAGTGTTTGGATATTTTGGAATTGATTTCTACACGATTAGTCAATAAAGCCTCCAAATCACTATATCCAAAGTAATCCGATGAGTTTTCAGTGGATTGGAGTATGTGTTTAGGGTGTTCGGCCGCCATATTGTATCCGCCATTTTTGATTTTGGTATTCTGGAATAAAATCGATCATCGAGTACCCGTGAGTCCTTCAAACATACTTTCCCAAAATATTACAACGGATTTGAAGTAACTTGGAAAGAGAAAACCACCTTGGAACGATAATTTCTCTGACACTTTGTCAGTTTAAGCCGCTATATTTTTCATAATTTCAAAAAATGCCACACGACAATCGAAACTAGAGGCTTCAAGCTTTCATGTACATATATATATATATATATATATATATATATATATATATATATATATATATATATATATATAAAGTTCTTTATATCGCAGATTATGTGATTTCTTCTACAATTGCTGTTTTTCTTCTTGGAAGCCGTTCGAATTGAATCTTTGGAGGAACCACAGCCGCAATGGTCCTAATGAATTTTCTCTCATTTATTTTACACCAACCGCTCCACTTTTGCCCCTTTTACAAGTTTGTAAAATTGCTGTGCTGGTTGTATACTCCTGGATTCATATTTGGTTGTCCAAAATGGCCGTGCTCTCTGTGGTGCAATTTGCAGTTTAGTTGCCTACTGTACAGCCTCATTTTTAATAAATGTATTTTCAGGGCACAGTGCCTTATCATTAGATTAACAGCTATTTGTAGTCGGTTCCTACTGAATTTCAGTAATTTACCAGTTTTCTTCTGAGATAGAGGATCCCTTAATTAAGGTCTCCAAATATCTGTTCTTGTAGATTTTCATCTAATACTCATTATGTTTCTTTTTAAATCATTGTTTTATCTCTTCTCGTATTGTGTTTTTGATACTCCCATTCTGGACCGATATATAAGGATGATAATACTACAGCCTTCTTTTTGCCTTCAATTCCTAAGTAGGCATCACCTATATCAGAGTAAAAGTATATCTTTATTCGTCTAATATACGCACGTACTTTGCTCAAAAAGAGCAAATATCGCGCCCTGCTTTATTGCAGTTTTAAGAACAGTTGATTATCGTTTTAAAATGATTAAATACTTTTTTGAGCAATATTTATGGCATGTTCGGTGAAACGTAATAACCTTACGTTTTTTCTATCGATATCGATGTCCTTTCGTCATATTATTTATTGTAAAGAAGCCTCCAAAAATTGATATTTGGCAATTCAACTATTTCTTCTCCTGAAAACAGAGCAGTTACACTTAATGCGTCTAAGGCATTCGACCATGGACGTTCTTTACGAGTGGTAGTAGACAGGTTTCTTTCTAAAAGATTCACTATCAACCCCATGTGTGAAGCCTGGATCTATATTTGTAGGTGATCTGTGTTTTGTATATATGTCAATTTGTGCGGATGTCACACATCTAAGGAATTTATTTAATATTCGCTGTAACTTTGCAAGGCGAGTGTCTCTCATACAGCACTGTACTGAACATTTTTTCTTATTTTTATTCTTCTTCTTGAAGTACCATATCCGATACGGATGTAGGCAACCTTCTTAACTTTGCCTGTGGTTGGTGCCATTTTTTTAAGTGTTCGACAGTCAAATAGGACCTACAGTTTAATGCCGGTTCCAAACTGCCAAAGTGAAAGACCTTTACTAGGGTGACTTGCCATGGCCGTCCCGAGAGAGGCAAGCGTCACGTTATAAAGTTTTATTTTTTAAATTTAATATTTTGCGAGTCGATATTCGAACTCGGGTCTGTGGCGTAGAACGCCGACGCCTTACCGACTACGTTATGGTCGTCTTATATATATATATATATATATATATATATATATATATATATATATATATATATATATATATATATATATATACATATATCTACCATCAGAAAGTATTTGCTCACCTAGTTATTTCAGTCCCAAGACAACAAAACCCCAGATTATATATTTTTTTAAATTTTATTATTTATTTTCACATTATTTACAGTCTAGAAAATCGGAAATATATTCATGATTTTCCAGGATTTTTCTCATCTACGTGACCTTTGTTTTTAATTACCGTTTTACTGACATTCTGTCCAGTAGTTCTTTCAGAGTTTTTTCGGTTATTTTAACCCATTCTGCTTGTAAAAGTTCCCACAAGTGATTTTCTGAAGTCAGGTGATTGTGGAGGCCAAGTCATCACTTTCAGAACGTAATCGGATTTCCATTGGTCCAAAAGTTCTCTAATTTGTTTAGCAGAATGTCTAGGGTCGTTGTCACGTTGAAAAATAAATTTCCCCTAAAAAATACCTCTTCCAGAAGGAAGCATTTGAGTTAGCAAAATTTCATGATACTGTTCTTTTCGCATGATTCCTTCTATGCTAAAGATTTTTCCAACTTTACCGTTGCCAAAACAACCCCAAACCATTACTAAATCTCCACCATGTTTTACTGTAGGCAACTGACAGGCTTCCAACATCCCCTCTCCAGCTGACCGCCGCATATAAACTCGTCGATTTGAACCGAAAATTTCGAATTTAGATTCGTCGCTCCAAAGAACTGAATTCCATTATTCTGATGTCCAATTTTTATGTTCTCGGGCCCATTCTAATAGTTTAGGGTTTATTCACCTGCCTGAGAAGTGGGTTCCTCACTGTAACTCTCCCGTGTATTCCACCTTCTGCTAACCTGTTCTTCACGGTTGTCACGCTGATGGGGGTGGGCCACTCCAGGTTTACTTGAGCCGTGATTTCTGGTGCGGTTAGGCGGCGATTACATCTGCTGGACTTTGTTATAGTTCTGTCTTCAGCGGGAGTCGTTTTTCGAGGCCTTCCTGAACGTTTTTGATTGGAATTCCATGTCCCGCAGAAATTTTTTTTACGATGTAGTACACTGTTCTCCTTGGAATCCGCATATCACTACCGATTTGTCGACTTTTTTGATGTCTCGCAATTATCAGAGCCCGATTTTCAATAGAAATTTCTTTCGTTTTTGGCATTTTCACAAAACAATTGAGCCTGTATCAATGACAAAATACTGTTTGCGAATGGTTAGTTTCCAAAAGGGTAATGGTATTTACAGCATAGTTTTTATCATAAAATGTCAGTAGGAATTTCCATAATCCCTAACTTGAAATGAGTTCTTGCTTCAACTGGAATTCTCAGAAATTGCCTCAAAACGATTATCATGCCAAACTTGGAAATTTGTTCTAATTGGTTTTTAATTTGTGATTTCACCAAAAAGGCTTATCTAAAGAACAACTAAATTTACCTAATGTAATAAAAGGGTTTAAGTAGGTGTTAAATTTTGGTAGTTACATAGAAATTTTTAGGTGGGCAAATACTTTCTGACGATAATATAACATATATATATATATATATATATATATA
Source organism: Pachyrhynchus sulphureomaculatus (assembly GCA_019049505.1). Lineage (NCBI taxonomy): Eukaryota > Metazoa > Arthropoda > Insecta > Coleoptera > Curculionidae > Pachyrhynchus > Pachyrhynchus sulphureomaculatus. The sequence continues at coordinate 38,834,888 of CM032450.1, forward strand.
TATATATATATATATATATATATATATATATATATATATATATAGCAGTATTGTGTTCTTGGGGTAAGCGGTCTTTGGAAAAGAACTAAAAAGTTTTGGACACTTTTTAGCTACGCCAAGCTTTCGAAAATATTTCATTTTCTTCATCAGGGCTACAATTACAGTAGAATATCAGTATTTTTGAGATTAAAAGTAAAGAACAACCCTATTTTATATGTAACATTAAAGTACTTACTGCTTAGTAGTGTGTTCAAAAATTGTTGTTTGTGGGGGCACTTTATTGCACTTATTCATCAGAAAAAAACACAAGAAAACTCGACATATTCATCTCTGGGAAATAAAATAAAATTTTACTTCATTTTTGTTGGAAGAGTACAGAGAATTTGTGGTCGCCAAATAATTTTAATTTTTAAAGGATTTTTTTGTTATGTTATCTTGTCATTTTGCTAAGGGCAGTGTGTTTCTATCTCTTAGTTAAGTTGTGGTTAATTTATATTTGAAAATCGAGTGATGTTGACATTTTGTTTGATCGTTTTAAAGTTGAAAAATTAGTGGGATTATTATCAGAGAGATATGTCGGATATATTGTAAGAGTTTTCACTCTGACTGCCTATTTGTAATAAATTGGAGAAAAGTAAACTCAGATCCTCAATGTCAGTTTTTTATTGATCGAGTTCGGTTGAAGGTGGATTTCCACCATCTCCCTAAAGATTCTCCTGCCTGTAAAATTATTTGGCGACCACAAATACTCTGTACTCTTCCAACAAAAATGAAGTAAAATTTTATTTTATTTCCCAGAGATGAATATGTCGAGTTTTCTTGTGTTTTTTTCTGATGAATAAGTGCAATAAAGTGCCCCCACAAACAACAATTTTTTAACACACTACTAAGCAGTAAGTACTTTAATGTTACATATAAAATAGGGTTGTTCTTTACTTTTAATCTCAAAAATACTGACGAAAATGAAATATTTTCGAAAGCTTGGCGTAGCTAAAAAGGTGTCCAAAACTTTTTAGTTCTTTTCCAAAGACCGCTTACCCCAAGAACACAATACTGCTGTTTAACTAGTCGGTCAAGACTACCCTTCTCCTATATATATATATATATATATATATATATATATATATATATATATATATATATATAAAATTAATATATAATTATTAATGAGGAGAACTCTTTATCAATACTTTCCGGAAGTTATTTTTTATAAAAGAAATTTTCTGGTTTCAATACACTAAGTTATTTTCATAATCATCTCAAACGAACTTTTAGTCATTTAAATTATCTCCCTTTTCATCTTTATGTTTTTTGCCTGTTAAAGGCGAACATAAAAAAAAGACAGACCCCTTATTATGCGTAATTTCTACAAACTGTGAAAATAAGGGAGTGGACAGCAAGCCTTAATTAAAAAACTTCAAGAGGCAAATATCTATTGAAAAAGTATGTGGGACTAATTGAGTAAAAATATGCAGGACTTTCATGAATAAAAGGTCATTTTAATGAAAGGTTTAGAATAAAATTTAACTTGAAAAAGCCGGTGCAGCTTCCTTTAGCAAAAAACTCATTTAAATGTTTATTGTTTAGTTGACAGCATAGGAAAGTGCGTTGTTTTTATCTTTCTCTATTTTTGCATTGTATTGTGCTACCGTGTTTATTTAAACTTGTTCTATTAACTAGGAATAAAAATTTAAACAAATGTTTATGATCACCACTTATGTTTATTATTGCTGACAATTGTTTCGACACACTGTGCCTTCTTCTGGAGCACGACGTAAATTAACTAACAAAGTATGTTTCAGAATACATAGTTTACCTAATTACAAGTACTAAATTCCTAGAATAAGTTCAATAGAGGAGACCCTCCCCCATCTAATTGATCGTTGAGTAATAGACTTGAGGATTTTTTCTGATTAATTTCTACCTGTTCTAAACAATCCAGTAATTTCCCTTTCTTTCCGTTATGCAAAATTTTGAAATCTTCATTGAATGTATGATTTTCCTCTGTTAAATGTTTGGCGTAATGAGATTTGTTATTTTTCATTCTAAAGCTATGTTTATGTTCGTTCATTCTTTTATAAAAAGTCTCACTGTTTGTCGTATATACGTTTTATGCACTTGCATTTCTGTTGTAAAAGTAAAGTAAGTAAAAATTGAAACAAATAAATCGATTAATTTCCTAGATTTCAAAATATCAAACAAAATGAATAAACACGATTTTGAAATCTTCCATAAACCAACATACTCAGATATGTAATTCTAACCACCCCCATTCACACATAAAATCTTGGCTTATAATAGTTTCATCCATAGACTAATAAATACACCATTAACGGAAGAAAATTTTCAGAAAGAATTACATATTATAAAACTAATTAGTATAAACAATGGATATAGTAGCGATTTCGTAGATAATATTTTAATGAAAAAACAATTTAAAAGAGCAACAGGACTGGTGTACCCATACAAACAACTAAAGAAAGAAAAATTTCATACACTCACCTATACCGGAAAACTAATTAATAAAATTCAAAATTTTTTCCATAGAAATTATGTAAATATCGTTTTCCGTACAAATAACACATTATCTCGATATATTAAAAATAATAAAATCAAAATAAAAAAGAAAATAAATCGGGGGTTTACGAATTATGCTGTGGCAGTTGCAATAAAACGTATATAGGACAAACAGGCAGACCTTTTTATAAAAGAATAAACGAACATAAACATAGCTTTCAATGTAGGTTTCAAAATTGTGCATAACGAAAAGAAAGGAACAATACTGGATTGTTTAGAACAGGTAGAAATAAATCAGAAAAAATCCTCAGGTCTATTACTCAACGAACAATTAGATGGGGGAGGGTCTCCTTTATTGAACTTATTCTAGGTATTAAGGTAAATATTGTTAATGAATTTAGTACTTGTAATTAGGTAAACTATGTATTCTGAAACATATTTTGTTAGTTAATTTACATAAATTATAAAATATAATTCATTTGTGTTTTCCATTTTTTTTTTCTATAAGTTTGTACAAAACATCCAAAAGTTAGTTAATCCATTCATGTTAAATTATTTAATAAAATTAAATAAACCATTTCATTTTATTAATATCTTTCGATAATGAATTTATTATCATAATAATAACCATCGTTAGTCTTATAAAAATTTCTAATTATTTAATACAAAGCATTTCTAAATGACAACATTCAAAATTTTGGTTGGGACTATCCCACCTCAACCTCCTTAACATTAATTCTTTAAAATATGAAAGAAAATTATGGAGTTTTGCTCCTCCAATGATTTTACATTTCTAAATTCTGATTATGTTTTTTTAAAAAAAAAACAAGATAATTTTAATTACGAGTAAATTTGATAGCACAGATTTCCAACATTCCACTTTTCCATCTGAAAATATAATGTACGGCATAAAAATAATTAAAAAAAAATAACCTGTCAAGTGCAAGTTGAACTTGCACAATTAGTGTTCCGTACGTTGATTGCTTTTAAAATAAAAAATTTTGTGTGTGTGACTTCACAAAGTACACCCCAAATGAGTTTTCAACAAAGTTCGTTTCTAATCTTTGAAATCTGATGACCTTGAAATTTTTGTTTTTTTATATACCAGATAAATTATTAAAGGTAATGCACTCGTAATAATTTTCGTTCAATCTACACCCCGTGGAGAATATTCCAGAATTTTTTCGAAATTTTTTGATAAGTACTTTTCGAGATAAGGCGCGGAACAGCGATTTTTCGCGAATTTTTAAAAATAATACAAAGAAAAGTGCGCGCAAGTATAACATTATATATATATTTTTTACTCGTGTTTTCACAAGCTTTCATTTGACGCCACACTCGATGACCTAGTAAAAATTTTTTTTTTCATTTCCGACTTCACCCCTCAAAACTAACCCCTTAAGTCAAAATTTAACTTTCAAAACAACATGCCTCTGATGAGGCTATCAATTCCTATATTATTACCAAATTTCACCTTTGTATGTCAAATAGTTTCGGGGAAAATCGGGTGTGACAGACATGCAGACACCGAAGTGATCTTATAAGTGTTCCGTACGGAACACTAACAATGTAACAATATTTTTATTTATACGTAAATATGTACGTAAGAATGTACTATAATCTATTTTTACAGAATATCAATGAGTAAACAAACTAAAGTTTAACTAGCTCAAATTTTACTCAATGTCTAGAGAAACTAAAAAATTTAAAGCTTAAGTTAGTTTTCGTGTAATTTCAGGAAGCTAGAAGACTTAACTCCAGCGTATGTAGTAACATGAAATGCAGATTCGTTTTTAGCTTATGTTTTATACAGACGCTGAAAAGGGACTCGACAGCTGTCGTCGGCCGGCCAGACACTATAAGTCCACCGACACGGATCCAGATATAGTTTTCTATGACAATTTTGGCGTTTTCTCCCTACTCATCCTAAATGGAATAATAATTAATCTTTTCGTTTTCGACAAAAAACATACGGCCCATCTGTGTCTCTGAACAATTTGTCAATAAAGTGCTTTACCGAATTCAGGAAAAAAAGTATAGTAGTTTCTTGAAGATTTTTCGAAGGAGTTTTTTAGTTGTTCTGTTACACTTGATCGAAGCTGACAATGTATATGTGAAAATAACGATAAGAATTTCGATACTAGTAACTTACAACTAAGAATAAAAACAGGACATACTCAAAACATTTATTGAAAATAGTTATAACGAGATGCAAAAATAATGGAAATATACAAGATTTTATGTAAGGCGAAGAATAATTTCTAGCTTAAATACATTTCCAAAAGTATAAGTCAATTGCGAACCCTTAAGTATTGATAACTCCCAATAGAATTTTGGGAAAATGTTGCGACTACCAAGTCAATACAGTATAGATCTGGACCTACAAGGAAATATATATATATATATATATATATATATATATATATATATATATATATATATATATATATATATATATATATATATTGGAACGTAATTTACAAAATACCTTGTTCAAATTGCAATAAGGTGTACATAAGTCAAACCTTCAGAAATTTGAAGGGTAGGATTACATCACACAAAAGTGTCTGCAGACGTAATGTACAATCTTGTGCTTTAGCACAACATGTCATTAACAATGACCATCAGATGAGCTGGTGTGAGACTGAGGTCCTGGATCGCTCTGATTCTTACTACAAACGAATTTTCTTAGAAATGGTCCATATTAACCGGGAACCCTACACCATGAATAAAAAGAGTGACACCCAGGAACTTAGTTCCATATACAGTTACATCCTCAAATTAGAATTAGAAAAATACCAATCACTAATTGATCGTCCTGCACCAGACGAATAACACATAGACAAAATGTTTTTTCCTTCCAATCATTCTATTACATTATATTATCTATTATACATATATTTTTATTTTTCAGAAGACTGTAATGCATTGTTTCTTTCTGTTATCCCCCGTATGCAGGCGCTATTAAAATAAAAAATCTGCACACTCAACTACTATTTCTATCTTTATTCACTACACTATTTGCCATGTAAATAAGTTTTAAATTAAAAGCATATCTCAGATCGAAACGAATCAATACCTTCTATCCTTCTCCACTACACAAAAGTTATATCGGTCTATCACACTCCACCTTTACCGCCAAAAATTGATAATTTTTTGTGAATTTACGGGTTTACGGGATTAGCAGAGAGTACCAAGGCCAGCCATTTTGGCAGTTTTATATTTTTCTGTTTAATTATAGTGTTATGTAGTTAACAATAGTATATTAGGGAATATAACTCTGTGCAAATGATTGCTTGTTTTGTTATAGAAAAACCACTTTGGTAAGTCAATCATTTTTCTTTTTTCTCATGCCATCTTTCTTTTTTGTTCTTTTCAACTATATGAATGTACTTAAAAAGGCAATTTTTTACTTAACAATATAAAGAAAAAAGAAAATTTTGTCTTTCCAGATGTCCTGAAGAAGAAATAAATATAATTTCGAAAGCTCGACTAACAAAAAAGATTGTTTCACTACCAAGGCCATAAATATTTAAATATAGACTGCAGCCCCACTAAATTGAGAATATATTTTTCTTAACTAGTCAGTCGCGACTACTCCTGTCTTTATATATATATATATATATATATATATATATATATATATATATATATATATATATATATATATATATACATATATATATATATATATATATATATATATATATATATATATATATATATATATATATATACATACTTACTTACTTACTTAATCCTTATGCCTTTCTACCCCTTTTGTTAGGCGTGTAAGGCCCGTGAAGTTAAGTTATTCTTTATTTGTCTTTTCCATATTTCCTTCTATTTCCTTCCATCCTGTTTAAATTGCCGATTGTCTCTTTTAATTCTTCTGTATTAGTTTCTTCTGTTTGTGTGGGTCCTGTATCTTGTTCCGGTATTATGTCTCTATGTTGATTTTTGTATGCTATGTCATTCCCAGCTGATAGATCTTTATAGTATTCCCTTCATATTTCCATAATTTTGTCTTCTTCTTTTATGACCTTTCCTTCAAATTTTTTGCATCCATTTCCTTTCCTTTCTGTTTCTGTGATTCCTACATAGTGTATTTGTTCTTCTTCTCTTTTTCGTTTATACCCCTATTAATTCATTTTCTCAAACTAATAACTCGATAATTATTTTCCATTTCTTTCTTCCTATCTATTTCTTTGATTATCTTCTTATTTGTATTCTTTTACTAGTCCTCTCTTCGGTATTTTTTATCTTTGCCAGGGCCGTCGTCAATCTACCTATCTCTCTCCTTGTTCTTTGACTTAATGGTCGTAGTATTCTTTCTTTGTTCTTTCAGTTTTTCTTCCTCAATGTCCTATTTATATTTTCTTCCTTCGATTGCAATTTTTTGATATCCTATTTTCACTCTTTTTCCAGTCTTTCTCTCGTTCTCTGCTATAGGTTTCAATTTCTTTTGAATTTCCCGTTCATCTTTTGTTATATCATTTATGTAAATTCTCTCAGATTTGTTTTTATTTTTCATTACAGCTTCTTTATCTCCCATATTTCCAAGTTCAATGTTGTGTATAGTTGCTCCTGTTTTTATCACATCTTTAATCTGTACTTTTCGGTCCATACTCCTCTCCATAAAATGTTCTACACCCATTTTCAGATCTGGTTTGTCTATTCGCTACAAATCTCACTCCCGATATTACAATATTATTCCTTACGTTGTCTTTTTCCAGTCTACTCATCTTCAAATCCATACTTCTCATGTTTTCTCTAATTATCTTGTTGTCCTCTTTCAGTACTTCATTCTCCTTTCTTAGTTCCGTCAACTCTTGTTGGTATCTCTTCTGATATTGTTTTATATCCTTTATATCTGACATTAGTTCTCTGATCATTTCTATCAAATTGTCTACCTTATCTACTCTTTCGTTTTTCTCTTTCTGTGGTGTTGTTATCAGCTTTTTACTTTTCTCGGCTAATCCCATTGGCTCTTCTTTTTCTTCAGCTCTTCCTCTTTTCGAGTCGCCTGATGTATAATCATCGCTATCCATTGTTCTTTCTGTTATAAAAACTTTACGTGTGTTCCTCGTATGTTCCATTTTCAAATACGGAAGAAGTAAAAAAACAGTTGTTTATATTTCTTATCACCTTAAACAGTAAAACGGTCAAGGTCGTATCTTATCGTTTCGTTAACTTCATAAAATTTCACAGAATTATTCTCATTAACCAATATTTTTTACTTATTGTCTTAATTCTAACGCTACACTCTGCTTTATATCTAGTCCCTCTCGTTTGCAGTCGACAAAATAATTAAATAGATCGAAACACTACCATAATAATGGACGTTGAACGAGTTGACTATTGCCGGGCGTTCAATTTACATGCACACACTTCGCGATCCGAAACTCAAATGTGTATATATATATATATATATATATATATATATATATATATATATATATATATATATATATTTATATATATTTATATAAACCGAACAGTAAAAAATAACATATAAATTACAATAGACCGTGGTAAAAACAATAAAGAAAATCAGATAAATTCATACCACTCCCACATACAAACGCGCTTTCCGAAAAATTATAAAATGCTTTGAAGAAATATAATATTGCGGTTTGTTATAAAACTCAGTTCTCTATTTACGAGTTTTAATAGCGAAATACCGACCATGAATAAATCCAACTTCCTTTCCAAAAAAATTACATCGAATAGACATAAAAATATAAAAATGTATCTACAAATCTGAATAAACATACAACGGACCCAATATACGACTCTAGTCATAATGAACTAAAATTATAAATGAACTGATTAAAATTAAAAAAGAAAAAATGGGGGGAATATATTTACAAATTTAATAAATTAATTATCACCGAAACAGATATATCCTCTTATAGTTAATATATCTATTATCCTCTTAATGCTAAATTATTCGTAAAATTGAAAAAGGCCATCAATCAGTATCGTTCAAAAAATATCTAGAAGGAATTAATATTTTTAGCGATCATTAATAAGGCGTTCGTAAGTAAAGATAAATAGGAGGTCTTCTGTAACACATGTTTAGAACAATGCAATTGAACATTTTAGAGAACCTCAAGGTTGCACTTGATATATCCAAGGAATTCTACCGTGTTTGGCATTACAAATTTTTTTACGTTCTTATGGTATGTTGCAACAACTGTCAATTCTGTACAAAGTTCAAATTCGATTAACGATGGAATATTGCTCTCATGTTTGGGGCTCTATGCCCAGACACAACATTTGTTGGATTCTATTTAGAAGTTCGCCTGATTATATACCAAGAACTCACCGAAAACCTTTGGCACATCGAAGAAAGGTTGACGACTTGGGCCTATTCTACAAGTATTTTCATGGAAAGTGCTCGTTGGATGTAGTCCGCTTAATTCCTTCCAAAGCGTCGTTAATACACTTTGAGCTAATACGTCACATCCTATAAGGTTCAGGTTGTTACTCCTCGTACAACAGTTTGCAGGTAGTCTTTTATATGAAATACATCATCTCTTTGGATTGATTTGCCCAGAACTGTTTTCCATCGAGTACAACGTACAGCTATTCAAGATCAACGTGGATCGCTTTTTCCGCACACGCGTCGCTCCTGTAGCACTTGAGGAATTTCTTTACAGCACGCTCATATATATATATATATATATATATATATATATATATATATATATATAAACACCATATGAAAACATGAAAGACACTACCTTATGATTTATTTCTTCCTGTAAATGAGGTTGCCAAAAAATCTTAATCCCATTTTGTATAAGCCTAGTATTTCAGTCTACTAAATTAATTACCTGGGTCCATTTTAGACCTTTAGGCTGCTATTTATCGCTAAGAAAAGCTAATAAACATAATATCCTTAACCGACGAAAAGTGTGGCTATTTTGGATTTAGTAGAACAAAAACAATCAAGACTCTGGTAACTAATTTAATTTAAACCTTCATTATGCTTAATAGGTTTGGCTGATGTTTAAATATATGAACTATCTTTATCAAAATAAGGTATTCGATCACAATACAACGGGCTTATCTATATCTGTTAGAATGCCATTTCCTTGGATAGTCTTAATATTAAAAAAAATATACGAATAGTACATGGTTACTAAGCACTCAATACTATCTAAGTACTGATATCCACTATGAGTATATTTAAAAAATCGATATCTTCATCAAAAATGTAATTGTTAAAATACCATTATTTCTATGTTTAACTCTAGGAATTGGAGCACAAGAATTTCAGTTTACACCATTATGTCAATGAGCCTGTTAACAAACTCATTTATTTGTTTCAGTTGTACCTTACAATCTAATAAAAATAGTTCTAAAGGTATAACTAGGTAAAGGTAACTAGAGGATGGCTAAGACGCCTGAAACTAGATTCTACAAAGCTGAAGATAATGGTCGTCGGTCTACGATAAAGTACTATGTGTACAGTAAAATAACAATTATGTTGTATAAGCGACAATAATGTTAATCATCGTTATAGTTCGGATTTTTTTAAAAGTCTTTGTCCCTTTGAAGTAATAAACCATTTAAAATAAAGTATACATTATATTATTACATATTGTTATCTCTTCATAATGGAAATGAACATATATTTTCGAGTTTGAATTCAGTGGAAATGCGTATCAGATAGCTAGAGGTTGTGATCATTTTCCTTTCGCATGTAAAAACAGAAATATAGGACTTTATTTTAATAACGCTACTACAGTCTCAACAAGTTGATGTGATTTATTTTGAATAAGATAAAATGCTTTCATTTAATCTTATTCAAGATTGATGGCTAATTTATTCTCATTTTGTTTTCACTAGAGGTAACTCATGAAAATAACTTAAATAAAAATTTAATATTGCTATTAAATTATTTCCACTTTGACAAAATATCAATTTGTAAGCTTTTATCTAGAAAAATTAAAACTTTGAGTGAGTTTTTATGTAATTTAAGTCCGTAGGGAGACTTAGCTTTCCCGTACAAGGAAACGTAAGACGCATTATGTTTTTTCGCCCTCTTACTGTAAAGCCATAAAATAAATTATTTAACAAAGTTAGAAAATTATTAGGAGAAAATAGGTATATTTTGTGTACAAAGAATATTCTGTTAAGAAGATCAAGTTCTTGTATTACTTTGTCATTCTATTAAAAATTATAGGTAAAATATGGACGTAACGTACGTTCTTAGAATCAAAAATCGTAGTGAATTGTGATTTACTCTTACATAACAACAGTACGTCATCGGAATGTAAAGAGCGCATTTATTATTTTACTCAAATCTCTAAAAACTAACAATGTATAAAGCATTTAAGTTTAAATTACGTTGAAATTTTGTAATTTTGATGAAACGACACTACGCAGTACTTATTGTTGCGATAATTGCGTTAACCTATTAGGATTAGGAACTAAACTAGTTATACTAAGATTGTGATTAGTCAAATCAAACTGACCAATTACACACACACACACACACACACACAAATATATGTATATATCTATATATATATATATATATATATATATATATATATATATATATATATATATATATATATACAGTGAAGTCTGCTTATAACGAACCCGTTTATAGTGAATTTCCGGTTAAAACGAACTATGCACGGTAATGCACGAAAAAAAGTTCCATAAATACAAATTTTTATCGGTTATAAGGAACCCGGTTATAACGAACTTCCGAATAAAGTGAACCAAATTTGGATATTTTGTGTCCGTTTATAATGAACTTGCCACTCCCTGTGCTCGATGTCGCGCGACAAACGACGACAAAGACGAGCTTGGAGAAGGAGATAATATTTCAGAAATGATTAGGAAAATGACTGAAACTCGCAATATTTTGGAATCTCATGAGGTTCCTTAATATATATGGAGTAGTTTTTGTGACCTTGAAGTTATATAAACACCATTTCTTTTACAAGTAAAATTGTACAAACGAAAATTACCGAGTGACTGTATACATATATATATATATATATATATATATATATATATATATATATATATATATATATATATATATATAGAATAGAGATTTTCATGGATGGTGGAATGTTATACATTAATTTTCCAGGTTTCAATCCGTTCGTCTAACAATGAATTTGCAAGACCTTTCGCCAAAAGCTCATTTGGCATTTTCAAGTGCTCCTGCTGCTGCTACTCGATACTGTGATCTTGCTGCTGCTCGCCTGAAGCTGACTCAACAGCAGCCAGAGCATTTGAAAATGCCAAATGATATTTTGGCGAAACCTTGTGCAAATTCATTGTTAGACGAACGGATAGAAACCCGGAATATTAATGTATTATATATATATATATATATATATATATATATATATATATATATATATATATATATATATATATATATATATATATATATTATATATATTATAGCAGTACTATACGATTTACAAAACAATAGTTTCCGATACAATATAAATAAAATTTTAAACCAATAATTTCTCGTATTTAGAAGTCATTGTGAATTGTGCTTCTGGAAAATAAGCTCAATTTACTTTTATTTTTTGTTTAGTCTTACCAGTTTACAGTTCAAGAAGAAAACTTAGTTTGGGTCAGTTTTTGTGTAATTTCAGAATGCCTGCAAACAAAATGTGTGTAGTAATATGAGATGCAGATTCGTCTTTAGCTCTTGTTTTATGCAGACGCTGAAAAGGGACTCGACAGCTGTCGACGGCCCGGCTGGACACTATAAGTCCACCGACACGGATCCAAATATAGTTTTCTATGACAATTTTGGCGTTTTCTCCCTGCTTCAACCTAAATGGAATAATAATTAATCTTCCCGTTTTCAACAAAAAACATGCAACCCTTCTGTGTCTCTCAAACATTTGCCAATAAAGTGCTCTAAAATAATACTTTTAAAAAAGCGTTGAGAAGGTTTTTCTAGTTTTTTTGAAGTTTTATTTTCGTTTCTCTACTTGAAATAATAGTTTGTGTTTTTTTTGTATATATATATATATATATATATATATATATATATATATATATATATATATATATATATATATATGTATATGTGAATTCAGTAGTACAGCCCACGATGTAGGAGCGAGATGTACACCCTTCGATTGCGCAACACGTCATTATTAAATTTCTTAGTCGTGAAGGCGTGAAATCGACCGAAATTTTGTGGACATTAACGACACAGTACGGAGATCAAACAGAGAGAACATAGGCGTGTGTTCGCCTGACATAATGAGTTCATGGGAGGCCGAAAAGAGGTCGAAAATGAGAGCCATTAGCGTTGTCCACAGACGAGCTTTACCGAGAAGAACATTCGCCCCATTAGTGGCCTTATTGAGGGCGACCGACTTTGACGGTGCTACTGCAACCTTTTGGATGAGGTTAAACTTGCTTATCGCTGCAAAGGACGTGATCAACCTATAAGAGACGTGATTATTCTCCATGACAACGCTCTACCCCACACTGCAACTCTCACCCGCGAAAAATTGGAGAAAATGAGTTGGACAACACTTGATTACCCTCCCTACAGCCCTAACCTATCGCCCTGCGATTTTCATCTCTTTGGGCCACTCAAAGAGCCACTGGAAGGCCAACGATTTGGTAACGACAACGCGGTGGAGGACTTCGTGCGCAATTGGTTACTGATACAACCCCATTCCTTTTACGACGACGGTATCAAAAAGTTTCCGATACGCTGCATCTCCAAAGCAGGAGATTATGTTGAAAAATGATATGTGCTTGGTTTATTTGTTATGGTAAATAAAAAAAATAAATCTCGTTTATATTTGATCCACTCTCGTATATATATATATATATATATATATATATATATATATATATATATATATATATATATATATATATATATATATATATGTACACTCCTGGACAAAATTAACGCAAGAATATATTAAATCATACAAATCTAATTTTAATAATTTTTTATGAACATTGGTTACACTAAAAGTTAGAAAAAACTTATTCGGATACTTTAAAAGTGAATTAGCTACCAAATTTCTCTATAAGATTCGAATTAAAATTATTCTTAAGACCTAATAACAAAATCGTTGAAATTATGTAATAATGAAAAAAATAAACTGGGACAGTAGTAGCAAAATTAATGGTGTAACTGGGACACTAGTAGCATGTGTTGCCTCCTCTACTTCGAATGACAGCGTTTATGTGCCTAGGCATGCTTCTAATTAAATTTTGGATAAAATCTTGAGGAATTTGCTCCCATTCTGTAATAGCTGCATTTTCAAGTTCCCTCAGGTTTCTAGGTGCAGGTATATGACGTTTCGCATTTTTCTTAAGTTGATCCCATACATGTTCTATCGGATTCAGATCCGGGCTTTTTGGTGGCCATTGCATAATCGGTATATCAACTTGATTAAGATAATCGAGTACCTTCCTAGCCACGTGAGGTCGAGCGTTGTCTTGCATAAACAGGAAATTGGGCCCCACAAAATGACCGAAAGGCATCACATATTCTATTACAATATTCTCAAGATAGTAGTCAGCATTCATGGATCTCGTACGGACAGGAACTAACTCTGAGCGAGCATCAAAGCAGATGCCACCCCAGAACATAACAGAGCCACCGCCGAATGGAATCCTTGCAGAGATATTGCAAGGAGCAAACCTCTCTCCTGGTCTTCGCCATACTCGCTCACGACCATCTGGATGTTTTAGACTAACCCTAGTTTCATCTGTGAAGAAAACTTGTTTCCAATCATCCATAGACCAGTTTTCGTGATTTCGAGCAAAACATAACCTGGCAACTCTGTTTTCTCTACTAAGCAAGGGGCAGTGGCTGGTCTCCTACTGTTTAATCCAGCTTCATTTAACCGTCTTCTAACTGTTTTAGAAGAAATTGTGACATTGCGAACAGCTTCGAGTTCGTTTCTTATTATAGAACTAGTGACAGTCCTGTTTCTTACAGCAGTCTTATAAAAAGTGCATCTAGGTCGCTAGTGCATCGTTTTCGCCATTGCCCTAGCCTTCTAGAATAAGTTCCTACTTCATTCAAGCGTCTTACCATACGACTTATTATGGAACGATGTTTGCCTAACAATTGGCAACATAACTCTGACAATATCCCTCGTCCAATAAAACTGAGGCTCGCACGGAGTCAAAAACAAAATAGTCTACCACAAAAACGTATTACTTTGAAAAAGGGAACAATTTATAAGCTTACTTTTAAAGACAATCCATCGTATTATTACAGAAAATTGTTTATCTTCTAAAAAATTCTTTAAAACTGTAAATCTAAACGAATTGTTTTGATTTCTGTCATGAGCAACGAAACAAAATATGCATAGCCTACTATTCAAATACTCGATAAACTTTAAAACTGACATAAGAAAAAGATAAATTAACTTTCAGATTGTTGCGTTAATTTTGTTCAGGAGTTTATATATATACTATTATTTTAAGTGGATAGACAGAAATAAAACTTAAAAAAAAAAACTTCTCGGCAGTTTTTAAAATAGATTTATTTTATTCATAAATCTTTACTAAAATCGGAAATGTTTGTGTGTGTGTGTGTGAGTGTTTTGGCACTGACTATAACCAACTAGCCAGCTTTTAAAATTGGAAATGAAGAAACAATAATTTAAATTCCGGATTCAAGGACCTTAAAATGGATGTATAACTTTATATATTCTAAACAACCTTCCTAACCTTGGTTCATGCCTCTTAAATCAATAAATAAATTTTCTGATATTCGTTGAATATTACAACCAAAAACCAGGAAGAAAATCTCTTATTACTCGTAAAACTATATAAAATTTACGTAATCCTGCGTCTTTTACCCCTTCTGATGTGATATTGCTTAATAAGTTATGTTCCTACTCCAGCAGTAGAAGTAAAAAAACACAGTTCAGGTAAAACACCATGAAACATCATTTTACCAATTGTCTTGAAATCGGCAAGTTCATATAGTTGTACTGCCTTTATTATTATTTTATTCATTTTAACGCCTTCCTGATTTTTTTTTTATATCCATTTACTTGTACTAATTCGTTTTTAATAATTTTGTGTTCGTGTCTAATACAAGACCCAGTGCAATAATACTCAAAGGTTTTTGAAGTTTAGCATAATAGAAACCTGCAGAAGTTAAAAACAAAGAAAATAATAATATCGTATCTTGCTGGAAGCTAGACTCCACGACATAAATTCTACTTTTTTTGATATAGAGCTTTTACTAAAAACTAGAAACAATTTAATAAACGTATGTTTCATTTAAGCAACCTTTCAAATAAAAGTACTTAACTATACCTTGATTAAAATTATTTTATTACTAATTTAATTTTCGACATCCGAGACCTTTTTCTGTCATATCCATTTCGTAATATTGAATTGCCTGGAAAATCGGAGTTGGGAAAACTTGAATAAAGTTTTATGGAAACGCTTATGTTAAACTATTTTTATGTAAGTGATCTACAATAACAAATAATCCTGAAAGCAAATCAAAAAATTGAATAATTGATAAAATGATTTACTTAATACCTCCCTCGCAAACGTAAGGTCAGTCAGTAAATAATTTTGAAAGCGGAAATGAAACAAAATGAATTAATGAGTCGAAATACATTTATTCTTCAGTATAATCTCCCTTAAGCTCAATAATTTTTTCCAGTGATTTTCCACTTTATTTATCCCTCTCTCTGAAGTGATTTTCTGGAAAACCTTCAAAATACACATCTACGGATGCTATCATCTCATCATTTGTGGAAAAACGCGTTCCACGTAGAAATCGTTTGAGGTTTGGGAATGAATGGAAGTCAGACGGAGCCAGATCTGGCGAATAGGGTAGGTGTTCCAACAATTCGTACTTGATCCGATCAGTGCTGTCATGATGTTTTTTTTTCTTCTCCAAACCGGGCCTTTTCTCATCCAGCTGATCCAAAAGTTTGCAATAATATCCTCCTGTGATTATTTTACCCATCTGAAGTTACTCAATTATCAAAACTCTCTTGTGTATTCCATAAAACTGGTGCCATAATTTTTGTCATGACCACTTTGGCTGCTTTGGAGCTGAACTACCGGGCTCAGTCCACTGTGCGGTTTCTTGTCGCAGTACAGGATCATACTATTAGACCCAAGTCTCATCCATACTTAAAAGACCCACAAAATCAGTTTTATTCTTTGTGAAAGGATCCAATGTTGTTTAGAAAGTGCGTTTTTGTTCCGATGTTAGCAAATCTTGTGAATAGCTTTCTCATACCCAACGTATTAGTTAAGATCTCATGTACTGATCCGTGTGAGATACCTATAGCCTCAACTGAATCATCCACGGTTAATTCAAGAGCTTTAATTACCATATCTTATACTTGCACAAAAGTTTCTTCAGTTTTTGTAGTTTTTGGACGTCCTGAACATGGATCATCCTTGACGCTTGTACGACCAGCTTTAAACTCTAGAGTCCATCTATGAATAGTTGGAAATGAAGGAGCAGACTCCTTTAACACACAGTTGCCTATAAACCTCCCAAAACAAAGAATTTTATCACTGCGCGATATTCGATTTTTTTTCCATTTTTAAAAAATACTCAAACACGTCTACTTCAACCAGCTGATAAACAATGAATGACTTAAGAGATCGACTTGAAATTTAGGGTGTGTTGATATGACAGATGAGGCTTCAAAATGGTGTTCAATATTTGATTCAAGTGATGCTTCATAAGTGTCGCTTTCAAAACTTATTGACTGACCTGATTACAGTTGTTAAATTTGACTTTTCGCAGTAAAGCATAGTTGAAACGTTACAGGTTGATATTTTAAATTAGAGTCGTTTTATATCGCGATATTAATTACAAAAAAAATTGAACAGCAGCTTCAGGCATATTTACTAATGAAAATATTTATCACTACGAGGCTGGTTTGAAAAGTCCGTGCAAAAATAAAAACTACTTATGTGTTTGGAATAAACCTTTATTTTTCGACATAGTCTCCTTTTAGGCTTATACACTTCGTCCAACGATGTTCTAGTTTGTTGATTCCTTCCGAATAATAGGATTTGTCCAAGTCTGCAAAATATGCATTAGTGTCTGCAATCACCTCCTCGTTTGAATAAAATCTTTGTCCCGCCAGCCATTTCTTCAAATTGGGGAACAAATAGTAGTCCGAGGGAGCCAAGTCTGGAGAATAGGGGGGATGTGAAACGAGTTGGAATCCTATTTCCATTAATTTTGCGACCACAACTGCTGAGGTGTGTGCTGGTGCGTTGTCGTGATGGAAAAGGACTTTCTTGTGGGCCAATCGCGGGCGTTTTTCTTGCAGCTCGGTTTTCAAACGGTCCAATAACGATGAATAATATTCACCTGTAATAGTTTTACCCCTATCCAAATAGTCGATGAGGATTATCCCTTGCGAATCCCAAAAGACAGTCGCCATAACCCTTCCGGCCGAAGGAACGGTCTTCGCCTTTTTTGGTGCAGATTCCCCCTTGGTAACCCATTGTTTAGATTGTTGTTTGGTCTCAGGAGTATAGTAATATATCCATGTTTCATCCACAGTGACGAAACGACGCTTAAAGTCATCCGGATTCTTCTGGAACAGCTGCAAACCATCCTTGCAACACTTCACACGATTCCGGTTTTGGTCAAGCGTGAGCAATCGCGGCACCCATCTCGCGGATAGCTTTCTCATGTCCAAATGTTTATGCAAAATATTATATACCCGTTCAGTCGAGATGCCCACAGCACTAGCAATCTCACGCACCTTAACTCTTCTGTCATCCATCACCATATCATGGATTTAATCAATGATTTCTGGAGTCGTAACCTCCACAGGCCGTCCAGAACGTTCAGCGTCACTTGTGCCCATATGGCCAGTCCGAAAATTTTGAAACTACTTATAAACTGTTCTAATCGAAGGTGCAGAGTCACCATAATGTTTATCAAGCTTCTCTTTAGCCTGCTGAGGCGTTTTGCCTTTCATAAAGTAATGTTTAATCACCACACGAAATTCTTTTTCGTCCATTTCTTGAAAATCACTCGACTTCCTTGATTCACACGAATGCCAAACACAAATAAATAGACCAATATGGCTGAAACTTGGTGTGCGTTCATTCAAGAGATGCTACTAACTAAACATGACCTCAATACGCGCCGGTGGTGCCATCTCTCGGAGTTTGCACGAACTTTTCAAACCAGCCTCGTATATACGGTTTCATCTGAAATTGTAAATAATGGAGAAAAAATCGAAGTGAGTAAGTAGTTTCCTCGCAAACATGTAGTTATAAAATAGATACTGAATTTGACTCTCGCAAGTAAAGTGAAAGTAAATTTACATAATATAAATAAAATACAACGTATCGACACCCATCCATTTCACCTTCTTTCTTAGAAAAACTATAGGTTTTATCCCCATTTCAAGTATTACAATATCGTTTCGTTCGAGTATTATGATGCCAACCGATAGCCTGCCAGTCGGATAGGCAGACCGATGGAAAGAAAAAGGAAAAGAAAAGTAAAAAATCGCAGGGGGCAATTCTTTCGCTTTAGCAAGGGACATAAAAACAATAATTTTTCCACTGTGCCAGAGGTAAGTTTTGCCCAAGTTAAGAGTTTGTGTTTCTAAAATTTTTTCTATAATCAGTTTTTAACATTTTTTCGGTTACTCTGTATCCAGATCTCAATTCCTTCTACATACTGTTTCTGTTAAAATTGGGAATATTTAACAAAGGAAGAACAGTGAACTAGAAGTATAGTATGATATATGACAACAATCCTTCTAACGCTACCCTATTCTTTTCATCTTATATATCTTTTACTATAAATGATTAATTAAAATTTTTAAAAATACCCAATGAAAACCAGACAAAATTCTTATAATAATGTTAAACCTACACAATATTTAATGATTCCCACCCCTTTCAACCTCTACGCCTGTTAATAATGTAACTATCAAATAAAACATAATGTAATCTTTGGCTCGCTTAACTAATTTGAGCCTTGTAAAGAATTAACAGTTGTTGTGGGGTGTAAAGCTTTGTGGTTCGAAATAATATTCCCAACTTTTGAGAAGCTCTCCTTGCTATGCCTGCAACATGTTCATGCCAGGACATACTTGCTCCCAAACTAACGCCCAACAAATTGAGCGACGATGCTAGGGGAATGGAGTGCCCCGACATGACTATGTCGGGTTCAGCAACGTTAACTTTTTTCGAAAAAATGCCGCCTGGGTTTTTCTAGCGTTAAATTCCACTTGGCTACTGTCACCCCAAGATAGAATTTCTTCCAGGTCTTTGTTAAGTTGAACGACCTCTTGCTGTCTGCGGATATTCCCCTGAGCAGCCGATGTCCGAACGTTCAAGGTGAATGAAGAGACAAGCGTACTGTCATCTGCAAAGCTGTAGATTGGATTCCCTGTCTTTTCCAGCAGATCGTTAATGTAAATGAGAAAGATAGTAGGAGTCAGTATGGAGTCCTGGGGCACACCGGCGTTGATAGTGAAGGTGTTAGAAAGAAATCCGTCGACCGCCACTTGTAAAGAACGCTCTCTGAGGAAACATGAGAGCCACAAACAGAACCTTTCAGACATACCATAAGAGCGTAACTTAGCAAACAGTCCATCGTGCCAAACACGGTCGAATGCCTTGGATATGTCAAGAGCAACCGCTCGAGATTCTCCAAAATGTTCAATTGCGTTGTTCCAAACATGTGTTAATAAGTCAGAAGATCTCCTGTTGATCTGTGTTTACGAAAATCTATTGGCAGATCTACCTCCTTTTTCTTCTACATCGACTTTCTTCTGGATCAGCACCTTGTCCATGCCATCCCTCCTTATTATGTGACCAAAAAGGATGCTATTTTTTTCTGATAACACCCATTCACTATTTTGGATGTTAAGATCGCTCAGAACAGGTGCATTTGTCCTACGAGCTGCCCAGGAATTTCTGAGCATCCGCTTGTAGCATGTAGTTTCAAAGGCCTTTTACGGCATGCTGCATTAATAGTTCATGTTTCGGCTCGGCAGTGCAGGCAAATGACTAATGAAACCAAGAAGACTCACAATCTAAGAAGTAAAAACTTTTTGCATAACTAATTAATTCCATTTCTCTTTTTGCTCGGTTGCTAAGGTCATTACTAAAAATTTCACCAAATCAAACATATCACGATTTATTGGGCCAGATAATATTGAGAAAATCAACTTGTTAGCGGAACTCTTTACGTCACAGTCGACTCTTGAATTCCAGGGAAAAACACCACCTACTTTTTTTAATGTGTAGACGAAAATGTACAATATTGTCTTCAGATAGGGTGCCATTAAACGGATTTTAAAGAAGCTAGATACCAGAAGAGCTTCTATCACTGATGAATGAATACCAGCCATAGTACTCAAAAAAAATCGCAAGTACACTAACACCAGTTTTTTTTATAGATTTTTCAGACTGTCTCACAGAAATGAAAAATTTTCTTTATGTTGGAAATATGTTAGAGTTTGACTGATACCCACAAAAAGGCAGACGACCAGTCGCATTGCTTTCAGTGATATTGAAAGCTATGAAAAAGGCTGTCAATCTGGATCTTTTAAAATATCTGGAAGGATGTAATATTATTACCGACATTGATAGGTCTTTCGTAACCAAGGGTCAACAGGAGATTTTCTAACTTTTGGTTCAACCTAGTTGAATATATAACTAAGCTAAGCTCTTATGGCATCTCTGAAAGGCTTTGTTTATGGCTCACCAAAAACTATGTTTTTTATATCTATAAGATCATAAAACCTGAAGAAATGGAAACACCTCAGAGGGCTATTCAGAAATGTATTAACATATGGCACTGAAACGTGGGCTTTAAATAAGAGTATAATAAATAAACTCCAGTTAACCCAAAGAGCAATGGAGTGGAGAATGCTAAATACTGGATTCCAAGATCGTATTCCTAACATCGAGATACGAAGAAAATCAAAAGTGACAGATGCAACGAATATATATATTAAAGTGGAATTGGGTGGGGCATATCGCAAGACTGAATGATAACAGATGGACAACGCCGTATAGTCGAATGGAGGCCTAGAGAACACAAAAGATGCAGAGATAGACTATAGACAAGATGGACGGACGACATAAAATTATTAGCAGGACACGATTAGATGCAAAAGCAAACAACAAAGCTCGTTGGAGACAAATTGGGAAGGATGGATGGAATAAGCTCATGATGAAGATGATAATGATACATGGTGGAACGTAAAGTCCTTCAACTATCTGTATGCAAAAGCGCTAGTGGAAAATTACTAATAGAGCTCTTATTGCAAATACGTATACGGTGAAGCGCCGGAGGCTTAGTTAATTTAAATTGAGAGATTAAATACATAAAATTCATATAATTTCTTTTATTGTTAAACATAAATGAAACTTGTAAAATACAAACCCCAAAAAATGATCGGAAGTGGCGATCAATTCAGCAATACCTCTCTAATGAAAATAAGGGTTAGCGCCTTCCGTTCAATTACAAAAGAAAAGGGATCTGTCCAATAATTGGCAGAGGGTTTATAATCTTAAATGCCAATCTAGACAGCATTAAACCTTAATCGAAAACTCCTATATTAAGGATGTAGTAAAATCAATATACGTTTCCTAGAGTTACTTTTCCAAATGTCTTCACCACAATTAAAGGGAATATTCCCAATCGTAAAAAAATAAACTTTTAATTGCATTAATTTCATTAATTAGTTATATGAACTTTGTAACGCAGATTATTTTCGATAGAAACAGGGTCCATTCTGCGAATAAATTATAAATCGCGGTTCTCGGATTTTTTTTGATAGGTCTAGCACACGTGCTGCAGGGAAATCCCTAAAGCGCTACGGGAGCGACACGTGTGAAGAAAAAGCGATTCACGTTGGTCTTGATTCGCTGTAAATTGTACTCGGTGGGAAACACAGCGCTGGACAAATTATTCCAAAGGGATGATGTTCTCCATATAAAAGACTGCTTGAAAAGTGTTGTACGAGGAGTGACAAGCTGAAC
Organism: Pachyrhynchus sulphureomaculatus; assembly: GCA_019049505.1. NCBI lineage: Eukaryota > Metazoa > Arthropoda > Insecta > Coleoptera > Curculionidae > Pachyrhynchus > Pachyrhynchus sulphureomaculatus. Next base: position 38,857,418 of record CM032450.1, read on the forward strand.
CTCATACGGATGTGAAGTATTAGCGCAACATGTATTTCTAGCATACACCTCTCTGAGAGGAATTAAGAGAGCTATATCCATCGAACATTTTCCATGAAAATACTTCTAGAATAGACTCAAGTCGCCAACCGTTCTACGATGTTCCAACGAATCAAGACCGCGGGTCAGTTCCAGGTCTCCAATCAGACGAACACCTCTTCTCTGAACAAAATCCAACAAATGCAGTGTGTGCTTGGAAGCGGAGCCCCAAACATGGAAGCAGTATTCCATAGTTGGTCGAATTTGAGCTTTGTAAAGAATTAACAGTTGTTGTGGAGTGTAAAGTGTCTGTCTTCTTCGAGACTATTTGACATAGAAAGTTGAAATTTGGCACTAATATAGGAATTAATGGCCTTATCAGAGCCGCGTAGTTTTGAAAGTTAAATTTTGACTTAAGGGGTTAGTTTTGGGGGATGAAATCGAAAGTGAAATTTTTTTTTACCAGGTCGCACAGTGTGTCGCGTAGAACATGCAAGGTGGGCAAAATTCATGTTATGATTTCCAGGAAATCTTATTTGCAAAACGTAAACAACACCACCAAACCCGAATTCCGAGAAAAGGTTGTTTATCAAATTTGCAAGTGGCGAGCCATAAGCGTCAGAAGTCAGGTAATGAGTTTAATGCAGCTCTTTCAATCAATCAGTTGCAATTTGGCGACACTTTCGTGCACATCTTATAGTGACATATTGTAATATTGTGAAAGTTTTTGTGATGAATATTAATACTGAGGGTAAGTACTATCTATTAATTTGAATTTTTAGTATTTTTTTTAAATAGCCTATATATTTTAGTGTGTTTAAAAAAAAAAAAAAACTTTGAAAGTTCAGAATATACAGACATTCACCTCTATCCGGGCTAGTTTTTAGATATTACACAGAAATAACTTTATTCTTCGTAAAAATACACATATTCTTTAGCACACTTCAGTACAACATGTTTTTTTTTTTTTTTTCCAGAACACGTTTACTCTATTTCAAGGGTAGCCTTGTTTGAGGAGTGGTTGAAACACACGAAGAATGAAAAAAACTCGCGTGTATATGACTTTCTTCTTCAAAATTTCACTTTGGTGACATTACTGAAAGCAGCCAAAAAGAAATAAAGTTGAAGATATCCAACTTGTCTAATAAGTTTGGTGCCAAATGGTTGGCTTCAGGAAAGTCGAAGGAGCGTTTTTTAATTAAAAATAAGAATTGGTTGGATGAAGCAGACATACAGTTTACTGCGAGTTCTTTTGCGCCACAACCTTCAACATCAAGTGAGAATGTGACTCCTGCAGGAAGACCTCGCAAAGATTTCGAGGAATCGTCGTTTAAGACGAAGAAACGTCGCGTCGTGGATCTCGTAGAATCCCGAAGTGTCAGTGAATTGGTGACTGCTGCCGAAATTGCTGTGCGTTCAGCAGGGCAGAGGAAAATTGCCAATGTGATTAGAGACATTAGCGAGAGCTCAGATAATATTATTAAGTCTAAAAATACCAGTTCCGTTAATCCTAGGCAATTAAGTAGTGACGAAGCCTTAGCTTACTATATAGATTCTAAGTCAACAATGCATTCTTACAAACAAACTAGGAAGTGGTCCATGAAGGCGGGGCATAATGTGTTTCCGTCATATTTTAGTTTAAAAAAGTCCAAACAGGCCTGTTACTCTGCAGAGGAGCACATTGCTATAACAGAAACTCGTGCTGAAATAAATTTGCAAGCCTTATTAAATAAAACAGTGGAACGTCTAGTATTAGCACAGAATGAAGTTATCAGCAGTGTGCTCCCAACAAGTTCATCGTTTACACTTGTTAGTTCAGGTTATTTTATTTTCCAGATACGCAGCTGTCAGAAAAAATGTATAATATTTTGTTTTTCTTTTGTTATTGCGCTTTTTTACCGAAAAAAATAATGAATTTTACACGAAAAAATTTTTTTTCTCTCCATTAATTTCTAAATAACTCCAAAACGATAAAATAATATTCAATCAACTTTAATAAAATTTTGTTACGCATTTTTTAATGTTTTATTTATAAAAATCTGACAAGTTGTTCCCGAGTTATCGTTAAATATGTCTGCGTAGCTGACTAATTTAGGGGAAAAAATTAGCCACGCCCATAAAAAAAAACCAACGCGATGAATTTTTTCTTAAAATAACTTAATATGCCTAGAATATACATAAACAATTGAAATAAGTGAAAATAATTTTGTCCAGCTAACCTGTACTAGTCGACACACTGTGGGTCGTCTAGTGGGGTGTCAAATGAAAGGTTGTAAAAACACGAGTTTAAAAATAAATATGTTGTAATACTTGGGCACACTTTTTTTGTATTATTTTAAAAAAATTAATAAAAATCGCTGTACCCCCCTTATCTCGAAAAGTACTGATCAAAAATTTTTTAAAAATTCTGTAATATTCTCCACAGGGGATAAATTGAACGAAAATTGTCACGCGTGCATTGCCTTTGATAATTTATCTTATAAAAAAACTGAAATTTTAAAGTCATCAGTTTTCAGTAAAGATCGGAAAAAAACTTTGCTGAAAACGTACGGAACCCTAATTGCGCAAGTTCGACTTGCGCTTGGCCGGTTATTTTTTTTGTATATTTTCAATTGTCAGTGCCTGCGACTACAATACTTTGCTATCTAATTATTTCAATCCAATTTAATGGACGCATTTAGACGAGCAATGGAGCTTCATTGTATTCTTTTAAAGCAACAAACCAGTACTTTTTCTGGTATATTTTTGTCTTTAGGAGATCAAATGTCTGAATTACGTCACAAAAGTCACAGCAATAAAGACAGAGAGGAGGTCAAGCTAAACGCAGTCAAAGAGGACATATCTTACTACTCATATTTTCACTAGTAAATACCGCTAAAGTGTGTACAGCTTGGTGTTTTGAATTGTCAGTACCTTCGACAAAAATGATTTGAGGTTATACCGGTCGATCCTTATGTCATATATTACACTGACCTTTACACATTTTGGTGCCTAGGTTTTTAGACCTGATTTTAAGTGTGTCTGATAAGGTGATGTTAAAAATGGTATTGGCTCTAGTTGATGAGATAGAAAAAAATGCATTTTTACAAAAATATAGCATTATTTTAACATTCTACATGAAGAAATTGTTTTTAAATGATTTTTTTAGAGTGAGACTGTCTTGGGCAATCTCGCATAAGTCCCCAGCAATAGTCTGCCATCATATGAACGTCCCATCTGCCTTGACACCTATTCTCCATTGATGTTATATCTTGGTTCGCCTTGTTCTTCGCTCAAATCTCCTAGATTATGTTGAGAATGTGAATGACTATTAAGGTAGTGTATTTTTATCTTCATATGACTGCCTAAATTTTCAAAGTGATGAAGCATTTTATAAACTAACTGTACATAGTTTTGCCTGGTAATTTCTGAGGAAATTTTGTACAACCACTACAAAAGATTTCCACGGAAGTCGTTCAACTTCAGTCATAGATGTCTCAAAATTAGTGGAGTCTTTAATTAATCGACGTATTTGGGGCCCATCAAAAATACCTGCTTTTAGTTTTTCAGTACTTGATCCAGGAAATTTTTGAGAAATAAAATGGAAACATTGACCATTTTTATCCAGAGCTTTGACATACTGCTTCATTAGCCCTAATTTTATGTGCAAGGGTGGAAAAATTATTTTTTCTCGCGGAACCAAAGGCTCATTTATCACATTTCTTTCACCAACAACCAAAGCATCTCCCACAGGCCAATTTTTTGTATCCAGTGTCTTGTTTTGGCTCTACTGTCCCACAAACAAATAAAACATACATATTTTGTATTTTGCTGTCCTAACAAAAAATGAACCATCTTCAAGTCGATACATATCACCCATTTATGTTCAACATATATTATTTTATGTAAAAGTACTGAAATCACTTGATATTCTTCTTTCATACAAGTAGAGTGGACAATCGAAATAGAAGCATGTTTATTGCCATTATGTAAAAGTACAGCTTTTAGACTTCGTTTATTGCTGTCAATAAAGAGACGCCTATCACTTGCCTGATAGGTCTCCAAGCCTATAAAAGTGAGTAAGCTGCTCACAACACTACAATATACTAAATTTTCATCAGAAGAAAGAAATTGCAATAAGTTTTGTTCCTTCGTGCGATATCAAGAAATTTTTACATCAGAAGATAGGCAATTTTTAGTGTTCCGTACGGAACACTTATAAGATCACTTCGGTGTCTGTCTGTCTGTCTGTCACACCCGATTTTCTCCGAAATTATTTGTCATACAAACTTGAAATTTGGTAATAATATAGGAATTGATGGCCTTATCAGAGCCATGTAGTTTTGAAAGTTAAATTTTGACTTAAGAGGTTAATTTTGGGGGGTGAAATCGGAAGTGAAAAAAAAAAATTGTTTATTAGGTCATCGAGTGTGGTGTCAAATGAAAGGTTGTGAAAACACGAGTAAAAAATATATATATAATGTAATACTTGTGCGCACTTTTCTTTGTATTATTTTCAAAAAATCGCGAAAAATCGCGAAAAATCGCTGTCCCGCGCCTTATCTCGAAAAGTACTTATCAAAATATTTTGAAAAAATCCTGGAATATTCTCCATGGGGGGTAGATTGAACGAAAATTATCACCAGTGCATTACCTTTAATAATTTATCTGGTATTTAAAAAAAAAAAAAAAAATTCAAGGTCATCAGATTTCAGTAAAGATTGGAAACAAACTTTGTTGAAAACTCATTTGGGGTGTACTTTATGAAGTCACTGATCATTTTATACCACCGTAACATAAATTTTGACTTAAGGGGTTTGTTTTGAGGGGTGAAATCGGAAGTGAATAAAAAAATTTTTTACTAGGTCATCGAGTATGGTGTCAAATGACACGAGTAAAATATATATATATATATATATATATATATATATATATATATATATATAATGTAATACTTGCGCACACTTTTCTGCGTATTACTTTTAAATCGCGAAAAAATCGCTGTCCCCTACCTTATCTCGAAAAGTACGGATCAAAAAATTTTAAAAAAAATTCTGGAATGTTCTCCACGGGGTATAGATTGAACGAAAATTATCACGAGTGCATTACTTTAATAATTTATTTGGTATATAAAAAAAAAAAAATTTCAAGGTCACCAGTTTTCAGTAAAGATTGGTAAACAAACATTATTGAAAACTCATTTGGGGTGTGTTTTGTGAAGTCACTGATCATTTTATACCACCATAACAAAAGTTTTTATTTTAAAAACAATCAACGTACGGAACACTAATTGTGCAAGTTCAACTTGCACTTGACCGGTTTTTTTTCTTTTAATCTTGATGCTAGCAATTCGGTACGCTCTTTTAAAAAATCTAAGTCTCTGATGAGATCATTAAGTTTTTTTGTGAAAATAAATTAGGATTCGATGTTTCTGCACAATATTCACTTCCTTATTATTCATGCCCACTATATTTGTCATACAGAAGTAACAGTCGTCGTGATGATTTTTTTGTTCTTTCTAAATCATGAGTACTCAAAATTTCAGAGATTTACGTATACCTCTCTCCCATTGTCGCAGATGTTCATGCACATTTTACATACACTATGAGGCAACCACGCTTTGTCTTGATTGCGAATTTCTATACTAAAGTAAGCAAAATATAAACAGGTCACATTAGCTGTTACCAATTTTCGCTGATCTTTCAAAATATATTCACCACAAATGTAACAAAAACTTATCAGGATCGTTAATAAAACTTCTTAACTTACTAGCCATTATGAAATACTAAGATTAATTTTATCAGTGTTATTGTGTTAACTTGCTGTTGAATAAGACGGCTAAAAATAAAAAATGAGGTTAGGGAGTGAACTAGAGCTGACAGGGTAAAATAAATTTTGTCGATGTATATTATATAACCTTCCTTATCAACTACAGATAAAAACAGAACTTCACCAAAACAACATATTTTTTTTGTAGACTTGTATTATTAGTAAGAAAGGGAGAATGAATACGGGATTTTTATGCACACATCCAAAAAGACTGTAAATGACTTAACATATACAGTTGCTGCCGGATACATGGGTAAATATGAGTTAGTTAGGAAGTGGGTGAAATGATATAAAGAAACTAGATCAGCCAGTGAGCTAGTAGGCAGAAGACCCGATAAATCGATTATTCATATATTTAAAAAGCATTTTGCATATCCACCCCGACTTTTGCATTTTTTCTTGTTAAGAAAACACTGCAAGAAGTCGATATTAACCGCTTGCCCATCTTGTTGTTTATTTACGTGATATTTATGACAGCGCTGTTGTGTATGACAAATATATGTTTAATATCGACATAAATGTGGTTTAATACACTCCTGGACAAAATTAACGCAACAATATATTAAATCATACAAATCGCTATAATGAATTAATTTTAACAATTTTTTATGAACATTGGTTATACTGAAAGTTAGAAAAAACTTATTCGGATACTTTAAAAGTGAATTAGCTACCAAATTTCTCTATAAGATTCGAATTAAAATTATTCTTAAGACCTAATAAGAAAATCGCTGAAATTATGTAATAATGAAAAAAATAAACTGGGACACTAGTAGTAAAATTAATGGTGTAACTGGGACACTAGTAGCGTGTGTTGCCTCCTCTACTTCGGATGACAGCGTTTACGCACCTAGGCATGCTTCTAATTAAATTTTGTATAAAAATCTTGAGGAATTTGCTCCCATTCTGTGATAACTGCATTTTCAAGTTCCCTCAGGTGCAGGTATATAACGTTTCACATTTTTCTTGATTCGATCCCATACATGTATTTTTGGTGGCCATTGCATAATCGGTATATCAACTTGATTAAGATAATCGAGTACCTTCCTAGCCACGTGAGGTCGAGTGTTGTCTTGCATAAACAGGAAATTGGGCCCCACAAAATGACCGAAAGGCATCACATGTTCTATTACAATATTCTCAAGATAGTAGTCAGCATTCATGGATCTCGTACGGACAGGAACTAACTCTGTGCGAGCATCAAAGCAGATGCCACCCCAGAACATAACAGAGCCACCGCCGAATGGAATCCTTGCAGAGATATTGCAAGGAGCAAACCTCTCTCCTGGTCTTCGCCATACTCGCTCACGACCATCTGGATGTTTTAGACTAACCCTAGTTTCATCTGTGAAAAAAACTTGTTTCCAGTCATCCACAGACCAGTTTTCGTGATTTCGAGCAAAACGTAACCTGGCAACTCTGTTCTCTCTAGTAAGCAAGGGCGCAGTGGCTGGTTTCCTACTGTTTAATACAGCTTCTAACTGTTTTAGAAGAAATTGTGACATTGCGAACAGCTTCGAGTTCGTTTCTTATTATAGAACTAGTGACAGTCCTGTTTCTTAAAACATCTTGTCTTATAAAACGTTCATCTAGGTCGCTAGTGCATCGTTTTCGCCATTGCCCTAGCCTTCTAGAATAAGTTCCTACTTCATTCAAGCGTCTTACCATACGACTTATTGTGGAACGATGTTTGCCTAACAAATTGGCAACATAACTCTGACAATATCCCTCGTCCAATAAAACTGAGGCTCGCACTACCTCGTGTTCAGTTAAATTCCTTGTTCGATTCATTTTTCTAATTCTTCGGGGTCAAAAATAAAACAGTCTACCACAAAAAACGTATTACTTTGAAAAAGTGAACAATTTATAAGCTTACTTTTAAAGAAAATCTATCGCATTATTACAGAAAATTGTTTATCTTCTAAAAAATTCTTTAAAACTGTAAATCTAAACGAATTGTTTTGATTTCTGTCATGAACAACGAAACAAAATATGCATAGCCTACTATTTAAATACTCGATAAACTTTAAAACTGACATAAGAAAAAGATAAATTAATTTTCAGATTGTTGCGTTAATTTTGTCCAGGAGTTTATATACCCGTTTAAAATTATTCCACAGTCTACTTCATAATTTTATGAAAAAATAAATGTTCAACTAGTATGTTGTTTATAAAGTGGGGCTTGTAACAATCAGCTCTTAATTTTCCACTAAACCCAATTTATTGCCAATCATTTTTGTCCCATTTAATGGTATTAAAAACGGTTTCAGCTCTATATAGGTGTATTTTTCACTAGCCAGAATACAAACTAAAATTTGCTTGTACGTTTAGTAGCTATTTTTATGTGTTTTGCTTACAAATTGGGTATTAATACGCAGAGTGTGTTTAACAACTTAACTCTCCTAGTGTTTAAAAAACATTTTTAACTTAAAATGAAAAGTTTTCATGGAAATAGATCACTTAATAAGACTGACTGTGATTTTTTAAATATTGCTCTCCAATTTGTAAAATTTAAGTTCTTGATTATGTTCTTCTACATTACACCGAAAAGGTAGATAATAAATAACCGATCAAGTGAAAGTTGGACTTTATTCATTTTATTTATTTATTTATTTATTTACCACGAGCCCAACAAAAGTAATTAATAGGGCCGATAACATAGCTATTACACAACATCAATATATAACAATACAATATAGACAGCAACTCAAGACTAAAATTTACCTTATCTATAATATATATATATATATATATATATATATATATATATATATATATATATATATATATATATATATATATATATATATATATATCTATAATATATATAAAATGCAACGTCTCTCTGTCTATCTGTCTGTCTGTCTGTCCGTTAGTGCGCCTATCACTGTAGAACCACTTATTCGATTTACGTACTTTTTTTTTTAGAACATACATATGTTCTCTGGCCAGGTTATAGGCTACATTTTATTACGATAGGTAGCATAAGGAATGAGCAGTGACGTAAAATAGTGAATGAAGTTGGAAAAAAGTTTGCCGCTAGCGCGTTCGTTTGCAATACACTGCCTAAACTATTAAATATGGAACAATATTATGTAGCAGAGAATATCTATAATCTATAATATATATAAAATGCAATGTCTCTCTGTCTGTCTGTCTGTCCATTAGACCGTTTATCACGCGAGAACCATTTATCCGATTTACCTGTCTTTTTTCGTACATATATCCTTTGGCCAGGTTATATAATAATAATAATAATAATCTATATCTATAATATATATAAAATGCAACGTCTCTCTGTCTGTCCGTTAGTGCGCTTATCCCTCGAGAACCACTTATCCGATTTACGTGATTTTTTAAATTCATCATATCTTTTCTGACCAGGTTATAGATATATATTTTATTACATCTATAATATATATAAAAATGCAACGTATCTCTGTATGCCTGTCTGTCTGTCTGTCTATCCGTTAGTGCGCTTATCACTGGAGAACTACTTATCCGATTTTCGTACTTTTTTTTTTTAAACATACATGTGTTCTCCGGCCAGATTATAGGCTATATTTTATTGCGATAGGTAGCATAAGGAATGAGCAGTGACGATAATAGTGAATGAAATCGGAAAAAAGTTTGCCGCTAGCGCGTTCTCTTGCAATACACTGCCTAAGCCACTAAATATGGAACAATATCATGTAGCAAAGGATATCTATAATATATATAAAATGCAACGTCTCTCTGTCTGTCCGTTTGTGCGCTTATCACTGGAGAACCACTTATCCGATTTACGTGCTTTTTTTTAAACATGCTAAACCATTAAATATGGAACAATATCATGGAGCAAAGAATATCTATAATATATATATATATATATATATATATATATATATATATATATATATTATATATATATATATATATATAATAATATATATATTTATATATATATATATATATATATATATATATATTATATCTATAATATATATATATATATATATATATATATATATATATATATATATATATATATTATAGATATTCTTTGCTCCATGATATTGTTCCATATTTAATGGTTTAGCATGTTTAAAAAAAGCACGTAAATCGGATAAGTGGTTCTCCAGTGATAAGCGCACAAACGGACAGACAGAGAGACGTTGCATTTTATATATATTATAGATATCCTTTGCTACATGATATTGTTCCATATTTAGTGGCTTAGGCAGTGTATTGCAAGAGAACGCGCTAGCGGCAAACTTTTTTCCGATTTCATTCACTATTATCGTCACTGCTCATTCCTTATGCTACCTATCCCAATAAAATATAGCCTATAATCTGGCCGGAGAAACACATATATATATATATATATATATATATATATATATATATATATATATATATATATATATATATAAAATGCAACGTCTCTCTGTCGGTCCGTTAGTGCGCTTATCACTGGAGAACCACTTATCCGATTTACGTGTTTTTTTTTTTTTAAACATACGTATGTTCTCTGGCCAGGTTATAGGATATATTTTATTACGTTAGGTGACATAAGGAATATGCAGTGACGATAATAGTGAATCAAGTCGGAGAGAAGTTTGCCGCTAGCGCGTTCTCCTGCAATACACTGCCTAAAGCGTTAAATATGGAACAATATCATGTAGCAAATAATATAATATATATAAAATGTAACGTCTCTCTGTCTGTCTGTCTGTCCGTTAGTGCGCTTATCACTCGGGAACCACATATCCAATTTACGTGTTTTTATAAATTTATACATATGTTCTATATAAGTCGATATAAACCTAGATAATGGGAGATAAGGTGAGATAAGGAGAAATAATGGGAGATAAGGAGAAATTATGGGAGATAAGTCGAGATAAGCGTCGATAATGGAAGATAAGGTGAGATAATGAGAAATAAGTATAACGGGAGATAAGGAGAAAGAATGGGAGATAAGCAGAGATAAGTCTAGATAATGGAAGTTATGGTGAGATAATGGGAGATAAGGAGAAATAATGGGAGATAAGGAAAAATAATGCGAGATAAGTCGAGATAAGTCTAGATAATGGGAAATAAGGTGAGATAACGGGAGATAAGGAGAAATAATGGGAGATAAGGAGAAATAATGGCAGATGAGCAGAGATAAGCCTAGATAATGGAAATTATGTAGAGATAATAGGAGATAAGGAGAAATATTGGGAGATAAGGGGAAATAATGGGAGATATTTTATTACGTTAGGTAACATAAGGAATAAGCAGTGACGATAGTAGTGAACCAAGTCCACGCGAGCGGAGCCGCGGGCCCGGCTTATATACATATATATATATATATATATATATATATATATATATATATATATATATATATATATATGTATATATATATATAAAATGCAACGTCTCTCTGTTTGTTTGTCTGTCTGTCCGTTAGTGCGCTTATCACTGGAGAACCACTTATCCGATTTACTTACTTTTTTTTAAAAAACATACATATGTTCTCTGGCCAGGTTATAGGCTATATTTTATTACGATAGGTCGCATAAGGAATGAGCAGTGACGATAATAGTGAACGAAGTCGGAAAGAAGTTTGCCACTAGCGCGTTCTCTTGCAATACACAGCCTAAACCATTAAATATGGAACAATATTATGTAGCAGAGAATATCTATAATCTATAATATATATAAAATACAACGTCTCTCTGTCTGTCTGTCTGCCCATTAGTGCGTTTATCACGCAAGAATCACTTATCCCATTTACGTGTCTTTTTTTAAATTCATACATATATTCTTCGGCCAGGTTATATAATAATAATAATAATAATCTATATCTATAAATATATATAAAATGCAACGTCTCTCTGTCTGTCTGTCCGTTAGTGCGCTTATCCCTCGAGAACCACTTATCAGATTTACGTGATTATTATATTTTTATTACATCTATAATATATATAAAATGCAACGTACCTCTATCTATCTGTCTGTCCGTTAGTGTGCTTATCACTGGAGAACCATTTATCCGATTTACGTACTTTTTTTTTAAAACACACATATGTTCTCTGGTCAGGTTATATATAATCTTATATCTATAATATATATAAAATGCAACGTCTCTCTATATGTCTGTCTGCCTGTCTCTCTGCCTCTCTGTCTGTCCGTCCGTTAGTGCGCTTATCACTGGAGAACCACTTATCCGATTTACGTGCTTTTTTTTAAAACATACATATGTTCTCTGGCCAAGTTATAGGATATATTTTTTTGTTTTCGGTTTTTAATGAAAACTGATGGCCTTGAGATTTTTGTTTTTTGTATACCAGATAAATTATTAAAGGTAATGCACACTTGATAATTTTCGTTCAATCTACACCCTGTGGCGAATACTCCAGAATTTTTTCAAAATTTTTTCAGCAGTATTTTTCGAGATAATTTTTTAAAAAATAATACAAAGAAAAGAGTGTGCAAGTATTACATTACATATATTTTTTAACTCGTGTTTTTACAAGCTTTCATTTGACACTCCACTCGATAACCTGGTAAATTTTTTTTTTCACTTCCGATTTTATCGCCCAAAACTAACCCCTTAAGTCAAAATTTAACTTTCACAACTACACGGCTCTAATGAGACCCTCAATTCCTATATTAGTGTCAAATTTCAACTTTCTATGTCAAATAGTTTTGGAGAAAATCGGGTGTGAGAGACGTATAGACAGACAGACAGAGGTGAAGTGTTCCGTATGAAACATAAAAAATGGGCACAGTGATTTACTCAGTTCGTTCTTTACAAACAAGCACTACTAAAATAAGTAGCAAATATGACTTTCTCTAGTAAAAGAAAAATACATTTCTATAGCACAACTAAAACCATACAACATATGGACACCCACCCCTTTTACCCCTTCCCCGGAAACAATATCATTTTGTTTGGTAATTATGGTACAATACATCGTCAGATGGAGATATCGATGGAAATGCGAAAATGTATTTTTTGGAATCTAAGCACCCTAAAACATAAAGAAAAGCAAAAATCGCGGACGGTAATTTTTTACGAATATAGTACTTCCCTTTAGCAAAGAAAACAAAAAATAATAATTTACCTACTGTGTCAGAGAGTAAGTTTTTGCCAAGTTAACTGTTTGTATTTCTGAGTTTCTTCAATATTCAACTTAACATTCTTTTGGGTTACACTGTAAGCAGATATCTCTTTCTATATATTACCGGTGTACAAGTATGAAATGCGGATTTTTTTTCTAAAAAAACATGTTAAATTCGGAAGAATGATAAAAAGTGCTTTATTCAAAATATGCTCCATCGCTTGTTATACATTTTTGCCATCTTTCGGGCAATTTGTGAATACCATGCCAGTAAAAATCTTCCCCTTTTACTGCGAACCATTCATCGAACCATTTGTTCACATCTTCGTACGAACCAAAGCGCTGCTCGGCAAGTGCGTGACCCATCGATGCAAACAAGTGGTAATCGGAAGGAGCCAAGTCTGGTGAGTAAGCTGCATGGGGTAGAAACTTCCCAGCTGAGTGCTTCCAACGTGTCGCGAACTGGTTTTGCCGTATGTGATGGAGCATTGTCCTGAAGAAAAATCACTTTGTGTTGCCTCTTTCGTTATTCTGTCCTTTTATCAAGCAGCGAACGGTTCAAATCGGTCAATTGTTGTTGGTAACGTCTAGTATTAAACCGTTTCCCCAGGTTTTAACAGCTCATAATAGACCACGCCCCCCGGGCCCACCAAATACAGAGCATCGTCTTTCTGCCAAAGCGATTCGGTCTTGCGGTCGATGTGGATGGTGCGCCTGGGTCTACCCATGATTTTTTGCGATTTGAATTCTCAAAATAAATCCACTTTTTATCCCCTGTAACTATACGATGCAAAAACGACTTTCTTTTTTACCGAACAAGCAAAATATCACACGTGTTTTTGCGATTTTCCATTTGCCTGTCGTTCAACTCATGTGGTACCCATCTACCGGTCTTTTGAATCTTCTCCATCTCTCGTAGCCAATTAAAAACAGCTTGTTAACTAACGCCCAATTGCTCGGCGAGTTGTTTTTGTGTTGGCGAATCATCTTCGTCCAACAATGCTTGCAATTCCACATCTTCGTATTTTTTTGGCGGTTTTCCACGTTCCTTGCCTGCAACATCATAGTCACCACTTTTGAAACGCCGAAACCATCGTTCACACGTATCTTGCGATGGAGCATGTTCACCATAAGCTTCTCGAAGTAATCGGTATGATTCAACAGCAGTTTTCTTCAAATGAAAACAAAAAATTAATGCTGTCCGCGAATGCTCTTTGTTCGGTATAAATTTCGACATATTGAACACAACAACACAACACTATGCACACACTTTTCCCATTTATCACTCGTGCGCGTCTGACACTTGTTGATGACACAAGAAAATGGCGCAGTGTCAAATCTTTATAGCACAAACTGCATTGGTGCACTATCTATTGTCTGAAATCCGCATTTCGTACTTGTACACCTGGTATTTCCTTTAAAATTGGAAATAATGAAAAATCAAACTGAAATAGCAAAATCAAAAGGTTAGAGCAAAGGGTTTGTTTAAAATTGCAGGTACTTTATTTAAATGTAGACAATTTTCGAAAGCAAAACTTTTGTGAATACTTTTTGATGACATACTGATTAAAGCAGTGTGCTTCTATTTTAAATATTACATAAAATATTAATATTTATTTACGCTAGAACCAAAGCAATGGTCAAACAAAAACAATATTTGCTAACTAGTTACCTGAAACTTTAATAAACTTTGTACTATTACGCCAAAGTTTACTGAAACTTTGGGATTCGCATTCTGGTGGCTAGGCTTTAAGATATTCCCTAACCGTGGACATCACTTCATTATATAAATTGCCAGCACCTTGATATTAAATTAAAATTAATGTAGAAAATTGACGTTTAATTTTTTTTTTACTTATTTTTTTTCATATTTAATTTTCAGAAAAGTAATCTAGCCAACCAGATACTCTTATGCGAATTTGTTCTTAACATACAAAAAAATAAACAGCTCTAAAATAAGTACCAAATTTGACTTTCTTATACTAAAAATAAATAAATCCAAAAGCTTTTTGCTCTGACACATAGATGTCGCCCTGTTCAAAAAATTCATATGATTTTTAGGAAGTACCAACCTTCAAATAACACGTGTCAAAATTTCATGACATTTCGACTATTAGTTTACAAGTTATAGTGGTTTTAATGACGCTACTTTTGATATTTTTAAAACAATGAGAAAAATCGAATTTCGTGTGTTGATTAAATACTGTTTTTTGATGGGAAAAAATACCGTTCAAGTAAAGCAATGGCTTGATAAGTGTTACTGGGACTCTGCCCCTGGAAAATCACTCATCATTTACTGGTACGCTGAATTTAAACGCGGTTGTACAGACACAAATAATACTGAAAGCTCCGGACGCCCAAATGAGGTGAAGTGAGGAAAACATAAAAAAAATCCACGAAATTGTTTTGGATGACCATAAAGTGAAATTGCATGAGGTAATTGACACCTTATAGATATGAAAAGAACGTGTTGGTTATATCTTACATGAACATTTGGGCATGAGAAAGCTCTGTTCGAAATGGGTAACGCGTTTGCTCACAGTGGACCAAAAACAACAACGAGTTGATGCGATATGGGACAATGGATGAAACATGCATCCACTACTACACACCGGAATCCAACCGGCAATCAGCATTTTTTTTACTTATTTTTTTCATATTTAATTTTCAGAAAAGTAATCTATACATCCAGATACTCTTATGCGAATTTGTTCTTAAGATACAAAAATACAAACATCTCCAAAATAAGTACCAAATTTGACTTTCTTATACTAAAAAATAAATGAATCCAAAAGCTTTTGTTCTGACACATAGATGTCGCCCTTTTCAAAAAATTCATATAATTTTTAGGAAGTACCAACCTTCAAATAACACGTGTCAAAATTTCATGACATTTCGACTATTAGTTTACAAGTTATAGTGGTTTTAATGACGCTACTTTTGATATTTTTAAAACAATGAAAAAAATCGAATTTCGTGTGTTGATTAAATACTGTTTTTTGATGGGAAAAAATACCGTTCAAGTAAAGCAATGGCTTGATAAGTGTTACTGGGTCTCTGCCCCTGGAAAATCACTCATCATTTACTGGTACGCTGAATTTAAACGCGGTTGTACAGACACAAATAATACTGAAAGCCGGACGCCCAAATGAGGTGAAGTGAGGAAAACATAAAAAAAATCCACGAAATTCTTTTGGATGACCATAAAGTGAAATTGCATGAGGTAATTGACACCTTATAGATATGAAAAGAACGTGTTGGTTATATCTTGCATGAACATTTGGGCATGAGAAAGCTCTGTTCGAAATGGGTAACGCGTTTGCTCACAGTAGACCAAAAACAACAACGTGTTGATGGGATATGGGACAATGGATGAAACATGCATCCACCACTACACACCGGAATTCAATCGGCAGTCAGCATTTTTTTACTTATTTTTTTCATATTTAATTTTCAGAAAAGTAATCTAGACAACCAGATACTGTTATGGGAATTTGTTCTTAAGATACAAAAATACAAACAGCTCCAAAATAAGTACCAAATTTGACTTTTTTATACTAAAAAATAGATGTATCCAAAAGCTTTTGTTCTGACACATAGATGTCGCCCTTTTCAAAAAATTCATATAATTTTTAGGAAGTACCAACCTTCAAATAACACGTGTCAAAATTTCATGACATTTCGACTATTAGTTTAAAAGTTACAGTGGTTTTAGTGACGCTACTTTTGATATTTTTAAAACAATGAAAAAAATCGAATTTCGTGTGTTGATTAAATACTGTTTTTTGATGGGAAAGAATACCGTTCAAGTAAAGCAATGGCTTGATAAGTGTTACTGGGACTCTGTCCCTGGAAAATCACTCATCATTTACTGGTACGCTGAATTTAAACGCGGTTGTACAGACACAAATAATACTGAAAGCTCCGGACGCCCAAATGAGGTGAAGTGAGGAAAACATAAAAAAAATCCACGAAATTGTTTTGGATGACCATAAAGTGAAATTGCGTGAGGTAACTGACACCTTATAGATATGAAAAGAACTTGTTGGTTATATTTTGCATAAACATTTGGGCATGAGAAAGCTCTGTTTGGAATGGCTACCGCGTTTGCTCACAGTGGACCAAAAACAACAACGTGTTGATGGGATATGGGACAATGGATGAAACACGCATCCACCACTACACACCGGAATTCAATCGGCAGTCAGCATTTTTTTTACTTATTTTTTTTATCATATTTAATTTTCAGAAAAGTAATATAGACAACCAGATACTCTTATGTCAATTTGTTCTTAAGATACAAAAATACAAACATCTCCAAATAAGTACCAAATTTGACTTTCTTATACTAAAAAATAAATGAATCCAAAAGCTTTTGTTCTGACACATAGATGTCGCCCTTTTCAAAAAATTCATATGATTTTTAGGAAGTACCAACCTTCAAATAACACGTGTCAAAATTTCATGACATTTCGACTATTAGTTTACAAGTTACAGTGGTTTTAGTGACGCTACTTTTGATATTTTCAAAACAATGAAAAAATCGAATTTCGTGTGTTGATTAAATACTGTTTTTTGATGGGAAAAAATACCATTTAAGCAAAGTAATGGCTTGATAAGTTTTACTGAGACTCTGCCAATGTAAAATCACTCATCATTTACTGGTACGCTGAATTTAAACGCGGTTGTACAGACACAAATGATACTGAAAGCTCTGGTCGCCCCAATGAGGTGGTTGAACCGGAAAACATAAAAAAAATCCACAAAATTGTTTTGGATGACCATAAAGTGAAATTGCGTGAGGTAACTGACACCTTATAGATATGAAAAGAACGTGTTGGTTATATTTTGCATGAAGATTTGGGCACGAGAAAGCTCTGTTCGAAATGGGTACCGCGTTTGCTCACAGTGGACCAAAAACAACAACGTGTTGATGGTTCTGAGCGCTGTTTGGACCTGTTTAAGCCCAAGAAAAAGGATTTTTTCATGCGATATGGGACAATGGATAAAACATGCATCCACCATTACACACCGGAATCCAATCGGCAGTCAGCTGAGTGCATAGCAGCCGGAGAAAAAACGCCGGCAGCGACCAAAGACATAACAGTCGGCTAGGAAGGTTTTGGCCTCTGTATTTTGGGATGCGCATGAAATAATTTTCACCGACTGTGCTGAGAAGGGAAAAAAACCATCAATAGCGAATGTTATATAAAGTTATTTGTCCGTTTGAAAGCAGAAATCGCATGTAAACGGCCCTAAATGAACCAGAAAAAAATGCTCTTTATCAAAACATTGCACCGTGTTACAAGTCAATGATTACGCGGGCAATATTGCATGAATTGAATGTCGAATTGCTTCCTCATCCACCATATTCTCCAGATTTGGCTCTCAGCGACCATTATCTATTCGCAGACCTCAAAAAAATGCTCGCGGGAAAGAGATTTGGCTAAAATGAAGAAGTTATTGCCGAAATTGAGGCCTATTTTGAAGGCAAAGATAAATTCTTCTACAAGAAAGGTCTAGAGATGTTAAAAAAGCATTGGACTGAGTGTATCACTCTTGAAAGAGACTATGTTGATGAATAAAGTCGAGTTTTTCAAAAAAAAAGCAGCCTACGTGTTACATGTCTTCAACAATGCGTGTTTTATTATTATGTTTTATTAAAAATAGTTTAATTCAATCATTACCATATAACCCGATATTTTAAATGGCGGGCACTTCATGGTTAGATATAAGTTTTAATAAAATTAAGTGATAAATTTTGAAATTATATGAAAACAACACTATGTTTTAATTTCCAATATATTGGAATATATTGGAAATTAAAACATAGTGTTGTTTTTATATAATTTTACTATAAATTTCCAACAAGTATCGGCTAACACAATCAAAGATGATAAATTTTGTTTATTTTGTAAACGACTATAAGAATTTTTTTTGATGTTTTTTAGATATAAACAACAAGTTTTAAGTATAATTATTTGCAGTTAGAGGCGTAAATAGTTCAGAGATGGATATTAGAGGTATGTTTCGATTATCGATCATGTGCCACACCATTTTAAGAATTCTTGGAGTTGAGAATTCTAAAAATTTAGAGAATATCTCATTGTTTTCAATTATTTATGGAATGGAATTTATGGAATATTAGGGAATAACGAGGTAGGTGAGCGCGTCAACGAGGTCGCTTTGGATACATGGTGATACATTCTGATCACACATATAACAGGTTATTGAGGTAGCGGAAAGGGTTAGAGGGATTGCTTTGTACCAATAGGGTTATAACTTCTTTTCGGGGTTCTTGAAGTCAATGAGTTTGAAAATTGTGTTCTTGTTTCATTATTTTTACTTAATTCGAGATGGAGGAGCTAACGAGATAGAAAAGGGGATTAGATGATTTGCCTAGAATATTTTGCGTTATACGTCCATTTGAGTATGCTTGGAGTCGACTCTGAAAGTTGGTTAAATATGTACGCGGTTATTAAGATAGGAGAGGGTGTTAGAAGCGTTGCTTCGTGTATATCGTATTCTAGGTCGAGAACTGTGTTAATTTTTATTATTTTCAATGTTGAAAAAGCTATAAATTCGTTTCTTTTCTGTTTTTGTATTTATATATATTTTTTTAAACACAATCTGCATTCAAGAACGGAAATTTTTAAATGAATTATGCAGATGTTTATAAAAGTTTCCGAAACACTTTTACAAGTTTTACAGTTAAATTAGTCTAAATAATGTAATTCTGCAGTAAAAAGGTTAAAATGTACGAAAAAAAGTTTTTGAACAGATTTAGACATAATACAATTTGTCGTCATTATTAAAATTGTATGAAAATTTTTATTGTAATGTAGTGTAATCCGGGAATCATTTATATAGAGCGTTAATTAAATAAGTACATTGCTGTACTGCAAGAGATCATTTTTTACTCAATTTTTTCCAGAATTATGTAAGGTTGCTGCTGGTTTAGAATAATTGTTTATTTTTTATGCAAGGGTAGCTTTATGGTATTTTTAAACTCACTCATTTTGAAAGCAACACGATTTTGCGCTGAAAAATTATTCTATTTTTTTAAAATTGAAGTAAATGACCTCTGGCAGACTCTTAACTCACCTTGCGTATTATAATTAATTTATTCTTAGTGCTCCGGTGTTTGTCTGTCCGTCTGTCAAACCCGATTTTCTCCAAAACTATTTGACATAGAAGAAACTTGAAATTTGGTACTAATATAGGAATTTATGGTCTCATTAGAGCAGTGTACTTTTGAAAATCAAATTTTGGCTTAAGGATTTAGTTTTGGGGGGTAAAATCGGCAATGAATTTTTTTTTACCAGGGGGTGTCAAATGAAAGCTTGTAAAAACACGAGTTCAAAAATATATATAATGTAATACTTGCGCACACTTTTTCTTGTATTATTTTTAAAAAATGACGAAAATCGATGTCCCCCACCTTATCTCGAAAAGTATTGATCGAAAAATTTTGAAAAAATTCTGAAATATTCTTCACAGGATGTAGAGGGAACGAAAATTATTACCTTTAAAAATTTATCTGATATAAAAATAAAAATTTCAAGGTTATCAGTTTTCAGTAAAGATCGGTAAAAAACTTTGTTGAAAACTCATTTGGGGTGTGTTTTGTGAAGTCATTGATCAATTTATACCTCCGAAACAAGAATTTTAAATTTAAACTAACGTAAGGAAAACTAACTGCGCAAGTCCAACTTGGACTTGGCAGGTTATTCAATCATTATTCAAAACAAAGTTAATGAAGAAAAAAAAAACTTTTTTTTCCGGTATCCCGACTTCAAAAAATATATGCAAGATATCTTGCTGAAGAAATTCTGTTTCAACAGAGAACAGCTGTGCAATATTTATGCATTTCGCAATTAGTTACATTTCATACACTTGAAAAATAATGTAAGTGCCAAGAGGGAAACAAGTAAGTGTAATAAAATATATTGCCCGCCTGGGAAATTAATATAGAGTGTCTTAGTCTCGACCTTTTCCGGAACAGACGGCTGCTTATTTTTCACAAGCCTGTGACCCAGTGCATTATGGGGTAAAACTTGGGTTGTTAGACTTAACCCCAATGAAATATGACTGTTTCTTGTTTCTTAATTTTTATCTTTTGAGCTCTGAACAAATGCGGTTGTTCTTACTTAAAATACACCGCGCGTCAAGTGAGGCGGATAATTCTGAAATTTAGGTGCCTACTTACTCTTTACGCGGCCAGAATAATAAAGTCGGCTTTAATATATACTTTTTTCTATGCCTCTTGCTCTTTGTTTTATACAATGCATTGCAGCCAACACATTTCAGCGATGAAAAGGAAGTGTTATATTCGTGAAAAATCATCCTACAGGATTTTGCATTTTTTTCACGTTTCAGGGTTCCGAGATCATGAAAAACATTGTTTCTATTTTTCCGCTAGTCAGTCTGTCTGCTACCGTTTTACCTCCTCATACAACACTTGAAGAGGGAAAAGTATAAAGAAAGAATAAGAAGTATTTTTCCGTATATATATATATATATATATATATATATATATATATATATATATATATATATATATATATATATACAGTCCCTGGCCAAATTATTAGACGCACTGCAAGATTTCATGTAAAATATTAATTACCGAGTGATATTGTACCGTTTTATTATTTTAAATTGATTTGTTTTTTATTTTTATATTATCCAATCAATTACCTATTTATTTGACATAAATAAAACAGCATTAATTTAGAAAAGCATAAGTTTATTAAGTTTTAAAGAAAAGTGAAATTAATGTTAGTAAAAGTCAATATTTAGTTGAGCCACCTTTAGCCGCTATCAAAGCTTTAATTCTGCGCGGCATGCTATCAATGCAAGATTGTACTGTCTCCTGCATTTGAGGATGATGATTCCACACATGAATAATCTTTTCTAGGAGCTGGGTTTTGTTGGTAATCACATCTTTAGCCACTTCTCTTTTCATCAGCTCCCACACATTTTCAATGGGGCCAATCCAACAGAGGGATATTTTTTTCTGCCAAAAAAGCTTTAACAGACCGAGCAGTGTGGCAGGGAGCTCCATCTTGCATGAAAGTGAATGGTTCCCCATTTGGAAACCATTCTCTGAGCTGCGGAATCAACTGATTTTGTAATACTTCTTTGTACTGATCTTGCCTCATTATTCCTTTGACGACGTACAGACGTCCAGTGCCCTTGCCACTGATGACTGACCAAATCATTACTTTGGTGGGATGTTTAACCGTCGGGACGACACAATCAGGATGAAACTTTTCTCCATGACGACGACGCACATACTGAGCTTTATTCTGCAAAATTTCGAATGTGCTTTCGTCACTGAAGCAGACCTGTCAAAAATAGGAAAAATATATAAACTTCCATGTTTATTTGCTTTATTTAACTGAAAATGATAATAATGTATCAATTATTGATTAAATTGCTGTATCTTACCGATCTCCAGAAGTCCACATCTTTGTCTTGCCATTGTTTGGCCCTCTTCAAGCGCTTTGCTTTCATTGCAACTGTTAACTTGGGCTTCCTGGCGGGGCGACAGGCCTTAAAATCTAATTCTTTCAATTTTCTTCGAACAGTGCGTTCAGAAGCATTTACGCTAGCATCCTGGAGTTGTGATTTTATTACCTTTGTGGTAGCAAATCTGTTTTCTACACAAATTTTCTTCAAACATCTCTCTGACCGTGGAGTGAAAATTGGTTTTCTACCGCATCTTTTCTTTCTTTTCGGGCTTAATTCCTTCCCTGACTCAATTTTCTTTTTTATGCGTCGTACACTAGCTTCAGAAACCTCCAATCTTCGTGATATTTCTCGGTTTGTAAATGTTTTCGCAATCACAAGGGCCTTCACTTCAGCTTTTTTACGTGGTGAAAGATCGCCTTTTCTACCCATAATGAAAATAGTCCAATTACTTTTTTAAAACACTGCATACAAAATAAACTAATAACTGAGTAGTATAAAACTGTTAAACAAACAATCACAGTCCATAAAGCCACAGAAACACGTCCGTACCTGACTCGATTCCGATCGCGACTGATACAGGTTTGTACTTCTTTACGTTCATGTATCACTTTGTCAACACAGTGTTGCCATATGTTAAAAATAAATACAAATATGTAGTCTACAACAATTCTTTTAAATAAAAATCAATAATATTATAGTTTAAATATACCATTATTGCATAAAAACTCTTAAGAAACATAAAATTACTAAAAATAACCGGTCAAGTGCAAGTTGAACTTGCACAATTAGTGTTCCGTACGTTGATTGTTTTTGAAATAAAAAGTTTTGTTAGGATGGTATAAAATGATCAATGACTTCACAAAACACATCCCAAATGAGTTTTCAACAAAGCTTTTTTCCGATCTTTACTGAAAACTGATGACCTTGAAATATTTTTTTTTTTTCTATACCAGATAAATTATTAAAGGTAATGATAATTTTCGTTCAATCTATACCCCGTGGAGAATATTCCAGAATTTTTTCAAATTTTTTTGATCAGTACTTTTCGAGATAAGGTAGGGGACAGCGATTTTTCACGATTTTTTAAAAGTAATACGAAGAAAAGTGTGCGCAAGTATTACATTATATATATATTTTTTACTCGTGTTTTCACAAGCTTTCATTTGACACCACACTCGATGACCTAGTAAAAAAAAATTTTTTTTCACTTCCGATTTCACCCCTCAAAACGAATCCCTTAAGTCAAAATTTATGTTATGGTGATATAAAATGATCAGTGACTTCACAAAACACACCCCAAATAAGTTTTCAACAAAGTTTATTCCAATATTTACTGAAAATTGATGACCTTGAAATTTCTGTTTTTTTTATATAACAGATAAATTATTACAGGTAATGCACTCGTGATAATTTTCGTTCAATCTACACCCCGTGGAGAATATTCCAGAATTTTTTTCAAATTTTTTTGATAAGTACTTTTCGAGATAAGGCGGGTGGACAGCGATTTTTCGCGATTTTTTAAAAATAATACAAAGAAAAGTGAGCGCAAGTATTACATTATATATATATTTTTTACTCGTGTTTTCACAAGCTTTCATTTGACACCACACTCGATTACCTAGTAAAAAAATTTTTTTTTTCATTTCCGATTTCACCCCCCAAAACTAACCCCTTAAGTCAAAATTTAATTTTTCAAAACTACATGGCTCTGATGAGGCCATCAATTCCTATATTGCTACCAAATTTCAACTTTCTATGACAAGTAGTTTCGGAGAAAATCGGGTGTGTGACAGACGGACAGACGGACAGACAGACGGACAGACACCGAAGTGATCTTATAAGTGTTCCGTACGGAACACTAAAAATACAGTGCGTCTAATAATTTGGCCAGGGACTGTATATATATATATATATATATATATATATATATATTATATATATATATATATATATATATATATATATATATATATATATATATATATATATATATATATATATATATATATATATATATATATATATATATATATATATATATATATATATAGTATATATATATATATATATATATATATATATATATATATATATATATATATATATATATATATATATATATATATATATATATATATATATATATATATATATATATATATATATATATATATATTTATATAGGGTGTTATGGCGCACATGCTGATGTTGACAATAAAATGTTTTGAACTGTCAGTTCGAAGAAATTATGCTCTCTTGATTGTTTTTAATGGAAATCCCTGTATATTATTTCATTTTTGAGTCCTACTAAAAATTCTAGATATTATATGTCTAAATTGAACTGTTTTGGAATTATTGTCACTTGAAATTTAAAACAAAAAAATGACAAAAAACTATTAATAAATACTTTAGGTTTATTTTTAAGGTAACGATTGCTCAAAATATCTACCGTTAACAGCGAGGCCTGACCCAATCTGTTATAAACAGCCTGAACAGAGTTTTGCAGAGAATCCGGGATGATCTGTGCTACTTTATATTGAATTCTTTGTTGTAAATCTGCCATTTCTGGTCGACTTCAGTAAACTTTAGTTTTCAAATGACACCATAAAAAAATTGAGTGGCGTAAGGTCGGGACTCCTTGCAGGTCATTTTATAGCATATTCTGCGTTAAAAAGATCACACCTGTTGTGTTCTCCTACGGTCTTCGTAACCAACCATCATTAACAAAGTGATCTTTCACTTTCTGTTAAATGTACCATTATGATATTACGCTCAAATTGCAGTTTCACAAAATGCAGCAATAAACGTTTTCATCAATAAATCATTTTTTGACGCATTAAGTCCTTACCTGACAGTAAATGTTTGACACAAGCCAGCGTAAAAAATTTTTTTAATTTCTTCTCCTTAATTTCAAATATCAATAGTTCTAAAACAGTTCAATTTAGACATACGGTATGCTAGACAAATAATCTAGAATCTAGAATTTTTAATATTAATTTACAGGGATCTCCATTTAAAAAAATTTAGGATGGCGTAATTTCTTCGAACTGTAATTTCAAAACATTTTATTGTCAGTGTTAGCATGTGTGCCGTATATATATATATATATATATATATATATATATATATATATATATATATATATATATATATATATATATATATATATTATAAGCCAAAATATCCTCCTTTAGAGGGTACTTTAGCTTATAAGAGTTCTTTTCTATATCTTCCACGTCCTGAAGATGATGCACGATTTGGCATCGAAAGCTCGTTGCTAAGAACTTTATGTTAAGACCTTTTTGTTCCCTCTGTAATCCTAAGAGCTATCCCTAAATTAAGACCTATTTGGTTGTCCTTTTATTGACCTTCCTCTTTATATATATATATATATATATATATATATATATATATATATATATATATATATATATATATATATATATATATAGTAAGATATAACGCATACCTCCTACTTGGCACCCCATCGGAGGCTGACTCGTTGGAGCCATACATGTCGACAGAGTGCTTAGTAGATTACCAACACTTCACCGCGGGTAGCGCTATTTTTCGAGGAATCCTCCCCAGAGGCATATGTGGTTAAAATGTAGAACAGACTGAAAACGGATCTAAGGTCTATATTTCAGTAGTCTACCTACTGTTCTTTTATTCTTCAAATCCATCTCGAGACGCGTTTCGCCGTATCACGGCTCATCAGCCGGGCTAGGATAGACGAACAAGAGAACAGAATTTTCTGGTACTTAAGCCAGTACTGACGGCCAATAATGGTAAAATATAACGCATACCTTGTGCTTGGCACTCCATTGGAGGCTGACTCAGTGCAGCTATACATGGCTCCGATGGGGTGCCAAGCACGAGGTACGCGTTATATTTTACTATTATTGGCCGTCAGTAGTAGCCCCACTGATGAGCAGTAATACGGCGAAACGCGTCTCGGGTGTTTCGGTTAATAATGTCGATTTTTTCGCAACATTTAAGCGTTTATTTCCATCACAAAATCAATTACCTTAATTATCAAAGTAGTGGCCATCGTTAGCTACGACTTTTTCTCATCTTTCTGTCAAAGAATGGATTCTGCACCAGAAGAACTTTTGATCTTTTGAGGTCAACCACTAATCAAGTCAAATCTTCACTTCTTCGTAAGAACGTAAGTGTTGTTCTGAAAGTCTGTGCTGCATCGATCGAAATAAGTGGTAGTCTTAAGGGGCTAAGTCCGGTGAATACGGCGGGTGGGGTAGAACGTTCCCTTTGATATTTTCCAAATATTTTTTAACACATTTTGCCACATGGGGCCGAGCATTGTCATGTTAAAAAATGACTTTATCGTGTCTTGGGGCCTATTCTGGTCCTTTTCCTTCAATGCTCGGTTCAACTTTATCAGTTGTCGCTATTGATCGCCAGAAATCGTTTCACCAGGTTTCAGCAGTTCGTAATACACAGCAAAGCTTTATTTCTCTGTATATTGCGCCCTGGTTGTGAAGGCTGACATGGGTCTACCCAAGTTTTTTGGGTTGGAGCATGTTTACCATAAGCTTCAACCAACAATCGATAACTTTCAGCAGCCGTTTTCTTCAAATGAAAGAAGGTGATCAAACTTTCCCCCGCAAAACGTCTTTTTCTGGTACGAAACGCGACATATTCAAAGCTATGAAGAACACATGTATGTATATATATATATATATATATATATATATATATATATATATATATATATATATATATATATATAAGTTGGGTTGAATTCTTTCTTGAACCTTGGAATAATGAATTTATATTTTTTCAATTTCTTGGGCTTTATGGTTCTTTTATTTTAAGGATAGAGAAATTACATCACGTTCTAATTAGAAGTTTATTGAAAACTTTTCGCCTAATTTTTAGGCTTCTTCAGTTCATCTAAAAATTGAAATTTTCTGTTTTGGATATTCAATAGGACGCACAAATTTTTTTAATTATGAATATATAAAATTCTTAAACTTATAATACAATGTAGAAGGTGAAAATGATACAAATACACACAAAAATATATATAAAAACTTGCATGTGTGGGTTGAAACGAAGACACACTTAACATTCTTTAAAAGGTGTTACTAAGACGGTTACATTTTTTAAAATAACTTTAGATTTGTATAGGGAACGAAAGTCATTCTTTGGTTTGTTTATGTGTTTTTATTTATTAACTGCTATTGAGTTATTATGACTCAGACCCCTAACGTTGCTTTTGTCGTTTATATTGTTTTTCTCTTTATTAATACAGATCATTTCATGGATTGATCTTTTAAAATAATTTGACTCTTTTTTTTTAATTATTTTAAAAGATCAATCCATGAAATGATCTGTATTAATAAAGAGAAAAACAATATAAACGACAAAAGCGACGTTAGGGGTCTGAGTCATATTTATTTCGGACTCTTCTCATAATAACTCAATAGCAGTTAATAAATAAAAACACATAAACAAACCAAAGAGTGACTTTCGTTCCCTATACAAATCTAAAGTTATTTTAAAAAATGTAACCGTCTTAGTAACACCTTTCAAAAAATGTTAAGTGTGTCTTCGTTTCAACCCACACATGTAAGTTTTTATATATATTTTTGTGTGGATTTGTATTATTTTCACCTTCTACATTGTATTATAAGTTTAAGAATTTTATATATTCATAATTAAAAAAAAATTTGTGCGTCCTATTGAATATCCAAAACAGAAAATTTCAATTTTTAGATGAACTGAAGAAGCCTAAAAATTAGGGAAACGTTTTCAATAAACTTCTAACTAGAAGGTGATGTAATTTCTCTATCCTTAAAACAAAAGAACCATAAAGCCCAAGAAATTGAAATATATATATATATATATATATATATATATATATATATATATATATATATATATATATATATATATATATATATATATGTTATATGATGTATTTAATTGCCCTTGCAGATATTGTTTCGATTTTAATTTGCTTGAATTTAGCATAAATCCCGCGTGTAAAAATTAGATACCCGAAAATATCGAAATTCTCGTATTTGCTACTGTTCGATTGTATATTTCGAATTCTCTTTTTTTGTCTTTTATTACGTTCTCCCATTTTCTGTTTATGTGTTTATTTATTCATACCATTCATTTGTAAGTTCGAAAAATACTGTATTTTTGAAAACAGTTTTTGAGCTCGTTAAAAATAGTTCTGTCCTCAAATTTCCAAAATTAAATGAGCTTGTTTGTTTTCGTAAATAAATATAAATAGGCTTGTTACAAATATCTGGTATATTCGGCAATTTGGAGCTCCTTTGTTCAAGGACGTGCCGGATTCTTGTTCAAGGACGTGCTAGATTAGTGGGGGTCTAGTGTACAGGATGGCCTCCAGTTCTGTATTTAGTCCGCTATGGCTTAATTTAAAGCTATGATGAAATGTAATTACTGGTACGTGCTTGCTAGGTTAAACTTCGACAATTCAACAATATTTTTGCTTATGCATGGCTAAGAAAAAATTGTATTAAAATTAATGTTTGTTTTTATTGTCCTCAAAAAGGAAAGTACTTTTGTAAAAAGAAAATTATCATCTTGGAATGTTAAGTATTGGTTGTTAATTAGGTTTAATTCTTAAACCTACAAATCGTTTAGAGCTTTACATTTACATATACTTGAAGTTATAACTTTTAAAAATTTAGAAGTAATAAATGTTACTAATTAATAAAGAAAAGGCGGGCACTTAACATCTGACATAACACGTAGGCTGAAAAGTTTTTGGTCTGACACATAGATGTCGCCCTTTTCAAAAAAGTACCAACCTTCAAATGACACGTGTCAAAATTTCATGACATTTCGATTATTAGTTTACAAGTTACAGTGGTTTTAGTGACTCTACTTTTGATAGTTTCAAAACAATGGAAAAAATCGAATTTCGTGTGTTGATTAAACAATTTTTTTGATGGGAAAAAATACTGTTCAAGCAAAGCATTGGCTTGTTAAGTGTTACGGGGACTCTGCCCCTGGAAAATCACTCATCATTTACTGATACGCTGAACTTAAACGCAGTCGTACAAACACAAAAGATGCTGAATGCTCTGGACGCCCAAATCAGGTGGTTACACCGGAAAACATCAAAAAAATCCACAAACTTGTTTTGGATGGCCGTAAAGTGAAATTCCGTCAGGTAGCTGACACCGTAAAGATATCAAAAGAACGTATTGGTCATATTTTGCATGAACATTTGAGCATGAGAAAGCTCTGTTCGAAATGGGTACCGCGTTTGCTCACTCTTCTACAAGAAATATATAGAAATGTTAGAAAAGTGTTGAACTGAGTGTATCGCTCCATCAACATAGTCTCCATGTTGATGAATAACGTCGAATTTTGCAAAAAAGATGTGTTTTGAGTAACTAGACCAAAAACTTTTCAGCCAGGTAATTTTTATTGAAATAAAACCTGCCAATACTTACGTAATCTAGGTTACTTTATTTAGACCAGGGGTGCTCAACTTGAACTGCTGGCGATCTACCTCAATATTGTTAGACTACGATCGATCGACTCTGAGAGGCTACAAGTAAGTGTGATGCAGGATTTTCGTCTAGGTAGGGTGTATCGTGGCATAGATATTAGTTTTCCGCACAATATGCATTTTTTTAGTCAAGGTAAGTGTAGGTCTGCTCTAAAATGTCAATGAAAAAACTCATAATTATTCAAAATTGCGAGTTTATTGGTTCTTACAAAACAAACGAGTTCTAGTGTCTAAACTTAACTAAAGAGCGACTTTGGATGCTGAAGCGTGGCACTGCATGTCCTTAGCATACTTTTCATAAGATGGTATGTAATTATCGAGTGCTAATCGCAAGCATGATGACATATGTTCGTCAGTTAGTCGATTGCGATATTTTGACTTAATTATCTTCATTTCAGAAAATGCAGACTCGCACAAGTAAGTTGACCCAAACATTGCCGTCAGTTGAAGGGCGATTTGCCTTAGATTCGGATATTTATCTTCAGATATAAAATACCAGAATTTTGTATCAGATGCTGTGGCTTTGAGATGTATATCTGATATAATTTGCACTAACTCATTTTCTACAGAACATGAGTCCATGTTAAACTGACTTGCTATTTCAGTAGCTATTCCTCAATGTTTTTACACGAAAAAGGATAATTTATAAATGAAGCGATATTTGCCAATTTACTGAAATCATAAAAACGTATTTCGAATTGGCCCAAAATATTTGATAATTCTGCCTCATAAATATCATAATTCAACTGAGGAATCCTTGCTTTCAAAGACGGAAAATTTTTCAGATCCTTTCTTTTCAGTTGATTTATCATAAGTTGCAATTTACTTTTGAATCGTTTATTGCGCTAATCATCTCAATAATAGTTTTTCCTTTACCTTGAAGCTCCAAATTAATGGTGTTTAAATGCATTGTGATGTCTGTCAAAAATGCCAAATCAGTCAGTCATTTTCCGTTTTTCAGCATCACCTCTTTCGCCCAGAAAAGCTGTTATTTCGGGCAATAATTCTTGAAACCTTTCTAGGAATTTTCCGCGACTCAACCACCTGACGTCCGTGTGAAGAACTAAATCAGTGTGTTCAGCTGACTCACTATCTTCCAACTGCAATTTAAAGAGCTATCGTTGCAAGCTACGTGCACGGATAGAATTCACAATTTTTATTGCAATGCCCATAATCTCCTCCATGTTTAAAACTTTTGAACACAAAACTTTTTTGATGTATAATGCAATGGAAGGAGAAAAATGAAGGGAAATCATCATTAGCTCGACACAATGCCACAAAACCGTTTTTGTTTCCAGTCATTGCTGGTGCTCCATCCGTTGTAATGCACACTAGTTTATATATTGGTAGCTTGTAGTTTGTTACAAAATTGAAGAAAACGTCATATACATCTTCGCCACGGGTCTTTCCGTTCAGAGGAATCATTGTCAAAAACTCTTCCTTAGCCGACATGTAATTGAATACCATTCGAATAAAAATACACAGCTGGGCAGTGTCTGTCATATCGGTGGATTCGTCGAACTGTAAAGAAAAGTATGTACATTCCATGATATCATGTTTTAGATTATCTGTCATGTCCTGACTCATGACTTCAACTCGCCTTGTGACAGTCGGACGAGATAACTGAAGTTCTCTAATAGCAGACATAATCTCTGTTCCTTCACAACCAGTCCATCATCAAATGGTTTTTTGTGTTTCGCCAATATATGAGATATTTTAAATGACGCGATCGTTGCAGCTTTGGATTGTTTGGCTGGTGTTGTGAACATGGTTTGTTCTTTTTTCAAACAAGTTATCAAATCACGTACTTTTCGTTTTCTTAATTCACTCTGTGACGGAAAATCCTTTTCATAGTTTTTATGAACCGTTTTATGATACCTCTCTAAGTTCCCACGCTTAGGTATTGCAACTGACGCACGGCAAATGAGACAAATGCACTTATCCTTTACCATACAAAAGAAAAATTCTTCCTCCCAATCGTTATTAAAATGATAAGTTTTACTTTTCTTCGCCGCACTCATTTTGGACTATTTATTAATAAACTTTGTATCGATGTATCGCCTTCAAGTTACAACTCAGACTGACTCCTATTCCTGCAGGCGCAACATTTATATCGGCGTGAACGAAGTCTCGAATGTTCCCATCAAACACGCCGCCCGAAGTTTCTAGAAAAATCGGCGGGAATCAAAAACGCGGCTTTTCTTTGACAAGTACCGCGCGTTTCCTTTGATAAAACCGCCTTTTGCCGCTAGCAGGGGGTTATTACGATAAAAGAAAGTGATGAGGGGGTTATTCTGGCCTAATTGTGGATCGAATAAATTTTAGTAATTTATTCATTACATTTTGTTTTAGTTACCTAAAACAAAATCTGTGAATAGATCTATATAGGAATTTTTTTTCTCGAGATCGACTCAAAAAGCACTCGCGATCAACTTGTCGATCGCGATCGACCGTTTGAGCACCCCTGATTTAGACAATCAGTTATTTAAATATATCAACATTTCTACTCTTGGAAGACAATGTATCTTTTTTACATTTTCCAATAACTATTTTAAGGCAATATTTCCAGTATTGCAGCCGTGGGATTTAACGCGCTTGTTTATTCACACGATACAGTTGCAGTTCATGATCTTTAGAGTAAACTGGAATAATCCCTCGAATAAATAAACGTAGTCATTTGCCAAAATTGTAATGAAACTACCAACTAGTAAGTGCAGTATAATTTGGCTTTCCTTATATAGCAAATATTTGGAATTTGGAATGTCGATAATAATCAGCAATATATTTTTACTTCCTTTGCTTACAATACAATACAATATTTATTTCAATAAGTTTTTTACATTACATTACAATACATAAAGTTAATATAATTCAGGTGTTTACACATCATATCCTTATTGTCTACTATGGAATAAAAAACTTCACTAGACCATTCATAGGCCTATATTCGAAGTCTTTCGTTCCTTGACCTGTATGGTAGTAAACCTATGTTCCAGAAATTAAATATTCGTTTTAATACACATTCTACAACTGAAAAGAAGACATTCGGTTATAAGAAGTATTCTATTACATAAAAAGGAGCACATGAGGGGAAACCAAAAGACGGAGCAACCACGAAAACTTATCGACCAGGGTTGCAGCCTGATGAAGCAAAAGAAATCGAAAATTAGAATGTAATATATATATATATATATATATATATATATATATATATATATATTATATATATATATATATATATAAGAATAGAAAAGAAAATACAATATGACATATGTTATAAGAATAGAAAATAGGTTGAGTTTTAGTAATTATTGTTAATTTGTCTACGCAATATGCACACGCATTTAATTTTTTTCCTTTTCTAAGGTTTCATTAACTTTTTAAAACTGTCATAGTTGTGAATGATAAAATTTTTTTTATTTTGAAATTTAACCGCCCATTGTAATCATGTTTTTCAATATTGCCCTAAGGTTTAAAGGTAGCATTCCTAAAAAATTGGGAAGTAAAAGTAGTACGTTTTTTTTGCAAGTGTGATTTGTTGAAAAAGTGTGACTGTAAATTATAATTTATTTTAGAGCGGGTGTTGTAGTGATGGTCTAGTTCTCCAAAGGTGTGTTTAATTTTTTTATAGAAAAAAAGGCTTGTACTTACAAATAGTCCTCTTAAATTTTAAAACATCAAATTGAGAATAAAGGTCAACTGCAGGATATTGATTGTTTTTGTTTAAAATGATTTTGAGAATTTTGTTTTGGCATACTGTTAAAACCTGCACTGCATTACACAGGGGAACAGCTGTTTTGGTGTCGAGGTTTTTTGAGCTGATTCTATATCAATTTGATGTCCTGAATTCAAATAACGTATTCAATTGTACCTAGGAGCTCAAATTTTTTAAGATATACAATTTTAGAGAAATATAAGTTACATTATTGTAACTCAAATCCGTAAGTGTAGTAAACAAAAGTAGATACGAAATTTTTATTTTAGTTATACAAAATACAATATTATGTCGTACTTACAAACAAAAAAAAACATTAAAGAAATGAAATAGTGACTCAACACTTGGAAAGCTTCTTTTCCGCGACATTCTTGAATGTTTTTTTAAACAGTCCCTTTTTAAACTCCAGCAGTAATCTGCCATCATGTGCATGTCCCATCTTCCTTGGTAGCGGTCCTCCATAACTTTAATATCTTGGTGAAATCTTTCACCTTGTTCCTCACTCATGTCTCCTAAATTTTCTGGAAAACGGTCTAAGTGGCTGTGTAAATAGTGTATTTTAATACTCATATTGCACCCTAAGGATTTGAAACTATTAAGCATCTTGTTAACCATTTCAACATAGTTTTGAGCTTTATGTTTGCCTAGAAAATTTTCTACAACTGCAACAAATGATGTCCAAGCTTCTCGTTCAACTTGATTCATTGAATTTATGAAGGCAGGATCCTTAATTAATTGTCTTATTTGTGGACCGTCAAATATCCCTGCTTTGAGTTTTTCTGTGCTCAACTGATGCATTTTTACCCCTATATATGCAAAACAAGACCCATTCTTATCAAGAGCCTTTACAAATTGCTTCATTAAGCCCAACTTTATATGTAACGGAGGAAGTATGATTTTTTTCTTTTCAACCAAAGCGTCGTTAATGACATTCTTTTCCCCAACGTCCATGTTTTCTCTCTCAGGCCAATCTTTTCTAACCAAGTGGTGTGTTTTGTCCCTACTATCCCAGAGGCACAAGAAACACGGATATTTCGTGTAACCACTTTGCTGCCCAAGAAGAAAGTTTACCATTTTTTAAGTCTACACAAATCATCCATTGATGTTCGTAATACTTTATCTTCTGCAAGACCAAAGCTATGGTATTATATTCTTCTTTCAGTTTCGTTGAGTGAGCTAGTGGTATTGAACCATATTTATTCCCATTATGTAGAAGGACACATTTTAAACTTCGCTTTGAACTGTCAATAAATAGGCGCCAATCATCTGGAATATATTCAGAAAGTCCCATTTCTTTCATGAGTCCCCTAATTTCGTGACAAAATACAAGATTGTCTTCTTGAGAAAAGAATGGTAGCAGATCTTTTTCTCTTGTACGGTCAAAGATAATTTTGGTTCCTTGTTCCAGTAAATTTTTGTCGTTCAACCTAGAAGCCAGTACTTCAGAAGCTTTTTTCGATAAATTGAGATCCCTGGTGAGATCATTTAATTCATTTTGATTGAAGCGTTGAGGAACTGATGACGTTCCCTCATAGTCACTGTTAGTTTCATTAGCATCAGAACTTTTATTAGCATCAGAAGAGCGATCAGAGGGAAAATATTCGTCATCAGAGATATGTGGTAGCTGATGAAATGTTGGAATCGGTATTTCATCTGAGTGCGGGATAGGGCGTATTGCCGAGTCTAAATTGGGATAAATCCACTTACTGCGGTTATTTCGATTGATTCCATTAGTATTTACTAAACAGAAATAACAATCATTGAAGTGGTTTTTTGCTTCTCTCCAAACCATTGGTACGCCCGAATTTTAGACATTTTCTTTTCCCGGTAGTCCACTGCCGTAAATGCTCTGTACAAGTTTTACATACGAGATGCGGGGCCCACGTTTTTGTCCGGATCACCAAGCTTAACTCCAAAGTATCCAAGACACGCTCGCTTTACAAAGTCAGTAATAGTTTGTCTGTTTTGTTGAAACATGTATTCTCCGCATATATAGCAAAACACATCAGGTTGATTTACACAACTTCTTCTTGAACTGGAACCTGAACTCATTTTAATTCTGTTCAATAACACAAAAACACTCTTTTCTTAACATAAAATAACACGCCGAATTCGATCTACTCTCATTAGTAAGAACGCACAAACTGACGAGACTTACCCGAGTTAGGTGATTAAAAGGGTCAGTTCAGGTACCTGATAGGCAATGGTTCCACTATTTATAGATTTACCTGGAATTTACTCAATTACAGACTGACAATAAAACCATTGTACCTACATTAATGAATATATAATAATTTTAGAACTCTCATAAATGAATATACTGAATAAAAACCACATTGGTAGATAAGTTGATGTATCTAAAAAAGTAGAGCTGATAGAGAAAAACGGATTGCATGTATAGATTTAGCGTCCCAAATATAGTTAAAATCAGCTCTAAAATCCCAGGCACCAAAACAAAAATATTTTTTTGTTGCCCTGTGTTATCATTAAGACCTCCCCAAACTACTACACAATACCCTAAAATTGACTCGATTAGTGAGTTGTATACTATTTTTATTGTTTTTTCAGATAAGACATTACGTAGTTGATAAAATTTATAATAGAGTTTTCTGAGTTGTTTTGAGGTTTCGATAGCATGTTGATTCCAACGAAGATGTTGATCAATGTATAGGCCTAAATATTTAATTTTTATTAGTTTTCTGAATATGTGGACAGGTGCAATTATTATTTAATAATCTACATGATGAGTCCTGTTAAAAATTTTGTTTTTAATATATTTAGACTAATTTTATTATCACATATCCAGTTATATATAACATTAAGACCCTGTTCTGCTTTCAAGTATGCGCCCTCCCAAGTATCGTCCGTAAATATCACTGCAGTATCATCGGCATAGCAAATAATTGACCCATTCTTTATTATGGTTCCTAATTCATTTATATAAATCAAAAATAGAATAGGTCCTAAGACTGTCCCTTGAGGAACTCCAGAACTCACACTCATTGCAGCACTTAAGGTCTCATTACATCGTACTTTTTGTGTTCGGTTTGCTAAATAGAACTTAAAGAGTTCTAGCACATGGCCTCTTACCCCAACGCTTTCCAATTTTCTTAGCATCAGGGAATGGGAAATTGTGTCAAAGGCTTTTGCAAAGTCCATATAGACTGTAAGACATTTTTTTATTTTGTTGCATTTTTGATACAATCTCATGAAACCAAAAGAATATCGCACTTCTGTTTCGTCTAAAACCAAATTGTTCATTAAAAAGGACATTCTGTGAATCGAGAAAATCAACCAGACGTGTTTTTAAACATTTTTCTCATAATTTTGAAAAGTTACTTAAAAGAGGTATTGGTCAGACATATTGTTTTTCATAGCAAAAAAAAAATTCCGAGAATTTTGCATTTCTTCCCGTCCCTATCACGAAAAACATCGCCGATCTGATGGAACGATAATTCTCAAAGGAAAACACACATTTATTTTTAAAATTTTGTGTACATGTAGGAATAAAATATGTAATTTTTGGGCGATATTCTTTCACAAAAGGGGTTACTTTACAAATATTGTATTATATAAGGATAAATAGAGTTCAAATCTTAACAGAAATTGCCTATAAAGGAGACTGTGATGTGGGTAAGAAGGATACAAAAGCATTATTCCACTTCGTATTTATTCTTCGTTGGAAAGTTAAATGTAATTATTTCAGAACGCATATATAAGTGATACAAGAGGTTAGGGTCATGGAGGTAGGTTCCAATACTTTGTGACTAATACCTTCATCATAAGGTGTCCGTTCCTTCTTTAAAATATAAGTCGTAAAAATAAAATTTCATATTTATTTTACGACTTGTATTTACAAGCGAAGAAACGTAACCGTTTATTTTTATTTTTATTAGTGTTCGGTACGGAACACTTAAAAGATCACTTCGGTGTCTGTCCGTCAGTTTATCTGTCCATCGGTCTGTCATACCGGATTTTCTCCAAAAATATTTGCTTGCCATAGAAGGTTGAAATTTGACATTAATATAGAAATTGATGGCCCCATCAGAGTCATGTAGTTTTGAAAGAAAAAGGTCAAGTGGGGTATCATATGAAAGCTTGTGAAAACACGAGTTCAAAAATATATATAATGTAATATTTGCGCACACTTTTCTTTGCATTATTTTTAAAAAATTGCCAAAAATCGTTGTCCCCCCCTTATCTCGAAAAGTACTTATCAAAAAATGTTGTAGATTGAAAAAAATTATCATGAGTGCATTACCTTCAATAATTTATCTCGTATATAAAAAAAATTTCGAGGTCATCAGTTGTCAACAAAGATCGGAAACAAACTTTGTTGAAAAGTCATTTGGGGTGTGTTTTGTGAAGTTATTGTTCATTGTACGAGTATACCTCCGTAACAAAAATTTTAAATTCAAAAGCAATCAACGTACGGAACACTAATTGCGCAAGTCTGACTTGCACTTGGCTGGTTATTTAGTTTAGATCGGTATCAACAAACTGTTTTCAACATTAGAACCTTTTGTCCATAGATTTATGTATGCGACGGTTTTGTTTTGATTGAGTGGTATTTTATGTAACTGCAATATCTTGCTAAGCAGAAAACAAAATATCCGTTTTCTGGCTCGTTGTCAATCAAATCTGTTAATTTAAAAATGAACTTTACAAAAAAAAAAAGGAAAAATATATTCAGATCGTAATTAATACTATCGGTTTCATGTACCTAATTATAAAAAAATATCACTTACAAAGTGTCGCTTTTAAAATAATCCATCAAAACATATCTATAAGATATAAACCGCGATGGATGATCCCGTGTATATCGTCTCCTATGTCATTTTTCGGGTTCTTATTGTTCTAATAATTTTCGATCCCCTTTTCAAAATAAAATATGTTTAAAACATAGCTTTTGTTTTCTTTTACCCTCCCTAATTGTCTACTTTGCTCGTTAATTCCAAACTTCGTGCCATGCCAAAAAATATGTTTTCCAAGACCTCATATTACGTATATATTATTCTTTTAGAGTGTCTGCATTATGTAATAATATTCTTTCTTACAGTCCACAGTATAATGCGCTCTGCATCGTTCGAATACATGCCCTTAAAATAAAGTTACCACTGTAAACAGATAATACATTTGCATTCAAGTAAATGTCAATATATGTCAGTAGTTCTGGAAAATATGGTGTACAAGTTTACGAAAAGGTGTATGCAATGTCGTTGGACAAATAGCAAAATGCGACATCCTAAACCGATTCAGATATTTAAATATAGGTTTTAAAACAACGGATCGTGTTATAAATAAAGGGATACATTGTGTCACCTACCTAAAAGGGTCAAAATGGAATTTTCGCTAATGTAAATATTTAGAGAGGCAGCCAAATACAAAACTAGCATATCAATTAGAAATCGGGAGATATCTTTGTTTGTCACTCATTACTATAAGCAGAAGGATAACCATAATCCGTCAGCTTGTCACTATATGTACCATCCTTTTCAAGAATGTATATGGAGAACCTCATTTCTTTGAAATGAATTTATCAGGGCTGTGTTCCCTCGCTATGGGGTAGCGATTCAAAACCAACGCTAATCTTTTTCGAGCACATGCTGCGCCTATAAAACTTTACAGATATTCCTGCAGTACGTAAGCCGTGCCTATAAAAAAAAAAAATCAGGCGATCATAATCGATCACAAATACTTCTTTGATCAGAAATAAAGAGAGATAATAGTTTTTATAACAGTAACATCGAGTCTATTTGAAATCATATGAAAATTAAGAGAAAATGCAAAGTTTGCCAACAATATTAGAGTTTGGCATATAACATCCGAAGCAGGAATTTCAAGGCCTTATATTGGAAACATAAGAGCTAAGGCCATCGATGTTCATACTTATACTTAAAGTTGTTTGTCTAAATTATTATAATTTTTCGATATATACCATACCAAGAGACCTTAAGCGCTAGAACAACTACTGTTAAAAAGTACTGCTTTTGTGCCCCCTCCGCAGTGTTCAGGCAGCAGCAAATGAAGAACAATTGCGACAAAGACATTAATGTAAAATTTTGTCAGGACTCCTTTTGAAGCAAGTTAAAACACCCGCTTGGCTATTATTTTAATAATTCGTCACAATATAATGCTAATTTATTTAGTATACACAAATGTTTTGACTAGTCTGTGAAGGTTAAGGCCCATATCTGTTTTCTAATTTTAAAATTATCTAAAATAAAAATTTTGGGAACCTACAAATAGCTCTCTCTAGACCTCTGAAGGACCAAGAATTTTTTGTTGTTTTATTTACCTTTTCCTGGTATAATTTTGGGTTTTCTTAATAATTTAGTATAAGGAAGTAGTCGATTAAAAAAAACTTCGAAGATGAGATAGTTATCACAGAATATAGGTGAAAATTATATAAAATATATCTCTATTTTCCTGGTATAATATAAACTATAGGTTCTTTCCTACTTTCGTTATTATAAACTAGCCGTGCCCGAGGCTACGCTCGCGTGGACTTGATTCACTACTATCGTCAGTGCTTATTCCTTTATGTTAATTAACGTAATAAAATATCTGCCATTATTTCCCCTTATCTCCCATTATCTCTACATAATTTCCATTATTTAGGCTCATCTCTGCTCATCTCCCTTTATTTCTCCTTCTCTCCCATTATTTCTCCTTATCTCCCATTATCTCACCTTATCTCCCATTATCTAGGCTTATCTCGACTTCTCTCGCAATATTTCTCCTTATCTCCCATTATTTCTCCTTATCTCCCATTATCTTA
Source organism: Pachyrhynchus sulphureomaculatus (assembly GCA_019049505.1). Taxonomy (NCBI): domain Eukaryota; kingdom Metazoa; phylum Arthropoda; class Insecta; order Coleoptera; family Curculionidae; genus Pachyrhynchus; species Pachyrhynchus sulphureomaculatus. The sequence continues at coordinate 38,897,827 of CM032450.1, forward strand.
CGATACCTCCCATTAACTAGACTTATCTCTGCTTATCTCCCATTATTTCTCCTTATCTCCGATTATTTATACTTATCTCCCATTATATCACATTATCTCCCATTATCTAGGCTTATATCGAATTATATAGAACATATGTATAAATTTATAAAAACCACATAAATCGGATAAGTGGTTCTCAAGTGATAAGCATACTAAGGGACAGACAAACAGACAGAGAGACATTGCATTTTATATATTATATTCTTTGTAGCATGATATTGTTCCATATTTAATGGTTTAGTATGTTTAAAAAAAAAAGCACGTAAATCGGATAAGTGGTTTCTCCAGTGATAAGCGCACAAACGGACGAACAGACAGAAAGACGTTGCATTTTATATATATTATAGATATCCTTTGCTACATGATATTGTTCCATATTTAGTGATTGCAGTGTATTGCAAGAGAACGCGCTAGCGGGAAACTTTTTTCCGATTTGATTCATTATTATCGTCACTGCTTATTCCTCATGTCACCTAACGTAATAAAATATAGCCTATAACCTGGCCATAGAACATATGTGTGTTTTTATATATTTATAGATGCAGTGTCTCTCTGTCTGTCGGTCTGTCCGTTAGTGCACTTATCCGATTTACGTGATTTTTTAAATTCATACATATGTTCTTTGGTTAGGTTATAGATATATATTTTATTACATGTATAATATATATAAAATGCATCGTATCTCTGTCTGTCTGTCTGTCCGTTAGTGCGCTTATCACTGGAGAACCACTTATCCGATTTTCGTACTTTTTTTTAAAAACATACATATGTTCTCCGGCCAGGTTATAGGCTATATTTTATTACGATAGGTAGCATAAGGAATGGGCAGTGACAATAATAGTAAATGAAATCGGACAAAGTTTGCCGCTAGCGCGTTCTCTTGCAATACACAGTCCAAACCATTAAATATGGAACAATATTATGTAGCAAAGAATATCTATAATATATATAAAATGCAATGGCTCTCTGTCCGTCTGTCTGTCTGTCCGTCCGTTAGTGTGCTTATCACTGGAGAACTACTTATCCGAGTTACGTGCTTTTTTTTTTTAAACATACGTATGTTCTCTGGCCAGGTTATAGGATATATTTTATTAGGTGACATAAGGAATAAGCAGTGACGATAATAGTGAATTAAGTCGGAGAAAAGTTTGCCGCTAGCGCGTTCTCTTGCAATACACTCCTAAAGCATTAAATATAGAACAATATCATGTAGCCAAGAATACAATATATATAAAATGCAACGTCTCTCTGTCTGTCTGTCTGTCCGTTAGTGCGCTTATCACTTGAGAACCACTTATCTGATTTTACGTGTTTTTATAAATTTATACATATGTTCTATATAATCCGATATAAGCCTAGATAATGGAAGATAAGGTGAGATAAGCCTAGATAATGGAAATTATGTAGAGATAATAGGAAATAAGGAGAAATGTTGGGAGATAAGGAGAAATAATGGGAGATATTTTATTACGTTGGGTAACATAAGGAATAAGCAGTGACGATAGTAGTGAATCAAGTCCACGCGAGCGGAGCCGCGGGCCCGGATAGTTTTATATATATTATAGATTATAGATATTCTCTGCTACATAATATTGTTCCATATTTAATGGTTTAGGCTGTGTATTGCAAGGGAACGCGCCAGCGGCAATCTTTTTTCCGACTTCATTCTCTATTATCGTCACTGCTCATTCCTTATACTACTTATCGTAATAAAATATAGCCTATAACCTGGCCAGAGAATGTATGTTTAAAAAAAAAAGTACGTAAATCGGATAAGTGGTTCTCCAGTGATAAGCGCACTAACGGACAGACCGACAGAGAGACGTTGCATTTTCTATATATTATTATATAAGTACCAATTTCGAAATCGGTATCTCATTTCTCTAGAGAATGATCGTGCCAGTAGATAAACAGACAAACAAACGAAAGTCTGGTGGAAATTAGAAACTACGTTTATTTGTGATCTACTGATCCTAAATAATAAGGACATACAAGAATCTCAGAATGTTATTTTTTCCCGATTTTTTAAATTTTTGTTTAACATTGGTTGAGAGCCAAATACTAAAAAAGTGGTTCTCAAGACTTAAATTTATTAACTTAAATACCATTGTCGTATACTAGCACAATATAAAAATGCCGGAAGAAGGGGAATAACGGTGAATTTTTTAGGCTAAAATTTGGAAAGCGTAAAGAGATTGCCAAAAAGAATTGTCTAAAAATTGAGCAGAAACAAAACTAATTTGTACAATACCCAGAAGGGCAAAAAATATGCAATAATGTTTCATTGAGCGTGTTTAAAAATAAGCAGACATGTGTCATGTTCTGAAAGGATCGGAAAAGCACTCTAAAAATATTAGTTTTTTTTTTTTGACTTGCAATATATTTTATTGCCCGTATGCGAGATGGAAAATTTATGACAATATCAAGGAATAATTCATTTGGTAGGTAGTAGGTATTTTACAAATAATGTCGAAAACGCGATAGGTGATACGTTCTTATTTTATAAGTCATTTTTCTTTCGTAACGCGTTTAGAATACAGAAAAGAAATGTAAATGTCAAGACGAGCAAAAAAAAAAGATGCTTTTTAGTTTCATGATGGACTCAACGTGCGTTTAACAGACGACAAAAATGTGAGATATGTTAAAGGTACACATAAATTTAACGATAATACAAAAAATTTAAGTATTTATATATATATATATATATATATATATATATATATATATATATATATATATATATATATATATATATATATATATATATATTTGTGGCTTGTTCATTTCGCCCGTTCTATACTTTTTTTTTATACACTAGCTCAGTTTTTCTTGGTAGAGTAATATGAGTAAGCGATAATTTTTGTACGTCTTTTGAAACACTCTCTATAGTTGATTAAAATTTTTGGTTGTATACATTTTAGGCACCATTCATTTTAAAATAAAAGGGTTCTAGCTTGAGCTAAAAAAATGAAAAAAACACTGAAGGGTTATGTAGTTGTTAAGGATAATTTTGATATGATACAACCCTTTTGTCCTGAAAAGTAAAATAGGTGGTACAGTGAAACACTAGCCTTAAGTAAAAGAAAAAAGGTTTATTAATGACTAAATTAAAAGTTCTAGCTTTGCGGTTCTATTATTACCCTGTATTACAAAAAAACCTTAGCCTAATAGGTGGTATTGCTAAATACTTTATTACACACGATGTTGAAGGTTCGTGAGGTTCACTTCACGAGTTATCAGTTCAATACGATGTGAAACGCACTTATCTGCGGGAAAATAGGTCTACGGATGGATATTCTGATGACTTACGGTTTTCCTACGAGCTATAATAAACGGACTTCACTGTATATATACATACATATATATATATATATATATATATATATATATATATATATATATATATATATACTAGAGTGACCGGATCTCATAGAGGGGGAAAAAAAATGTCGGAATCTTGTTCGTCTGGACCCCACAAAACGATTTCCCTTTCCAGATATTGAGATAGCCGAAAATTTGAGCTCGATTAAACGACGTTAACCCGTGCCGCTCGTCACTCAAAGTTTGAAAAAAAAAAATCCAAATTTTTTGGCCGAAAAAAGCTGACATATGGAGCCATAACTCCAGAACGGTAAATAATAGAAACACGCTTAATATCTCAAAAGAAAGCTAATGTTGGTCTTCAAAATTTATATTTCTATACATAATTGTTGTTATTTTAAGTCAAACCGAGTTACAACAGCCTTTAGCCCCAAAAAAGTGACCCGGTACCACTAGGAGCATACTTCGTATATTTTGTTATTAAGTGATAAATTTTGCTTTTTTTTTTTTAGTATATTTTTGAGTTTAAAGTAGAAATATAATAAAAAAAACAAGTAATACTGATAAGTCTAATGACATTTTTTATTTTAAAATATATTAGGTATATAATACATACAAAACAGACACAGAAAAGATACAGACTTTAGGAGCAGTGAGGAATCTCTTGAAAATGTCTGGATGAGGTCCAGTGGTTGATCCCATTTTTGTGTCGAATACGCCTCTTTACAGAATTTCCAAGATATGGTGATGGCAAGCTAGGTATAACAATTCTCTTCCTAACATTTGCTCCAATACATGAGTTGATAATTTTACATAGTTTATCTAATCTATTCTAGAGCTTTTGTTAAAGTAGTTTTTGAAACGTCAGGATATAATGCTCGGCATTTACTTACAACTTGCAGGACATATTGCTTTTGGTCTTCATCTTTTGTCAGAAGGTCGTTACAGTCGGTTATTATTTTAACATCACGCTCAGCCATATCATTAACTACTTTTAATGTTTTGACAATTTTCAATTCTTCTTGGAAGTCATTATTTTGAGGCCAGGTGTTTGGATGTTGTCGTAGGAAATCTGTTTTTATATTAAATTGGCCAAAGAATGTAAACCTCTCTTTTGTAAGTAAATTTACCAATCCTCCATCAACTACCTCTTTTAAGTTTTCTTTCCTAACTTTTGGATTTACAACCCTAGCGTGCTGTGATGGTTCATCTGTGCTACTGAGCAATTTATTAGCCATTAACAACTTTTCATCGTCTGTAATGGTGGGACCAAAAAACGATAATCCCACCCAACTTTGCATTCAAATACCACAAATGGTTCGAAAATTTGGTCAGGGCTATTTCTGCAATGTCGTTGTCACATTCTTTATAGTCTAACAGACTATGCAAAATACCTAAATCTTGCTTTGGTGCAAGATGAGCTTTAGGAGCATTGAACCAAGCTTTACAATAATTTTAACTAGGAAAAACAGAAATGGCACGCACAGAACTTTCTTCTTCTTTAGACATCTTAAATTGACGACGAAAAATGAACATTTTTAAGCAGTAAATAGCCTTTGCCATCCACCTAGCGTGATGAATGGCTCCTGGAGTTCTAAAAACCCACAACATTGCCGTCTAGTGATCCAACAAATATGAGAACCAACTGCAATAGCTCCTTGTAGTCATCTCTGGGGTGGCTCTCAGTTAATTTGGTCTCGAATTCAGCAGTAACATTTGCAATTACTTCTGGAGTTAGCTGCTTTTGTATTAGAATGTCACTGATACCTGTGTCGTATTTTCCTCTGTCTATCTTGGGCCACACAGTGAGGAATCTCTTGAAAATGTCTGGATGAGGTCCAGTGGTTGATCCCATTTTTTGTGTCGAATACGCCTCTTAACAGAATTTCCAAGATATGGTGATGGCAAGCTAGGTATAACAATTCTCTTCCTAACATTTGCTCCAATATGACGCATGCTCCTTTGAGTCTTCCCGTGTTGGATGCTGTAGTGTCGAAGCACATCGCCTTGACGGTGTTGAGAAGACCCCATTCATGTAGGCATTCATATACGGCTACGGCTTGCTCCTCTCCGGAGCTGTTTGCTGTTACAGGAACTCCCAGCAGCTATTCCTTTTCGCCATATGAAATAGCTATAGCTATTCGCTCACATTGTTCATTTTTTTAAAACACACCGGTAAAAGTTTACCGTCCCAATGGACAAACACGGGCTCTTTTTCAGGAATGTTTACTTTATCAAAATTTTTTTTATTATATTGTTCTCTGAACATTTGCCTTCTATCATGTAATAAAGTTTTCGAGACTTTGTACTCAAGAGGGTCAAGGTTTAGTGCTTCTAGAGTAGCTATTAAAATTCTCGTGGCATTTCTGTCGGATACCTTACATCGATCTAATAAAATGGACAATTTCATGTTTAAAATCTCTTTAACGCCCCTTGCAAATGAAACTTTCATCCTCTTGCTCTCAGATGGTCCTGGATCTTCTACAGCTTCTTCAGGGATGTCCATTTCCTCCAAGCTCTCAAGTTCCTGGTAGATGCTGTCCTCTTCAGTGTCTTAAAATATCTCCACTAGATAATTGTTCGATCTAACCAGCTCAAAGGCACTTTAGAAACTAAACTGAATAAATAAAAGGTCGGTTGTACGCTGAAGTAAAATCACCATCCCTAAAATAGAAATTAGATTCACCCTCCTTTTTACCTGTCAAACGGGTCTTTCTTTGATAAACTAGTCAGGGAATCCCCATATAATGAAAGATTAAATTTGAACAAAAGGCTCTTCATGTTTGAAAATTGAGTTCCAAAATACTTTTTAATAAAAAAATGTTAATTCCGAGACACATTATGTAAAAACCCGTAAAATTCTTAGAATACTCCCAAACTGGTTGACTTAAAATAACAACAATTATGTATGGAATATAAATTTTGAAGAACAACATTAGCTTTCTTTTGAGATATTAAGCGTGTTTCTATTATTTACCGTTCTGGAGTTATGGCTCCATATGTCAGCTTTTTGGCCAAAAATTTGGATTTTTTCAAACTTTGAGCGACGAGCGGCACGGGTTAACGTCGTTTAATCGAACTCAAATTTCGGCTATCTCAATATCTGGAAAAGGGGAATCGTTTTGTGGGGTCCAAACGAACAAAATTCCGACATCGATTTTTTGCGGTCACCCTAATATATACACTGAAGTCCGTTTATAACGAACTCCAAAAAAATGATTCTCTATATCCGAAGTGTGAATAATAATAATTATTAAATTAAACGAAAACCTTCAAAGGAAAATAAAAACAGGTCACACTCAAGTTATTATTACGTATGTTGGTACAAAAACGAGTATAAACGAAAATATTAAAATACGTAGTTTATACAATAAAATCAGAAAATTTCGTTTTTACAATTTTATTTGAAAAAGAAACGGTGTTTATATAATTATCAACGTCACAAAAACGATTCCATATATGTTCAGGAACTTCACGAGATTCCAAAAAATTGCGAGCCATTTTCTTATTCATTTCTAAAATGGATGGAACGTAAATATTATCTCCTTCTCCAAGCTCGTCTTCGTCGTCATTATCGCTTAAAATCTTTCCAGAAGTCACTGATGTCATAATTTGATCATCAGTTAATATTAAATCCGGAGATTTACACGATCACCGTAAATCCGCCGTTAGGTTCTTCCGACCATAAGCTGCTTTCGACATCGAGTATCCTACCAATCAATGGCAGAGAGGCGCCTAGGCCGCGCAATAGTTGGCACTACAAATCTGCTAAATGCGAAAATCTCATGGAATATTTTCGAACTTCCCCTTGGATAGACATTTGTTTTCGATCCGATAACCCATCTGACTGCGCCAAGGAGATCTCCGATGTTATTTTGGCTGGTATGGAAGCTTGTATCCCTTCTTCGAAGAAATGCCCCTCCAACAGCAAGCCTTGGTTTGACTGAAAATGCAAAGAAGCTGTTGCTTCTAAACATCTTGCCTACCGACAATGGCGCGAAAATCCTAATACCATAAATCGTAACACCTTTGTTCGTGCCCGGAGCAGATGCAAAGGAATTATAGACGAAACCAAGGAGGCACACAATCAACGAATTAGAAACAAACTTCTTGCTTGTTCCAACAATTCCAGATCCTTTTGGGCAGTCGCTAAGGCAGTTAATCAAAATTTTACCAAATCCACCATACCACCACTCACACGGCCAGATAATTCTATTGCAACGACACCTGTTGAGAAAGCGAACTTGTTGGCTGAACTCTTTGCTTCACATTCTACTGTCGATTTTCAGGGAAAATCACCACCTACTATACCCATATTGCAGTCAAGGATGCCCGATGTTGTCTTCAGACAGCGTATCATAAAGCGTATTTTAATGAAGCTAGACACCAAAAAGGCTCTTGGCGCTGACGGAATACCTGCCATAGTTCTCAAAAACTGTGCGAGGGAACTAACACCAGTTTTCTGTAGACTTTTCAACCTATCCTACAGAAAGGGAATATTTAACATACTTCCTGCTGGAAATATGCCACAGTTCAGCCGATACCTAAAAAAGGCAAGAAGACCTTGCCAAATAACTACCGACCAGTCGCACTGCTTTCAAAAATATCGAAAGTCATGGAAAAGGCTATCAATCAGCATCTTCTAAAATACCTTGAAGGATTCAACATTATTAGCAATCACCAATATAGCTTTCGTAAACATAGATCAACCGGAGATCTTCTGACTTATGTAAAACATGTTTGAAACAACGCAATTGAACACTTTGGAGAATCTCAAGCAGTTGCTATTGACATATCCAAGGCATTCGACCATGTTTGGCACGATGGACTGTTGGCTAAGCTACGCTCTTACGATACGTCTGAAAAGTTCTGTTTGTGGCTCTCTTGTTTTCTCAGAGAGCGTTCTTTACGAGTGGCGGTCTACGGATTTCTTCCTAACACCTTCACTATCAACGCCGGTGTACCCCAAGGCTCTACACTGTTACCTACTCGCTTTCTCATTTATATTAACGATCTGGTGGAAAAGACCGGGAATCCAGTCTACATCTTTGCAGATGACAGTAGGCTTATCTCTTCATTCACTTTGAATGCTCGGACATCGGCTACTCAGGCGAATATCCGCAGACAGCAGGAGGTCGATCAACTTAACAAAGACCTGAAAGAAATTCTATCTTGGGGTGGAATTTAACGCTACAAAAACCCAGGCGGCAGTTTTTTCTAAAAAAGTTAACGTTGCTGAAACCGACATGGTCATGTCGGAGCACTCCATTCCCCTAGCATCGTCACTCAATTTGTTGGGCGTTAATTTGGGAGCAAATATATCCTGGCATGAACATGTTGCAGGCATAGCTTCTCAAAAGTTGGGAATATCATTTCGAACCAGAAAGCTTTACACTCCACAATAACTGTTAATTCTTTACAAAGCTCAAGTTCGACCAACTATGGAATACTGCTCCCATGTTTGGGGCTCCGCTCCCAAACACACACTGCATTTGTTGGATTCTGTTCAATGAAGAGCTGTTCGTCAGATTGGAGACCCGGAACTGACGGCAGCCTTGATTCGCTGGAACATCGAAGAACGGTTGGCGACTTGAGTCTGTTCTACAAGTAATTTTCATGGACAATGTTCGAAGGATGTAGTCGGCTTAATTCCTCCCACAGCGGTGCATGTTAGAAACTAATACTTCACATCCGTATGAGGTTCAGCTTGTTACTCCGCGTACAACCCTTTTCAAGGAGTCTTTTATATGGAGAACATCATCCCTTAGGAATAATTTGCCCAGGGCTGTATTTCCCACTTTACAGCGATTGAAGAACAACGTGAATCGCTTTTTCCGCACACATGCCGTTCCTGGGGCGCTTTAGGGACTTCCCTGTAGCACGTGTGCTTGTATGTCAGCATCGTAAACAAATTCTAGACAATCAGTAGGATCTTCTCGATGTTTTTCAATCTACTGAGGTCAACGGTAGCTCATACTTCCTTAAAAATCCGCCATGCTTAAAACAGTTTGCAATGGTTTTTCTACTGACTCTTTGCCAAGCCATATGGATAAAGTTTATAGCGTCCAAGAGAGTTACAGAAAAAATGTTCGTCTCTAACATTTTTATAAGTAAAAAATCTTTCTATAATGATATTTTAAAGAATGTATCACACCTTGATCCATAGGCTGGAGCTTTGCACTGTGTTTGAAGGCATAAAAAATCCAATTTTATTTACTGTAGATCAGCTTCAGGGTGCGCTGGACAGCTGTCAATCAAAAGTAATATTTTTCTGTTTGTGAATTTTAATTCTTTGTCCCGTTCGATCAGTTCATTTTTAAAAATTTCTGATGTCATCCAGGCTTTACTTTTTGATTTGTACTTTACTGGTAAATGTTTTTAAAACACGTGGGATCGGCGGACTTTCCTATCACTAACATTTTTTTTTTCTCTGTTCCAGATATATTTGCAGTTACCAACACAATAATTTTTACTTTTGATAATTTTCCACCAGCACAAGCATGTGTGCTGTACTCATAATACATATATATACAGTGACTCACAGCTTAAATGATGCAGTCGCTATAAGAAAAGACTAACTGATCTCAGTGCCTTTTTATTTATTTGGAAAAAACAACGTATTGAAATTAAATTAGTACAGAGTCTTCTAAAAAAGTACGAATTACTTTTTGTCTTAAATATGCCTTACTTAATTAACAATAAATAATTAATCAAATCATATGCAATTTTTACGTCACAGCTTAAATGATGCAAAATAACAACAGGGGTCAAAACTTATCGCATTTTGAAATTTACGATGGCGGCGTTGCTTTGATTTCTTAGTGCAATTGTTTTTTAGTTTAGTTTGACATTTTTTTCATTCAATAAAACAAAATTGTTTTTAAGAATGGGTCGTCGAACTACAATTTCTGAGAGAAATTTAATTATTACTCATTACAGGAATGGATACAGCCAAAGCCACATAGCCAAAATGGTAAATAAATGTCCGTCAACTGTTCAGCATATCATTGAACGTTACCGGAATGAAAATAGAGTCGAGAATAAGTCAAGGTTGGCTCCAAATAAGATCTTCGATGAACGTGAAGAAATATGGATTTTAAGAAAGGTATCAAATAATCCAAAAAAAAGTGCGCCAAAGTTGTGCGCCGAGGTGGAAGGACAGTTTGGAAAAAGGTGTAACTCCGAAACAGTTCGACGAAATAATAATTTACATGGTCGAACTACTAGAAATAAGCCTTTCATTAGCCAAAGAAATAGACGCGTGAGATTGGAATTTGCCAGAGAGCATATCAACAAAGACTTGAACTTCTGGAATTCAGTAATATTTGCTGATGAGACCAAAATAAACTTATTTGGGTCCGATGGAAAAATATCAGTGTGGAGAAAGCCTAACGAAGAATTACAATTGAAAAATATGAAAGCTACGGTAAAGCACGGTGGAGGTGGGTTTTTTTTTTTTTTTTTTTTTTTATGGGTCTAGCACACGTGCTACAGGGAAGTCCCTAAAGCGCTACAGGAGCGACACGTGTGCGGAGAAAGCGATTCACGTTGTTCTGGAATCGCTGTAGATTGTACTCGATGGGAAACACAGTCCTGGGCAAACTATTCCAAAGGTATGATGTTCTCCATATAAAAGACTGCTTGAAAAGCGTTGTACGAGAAGTAACAAGCTGAACCTCATACGGATGTGAAGTATTAGCGCGACGTGTACTTCTAACATGCACCGCTCTGGGAGGAATTAAGCGGGCCACATCCTTCGAACACTTTCCATGAAAGTACTTGTAGAATAGGCTCAAGTCGCCAACCGTTCTTCGATGTTCCAGCGAATCAAGGCCGTCGGTCAGTTCCGGGTTTCCAATCAGACGAACAGCTCTTCTCTGGATAGAATCCAATAAATGCAGTGTATGTTTGGGAGCGGAGCTCCAAACATGGGAGCAGTATTCCATAGTTGGTCGAATTTGAGCTTTGTAAAGAATTAACAGTTGTTGTGGAGTGTAAAGCTTTCTGGTTCGAAACAATATTCCCAACTTTTGAGAAGCTCTCCTTGCTATGCCTGCAACATGTTCATGCCAGGACAAATTTGCTCCCAAATTAACGCCTAACAGATTGAGTGACGATGTTAGAGGGATGGAGTGCCCCGACATAACTATGTCGGGTTCTGCAACGTTAACTTTTTTAGAAAAAAACTACAGCCTGGGTTTTTTGTAGCGTTAAATTCCACTTGGTTACTGTCACCCCAAGATGGAATTTCTTTCAGGTCTTTGTTAAGTTGAATGACTTCCTGCTGTCTGCGGATATTCGTCTGAGTAGTCGATGTCCGAGCGTTCAAAGTGAACGAAGAGACAAGTGTACTGTCATCCGCAAAGCTGTAGATTGGATTCTCGGTCTTTTCCAGCAGATCGTTAATATAAATGAGGAAGAGAGTAGGAGACAGTATGGAACCTTGGGGCACACCAGCGTTGATAGTGAAGGTATTAGAAAGAAATCCGTCGACTGCCACTCGTAAAGAACGCTCTCTGAGAAAACATGAGAGCCACAAACAGAACTTTTCAGACATACCATAAGAACGTAGCTTAGCCAACAGCCCATCGTGCCAAACACGGTCAAATGCCTTGGATATGTCAAGAGCAACCGCTCGAGATTCTCCAAAGTGTTCAATTGCGTTGTTCCAAACATGTGTTACATAAGTCAGAAGATCTCCTGTTGATCTATTTTTACGAAAGCCATATTGGTGATCACTAATAATGTTGAATCCTTCAAGATATTTTAGAAGATGCTGATTGATAGCCTTTTCAATGACTTTCGATATTATTGAGAGTAGTGCGATTGGTCGGTAGTTATTTGGCAAGGTCTTCTTGCCTTTTTTAGGTATCGGCTGAACTGTGGCATGTTTCCAGCAGGAAGAAAATATTCCCTTTCTGTAGGATAGGTTGAAAAGTCTACAGAAAACTGGTGTTAGTTCCCTCGCACAGTTCTTGAGAACTATGGCAGGTATTCCGTCAGCGCCAGAAGCCTTTTTGGTGTCTAGCTTCATCAAAATACGTTTTATGATACGCTGTCTGAAGACAATATCGGGCATCCTTGACTGCACTATGGGAATAGTAGGTGGTGTTTTTCCTTGGAAATCGGCAATCGGCAGTAGAATGTGAAGCGAAGAGTTCAGCCAACAAGTTCGCCTTCTCAACAGGTGTCGTTGCAATAGAATTATCTGGCCGTGTGAGTGGTGGTATGGTGGATTTGGTGAAATTTTGACTAACTGCCTTAGCGACTGACCAAAAGGACCTGGAATTGCCGGGACAAGCGAGAAGTTTGTTTCTAATCCGTTGATTGTGTACCTCCTTGGTTTCGTCGATAATTTCTTTGCATCTGTTCCTGGCATGAACAAAGATGTTACGATTTATGGTGTTAGGATCTTCACGCCACTGTCGGTATGCAAGATGTTTAGAAGCAACAGCTTCTTTGCATTTTAGGTCAAACCAAGGCTTGCCGTTGGAAGGGCATTTCTTCGAAAAAAGGGATGTAAGCCTCCATACCGGCCAAAATAACATCGGAAACCTCCCTAGCGCAGTCAGATGGGTCGTCGGATCGAAAACGGGTGATGTTATGGGGCTGTATGTCATCTGCAGAAGTAGGTAACATGCATTTCGCTGAAGGGAATATAAACCAATATGTGTACTTGGATATACTAAGGCAGCATCTCGTCACTAGTGCCCAAAAATTAGATATTGAAAACAATTATCGGTTCTATCACGACAATGATCCAAAGCAGACGTCATTTCGAGTTCGCAGTTGGTTGCTTTATAACTGTCCAAATGTTCTTAAAACACCAGCCCAGTCACCAGACTTAAATGTAATTGAAAATTTGTGGCTGACATTAAAAAATAAAGTAAATAGTGCCCCAATATCAAATAAAACTGAATTAAAAGTAAAAATTACTGAAGCATGGAACACTATTTCCCCGGAGTATACTAGAAAGTTAGTTGATCAATGTCTAGAAGATTATAAGCAGTTATTGATAATGAGGGAGGCCCGACCAAATATTAGCAGGCTAATTTCAAATTCTACAGTTTGTTTTCTCTAATAATTTTGCTATATATGAATATCATTTAAGCTGTGACGTTAAAATCGCATATTATTTAATTAATTATTTATTGTTAATTAAGTAAGGCATATTTAAGACAAAAAGTAATTCATACTTTTTTAGAAGACTCTTTATTAATTTAATTTCAATAAGTTGTTTTTTCCAAATAAATAAAGAGGCACTGAGACCAGTTAGTCTTTTCTTATAGCGACTGCATCATTTAAGCTGTGAGTCACTGTATATATATATATATATATATATATATTTATATATATATATATATATATATATATATATATATATATATATATATATATATATATATATATATATATATATTATCATATGTAGTCGTAATTAATGGGCCTAGATATTTCATTTTTGAATACAGTAGTAGTGTTACATATTCCCAAGTACGCACAAGTTACATCATAATACATCATATTAAGAGATGTTGCATCATACAAAACAGAAAAAACGCTGTTTATTTATCGAACTTTATCTTTTTATTCTGGATATTTTATTGAAAAATAATGATATTATGTTAAATTGCAGTTTTACCGAACTTTATCTTTTGCTACCGCATTTTATCATCACAGATAGATGCTTAACGGAGACCCATGTGAAAATAATTTTATAGCTGCATGTAATGAAACATTTCAAACTTATGAAAACAAAAATGAAACAATAAAAAAATTATTTTTAGAGGTATTATAGGCAAACGCAAGAGAAACGCTTTGACCTTAATATATAGACGTCTAGAATTAGATACTTGTACAAAGTAAAAGATGTTTGAAAGTTTCTTTTTCTGACCAATGATCTTATAATTGTTTATGAAACGAACTCCACGGTCTTAAACCCTATTCTAAGGAAAATACTTCGACTTCAGCATACAAGAATTCTAATTTTTTCATCCATTAATAACCTAACATGACATTTGAAACTAAAATAGCGCAAATAAACAACATTGTATACATTAACGAAATGTGACAAATCGAGGTACGCAGAACTAGGTGTATTAGTGTAGAGAGTAGTTATATAGAAAAAATATCCACGAGTTGTCTAGGTTTATACCCTTTATTTATATATATTATAAATTAAAACACCCTTATATATATATATATATATATATATATATATATATATATATATATATATATATATATATATATATATGTATGTATGATTTTGTTATTTTTCTTTGACGCTGTACGTATTTTTTTTTCAATTTTCGTTGGTTTGGAGGTCAATTATAGAATGAAACTTCCTAAATTTTATTGTGATCCTTTCCTTTTATTGACGTTTCGGCACAGTTTGCATTTCTCAAAATTTTTTATTTTTTTTTGTCAACTTTTCAAAATTAAAAACCAAAACACCAAAAGATAAAAAGAGCAATGTTGTATATCAGATTCCTTGCAATAATTGTGAAGGTAGTTATATAGGGCAAACTAGCCAATATTTGAAAAATAGGATAAAGGGACACAAGTATGACAAAAATAATAGAACAGCACTAACAAAGCACGAAGAGGAAAAGAAACACACATTTAATTATGAAGGAACCAAGATTTTAATCACTGAGAACAATAGGAAAAAAAGAGAAATATTGGAATCTATTATGATACAAAAAATACCCCGCTATCAACAACAAAAAAAACCGGTCAAGTGCAAGTTGAACTTGCACATTTAGTGTTCCGTACGTTGATTGTTTTTAAAATAAAAAGTTTTGTTAGGGTGGTATAAAAATGATCAGTGACTTCACAAAACACACCCCAAATGAGTTTTCAACAAAGTTTGTTTCCAATCTTTGAAAACTAATGATCTTGATTTTTTTTTTTTTTTATATATATGCCAGATACATTCTTAAAGGTAATGCACTCGTGATAATTTTCATTCAATCTATACTCCGTGGAGAATATTATTCTAGGATTTTTTCAAAATTTTTTTGAACAGTACTTTTCGAGATAAAGGTAGGGTGACAGCGATTTTTTTTCACGATTTTTTAAAAGTAATACGAAGAAAAGTGTGCGCAAGTATTACTATATATATATATATATATATATATATATATATATATATATATATATATATATTATATATAAATATTTTACTCGTGTTTTTCACAAGCTTTCATTTGACACCATACTCGATGACCTAAATTTTTTCACTTCCGATTTCACCCCTCAAAAACTAATCCCTTAAAGTCAAAATTTATGTTACAATAACATAAAATGATCAGTGACTTTACAAAACACACCCCAAATAAGTTTTCAACAAACTTTATTTCCAATCTTTACTGAAAATTGATGACCTTGAAATTTCTGTTTTTTTTATATACCAGATAAATTATTACAGGTAATGCACTAGTGATAATTTTCGTTCAATATACACCCCGTGGAGAATATTCCAGAATTTTTTCAAAATTTTTTGATAAGTACTTTCCGAGATAAGGCGGCGTGGACAGCGATTTTTCGCGATTTTTTAAAAATAATACAAAAGAAAAGTGCGCACAAGTATTACATTATATATATATATTTTTTACTCGTGTTTTTCAACAAGCTTTCATTTGACACCACACTCGATTACCTAGTAAAAATTTTTTTTTTTCACTTCCGATTTCACCCCCCAAAACTAACCCCTTAAGTCAAAATTTAACTTTCAAAACTACATGGCTCTGATGAGGCCATCAATTCCTATATTACTACCAAATTTCAACTTTCTATGACAAATAGTTTCGGAGAAAATCGGGTGTGACAGACGGACAGACAGACAGACAGACACCGAAGTGATCTTATAAGTGTTCCGTACGGAACACTAAAGAGAAACAAATAACTTGAGCCAAATATATATGGCAGTACTATAAATGCAGTCTACATGTTGTGTTCGTCCCAATTTTTAAATTTAAATAAAATAAATGACAATGAAAACTAATTAACATATGGTTCGTGTAACGAAAAAGAAAGAGGACGTTGTGATTCAGTCAAATGGGCAAAGATAAATATTAACCTAAACATCCACGTCCAAGGTAAGAACACTCATAAAGTTAATTATTTGAGTTTTAATAAATTAATAAGATATGCATTTTCAAATAGCATTTTAAAACGGATAAAATATGTACAAACCCGACAAAAAAAAAATTGAGAAAGGCAAACTGTGCCGAAACGTCAATAAAGGGAAAGGATCACAACAAAATTTAGGAAGTTTTCATTCTATAATTGACCTCTAAACCCAAGAAAATTGAAATATATATATATATATATATATATATATATATATATATATATATATATATATATATATATATATATATATATATAACATAATCGTATATCCCTGCTGGCGATCTACCTTAATATTGTTAGACTACGATCGATCGACTCTGAGAAGGCTGCAAGTAAGTGTGATGCAGGATTGTCGTCTAGGTAGGGTGTATCGTGGCATAGATATTAGTTTTCCCACACAATATGCATTTTTTTAGTCAAGGTAAGTGTAGTCTGCTCTAAAAATGTCAATGAAAAAACTCATAATTATTCAAAATTGCGAGTTTATTGGTTCTTACAAAAACAAACGAGTTCTAGTGTCTAAACTTAACTAAACAGTGTCTTTGGATGTTGAAGCGAGCACTGCATGTCCCCAGCATACTTTTCATAAGATGGTACGTAATTACCGAAGTGCTAATCGCAAGCATGATGACATATGTTCGTCAGTTAGTCGACTGCGATATTTTGACTTAATAATCTTCATTTCAGAAAATGCAGACTCGCACAAGTAAGTTGACACAAACATTGCCGTCAGTTGAAGGGCGATTTGCCTTAGATTCGGATATTTATCTTCAGATAAAAAACACCAGAATTTTGTATCAGATGCTGTGGCTTTGAGATGTATATCTGATATAATCTGCACTAACTCATTTTCAACAGAACATGAGTCCATGTTAAACTGACTTGCTATTTCAGTAGCTAATTCCTCAATGTTTTTACACGAAAAAAGGATCACTCATAAATGATGCGATATTTGCCAATTTACTGAAATCATAAAAAACGTATTTCGAATTGGCCCAAAATATTTGATAATTCTGCCTCATAAATATCATAATTCAACTGAGGAATCCTTTGCTTTCATAGACGGAAAATTTTTCAGATCCTTTCTTTTCAGTTGATCTATCATAAGTTGCAATTTATTTTTGAATGCCTTTATTGCGCTAATCATCTCAATAATAGTTTTTCCGTTACCTTGAAGCTCCAAATTAATGGTGTTTAAATGCATTGTAATGTCTGTCAAAAATGCCAAATCAGTCAGCCATTTTCCGTTTTTCAGCATCTGAGTGTCATCACCTCTTTCGTCCAGAAAAGCTGTTATTTCGGGCAATAATTCTTGAAACCTTCTAGGAATTTTCCGCGACTCAACCACCTGACGTCCGTGTGAAGAACTAAATCAGTGTGTTCAGCTGACTCACTATCTTCCAACTGCAATTTAAAGAGCCGTCGTTGCAAGCTACGTGCACGGATAGAATTCACAATTTTTATTGCAATGCCCATAATCTCCTCCATGTTTAGAACTTTTGAACACAAAACTTGTTGATGTATAACGCAATGGAAGGAGAAAAATGAAGGGAAATCATCATTAGCTCGACACAATGCCACAAAACCGTTTTTGTTTCCAGTCATGGCTGGTGCTCCATCGGTTGTAATGCACACTAGTTTATATATTGGAAGCTTGTAGTTTGTTACAAAATTGAAGAAAACGTCATATATATCTTCGCCACGGGTTTTTCCTTTCAGAGGAATCATTGTCAAAAACTCTTCCTTAGCCGACATGTCATTGAATACCATTCGAATAAAAATACACAGCTGGGCAGTGTCTGTCATATCGGTGGATTCGTCGAACTGTAAAGAAAAGTATGTACATTCCATGATATCATATTTTAGTTTATCTGTCATGTCCTGACTCATGACTTCAACACGCCTTGTGACAGTCGGACGAGATAACTGAAGTTCTCTAATAGCAGACATAATCTCTGTTTTATTTTTAAAATCTCCCAATAAAGTCTCACCAGCTTCAATAAATGATTCCTTCACAACCAATCCATCATCAAATGGTTTCTTGTGTTTCGCCAATATATGAGATATTTTAAATGACGCGATCGTTGCAGCTTCTAATTGTTTGGCTGGTCTTGTGAACATGGTTTGTTCTTTTTTATAAACAAGTTATCAAATCACGAACTTTTCGTTTTCTTAATTCACTCTGTGACGGAAAATTTATGATGCCTCTCTAAGTTCCCACGCTTAGGTATTGCAACTGACGCACGGCAAATGAGACAAATGCACTTATCCTTTACCATATAAAAGAAAAATTCTTCCTCCAATCGTTATTAAAATGATAAGTTTTACTTTTCTTCGCCGCACTCATTTTGGACTATTTATTAATAAACGTTGTATCAATGTATCGCCTTCAAGTTTCGACTTAGACTGACTCCTATTCCTCCAGGCGCAACATTTATATCGGCCCGAACGAAGTCTCGAATGTTCCCGTCAAACGCGCCGCCCGAAGTTTCTAGAAAAATCGGCGGGAATCAAAAACGCGGCTTTTCTTTGACAAGTACCGCGCGTTCCTTTGATAAAGCCGCCTTTTGCCGCTAGCAGGGCGTTATTACGATAAAAGAAAGTGATGAGGGGGTTATTCTGGCCTAATTGTGGATCGAATAAATTTTAGTAGTTTATTCATTACATTTTGTTTTAGTTACCTAAAACAAAATCTGTGAATAGTTCTATATCGGAATTTTTTTCTCGAGATCGACTCGAAAAGCACTCGCGATCGACTTGTCGATCGCGATCGACCGTTTGAGCACCCCTGGTGTAGGGTAGTTATACATTCTCCTTTTTTCCCTCTCAATCTCCACATATAAACTTCTTCCATCTGTCTCTATTCTTCGCCATCTTCACTACTTCTTTCCAGGGTTTTCCCTTCTCTTCAAGTATACTTCCAATACTCCCATTCCAGGTTTGTCTAGGCCTTCCTCGCTTCTGTTTTCCCTGTATTCGGGCTTCATACACTTGTTTCACTTGTCTGTCATCCTTCATTCTCTGTACATGTCCCCACCATCCCAGCTGTCTTTGCTGTATATATTCCATAATTGCTTGTATTCTCAGCCCTCTCCTTATTTCTGTATTCCTTATTCTGTCCTTCCGTGTGACTCCTTGTACTGATCTCAGGTATTTCATTTCGACGGCTTGTATCTTGTTTTTTCTGCCTGTCCCGTTAAGGTCCGTGATTCACATCCATATGTCAGGATTGTCCTAAAAATTGCCTTGAACACTTTTTATTTTCGTTTTGTTTCGTCACCTCTTTCTTCCTAATGAATTTATTATTTATCGCATAGTAAAGTTTGTTCATTTTTCAATTCTGTCATCAATTTCTTTGTCTTGTTTTCCAGTTTCATCCACTATCACTCCCAGATATTTATATTGTTCCACTTATTGTACTTTTTTCCCTTCTATGTAAATGTTTGTTTGTTGGTTTCCCATTGTCATTACCTTTGTTTTATCTATATGATTTCCATACTTCTTCTTCGTTAAACGCTTTATTCCAAATATTGAAGTTTCCCTGTAATTGTCTCTCATTTTCCGCCAACAGCACAATATCATCAGCAAAAGCCGCTTCAGATACTTCTATTCTTTTCAGCTGCCAGTATCCTATTTTCATTCTCTTCATTTTTATTTCGCATTTCTTGATTATTTCATCCATGTATACAGTGAACAATGTTGGGCTCAAGCTTCCTCCTTGCCTCAAACCTTCCTGTGTGATAAATCCCTCCGACTTCATGTTGTTTTCTTTATTACATACTGCACATTGTTGCTGTATATTCCCTTTATTATTCTTATTGTTTTTTTGTTTATTCCTTTATTTTCTAGGGCTTTTCCACACTTTATTTCTCGGTACATTGTCAAATGCTTTCTTTAAGTCTATGAAAGCAAGGTGTAGACTCTTAGTTTGTTTTGATCTTTTTTCGATAATCCGTTTCAGTGTAAATATGTGGTCTTGTGTACTTCTTGCTGGTCTAAATCCACTTTGCGATTCCGATAGTTGTGGTTCTATTACTTTCTTTATCCTATTATTAATAATGCCCTCATAAATGTTGACAATTGTGTTCAGTATAGTAATTCCTCTGTAATTATTACAATCCTTGTGTTCTCCCTTTTCATAGATTGATGTAATAAACGATATTCCCCATTCGGCTGGAAAGTTTTCTTCCTCCCACGCACTATTAATTATTTCTAACAATATTGTTGTTCCTTTCCTCTCTATGTATTTAATCATTTCAGACGTTATCTTATCGCTGCCTGAGACTTTTCCATTTTTCAATTTTCTTATAACTTCCTCCAACTCCTTCCATTCTATTTGTTCCCCATCTTCTGTTTCTTCCATATTTTGCTGTTCCAATTCTTCATAATTTGCATTAACCTTTCATCATTACCCCCCAATAGTTCTTCAAAGTATTCTTTCCATCTTTCCATTAGTGCTTTCTCTGTTGTTAGGATTTCTTGAAATTATATATATATATATATATATAAATATATATATATTATATATATTATATATAAATACATATATATATATATATATATATATATATATATATATATATATATATATATAATATATATATATTATGAAATATATATATATATATATTATAATATATTAGATATATATTATATGTATATAATACAGTCCCTGGCCAAATTATTAGACGCACTGCAAGATTTCATGTAAAATATTAATTACCGAGTGATATTGTACCGTTTTATTATTTTAAATTGATTTGTTTTTTATTTTATATTATCCAATCAATTACCTATTTATTTGACATAAATAAAACAGCATTGATTTAGAAAAGCATAAGTTTATTAAGTTTTTAAATTAATGTTAGTAAAAGTCAATATTTAGTTGAGCCACCTTTAGCCGCTATCAAAGCTTTAATTCTGCGCGGCATGATATCAATGCAAGTTTGTACTGTCTCCTGCATTTGAGGATGATGAATTCCACACATGAATAATCTTATCTAGGAGCTGGGTTTTGTTGGTAATCACATCTTTAGCCACTTCTCTCTTTCATCAGCTCCCACACATTTTCAATGGGGTTCATATCAGGGCCAATCCAACAGAGGGATATTTTTTTCTGCCAAAAAAGCTTTAACAGACCGAGCAGTGTGGCGGGAGCTCCATCTTGCATGAAAGTGAATGGTTCCCCATTTGGAAACCATTCTCTGAGCTGCGGAATCAACCGATTTTGTAATACTTCTTTGTAGTGATCTTGCCTCATTATTCCTTTGACGACGTACAAAGACGTCCAGTGCCCTTGCCGCTGATGACTGACCAAATCATCACAATTTGGTGGGATGTTTAACCGTCGGACGACACAATCAGGATGAAACTTTTCTCCATGACGACGACGCACATACTGAGCTTTATTCTGCAAAATTTCGAATGTGCTTTCGTCACTGAAGCAGACCTGTTAAAAAATAGGAAAAATATATAAACTTCCATGTTTATTTGCTTTATTTAACTGAAAATGATAATAATGTATCAAATTATTGATTAAATTGCTGTATCTTACCCGATCTCCAGACGTCAAGTCCACATCTTTGTCTTGCCATTGTTTGGCCCACTTCAGGCGCTTTGCTTTCATTGCAGCTGTTAACTTGGGCTTCCTGGGGCGGGGCGACAGGCCTTAAAATCTAATTCTTTCAATTTTCTTCGAACAGTGCGCTCAGAAGCATTTACGCTAGCATCCTGGAGTTGCGATTTTATTACCTTTGTGGTAGCAAATCTGTTTTCTACACAAATTTTCTTCAAACATCTCTCTGACCGTGAGTGAAAAACTGGTTTTCTACCGCATCTTTTCTTTCTTTTCGGGCTTAATTCCTTCCCTGACTCAATTTTCTTTTTTATGCGTCAAACACTAGCTTCAGAAACCTCCAATCTTCGTGATATTTCTCGGTTTGTAAATGTTCTCGCACTTCACAAGCGCCTTCACTTCAGCTTTTTTCGTGGTGAAAGATCGCCTTTTCTACCCATAATGAAAATAGTCCAATTACTTTTTTAAAACACTGCATACAAAATAAACTAATAACTGAGTAGTATAAAACTGTTAAACAAACAATCACAGTCCATAAAGCCACAGAAACACGTCCGTACCTGACTCGATTCCGATCGCGACTGATACAGGTTTGTACTTATTTACGTTCATGTATTACTTTGTCAACACAGTGTTGCCATATCTTAAAAATAAATACAAATATGTAGTCTACAACAATTCTTTTATATAAAAATCAGTAATATTGTAGTTTAAATATACCATTATTGCATAAAAACTCTTAAGAAACATAAATTTACTAAAAAAATACAGTGCGTCTAATAATTTGGCCAGGGACTGTATATATATATATATATATATATATATATATATATATATATATATATATATAATATATATATATATTATATATATATATATATATATATATATATATATATATATATATATATATATATATATATATATATATATATATATATTTATATACATATATATATATATATATATATATAATACATATATATATATATATATATATATATATATATATATATAAACATATATACATATATATATATATATATATATATTATTCTATATATATATATATATATACGCACAAGTATTCAGTTTTATATATCCGAATATAGGAAAAGGGGGTGAAAATTAAAATATATTAAAGGCAATAGCATGACTATGCATTAAAACATTATTACAGAATGGAGACAAAGTTTTACTCAGATTATCATCCCAACAGCTTATTCAAACAAATACGGCGGAAAATACAAATTACTAGTTAAATTTTGTCAATAAAGTTTAACGTTATTTTCCTAAATAGAGATATGATTTAATAACAATATAAATTTAATTTCATTATTTACAATATCAAATTACCTCTATAATTAATTAATTAGTTTTTACCAAGTCTAATTTATTTAAATTAAATACATGTTAAAATATAATTTCTACACTAACCACTATTATGAACGCTATTTTATTTGCTGTTTTAGAAACGGAAACGGAAATTGATGGGTTAAATTTTAAATATTCGTGCATTCGTGCCAACTCACATAAATACCACAAAAAACGTTTAAAATTATAAAAACAAGTATAATGCACTGATTGCTTATCGAGAATATATGTTTTTGAATATCATAAACAAGTTGACGATGGAAATCACACAAGAAGGTCAACATCAATTTCACTACCAAAAGCGCTTAAAATAAATTGTGAATTAGTAGCAGATGATCGCAATGCATCCCTAAAAATGATGAAAGAAGCGCGTGTTTTAATTGACCTTTCAGTTTTCCCAACATACTTTTTGTCGCAATCATTACAACTAATGTCATAAATTCCACCACTAACTAAAAATGTAATGCCGCATTACATTTTTAGTTCATCGTTTGATAAGCAGAGTTAATGAGTTAATGGTTATTGACGATGACTTAATAAACATATTAATAAATAAATATAAATTCAAGTTAAATATTCAGAATACCACCTTTTTTACACGAGAAGCAAATCAGACCAAGTATGTCTCCATACCATATAATCCGAAATATAGCAGAGGACTCAATAAGGTATTTAATAAGGTAGGCCTCACTTTAGTCTGTAAGTCATCAGACAATTTGAGGAATATCTTAGGAAATCATAAAGACAAGATTCCTAATATTTTTCTTAAATAATTAGGTTTTATATTTCAATCATGAAATATTAATATAGTTCTTTATAATTCAAATATCAAGAAGTCCCACATATATCTATATGGTACAACCTCTAACAATAAGTAACAGCAGCAAACTCCAAATAACTGCACCCAACTATCAGTAAGACAGAGATACATATTTTGCTGCACCCTGTATATGTTTTAAAATTAGTTGGTTATTACTGGGTCTCCTCAACTTCTACGTTCATTTTTCCAGGTATATCGATCCCAAATTATCTCTTATGATCCGCCAGAATAATCTAGAAAATTTTTATCTACTCAATAAAATATCTTTAAATAGATCCAAATTATGTTGTATTAATTATGATATATCAGCAAACGTTCTATGTGATATACCATATAATTAAAAGCATGAAGCCTTTAACGAGAAAATCCTATTCAAACTTGCCTACTTTTGCTTACTACTCAATATTTAGTTAGTTTATAATACTTTTTGTCTAGTTAATTATACTTCAATAAAGTACTTATTTCAAAAAATTTTAATACAATTTCACTTAAGTAAATTAGTAAATTGATAAAAAAGAAGAAACACTTAGTGATTCAGTGGACGAAGATTGTTGGTAACCTTTTTGGTAGTATTGATAGTGTAGATGTGCCAATATATTTACACGGTACAGTACCAGATAAGACTTTGGCAAAACGTCTGCGACGTTCCAGTTAAAACAACATTGAGCAAAAGATATAATACTGAACCTGCAAGAAAACACATTTTTCGATCTGTTGCGCAATAATTTATATATGTATATATATATATATATATATATATATATATATATATATATATATATATATATATATATATATATATATAAAATAAACAGAGAGAAAGCAAAAGTTGCCGTATCTAACAAAATCCTAAGTTATGAAACTAGTTGGGGAACTTGGCAAAAAGGGCATCAACAGATGTTCACACTATATTCATTTAGCCAATATTTCGGTCCTAGGTTGGGACCTTCATCAGGGCACAAACTGAAAAAGAGATAACGAAGCAACCAATAAAGAAAATTAGGCATGAAGAATTGGTATTATTGAGCCTAATTTTTAATTATTAATTTTTAATTTGTAATTTTTAATTTCAATCTTATAATTATTGATAAAAAAGCTATTGTAGTTTAAAATTATTATTGTTCCAAAGAATCGTAAAAATTATTATTATAATTATTATGAAGAAATGTCAAAACAAAATGCGTGCTACATGTGAGTCACTTGCATTTTGTTTTCACATTTCTTCATAATAATAATAATAATAATAATAATTTACGATTCTTCAGAACAATAATAATTTTAAACTACAATAGCTTTTTTATCAATAATTATAAGATTGAAATTAAAAATTACGAATTAAAAATTAATAATTAAAAATTAGACTCAATAATACCAATTCTTCATGCCTAATTTTCTTTATTGGTTGCTTCGTTATCTCTTTTTCAGTTTGTGCCCTGATGAAGGTCCCAACCTAGGGACCGAAATATTGGCTAAATGAATATAGTGTAAACATCTGTTGATGCCCTTTTTGCGGAGTTCCCCAACTAGTTTCATAACTATATATATATATATATATATATATATATATATATATATATATATATATATATATATATATATATATATATATATACATATACATATATATATATATATATATATATATATATATATATATATATATATATATACTAACATGGGGTCCCGAGACTTTCCGAAAGACAGCAGCACAAACAGAAAAAAACCAGATGATTTTCAGTTAGTGTCAACTATCAAAAGATTCGTGTAAAATTTTCGTGACATTTTGTCTATTGGTTTGCGAGTTACAGCTGCTTAAATGACACTACTTTTAATTTTTGCAAAACGATGAAACAAAAATAAATTCGCGTGTTGATTGAACATTGCTTTTTGATGGGAAAAAATACAGTCAGAACCCAAGAATGGCCTGTGAAGTGTTAATACTACATCTGCTCCATCGAAAGCAACTATATGCTTAGTAAACTGCAAGTGAACAAGCCTAGTACATTCAGTTGTACTTATGGCATCCCACTCATCCATCAGAGCGCTTTTTAGAGCTGCTTTTGATGTTATGCTATGCTCCCGTATCTTGCGCTTCAGAATACCCCAAAGATGCTCGATAGGGTTTAGATCTGGACACTGCGCCGGCCAATCCAACAAGACAATGTTATTGTCTCTAAACCAGCGCATGGTAGCCGCTGATTTAAGACAAGGTGCACTATTTTGCTGGAATTTGATGTCGTATAAATTAGTATCGCCAAAAATGCGCGTTAGCCAAGGCATCAGTACAGTTTCTAGTACATTTATGTACTTTTGGCTGTTCATGGGGCCTTCACAAACGAACCTTTCGCCGACACCTTTCCATGCAGCCCCCCAGATCATAATGCTGCCTCCTCCGTGTTTTACAGTAGGTACCACGCAATCTGGATGGTATTCCTCGCCGACACGCCGCCTCACACGAATGTCACACCTGACGTTCCGAATAGCTGTAAGAATAGAAAAAATACTCAAAATATTAGTTATTGTTTTGACTAAAATGGATTGAATCAAGAGTATTGTATGTAGTTATTTGTTAAAATAAATCATATAAAAACTTACCTCTAAGTTGGATTCGTCGGAATACGCAACATTAGACAATCCTCTTCACTAAAATGTTGGTGCTTCAGAGCCCACTCTAAGCGTTTCTTCCTATTGGTTTCTGAAAGCCAAGGCTTCTTTCTAGCTTTGCACCCTCTTAATCCAGCTTCTGTCAGTCTTCTCCTTGCCGTTCGAGAACTAATCGGCATCCCAATCTCTTCCGACAGAGTTGCAGCGAGCTCAGATGATGTTTTTTTTCGATTTTTAATAGACTCGCGGATGAGTTTTCTGTCCTGTCGCTCATTAGTCTTACGTTTTCTGCCCGTTCTCATTTTGTTGGCATGGGAGTCAGTCTCCACAAACTTTTAATAGAACATTGCACTGCGCACCGAGAACATTTCAATAACTTGACTATTTCTACTTGGGACTTGTTTTGTTCATGTAGGGTTTCAATTTTAATTCGTTTTTCGATACCAAGCACACTTTTCTTAGGTATTTCTCAAATATAAGAATGTCCAGTTCACAAATAAAACACGCACGGAAGTTTCTTGACACTACTAGTAGTAAAAAGAGACTGATAAAACATTAAAAATATTTTTCAAAAAACCTCATTATCGCAATTTTGTGGGCCAGGTGTTTCATGGACTTGTAAAAGAGATTGTCTGTTGTTTAAGTTAGCTTTTGACAGCGCCGCCTGTAGTATTGTTAAAACAATTAGTCTTTTTAGTGTTCCGTACGGAACACTTATAAGATCACTTCGGTGTCTGTCTGTCTGTCACACCCCGATTTTCTCTCCGAAACTATTTGACATAGAAAGGTGAAATTTGGTAATAATATAGGAATTGATGGTCTCATCAGAGCCATGTAGTTTTGAGAATTAAATTTTGACTTAAGGGGTTAGTTTTGGGGGGTGAAGTCGGAAGTGAAAAAAAAATTTTTTTACTAGGTCATCGAGTGTGGTGTCAAATGAAAGCTTGTGAAAACACGAGTAAAAAATCTATATATAATATTATATTGCGCGCACTTTTCTTTGTATTATTTTTAAAAATTCGCGAAAAATCGCTGTCCCGGGCCTTATCTCGAAAAGTACTTATCAAAAAATTTCGAAAAAACTCTGGAATATTCTCCACGGGGTGTAGATTGAACGAAAATTATCACGAGTGCATTACCTTTAATAATTTATATGGTATATAAAAAAAAAAAACAAAAATTTCAAGGTCATCAGATTTCAGTAAAGATTAGAAACAAAAACTTTGTTGAAAACTCATTTGAGGTGTTTTTGTGAAGTCACTGATCATTTTATACCACCGTAACATAAATTTTGACTTAAGAGGTTCGTTTTAAGGGGTGAAATCGGAAGTGAAAAAAAATTTTTTTTACTAGGTCATCGAGTGTGGTGTCTAATGAAAGCTTGTGAAAACACGAGTAAAAAATATATATATAATGTAATACTTGCGTACACTTTTCTTCGTATTACTTTTAAAAAATCGCTGTCCCCTACCTTATCTCGAAAAGGACTGATCAAAAAATTTTGAAAAAATTCTGGAATATTCTCCACGGGGTACAGATTGAACGAAAATTATCACCTTTAATAATTTATTTGGTATATAAAAAAAAAAAAAAAAAAATTTCAAGGTCACCAGTTTTTCAATAAAGATTGGAAAAAAAATTTGATGAAAACTCATTTAGGGTGTGTTTTGTGAAGTCACTGATCATTTTAAACCACCCTAACAAATTTTTTTTTTTAAAAACAATCAACGTACGGAACACTATTTGTGCAAGTTCAACTTGCACTTGACCGGTTATTTTTAATATTTTATGAGTTTCACGTGTTTATTAGGGGTGCCTAATACTTTTGGCCAATGCGGTATATATATATATATATATATATATATATATATATATATATATATATATATATATATATATATATATATATATATATATGTATACAAATACGTAATAAAACGAAATATATTAAAAATATATACACTAGAATTGTAATCTCTAGAAAGGTTATCAAACTACTCAAAGATAATCAGCCGCCTGGATGACATAAATATGCACAACGAACTGAAAAGTTGAAAGAAACGGCAATTTTAAAGTTCGAACGGTTAGGGAAAAACCTTTGCACCCTTTTGTCTTCGTCATTATTTGTCGGTTACGGATTTACCCTCCATTAAGTGTACTTAATAGTTCACTGTTAACTTGAAACTTGGAACAGACATAAACAGTGAGAAAACAAGCCTCTTCTAAGTCCTTGTTAAGTTGGTGTCTTTCAATAATATTAGTGTGTCCTTAAAAAACCACCCAGCAATTAGAGTGAATGTTTATTTTTATTAGGCTCGACAAAGCCAGTTTAAAGGAAAAACAAAATTTTATAGCGTTTAATGCTTAAATGAGCCCAAAAAAATCACCATAATGTTACCGCTTATTCAAGTGAAAAGCGTTTAAAAAAAATTGCTACCCTAAAGATAAAAAAAATACAGCAAGAAAATAGGCTTTTCATGAAAGAGTGTTACCAATACTGGCGCACGTTTTTTGTGTTAGTTTAAAACTCTAAAAACCTTTTACTAAATAAAAAACATTAGGGGAGGAGGGATGTTGAGTTCATGTAATATTTTAATAAAATGAACATATTTCTAGGCCTATAGATAAAATGGTAAGTTCCTTAATATATTACAGAGATTTTGCAACTCTTGTTTTTCACATGCCTTTGTACCTATCGTTATCTCAAGCATGCGCAGTATTAACGCAAAGGAATTCCAAGGTTAGGTTAGTATTCATCTTCTATAAACGTAGGGGATTTTTGTCCACTCATTTCATGCTTAAGCACACCAGTTATTAGTATTCGATTGGTCAACATAAGTTTCGAAATTAAAGCTGTATCTAGCAGGTTTCTATCAATATTTCCCAGGTAAGACGAATGTGTGATAAATAATATTGCATTTAAAATTAGCACTACACACCCTGTAATACCCTTGTGACAAAGATTGCAAAATCCCAACATAATCTGAACACTAATTAACTGTTGTCAGTGTTATTTGCAATAAAAGATTATCATTTACATTGTAGTGTATTTTCTTAGTGTTTAGTATACCTAAGTAGAAAAAAAACAGGCTCTATCATAAGACCGATAGGAATAATGAACTTCAAATAACCTCTCTTATAAGTTCTAAATAGGGGAAATCGTTATCCTTAATAAAGGTTTCCCTTATTTTGTTTTAGTACTGCGCAAGCTCCAGATGGTGAGCGCAATGACGATAACAACTGAGTCTTTATATTTAATTTCTTCTCTTTACTACTGCGCAAGCTCCAAACGGCCCATGCTTCAAATAAAGATAAAGACAGTGGCCTACCAAAAAAAGCTTTGCAAAATCTCTCTATTATCTCAATTATGCTGCCTTATCCTTAACAGATCTAAGATGTTGTTAGAGTCTGAGGCATACAGAGAATCGTACTATTTTTTATGTTTCTATAGAATTATCGAAATGCAATCTGTCAAGAATGTAACGGATCGAATTTCAAAACTTCCCTAAAGCGCTACAGGAGCGACACGTGTGCGGAAAAAGAAATTCACGTTGTTCTTGAATCGCTGTAAATTGTACTCTGTGGGAAACACAGTCCTGGGCAAATTATTCCGAAGGGATGATGTTCTCCATATAAAAGACTGCTTAAAAAGCGTTGTACGAGGAGTAACAAGCTGAACCTCATACGGATGTGAAGTATTAGCGCGATGTGTACTTCTAACATGCACCGCTCTGGGAGGGATTAAGCGGGCCACATCTTTCGAACTCTTTCCATGAAAATACTTGTAGAATAGGCTCAAGTCGCCAACTGTTCTTCGATGTTCCAGCGAATCAAGGCCGCCGGTCAGTTCCGGGTCTCCAATCAGACGAACAGCTCTTCTCTGAATAGAATCCAACAAATGCAGTGTATGTTTGGGAGCGGAGCCCCAAACAGGGGAGCAGTATTCCATAGTTGATCGAATTTGAGCTTCGTAAAGAATTAACAGTTGTGGAGTGTAAAGCTTTCTGGTTCGAAATAATATTCTCAACTTTTTGAGAAGCTCTCCTTGCTATGCCTGCTACATGTTCATGCGAGGACATATTTGCTCCCCAATTAACGCCCAACAAATTGAGTGACGATGTTAGAGGAATGGAGTGCCCCGACAAAAGTATGTCGGGTTCCGCAACGTTAACTTTTTTAGAAAAAACTGCCGCCTGGGTTTTTGTAGCATTAAATTCCACTTGGTTACTGTCACCCCAAGATAAAATTTCTTCCAGGTCTTTGTTAAGTTGAATGACTTCCTGCTGTCTGCGGATATTCGTCTGAGTAGCCGATGTCCGAGCATTCAAAGTGAATAAAGAGATAAGCGTACTGTCATCTGCAAAGCTGTAGATTGGATTCTAGGTCTTTTCCAGCAGATCGTTAATGTAAATGGGGAAAAGAGTAGGAGACAGTATGGAACCTTGAAGTACACCGGCGTTGATAGTGAAGGTGTTAGAAAAAAATCCGTCGACTGCCACTCGTAAAGAACGCTCTCTGAGGAAACATGAGAGCCACAAACAGAACTTTTCAGACATACAATAAGATCGCCCA
This sequence comes from Pachyrhynchus sulphureomaculatus, assembly GCA_019049505.1. NCBI lineage: Eukaryota > Metazoa > Arthropoda > Insecta > Coleoptera > Curculionidae > Pachyrhynchus > Pachyrhynchus sulphureomaculatus. The sequence continues at coordinate 38,929,275 of CM032450.1, forward strand.
TCGTGCCAAACACGGTCGAATGCCTTGGATATGTCAAGAGCAACCGCTCGAGATTCTCCAAAGTGTTCCATTGCGTTGTTCCAAACGTGTGTTACATAAGTCAGAAGATCTCCTGTTGATCTATTTTTACGAAAGCCATATTGATGATCGCTAATAATAATGAATCCTTCAAGATATTTTAGAAGATGCTGATTGATAGCCTTTTCCATGACTTTCGATATTATTGAAAGCAGTGCGATTGGTCGGTAGTTATTTGGCAAGGCCTTCTTGCCTTTTTTAGGTATCGCCTGAACTGTGCCACATTTTCAGCGGGAAGGAAATATTCCCTTTCTGTAGGATGGGTTGAAAAGTCTACAGAAAACTGGTGTTAGTTCCCTCGCACAGTTTTTTGAGAACTATGGCAGGTATTCCGTCAGCGCCAGAAGCTTTTTTGGTGTCTAGCTTCATTAAAATGCGTTTTATGATACGCTGTCTGAAGACAATATCGGGCATCCTTGAGTGCACTATGGGAATAGTAGGTGGTGTTTTTTCCTTGGAAATCGACAGTAGAATGTGAAGCAAAGAGTTCAGCCAACAAGTTCGCTTTCTCACCAGGTGTCGTTGCAATAGAATTATCTGGCCGTGTGAGTGGTGGTATGGTGGATTTGGTGAAATTTTGACTGACTGTCTTAGCGACTGACCAAAAGGAGTTGTTGGGACAGGCGAGAAGTTTGTTTCTAATTCGTTGATTGTGTGTCTCCTTGGTTTCGTCGATAATTTCTTTGCATCTGTTCCTGGCACGAACAAAGGTGTTACGGTTTATGGTGTTAGAGTTTTCACGCCATTGTCGGTAGGCAAGATGTTTAGAAGCAACAGCTTCTTTGCATTTTCGGTCAAACCAAGGCTTGTCGTTGGAAGGGCGTTTCTTCGAAAAAGGGATGTAAGCCTCCATACCAGCCAAAATAACATCGGAAAACTCCCTGGCGCAGTCAGATGGATCGTCGGATCGAAAACAAACGTCTAACCAAGGGAAAGTTCGAAAATATTCCATGAGATCTTCCCATTTAGCAGATTTGTAGGGCCAAATCTTGCGCGGTTTAGGCGCTTCTCTGTCTCTGATTGGTAGGATACTCGATGTCGAAAGTAGTTTATGGTCAGAAGAACCTAAAGGCGGATTTACGCTGACCGTGTAAATCTCCGGATTGGTGGTTAAAAATAAATCAAAAAGACTGGCGAACTCCCCGTCTCGATCAGGGATCCGTGTTGATTAGTCAATAAGCTGAGTTAAACCACAACTGATTGAAAATGATTCGGCTTCACAACCTTGCTCGTCGGTAGTATTTGAATATTTAAGCCAGTTGATGTTGTGTACATTAAAGTCACCCAGGATAGCAATTTCGGCATTTGGATAGTTAGTTTGTAATGATCGATGGTGTCTGCAAGAGAAGCGAAAAGTGTTCTAAAGTTAGTATCACTTGGTGGTCGATATACGATACAGATGAACCTTGTGGTTTGTTGAGTCGTTATTTTTAACCACATAACATCAAAGTTTGGGGGTTCCAGAGCCTCTTCTCGCTGGCAAGAGAGGTCGCTTCTGACAAAAAGACAGATTCCAAAGTTACGCCTAAATCGGGAAGAGAAGTCGTAACCAGGATAAAGATAATTGACTGTGCTGGTCGATGAATAAGACTATAAGTCAGTACGTGCTCTAAACTATCTTAGATCAGCATGTAACTTGACACCAGGTACTCTTTGAGCAATCAAAGATGCTTGCGGTAATTGCTTTTTCTATCTTAGAAAAATTTAAGTGTCCATCTAAATATCTAAATGTAATATCGACCTTAATCGTGACACTGGTCTCTACCTCTCATCAATCTGGAAACAGATTATCCACGAAGGCCCACCATGCCTCGGATCCGCTAATACAAAAGCTAGCGGAATTAAATTAGTTGTGTGCTAAACTCGGAAGAAGTCACTATTCGGAACAGTCTCTGAAGAAATCGGCAGGATGATCAGCGAAACATCAATTGGTCACGGTCTTTCGTGGTATTATAACGATAAAAAAGTCATATGCCATATTATGGTAAACCATAAAATGGTGGTTTGTAAATAGCTTCCCATTTAAAAACCTATCTTCTATATTTATTTATTTTATATATTCAATCATAACTCAGCATAAATATTTATTACTGAATATATGAAACATTATAACAGTATAAAATGGAAACACCGGTAACTCTGTTATCTGCAACTTTAATTTATTTATTCGACTGACAGAAAGCAAAGTTACAATTGTTTTTCATTTGATTTATATATTATTTGCATAGAAATTGACTTATTTAACCACTGTTTTAAATTGGCCTAAAATTCCTTTGTAATATTGTTATTCAAAATAATTTAAAAGTTACATATTTAATATAAATCCAAATAAAATTGTAGACTTTATAATTAACTTTTATAATTTAGAATATGATAAGTGTAAATAGATATATTGGGTAGTATATTAGTACAACAAAGTTAAGTGTCTTCTGCAATGTAAAATATCGGAAAAAAAATTAGCCTTTTTGCGTTGAGAAATCATACTTTGAGAAATTATATAAAGAAGAAGAGAATAATGAAGTCATAACTGAAGAAGTGGAAGAAGTAAGTCATCCAAACAACATTAATAAAAACTCGGGTTACGGTCTGCATCCCACGCAGAAAACGATAATTTTACTGCGCCATAGTTCGGTAAACTCCGGCCAGGATAAATACCCGACTTTCTCTTCGTCGAACACATTAACTATTCTTATTTCAAAGAGTAAATATCCCTTAAAGTCACTCGTGTAATCGCAGATGAAACGTCGGGGAGTTACTACAATAGGCCACGAGTTTCCGTTCTATGTTAACTGTTTTCAATCGTATAAATAGCCACAATAAAGGGTTTGGAACCTGAAGACAGGTTTCGCTATTTCGTAATTAATGCCTCACCCTAATGTTTTATTTACTGCTTTAATACATAAGATAGTAATTGTTGTCATTTACTGTGAGTCAATCAAATTCCATGTTTACTTTACATCTTACATTTGAAAAGGAGATACTGTTTAAAAAAACAACTTTTGACATTTTAAAAGAACATTTATAAATCACCATATTATTTTCCTTTTTATTTTCTACTATATATTTACCATATTACACATAAAACAAGTTACAAACGCCATTTACTCACATTACTTCATATGTGCCTCTTTACTGTAATAGTATGTGAAACCGCAAATCAGTGTTAATGTCACAAAACAAAGCATGTCAACAGTTAAAGGTTAATAATATACTGCATTTTAGCAGCTCTGAATAGCATAATATGGTTATAGTTACAACAAGAAATATGCGTACAGTTTTACGATTTTAAATTTCGATTTTATCTCGTCGTTTCTCCCTTAAAAACATTGTGTTTGTTGGCAACAGGTAAACTTCAATCAGTTTTGTTTTTTTTCTATGTTTAATAATGATTAGCATATATGCGTATACGTGCATCACTAATCCTTCCCGACAGTTTACCATGTATGTACGTACCTATTTCGAATACGTGTTGCAAAATTAATTTTCTAAGCCGTGTTAATTGTAGTTCACCTTCCGCTGTATACCTTTTAGGTTTTTACAAGCGACCACTAGATGGTGCTATTGAGATATGACATTACCCTTGTTGTAAAATTAACATTTCTTATTGTTAAAACAGTGGCAGCTCAGAAATTGGCCGAGTAGTTTGGAAATCTCACATGAAGGTTTTCGTTGGATTATTTTTTTAGTGTTCCGTACGGAACACTTATAAGATCACTTCGGTGTCTGTCCGTCTGTCTGTCCGTCTGTCCGTCTGTCACACCCGATTTTCTCCGAAACTATTTGTCATAGAAAGTTGAAATTTGGTAGTAATATAGGAATTGATGGCCTCATCAGAGGCATGTAGTTTTGAAAGTTAAATTTTGACTTAAGGGGTTAGTTTTGGGGGGTGAAATCGGAAGTGAGAAAAAAAAATTTTTACTAGGTAATCGAGTGTGGTGTCAAATGAAGCTTGTGAAAACCCGAGTAAAAAATATATATATAATGTAATACTTGTGCGCACTTTTCTTTGTATTATTTTTAAAAAATCGCGAAAAATCGCTGTCCACCCGCCTTATCTCGGAAAGTACTTATCAAAAAATTTTGAAAAAATTCTGGAATATTCTCCATGGGGTGTAGATTGAACGAAAATTATCACGAGTGCATTACCTGCAATGATTTATCTGGTATATAAAAAAACAGAAATTTCAAGGTCATCAATTTTCAGTAAAGATTCGAAATAAACTTTGTTGAAAACTTATTTGGAGTGTGTTTTGTGAAGTCACTGATTATTTTATATCACCGTAACATAAATTTTGACTTAAGGGATTCGTTTTGAGGGGTGAAATCGGAAGTGAAAAAAAAAAGGTCATCGAGTGTGGTGTCTAATGAAAGCTTGTGAAAACACGAGTAAAAAATATATATATAATGTAATACTTGCGCACACTTTTCTTCGTATTACTTTTAAAAAATCGTGAAAAATCGCTGTCCCCTACCTTATCTCGAAAAGTACTGATCAAAAAATTTTGAAAAATCCTGGAATATTCTCCACGGGGTATAGATTGAACGAAAATTATCATTACCTTTAATAATTTATCTGGTATAGAAAAAAAAACAAAATTTCAAGGTCACCAGTTTTCAGTAAAGATTGGAAACAAACTTTGTTGAAAACTCACTTGGGGTGTGTTTTGTGAAGTCACTGATGATTTTATACCACCCTAACAACATTTTTTGTTTTAAAAACTATCAACGTACGGAACACTAATTGTGCAAGTTCAACTTGCACTTGACCGGTTTTTTAATTTTAGTAAAGGCCTTACTGAACAACAATGCCTCTCAAACACCCACGTCAAACCGAGGAAAACATCGAATTGATGTCTTATTGCCCGTATTCACCTGATTTATCGTCTAGCGATTTCCTTTTGGTCCCGAATGTCAAACAAAATTCGTGGACAGCGATTCTCATCACCTCAAGAAGTTATTGAATCCTTCAAGAAACTATATTTTGAGGTACGTCAGAATGAAAAAAATGTTTCGAGAATTGGTTTGAATGCATGCAAAAATGTATTAATCTTAAAGACGAATATTTTCAGAAAAAAATAAAACGATTTGTACCAAAATTTTTTTTTTGTTTTATTGTTTTTGTAAAAATTAAAAAGGCCCTCGTATACCTTACTTGGTCAACTATGTTTATTCACACTTAAAATTTTGTTCAAAACACTTTTTTTTTATGGGTCTAGCCCACCTGCTGCAGGGAAGAAGTCCCTAAAGCGCTACAGGAGCGACACGTGTGCAGAAAAAGCGATTCACTTTGTTCTTGAATCGCTGTAAATTGTACTCGGTGGGAAACACAATCCTGGGCAAATTATTCCAAAGGGATGATGTTCTCCATATAAAAGACTGCTTGAAAAGCGTTGTACGAGGAGTAACAAGCTGAACCTCATACGGATGTGAAGTATTAGCGCGACGTGTACTTCTAACATGCACCGCTCTGGGAGGAATTAAGCGGGCCACATCCTTCGAACACTTTCCATGAAAATACTTGTAGAATAGGCTCAAGTCGCCAACCGTTCTTCGACGTTCCAGCGAATCAAGGCCGCCGGTCAGTTCCGGGTCTCCAATCAGACGAACAGCTCTTCTCTAAATAGAATCTAACAAATGCAGTGTATGTTTGGCAACGGAGCCCAAACATGGGAGCAGTATTCTATAGTTGGTCGAATTTGAGCTTTGTAAAGAATTAACAGTTGTTATGAAGTGTAAAGCTTTTTGGTTCGAAATAATATTCCCAACTTTTGAGAAGCTCTCTTTGCTATGCCTGCAACATGTTCATGCCAGGACATATTTGCTCCCAAACTAACGCCCAACAAATTGAGTGACGATGTTAGAGGAATGGAGTGCCCCGACATAACTATGTTGGGTTTCAGCAACGTTAACTTTTTTAGAAAAAACTGCCGCCTGGGTTTTTGTAGGGTTAAATTCCACTTGGTTACTGTCACCCCAAGATAAAATTTCTTCCAGGTCTTTGTTAAGTTGAATGACTTCCTGCTGTCTACGGATAGCTGTAGACTGGATTCTCGGTCTTTTCCAGCAGATCGTTAATGTAAATGAGAAAAAGAGTAGAAGACAGTATGGAGCCTTGAGGTACACCGGCGTTGATAGTGAAGGTGTTAGAAAGAAATCCGTCGACTACCACGCGTAAAGAACGCTCTCTGAGGAAACATAAGACCCACAAAGATAACTTTTCAGACATACCATAAGAGCGTAGCTTAGCCAACAGCCCATCGTGCCAAACACGGTCGAATGCCTTGGATATGTTAAGAGCAACCGCTCGAGGTTCTCCAAAGTGTTCAATTGCGGTGCTCCAAACGTGTGTTACATAAGTCAGAAGATCTCCTGGTGATCTATTTTTACGAAAGCCATACTGATGATCGCTAATAATGTTGAGTCCTTCAAGATATTTTAAAAGATGCTGATTGAGCTGAGTTGATTTTATAACCCAGAAATTTAAACTCTTAACTCCAGAAAAAAAATATGAAACTAAAAATTTGCATACACACTGTGCGTGTGCAGTATCAAAATCTTTCAAACTTCTGCTGCTTTCGGAAAAACTCAATTATGTACATGTAAATACATACTTAGCTCCAGGCTTGTGATATCGCTATACATATGCAAACGTCAGAACCTCGATTCACTATAACCACGTATCATTGTTTCCGTCTGCCGAAAAGCTTGAGAAGCCTACAATCATCTACAAAAATACCAGAGTCACACTATGTGGATCCGGAAAAGTATTGCATATGACTTTTGGACATCAAATCAACGTCTCACATAAAGCAATTTTGCCATCAGTCTGCCCGTCATACATATTTGGGAGAACACGAAGACTAGAGTAAAAAACTTTATTTTTATGTTACGCATTTTTTATCAAAGCAACATTGCAGATAAGAGAAATCCATTAAGAATTGTTAATCGATAGAAATTGTGTGAGAAAATAGACACATCGAAGTAATTTAGTAATACTTCATGATGAGAGTTAGTGAAATATTTTTTTGTATTTCTTGATCTCACGCTTTTATCAAATCTGCCCATTGATGTATTTTAAACTTGTTTAAAAATAAATCGTAGTTTGATAACTTGTATTATAAAAAGTGAAGAAACTCCATATAAAAATAATATTCCTTAAGCAGCATGTGAAATGAGTAATGCATCATTTTTAATGGACAGGAAACACGCACAATAAGGCCGGTGTGTGAACTAAACCCGTTGGGCAAACCTGACCTAGAAATTGTGTGAAAATATTTGTGGAGTTCCTTTCAATTTCCTGCATTTTAATGCCAAATTTTCCTCGTCTTACCATAGACATTTCAGTAAGTAATAGGTTGACATTAGAACTGTTTTTTTATGGGTAAGGTACACCCGCTACAGGCTGTTGAATTCCTATCATGTACCACTCTAGGAGGGTTGAACGGGTTACTTACATCTGACGCTTTACATGAAAGTATATATATATATATATATATATATATATATATATATATATATATATATATATATATATGGGACGAGCCACGTCAACCGGATCAGAGCTACGACCAAAATTAGAAGCAACCAAAAAAACTTGACCAAGGGCTCATTTTAAAGCCTTAGAGCGTCTACTTTCAAATGCCGAGTGCGCCTTTGAAAAATCCAATATGGCGGCTCCAATATAGCGGCCGGTAGCCGGAAAAAAATCAAGTGTCCAGCAAAAAAAGCTTGTAAAAAATAAAAAAATTCGCAACTGTTTGGGTCGTTTTTTTGGCTCAAATTGTAGCTGAAGCCCAAGAAATTGGGGTGGTAAGTTGACAAAATCCAACATGGCGGATCCAATATCGCGGTCAAAAATCCAATGGCCGAATTTTCGCAAATAAACCGATTTGCACTAAATTTGGTAAACGGGGGTTTTTAGGATCGCTGATCACGAATCCAAGGTCTGATTTGCCAAATTCAAGATGGCGGATCCAAGATGGCTGATGAAATTTTCGAAAATCTATCGATTTGTACCAAATTTGTTATACGGGGGTTTTTGGGGTCCCTGATAACGAATCTGAGGTTAAATTTCTAAAATTCTTAAATTCAATATGGCGGATCTAAAATGGCTGATTCAATATGGCGGCGATATATTCGAAAATCAACCAATTGACACCAAATTTTATGTAAAGGGGTTTTTTGAGGTCGCTGATCATATATCTGTGATAAGAATTTAAAAATTTTGACAGATTGAAGGTCGAGGCTCATTCATGGCTCAAAATTCAATTAGTTATTGCTCAACAGTATTGACGTTTTAGCAAATCACTGAAGCATATGTGTTGTAATGATTATTTTTTTGAGGAGTGTTTTTTTATTACCTATGAAGTAATTAATATAGCGTAAAACTAGCATCTTTTGGATTAGAGAACCTCTTAATTTTAAGTTTATTTCCAGCACAGGGAATAAATGCATGACTGCTTTGAATTTTAGGCGCAGCAGGTGGGCAGGAAATAGTCTATTAAGCTTTTGTAAAATTTTTCGATGATCTTCTTTGGTATAGTGAAAAAAATGTATATTTTGGAGTCTTGACTTTGCCCAATTGAAGAGTGAAACTGAATTTAAAATGGCATCATTTGGATGAGCTTGTAGGCTATAACGAGTCGCTACAGATTTCAGGCATGCTCCAGCTTCATCACATGAACATTTGCTATGTGCAGTAGCATTGAAGTGCCATTCAGCATCTATACCAAAATCTTGCTTATGATGTATCAGAAAGTTCATTTGAGTCCTATTCTTGAAATTTTGTTTAGCGCCATCGGATGCGTAATAATTTTTTTTTTTACTTTTGAACATAATTTTTTTTATAACTGGTATGACCTTTTCTTGCATCAAATGAACTGCTGCTGCATCATGTTTGGTACAATCTGAGAGTAATATTATGGTGTTATGTTTTATTTCATTTTTAGAGCGATAGTAAAACTACTACAGGAAATACTGTACACTGGTCGTTATTATAGTGGAATGCCTGTGCTGCATCCTGTATTACATAAGCAAAATTTTCTGAAAAGTCACTGAATACCAACACTTCATCTTTACGTAAATTTTCTTTTTTATTGGTTAAAAATTCAGATTGAGCCTTTGCTATAAAATTATGAGGGATAAGCAATTTTAAACGATTGCACAATTCATCAACAAAATCGTCTGTGGAAAGACATTGTTGTATAAGAGTGCATCGATCTGTAGATTCCCACGTACTGAATATTACCTGTTCTATTTTATTTTTTTCTAGTAATCCAGTAACAAGTTCAGAAAATTCTTCCATTTTAGGACATTTTGACAGTTAAGTAAAAAAAAATCAATCAGTAGTACTCTTCCTACATAAAATGTAATTTATGCAATCTTTATAGTCATTTAATTCAATTTCCGAACCTTTTGTTAGCATCTTCAAGTTTATAGCATCGATCATTGTTTTTACATTTTGATGTATCATGCAAACACAGACGCTATGCGTTCCTGAACTTCCAGCAATAACGCACCATTTAGGTCGCAGCTCAGCGAATTTAGTTGATCCAATTTTATGCTCTGGATACTTTTCCTTGAACATTTCGTGTAACACCTTAATATCATAAAGAAGTAAATGCTTTTCTTTAATAAATTTTTGACCTTCGATTTTGACTATAACAGTATCTTTTTTGTTAGGCATTATCCGACTATTTTCTTCAGACTCATAAAATTCAGTTACTTTTGAGACCACTTCTGCGTCCAAATTCTTACCTTTCTTGAAAGTAGGAGTAGCTAATACACCACTAAGATTTTCTCAAAGTCTTAGATTCAAGTGCCATTCTATAAGAACAACCAAATTCTTGTGCAATTTCACGAGCAGTCCAACACTCCGGTGCGATTGTAAGTATGGTTTTTCGCATAGGACTATTCTCACGTAAATTATAAAATTTTTCCTTTAATCCATTTAAAAGTTCTTCAAGAGCATCCTCTCTAGATATTCGAGCTCTCTTGTTGGGTAATTCGTGTTCGAATTCAGAATCGTTTTCAGACACATCTTTCAAATAATTAGAATCAGTTGCATTACTACCACGAGATTCATTTTTCTGTGATTCGGAGGCTGATTTCCTACACTTTTGGCATATTTTGGATTTTTCATGTAAGTTTGGAAAAACTTCCAATAAACTTTTGGAAATATTCCTTAAGTCTTTGCCAACATGACTATCTACATTCAATAGATTCGCACACCTTTTTGCGTGCAACTTTTTGATTGCAATTTTTATTTGCCATTTTTGAGAAAAGGGCCGTTGTTGACTATATGTCGATTGTTATAAGACTAAAACAAAAAAAAAATTCAAAAAAAAAGTTGAAGTAGAAAAAAAAAATTTCAACAACTATCCTAGAAAGGACCGTTACCAAGTATTCGCCAATTCAATAAGAGCACTCAATATCCCAGACAAACAACTATCCAGAAAAGGACTGTCGTCACTGAAAATAAAGAGCCCAGATACAGAAGATGAGAAATTCCCCAGCTATCCTGAAAAGGACTGTTGGAAATTTACAACCGATGTGTTATTTAGCAACCACCTGAAAAAAAGCTCAAAAACTATCCTAAAAAGGACCGTTATTGAGTATTCGCCATTGCAATAAGAACTCCCAAAATCCCAGAACAACAAATATTCTGAAAAGGACTTTCGTCACTGAAAACAAAGGGCTCAGATAAAGAAAATAATGCCTCAGCAAAATAGAGAGAAAATCCAACGATGATATTTGGCATATATTAAAAAAAATCTATAACTGTGATATTAAAAGATCAATATTTTCCACCTATATTTATTACCTTCTATACCCAAACTTATTTGTGGTTGGCAAAGCGCCACCTGTTGAATAAAAAATGAAGCATCTATATACCAGATTTACGGAAAAGCTGGTATCAGGGATTTTTGGGGTTGCTCGAGGGGTTGCTGATTACGAATCTGAGGTCGGATCTGCAAAAGTCAAGAAGGCAGATCCAATATAGTGGACGTTTTTTTAAAAATTTAACCTATTTGGACTAAATTTGGCATACGGGGATTTTTGGAGTCGTTAATTACGAATCTGAAGTCAAATTTATAAAATTCAAGAAGGTGGACCTAATATGGTGGAAACTGAATAAGGCAATCTACTATATTGGGTCCGCCATCTTGGATTTTGAAAATCGAACTTCTGATTCGTAATCGGCGACCTCAAAAACCCCCGTATAACAAATTTGGTACAAATCGATATATTTTCGAAAATTTCATCCGCCATCTTGGATCCGCCATCTTGAATTTGGCAAATCAGACCTGGGATTTGTGATCGGCGACCCTAAAAACCCCCGTTTACCAAATTTAGTGCAAATCGGTTCATTTGCGAAAATTCAGCCACCATATTGGATTTTTGACCGCCATATTGGATCCGCCATGTTGGATTTTGTCAACTTACCACCCCAATTTTTTGGTTCGCCATCAGCTACAATTTGAGCAAAAAAACGACCCAAACAGTTGCGAATTTTTATTTTTACAAGCTTTTTTTGCTGGACACTTGATTTTTCTCCGGTTACCGGCCGCTATATTGGAGCTGCCATATTGGATTTTTCAAAGGCGCACTCGGCATTTGAAAGTAGACGCTCTAAGCTTTAAAATGAGCCCTTGGTCAGGTTTTTTGGTTGCTTCTAATTTTGGTCATAGATCTGATCCGGTTGACGCGGATCGTCCCATATATATATATATATATATATATATATATATATATATTCTATATATATATATATATATATATATATTCAAACTGCCTATCCACTACCATTGGACGTTGGCGATCACATTCTCGTAGGCTGGCCTGTCCGCCACAGTATGAACTAGGTCTCTGATGTTTCTGAGTCCCATCCATTTTCTGGTGTTTACCAAGAAATTTGCTTTCTTCCGACTCCACGTCTACTTTCTATTTTTCCTTCAACTATTAACTGTGTGTATATATATATATATATATATATATATATATATATATATATATATATATATATATATATATATATATATATACACATATATATATATATATATATATATATATATATATATGTATATATATATATATATATATATATATATATATATATATATATATATATATGTATATATATATATATATATATATATATATATATATATATATATATATATATATATACATGCAGCTTGTTATAGATTTCACTGTATATCTGTATATATTGGAACTGGCGCCTCCTTGTAACAAGACGGATTGCAGAAAATTCCCGTCAAATAGAGGATCTCAATCATAAAGGAAAAAATTGAGCCTAAAGAAATGATGACATAAATATTTTTTTTACTCCGCCATCCATCCAACCCCACAATATCACCGATCATTAAGTAGAACGTACATTGTTGTTCATATTTGAATAGGCTTTCCCTACACTAATTATAGAAAAAAAACATTATAAAAATTGTTATATTTTAAAATAATTACTTCGTGACACTAATAAATTAATTATACAAGTTTCATATTCAAATATTTTATTATAATAAGTAAAAATATTAACACATGTAATTCACAGAAATCTTATTTGCTTCATGTAAATGACGGTTTTGTTGGTAACTTTTTAGTGGCTGTCTGCTTGGCGGTGGCCAAGTAACAACTCCCTCTACTAAAATGTCAAATTCATGTTTAATTTGTTTATTTACAGGGAACGTTTACAAATTTTGCAATATGACGTGGGTAGAATGAAGTAAAGATCAATGTATTGCAGGTTTTTTTAAAGATAGACCAATATAGTTGTGTTAATTTAAAAAATTGTTGGAAGTGTAGAATATAGCAGCAAGTGTGGTAGTTCGTGTCGTTTTGTACAGTTGGTTTAGTTATATATATGTTAAGTATAATCTATTTTATGTGGATATCGACTTCAGGTATCTTACATAACGTTTTTACACCCACTTTGTCTTTTCACTCTAACACTAACATAATCTTACATTTATTACAACAAAATCGTTAACTATTTCGGTATTAATACTGGAAAAGTTCTGTTTCTATTTTGCATAAACCAAAACAGCTGTTAGTATAAAAGTCAAAACCATCTGTTAAGGGGCAATGATCCAGTTGTTCTCGCGCATTATCAAGGAATTATTTCTTTTCAAAAAATAGATAAAAAAATTTTCGTAATTGTGGTTAAATATTATTTTTACTAGCTGTTTTCTATTATTATTTTCATTTGTTATTAAATTAATTTAAATTTGAAAATAGGTAATTTCTTAAGAAAATCGTTTGTTTGGCAAGCCAGGCCCGAGCCTGAGCTAGTTCGTACAATGGCGGCCTTTCAGATTCCTAGTTTTTTTTTGTTTATCTATTTGTTCTTTTACTGTAGATATTTTTAAAACTAAACTTTCTTATTCAACATTTAGTATAGCCCTCAATCAAGATTATTTAACCTTAACGAGGCTATTTATAACGTCTTTAACTGAAAATAATTTAATAATCCAAAAGAAAAAAGAATATTGTTACATTTTCTGAATATTTAAATTAAAAAATTTAATAAAATCAATTAAGAAACAAAATTAAATTAAATAACGTGTAGGTGTTTACTTTTATATTTTCGACTTTTTTTTATTGCGTTTTAAAGTAGATTTTAAATAATTCGACACGTGGTAATGAAATAAGCAAAATTAGATCTTACTTTCGGGTTTTTTTCTTCAAGCACCGCTATAATTAAAAGTTTTATATAATAAAAAAACACGGCCAAGCGCAAGTCGAAATTGCACAATTAGTGTTCCATACCGTGAGTGCTGAAGTATTCTATGAAATTCGGTTACACATTCATCTTCAACATAAGAATTACCAAGAATATATAAAAAGCCAGACATCTTTATAGTAAAAGTTTAAAACAAATATTTACTAACTAAACAATTGTTTAATTATAAACAAATAAAATAAAATTATTTTGTCTTGGTACCAGACATCATGAAAATTTTTTTTATTTGTGACTGGCCAGATGCTTAAAGCAAGTAATATATTCATATACTGAGAAGTATATGAGTATATTACTAATTGCACCGAATACGTATTGGTATTTCGTAGCTCTTAATCCCGGTTAAATTCACAATTTTCCCCGAAAAAATCTTCACCGTATTGTCAAGTCAAATAGTTTTTTTTTGTACACCAGATAAATTATTAAATGTAATGCACTTGTTATAATTTTCGCTCAATCTATACTTTATGGAGAGCATTAACGAATTTTCTCGAGGTTTTTCGATCAATAATTTTGTCTGTGATTTTTGGCGATTTTTTAAAAGCAATATAACGAGAAGTTTGCTCGACTATTATACCATATATTTTTGAACTATCACTCGATGACCTTATTTCCGATTTCCCCCCCCCCCCCTAACTAACAATCTAGGTCCAAATTTAACTTTCAAAACTACACGGGTCTGATTGGGTCATCAATTTGTAGCAAATTTCTAGTTTTCATGTCAAATAGCTTCGGAAAAATCGGATGTGACAGACAGACAGACACTATATATATATATATATATATATATATATATATATATATATATATATATATATATATATATATATATATATATATATATATGTATATATATATATATCGATCTCCCCCGCCTAGATCGGGATTACTCCTTTTAGATATGTATCAGCGAGGTTGTCATAATCTCCGTCAACGTTGCTCAAATTCTGAAACATACATTTGTACTTGTATTTCACCGACCACTGGCGTTATTACATTTATGCTACAACTATATATATATATATATATATATATATATATATATATATATATATATATATATATATATATATATATATATATATATATATATATATATATATATATATATATATATATATATATATATATATATATATATGTATATATATATATATATATATATATATTACATTTGGTTTGAGTCTTATCGTGCCAACAGGGATACAGACAGCAAATAGACAGACCAACCAATATTTCCTGCCAATACCATATTTTTTAGCATTGGAGTAACTTTTAGATAATTAAATAGAAATTTATAATGTACAGATGTCGATATAAAAAAGGTACGTCCCGAACACATTCGATTGTCAGCCGTATGGAATCTGGCAATATTGTAACATAATAACGGTTTCGCCTTATCTGCCTGTGCTATCAAGTGTAAAGGAATTTAAAATTTTTACTGTGTTGTAAATAAGTGAATATTAATTATAAAGCTTGGCATGGCTTGGCTTGCCCACAAACTGTCAGAGAGACCATCAAAATTGAGAAATCACGTTTTCGTGATCTAGGAACCGTCAAACCCGAGGATATGCTAAAATCTCGAAATAAGTTTTTTGTATAACACAATACTCTTTAATGGTGATTAAATTACCTTTAAATATGATTTCCTCTATAACCTATTAGAAATTAAACAATACATATTCCTCTTTTCTGAAGCTAATAGCTCTAGCTCGGATCACAAAATCAGCTGCCTTCCGGCATATAAAACCCTATTGTTAGAAGTACTAGTAATATTGCGAAATAGTTAATAGACTATACCCGAGACATACGTGTTTTTTGTCCGCGACTGTTCATTTTATATAGACGTAAATGGTAAATAAATTCCTATTTTACATTTATAATAAATTTTTTCATAAAATTGACAAAATTACGCATAAAAATATATTAAATTGATGAATCATATTTACGTGGCGTTTTACACCGACATAACTTTGATATAAATATTATTCATTGAAAATTTATGATCAATTTTTGCATGAACTTACGTCCGTGGCAAACAGTATTTTGCACACAATTTTTACCTTAAAAGTTTATGCAGAAAATATCGTTTTTAAACCCAAATTTAGAAAGTATAAGTTCTTTTAGCGTTTTAAGTATTATGTACCTTTTATATCAATATTTCTTAAGAACCTGAAACGTAAAGCAATGGAAAAATTTAGCAGGTTGTTTTTTCACAAATTTATTACTTCTACTTAGTAAGAAAAGTAATGCAGTGTTCATGAAAATTTGTAATATTAGAAAGTTCAGGAGTACTGTCCGTCCAGGACTACCATCTATTACATTTTGCTACTTAATTCTAGTAAAATACTAGCTGCTATAGAGAAATGTGGTGAGCCAATGTGGGTCCAGGAGGATTCAATTTACGAGCTCCTCTTCACAAACCTTTGTCTTATATTTTGTAGTTATGCTTATATACTTATATACTTAAAATATATTTTATTTTAATTGAAATAGTTACAGCTTCAAAAATCGATTACCGATAGGGAGGAGTTTCCCAAAAAAACCCTCTTTTATTAAAGAAAAACCTTCTTTATATCAAAATTTTACCATTATCTCAAAGTGATAAACGGGAGAGAACATGTTACCATCAAAAAAGAACTCTTAATGAGAAAGTAAAGATCGGAAGAGGGTTACCAAAAAAAAATTTCTCTCATAATAAATGTTTTATCACCTTTATAAATTGATGGTTAAACGGAGTGTTTCCTCTCTCTCTCCCTCTCTCCCTTTCTCTCTCTCTCTCAATTCATTCACCCCAATAGGAGTATCGGCAATACTATGCAGCTGCTGCCTCAACAGTTATTCTCCAAGCATCTCCATCCTGCGCGATCCGACTTGACTCGTACATACCGATACAAAGAAGAGATCTTGATCGGACTATCTTGCTGAAGACAGTCTCCTTGGTCTTCTACCTTCTCCGTTACTACAAGCTTTTCCATGGCATCCACTATCCTCATAATCTAACCAAAATATTTCGGGTACTGTCTATTAATTATATTCGAAAGTTGGTGATTTATACTAAACTCTTTAAGAATAGATACAATGTGGTGTTCCGCATATGATATTACGAGTATTCTTCGATATGCCAACATCTCAAACGTATCGATTCGTCTTTTATCAGATTGTTTAATGATCCATGTTTCCGATGCCTAAATTGCTATGGGGAATACAAGGCTGGACAGCTTGATCTTTCCAGACCTTAGTGAGTTAGATTACCTCCGCTTCACAGCCACCATTGTTAGTTATGAGGGACCCCAAATAGTTGAAATGGTCTACAACAGTGAAACCAACAATTTTATCTATGTGTGACTGACTAGCTGTGCCTTCCGCTCCGCTCACGTGGACTTGATTCACTATTATCGTCACTGCTTATTCTTTATGTTACCTAACGTAATAAAATATGTCCTATAACCTGGCCAGAAAACATATGTATAAATTAAAAAAAAACACGTAAATCAAATAAGTGGTTCTTAAGTGCCAAGCGCACTAACGGACAGACAAACAGAGAGACGTTGCGTTTTATATATATTATAGATTTTTTTTTGATAAATGTTAAAAACATTTAAATCGGATAAGTGGTTCTTCAGTGTTAAGTTCTCTAAGGGACAGACAGACAGACAGAGAGACGTTCCGTTATAGATATATATATATATATATATATATATATATATATATATATATATATATATATATATATATATATATATATACGAGGCTGGTTTGAAAAGTCCGTGCAAAAATAAAAACTACTTATGTGTTTGGGGTAAACCTTTTTTATTTTTCGACATAGTCTCCTTTTAGGCTTATACACTTCGTCCAACGATGTTCTAGTTTGTTGATCCCTTCCGAATAATAGGATTTGTCCAAGTCTGCAAAATATCCATTAGTGTCTGCAATCACCTCCTCGTTTGAATAAAATCTTTGTCCCGCCAGCTATTTCTTCAAATTGGGGAACAAATAGTAGTCCGAGGGAGCCAAGTCTGGAGAATAGGGGGGATGTGAAACGAGTTGGAATCCTATTTCCATTAATTTTGCGACCACAACTGCTGAGGTGTGTGCTGGTGCGTTGTCGTAATGGACCAATAACGATGAATAATATTCACCTGTAACAGTTTTACCCTTTTCCAGATAGTCGATGAGGATTATCCCTTGCGAATCCCAAAAGACAGTCGCCATAAACCTTTCCAGCCGAAGGAACGGTCTTCGCCTTTTTTGGTGCAGATTCCCCCTTGGTAACCCATTGTTTAGATTGTTGTTTGGTCTCAGGAGTATAGTAATGTATCCATGTTTCATCCACAGTGACGAAACGACGCTTAAAGTCCTCCGGATTCTTCTGGAACAGCTGCAAACCATCCTTGCAACACTTCACACGATTCCGTTTTGGTCAAGCGTGAGCAATCGCGGCACCCATCTTGCGGATAGCTTTCTCATGTCCAAATATTTATGCAAAATATTATGTACCCGTTCAGTCGAGATGCCCACAGCACTAGCAATCTCACGCACCTTAACTCTTCGGTCATTCATCACCATATCATGGATTTGATCAATGATTTCTGGAGTCGTAACCTCCACAGGCCGTCCAGAACGTTCAGCGTCACTTGTGCCCATATGGCCAGTCCGAAAATTTTGAAACCACTTATAAACTGTTCTAATCAAAGGTGCAGAGTCACCATAATGTTTATCAAGCTTTTCTTTAGTCTCCTGAGGCGTTTTGCCTTTCATAAAGTAATGTTTAATCACCACACGAAATTCTTTTTCGTCCATTTCTTGAAAATCACTCGACTTCCTTGATTCACACGAATGCCAAACACAAAGAAATAGACCAATATGGCTGAAACTTGGTGTGCGTTCATTCAAGAGATGCTACTAACTAAACATGACCTCGATACGCGCCGGTGGTGCCATCTCTCGGTCTTTGCACGGACTTTTCAAACCAGCCTTGTATATATATATATATATATATATATATATATATATATATATATATATATATATATATATATATAATGGCCTGGCGACATCCCTCTTGGGGTAGGGCCACCCTTTGGATTCTCTAGATCTAGTTTATCGATCCCGTCTTCCTTGTTGTTATATTTCTCTGCTTAGATATTTCTAAACTTCTCCTTCCGGTTTGTAATCCCTGCTGCCTCTATGTCTTTCTTGCTGCAGCCATTCTATTCTTGGGCTACCTCTCCTTGTACGTCCCGGTTCCCATTGAAGTATTTCATATATAGTGCTCCTGGGCCTGCTCTCCATGTGTGCCCTAGCCAATTAAATCTCTTCTATTTTATTTTATTGACTATGTCTTCCTCTACTTCTTCTTCTTCTATATATACATTTTGATAAATATTAGGTTGTTAATGGGGAAAAAAAACAGCTTGAATTTTACGTATTTAATTACTGAAAAATTAAATGGTAAAAACGTTTATTAGTATTTCGCTGTTACAGGTAAATATATACCACCGCGGATTTTTTTTTAGATCATTTTATTCTACACAATTCTTGCTGCATGATATTATTCCATATTTAACGGTTCAGGTAGTGTATTGCAGAGGAGCGCGCTAGCGGCAAACTTTTTTCCGAGTTGATTCACTATTATCGTCACTGCTTATTCCTTATGTTACCTAACGTAATAAAATATAAATGTTGTGTTTATAAATAAACATATGTATGTTTTAAAAGAAAAACAGGTAATTCTGATAAGTAAGCGCACTAACGGGCAGACAGACAGACAGACGGAGAGACGTTGTATTTTATATATTATAGATCGATCAACTAACAATCATTACTTTGGCTTTTGCTCTATTAATTGTCAATCCACACTTTTTGCTAGGTGCTTCATAATTGATTCTAATTCTGGCATTGACGTTGCAAGTATAACAGTAACATTCGCATATCTAAGGTTACTTAGCTTTTTTCCACCCATTGTGACACCCCCACTCCTACCATCCAAAGCAGACCTCATTATATCTTCACTATATATGTGTGTCCTACCGCGTACAATTTGTATAGTTTTAAGACCAAAATGTATCGCGTGCACAGTACCCATAAAAAATTGGTACAATCTATAGTTAGTCCATTATTTGTTTGCCCTAATTAACTTTAAAATGACTTAAAATTTTTTTCGAATATAGCATTGTTAATTCTAAGAATTTCTAATATTCTTCTTTTGGCAATTAAACATTCCTCCACTAAAAATTAATTAAACGCTCTCTTTGAAAATGTATAAAACTTTCTAATTAAAATTTACAGCAAACCACCGTTTTGTAATCTGCTCAGTAATAATTAAGCCTAATCCGAAACAGAACGACCATCAATGAAGCCATTCAATAATTCTGTTTTAATAGACTTTAAAACTTTCCAAAACTTAATGGAAATTTTATATCACTGATGTGCACCTATGCTTGTAACTTTTAAAATTGAGGTGAATTTTCCCTTTTATATCACCCGCAAAGAAATAACATTATTTTCGTTTTTTATTAAAAACTTATTTACATATTCTCCTTTCTTAAACTTCAAAGGTTTTTTTTCCTTTGTCAGCGAAACTAACCAGTATTGACTAGTTTTTGTAAGGTGGCGACCCGTGGCTTCGTGACATGGTAACTTGCTTGCGGTGCAGAAGGTCTCGGGTGCCAATCTCGGCAGATCGGTGTACTTTATTAATTTATTTGAGTATATTGGGCCTGGCCACATAGATAGGTAGTAGTTGTTTACAAAAATGCAATAAAGTCCGTGGCAGCACTACGGCGTTATCTAAAAGGTACTGTGAAATAGAAAAATGTATTTTGCGGCGTTTGGACAGCGTTGACGGGTATTACGACATCCTCGCCGATATCCTACAAGATATAAAAAAGGATAAAATCCCTACTCAGGCGAGGAAGTGAACAATAAAAAAATAAATAACCGGTCAAGTGCAAGTTGAACTTACGCAATTAGTGTTCCGTACGTTGATTGCTTTTAAAATAAAAAAATGTTGTAACGGAAGTATTAAATGATCAGTGACTTCACAAAACACACCCCAAATGAGTTTTCAACAAAGTTTGTTCCAATTTTTACTGAAAATTGATATACCAGATAAATTATTAAAGGTAATGCGCTCGTGACAATTTTCGTTCAATCTACACCCCGTGGAGAATATTCCAGAATTTTTTCAAAATTTTTTGATAAGTACTTTTCGAGATTTCGATAATACAAAGAAAAATGCGCGCAAGTATTACATTATATATATATATATATATATATATATATATATATATATATATATATATATATATATATATATATTTACTCGTGTTTTCACAAGCTTTCATTTGACACCACACTTGATTACCTAGTAAATTTTTTTTTTTTCACTTCCGATTTCACCCCCCAAAACTACCCCCTTATGTCAAAATTTAACTTTCAAAACTACATGGCTCTGATGAGGCCATCAATTCCTATAGTATTACCAAATTTCAACTTTCTATGACAAATAGTTTCGGAGAAAATCGGGTGTGACAGACGGACAGACACCGAAGTGATCTTATAAGTGTTTCGTACGGAACCAAGTGCAAGTCGGATTTGGGCAATTAATGTTCCGTACGTTGTTTGCTCTTAAAATAGAATTTTTTGTTACGGAAGTATAAAATGATCAATGACTTCACAAAAACAACCCCAAATGAGCCTTCAACAAAGATCTTTACTAAAAACGATGACCTTAAAATTTTTGTTTTTTTTTTATACCAGATTAATTATTAAAGGTGATGCACTCGTGATAATTTTCGTTCAATCTATACCCTATGGAGAATATTCCAGAATTTTTTCAAAATTTTTTGATCACTACTTTTGGAGATACAGAGGGGGGGGGGGTAGCGATTTTTCGCACTTTTTTAAAAATAATACAAAGAGAAGTGTACGCAAATATTACATAATATATATTTTTGCCCTTGTGTTTTTACATGCTTTCATTTGATTCCCCACTCGATAATTTGGTAATTTTTTTTTTTTCATTTCCGATTTCAACCCTCAAAACTAACCCCTGAAGTCAAAATTTAACTTTCAAAGCTACACGACTCTGATGAGGTCATCAATTCCTATATTAATGACAAATGTTAACTTTATATGTCAAATAGTTTAGGAGAAAATCGGGTGTGACAAACAGATGGACAGACAAACGGACGGACACCGAAATGATCTCCGTATGGAACACTAAAAAGTTCTTTTGAGGCACGTCTTTCGTCTCAGTGAGGTTTTGTCTTGGTGGTTGGACATATTACATAAGAAGTAGATGACTCCACTAGAGTAGATGAATCATTGGAAAGTTTTTTTAAACTGACACAGTCTAATCCCAAGAACTAAGATTTCTCAAAATATTGAATTTTTAATCTTCTGTTTAGATCAAGATAATGTGATAAAAAAAACTCTTTTTTCACTAAAATGAGATAGAATTAAAAAATTAATTTTCTCTTTTATAGCACGAAACAGAACACAATAATTAGACCTAACAAGCTAAACTTGTTAGTTCGCTTTACGTCACATTTCAAACTTATCGCGTAGGTAGAAATTTGATATAAATATTAAAAAATTATATTAAGAGATTATAAAACTCCCAGTTTAAAACTCAGTTATTTCCAAGTTTAAGATGATCCTTTGTAGCAATTTTCTCTATGATTTTATAGGTTATAAGTTCTGGAGTTAAATTAAAGACAATTTTAGTTTGCCAAGGTTTCGGAAAATACATTTTCCTTTTTAAGGCTGCGCTGTACCGCAGTCGAGTTTCTTGGATACTCATTGTAAACATATATTTTTTTTTTTAATTTAGGTACCTATGTTAATCGGTTAGAGCTTCTCTGTACACTAGGTTTAATGTTTTATTATTTTCTGGTAGCAAAATATATTGGTTTTCTGAAGTTCCGACTCTTGATAACCTGACATATAACCGGCCTTGAGAAAAACATTCCTGTATCAAATCGATTCCCACGAGTTTGAAAGTTTATCCCTGGGACTTGTTTATTGTGAGAGCAAACGATTCTTTCACCGGAAACTACAACTACCTGAAATGAATCGGTAGATTCGTTGGGATCATAGGAATATGAGGAATAGAAGCTATTGATTTTGATGTCTTTCCTGTTAAGTCGCTGTGAGCGATCAGCCCTAGACTCTCAATTCGATGTATTCTAGCCGCCCTCGCCTCACACGTATTTCAAGAAAGTTGCGATTTTCTTTTAGGCATAATGTTGTCTTTAGTTTAGTATTTAATCTTTAATAGCAGCTACATATGCACAGTTTCCTAAAAGTAAGAAAAAAAGCGTCAAGTGCAAGTTGAACTTACGCAATTAATGTTCCGTACCGTGATTGTTTTTAAAATATACTCTTTACCTAGACTAGGTTAGTTAGGTCCCTGACATATATATATATATATATATATATATATATATATATATATATATATATATATATATATATATATATCTTAAAATCGAATATGTATTTTCACGTTTTTTCTTAGTCAATAGTGTGTAATAGTTAAATCATCTTAGCTACCGAATAGTCAATAAATCAATCCACCTCAATCTAGAATTTCGTGGTGAAAGTGTGAAACAAATATTTGTTTAATTATAAGCAAATAAAACCTAATTATTTTGTCGCCATACAGAGGTGCGTGACGCGGTAGCAATAATGTATTGAAAACTGTATTAAAAAAAACTTCCACCATATTGTCATGCAATATAGTTTTTTTGTGCTAAAAAAATTATCAAAATTAATACATTCGTGATAATTTTTGGTCACTTTATAAAGACTATTCCAGCATTTTTTTCAAAATTTCTTGATCAGTACTTTTCGAATAAGGTGGGAGGTTAAGGATTTTTGGCCATTTTTTTTAAAGCAATACATAGAAAAGTGTGCGTAAATATATATTCTTGAACTCGCAAACTCTCAAAACTACAAGGCTCTAGTTGGGCCATAAATTCCTATATTTTTGCTAAATTTCATTTCTCTTTATCAAGTAGTTTAGGAGAAAATCGGGTATAACAGATGGACGGACGGACACCGAAGTGATCTCATAAGTGTTTCGTACAAAACACTAAAAAAACTAATTAATAGATATTAAAGAATTGCATCAAACACCTCAGACTAAAGTTAACCTCCTAATAATTGTGAAAGGAAATGCAATAATTGCACACAATTTTTAGTATATATTTCAGAACACGCTTACTAAATAGCAGAGAACTTAAAACTAAATGAAGTCGGTACCCATACCTAAATTAAGGAAGGTTATTAAAATAATGTTCATTGAACGAAAATACACTAACGACAACACAAAAATGTAAATAAATATTTTTATTTTTTTTAGTACCTATTGTCACCAACAAAGTACCTACAACGTGCCTACAAAAAGAATGAAAGAATCTTAAAACTACGAATAACAAAACAACAAGTCTTCAAAACATAACATTAAGTCATCATGTCTCTAAACTTCGAGAAAATCAAATTATAGACCGGGACTTCAAGTACAAGACAAACACAACACCTCACGAGCACATTGGCCGGTTTGTTGATCGCCTAGCGTGCGACGTCGTCTTCCACCATACGACGAACGCACCGCAATGTGGCCGTTTCTTTCCCCACCATCTCAGCTCCCTTTTGTCAAAACCTTATAAAATCTAGCCTATGTTCACCCCAATAGGCCAAGCTACATACAAGTAAAAAAAAAATTATAAATCGGATCAGTAGTTTCAGAGATTACCTCAAACAAACAAATATACAAACTTTACTTCTTTATTACATTATTATGTGCTTTAAGACAATGTGATATAAGCAGTGATTTTTTTAAATACGCAAAATATATAACAAATTCGAAGGCACATCTAGTAGTACGCAAAAAATTTCTATGAACTCATCACATGTTGCGCGATAATCTATACATTGCTTTCTTTAAGTTTTTACTTAGGCATAAAAATAACGTCATACAAAAAACTGCTTGGTTGTCAAACTACTAATCGTCTGAACTTCTTACACCAGAACAAAACCTTGCGCGAAAGGAGGGGAAGAGAAATCTTACTAATTTTGACAGCATCTACAAGAACTGATGTTTGGCCGATAAATCTGATAGCAGTAGAAGGATAAACTCGACTGAATCGGGCTGTAATTGAACGAGGTGCAGCATTTTTGGGCACACTTTCCGAATGTTTGAGACAACTCGAAACTTCTCGCGAACCCGCTACCGATATGGTGGACGCGACAGAGAGCAATAGAGAGGCATCGATTCTAGTTTTGTCAACGCAGCATATATGTGTTGCCAAATATGAATAAATTTACTTATTCTTGGGAGTTTGTAAGGTTTGTAATTAAGGTCATAGTGCAGCTTTAGCATCAAAATACTGAAAATACATTATTATTGCATGCATTGTTGCTATATGAGAGGGGGGGAGGCGAGATGAAAATTATGTTTGAAAATTGGGTCGCAAATACTGAAAGGTTGCGAAACGCTGGTTTAGGTTCATTTTCATTTCTGTCGACTGTTTTCTTTGCAGAAAATTCATTGATTAATAAATCGACGACTTATCAGCTAGAATCTCAGTTTTAAAAGCCTCTTTTTAAACCAGTATCGGCATACAGGAAATACACCATTAAGTGACTATTCTGTTATAAACAGATACCTTACTAAGTTTTGTAATTCTGTAGTGTCTATTGATGTTGCGTTGGGTCGAAACTCGTTGCATAAATTAGAGCACGTCCTCTTACTGTGAAACCGAAATTGTTGCATTTTAATGTTGTATTTATTAGGAGGGATTTACTATACAGGCCCGGAAGGGGGAATTGGATGAAAAGTTTTGAAGCCCTTTTAGATTTAATATAATATATACAGAAAATCCTGTCACAGGTTCTGGATGATTGAGTTACTCAAAGAAATAATTTAGAGGGAGAAAAATGTCTTTAAAAAAATTTCTTATGCGTAAAAAATCCTCTTAAAGTTAATTTAGGTTAATTTACTTTAACTAGGAATAAAAATTTAAATAACTGTTTAAGATCACCAATTTACATCGTGCTCCAGAAGAAGACACAGTGTGTCGAAACAATTGTCAGCAATAATATAATAAACATAAGTCCTTTACTCCATATCTTTAATCTAGTGTTGACGACTCATACGTCTCCTGCTACTTGGAAGGTGGCCAAGGTCCGACCTATCTTGAAGTCTGGGGATCCTGGTGTGGTTGATAATTATCGACCCATATCTATTTTATGTAATTTCTCTAAAATTCTTGAAATTATTTTGCATAAATTTATTTTCTCAAAAGTGACCAATACGGTTTTATGCCTGGCAGATCCACCACCACAAATCTTGCCGCATTCTCGCAGTTTGTGTGCGACGGTATCAATGATGGGAGCCAGATTGACGTAGTCTATACGGATTTTCGCAAAGCCTTTGATCAACTTGATCACTACTTACTGTTGGATAAGGTCGGATCTCGTTTCGGGCTCTCAAATAACCTGATTGATCTTTTAAATTCATACCTCCTGGATCGCAGGTTTTTTTTGTAGAAATCAATGGGTTTAGATCGCCTCTCCATGTTCCCACTTCAGGTGTTCCCCAGGGTTCCAATCTGGGACCTCTTCTTTTCAATATGTTTGTTGACGACTTGCTGAGTGAGATAGGTTGCCGGAAGCTTGCTTATGCCGATGACCTTAAGATTTTTAAAAACGCATAGACTCGGTTTCTGATTGCCACGAATTACAGTGCAGCATTAATGCTCTCACCAACTGGTGCTCTACTAACAGGCTCACTTCAAACGTTTCCAAATGCAATGTCGTCCGATATTCCTATCGTCACAACCCTATATTTTTCAATTATTCCGTAGGTGATACTGTTCTACAGAATCTTCGTTCAGTTAGAGATTTGGGTATCATCTTTGATGAGAAATTCTCTTTTGCTGATCATATTGAACAAATGGTTGCTAGTGCATCAAGGATGCTGGGTTTCCTGATTAGAAATTTAGAGACTTTACTAACATATCTGCAATCAAGCTTCTCTATTATTCCTTCGTTAGGTCTAAATTGACTATGCTTCTATTGTTTGGTATCCAATATACAATTGCCATAACAACTCAATCGAATCGATACAGAGGCGCTTCATTAAATATCTTATTTTCAGGAGGGATGGTGGCTATCCGGACCGCGGTGTTGATCACGGACTATTCTTGTCAAGGTTTAATGAGTTGCCTCTTGCAAAAAAAAGGCACATTCACTTCATCAAATTCTTATATAAGCTGTTAAATCACCATTCGTATTAAGCAATGTATCTTTCCATGTACCACGCCTTGGGGCAAGGCGCTCACCTATTTTTAGCCTCGGCCAGGCTAGGTCAAATATATTATTCCACAGCCCTATTTATATAATGTGCAAGAACGGCAATGTCATTGGAAACTCCGGTGATTTCCATTATAGTAGGCTGTCGGTACTTATTGATTCTCTGCTCAGTGCTTAGAGGCTGCTTAATTTGTAGTTTTTTATTATTACTATTTTTATTTTTTTTTAAAATGTTCTTTTATATGTAGCTCATTAGTATAAACGTTATTCCTGTAATTTAGCCCTGGCCTGTTGGAATTGAATGTATAAATAAATAAATAAATAAATAAGTAGTGATCTTAAAGAGTTGTTTAAATTTTTATTCCTAGTTATTATGGATCTCCATCAAGTAACGGCTAAGTCAGTGCAGTAATTTACTTTAATTAAATTGAGAATACGTTTTTTATATTCCGACCGATAATTTTAAAGATGGTTCGGTAACGCTTCACTTAGTATTTTCAATGCTGCCTCTCCGTAGCTGAGTGGGTAACTAAAAGCTTGCTTTGCTGCCGAATGTTTTACAACGACGCCGAAGGATTTGATGACTCTTCAACTATCGCTGATATATTACCAGGTGTACAAGTATGAAATGCGGATTTCAGACAACAGATGGTGCACCAATGCAGTTTGTGCTAAAAAGATTTGACACTGCGCCATTTTTTTGTGTCATCAACAAGTGTCAGATGCACACGAGTGATAAATTGGAAAAGTGTGTGCATAGTGTTGTGTTGTTGTGTTCAATAGGTCGAAATTTATACCGAACAAAGAGCATTCGCGGACAGCATTAATTTTTTGTTTTCATTTGAAGAAAACTGCTGTTGAATCATACCGATTACTTCAAGAAGCTTATGGTGAACATGCTCTATCGCAAGACGCGTGTGAACGATGGGTTCGGCGTTTCAAAAGTGGTGATTTCGATGTTGCAGACAAGAAACGTGAAAAACCGCCAAAAAAATACGAAGATGTGCAATTGCAAGCATTGTTGGACGAAGATGATTCGCAAACACAAAAACAAGTCGCCGAGCAATTGAGCGTTAGTCAACAAGCTATTTCCAATCGGCTACGAGAGATGGAAAAGATTCAGAAGATCGGTAGATGGGTACCACATGAGTTGAACGACAGGCAAATGGAAAAGCGCAAAAATACGTGTGACATTTTGCTCGCTCGGTACAAAAGGAAGTCGTTTTTGCATCGTATAATTACAGGGGATGAAAAGTGGATTTATTTTGAGAATCCCAAGCGTAAAAAATCATGTGTAGACCCAGGCGCGCCATCCACATCGACCGCAAGACCGAATCGCTTTGGCAGAAAGACGATGCTCTGTGTTTGGTGAAACCAGAGGGGCATGGTCTATTATGAGCTGTTAAAACCTGGGGAAACGGTTAATACTAAACATTACGAACAACAATTGGCCGATTTGAAACATTCGCTGCTTGAAAAAAGGCCAGAACACCGAAAGAGGCAACACAAAGTCATTTTTCTTCATGACAATGCTCCATCACATACTGCAAAACCAGCTCGCGATACGTTGGAAATACTCAGCTGGGAAGTTCTACCCATGCGGCTTACTCACCAGACTTGGCTCCTTCCGATTACCACTTGTTTGCATCGATGGGTCACGCACTTGCCGAGCAGCGCTTTGGTTCGTATGAAGATCTGAAAAAAATGGCTTGATGAATGGTTTGCAGCAAAAGGGGAAGATTTTTACTGGCGTGGTATTCACAGATTGCCCGAAAGATGGGAAAAATGTATAACAATCGTTAGAGCATACTTTGAATAAAGCACTTTTTATCATATCCGCATTTCATACTTGTACACCTGGTATGTCTTCACAAAAGGACTCTAATCATATTGATGTTTTTTTAAATGTATAATAGATTGGCATTTGTTCTGTTTTCCTAGTCTTTATTAGATTTTTGCGTGAATTTCCTAGTTGTTTTGTGGTATTATTTATTGTGTTCTGTTTTATAGTTGTGGTGATCCTTATTTAGCTACTCCAGTTTAACACTTCTACAGTAAATCAATTTCTAATACTTGGACTAAATTATCCTTTAGTATGTAAAAGTTAAATTTAGTATCTACTCGTATATTAGAATTGCGTGATTGCGCGGACAGTACACTACGTAAATTATTTCACCGATTTTCGTATTAATAATATATATAAATATCATATCTATTAATAAGAATATACTTTTTTTATGGTCTACTTTTAACGGAAAAGTAAGGCGCCATGGTGAAAACTTACTTACTAAACCGAAGAGCATATAAAATAATGTGATTATTTCTGAGCCGTTCCTGTTCTTAATTTCAAAAAGCTTTATTTCGGGTAGGTAGTCCGGGTAGAATTATTATTTTACAAAGTTGTGGCAACATTTGGTGTGGAAATTTAAATTGCTATAATGCAAGTCCGGCAATTAAGTTGAGAAGGCTACGCTTTGGATTGGTATGACCGTTACTTTGGTGGAAATTCATAACGGGTGTCATTCTATTCCTTTTTTTCACACTTAACGCACTTCATTACAGAGTAACTTCATCCGATGCAGTCAGTATCTTACTAAATACTAGTGTTTGCTAATTGCGTATATAATTGCGTATATAATCATAAATATATGTTATGGAAAACCCCAGTCCAAACCTTTATATGCAATACAAATTTAACAAAGGTGAATTGGCATAGATGATGTCTTTTTATTCGTTTAAGATAAGCTTATTTCCAAATTTTCTAACAGATTTTATGCCTTTATTTTCTACGTGTAGAATTTTGAAATTATCATAGATATTTATGTATATATATATATATATATATATATATATATATATATATATATATATATATATATATATAAATGTACTTAAATAATGAGGTTTCTCAGCGCGCCAAAGAGTATATACAGGGTGATAGTACTGGGAAAGGTAATTTTATTTCTGCTTGATCGGGGGGACATCCTCTAAGATATTCAGCACAGGAGATTTGAATCACCATCTTTTTCGGATCTCTAGGTCAAATTTCTATTTCATTATAGTCAATATATAAGTCATATATACACATTTTCGTCTATTGCAATTCGTGCGGCCATAGCTGAAACTGTACCCAGTCTTTTATCATATTTATCTAAAACAAAAAAATTTATCAATTCACAACTTGTCCTGGTCCGCGGTATATGGCGGACGACCTGCAAAAGAATATATATATATATATATATATATATATATATATATATATATATATATATGGTAAGATATATCGCATACCTCCTACTTGGTACTACATCGGAGGCTGATTCGCTGCCATACATGGCGAGAGAGTGGTTAACAGATTGTCAACACTTCACACAGATCCACCTCAGGCATATGTCGTTCAATGTAAAATTTCAGTCTACCCATTGTTTTCTTATTCTTCAAATCCATCCCGAGGCGTGTTTTACCGTATCACGGCTCACCAGTCGGGCTAGGAACAATAGACAAGAGAACAGAATTTTCTGGTACTTAGTACTTACGGCCAATAATGGTCAGATATAACGCATATCGCGTACTCCATTATATATATATATATATATATATATATATATATATATATATATATACATATATATACATATATATATATATATATATATATATATATATATATATATATATATATATATATATATATATATATATATATATACATATATATATATATATATATATATATATATATATATATATATATATATATATATATATATGTATATATATACATATATATACCATGTAAATACGAGGCTGGTTTGAAAAGTCCATGCAAAGTCCGAGAGATGGCACCACCGGCGCGGATCGAGGTCATGTTTAGTTAGTAGCATCTTTTGAATGAACGCACACCAAGTTTCAGCCGTATTGGTCTATTTCTTTGTGTTTGGCATTCGTGTGAATCAAGGAAGTCGAGTGATTTTTTCAAGAAATGGATGAAAAAGAATTTGGTGTGGTGATTAAACATTACTTTATGAAAGGCAAAACGCCTCAGGAGACTAAAGAGAAGCTTGATAAACATTATGGTGACTCTGCACCTTCGATTAGAACAGTTTATAAGTGGTTTCAAAATTTTCGGACTGGCCATATGGGCACAAGTAACGCTGAACGTTCTGGACGGCCTGTGGAGGTTACGACTCGAGAAATCATTGATCAAATCCATGATATGGTGATGGATGACAGAAGAGTTAAGGTGCGTGAGATTGCTAGTGCTGTGGGCATCTAGACTGAACGGGTACATAATATTTTGCATAAACATTTGGACATGAGAAAGCTATCCGCAAGATGGGTGCCGCGATTGCTCACGGTTGAGCAAAAACGGAATCGTGTGAAGTGTTGCAAGGATGGTTTGCAGCTGTTCCAGAAGAATCCGGAGGACTTTAAGCGTCGTTTCGTCACTGTGGATGAAACATGGATACATTACTATACTCCTGAGACCAAACAACAATCTAAATAATGGGTTACCAAAGGGGAATCTGCACCAAAAAAGGCGAAGACCGTTACTTCGGCGGGAAAGGTTATGGCGACTGTCTTTTGGGATTCGCAAGAGATAATCCTCATCGACTATCTGGAAAAGGGTAAAAACTATTACAGGTGAATATTATTCATCGTTATTGGACCGTTTGAAAACCGAGCTGCAAGAAAAACGCCCGCGATTGGCCCACAAGAAAGTCCTTTTCCATCACGACAACGCACCAGCACACGCCTCAGCAGTTGTGGTCGCAAAATTAATGGAAATAGGATTCCAACTGGTTCTACATCCCCCCTATTCTCCAGACTTGGCTCCCTCGCACTACTATTTGTTTCCCAATTTGAAGAAATGGCTGGCGGGACAAAGATTTTATTCAAACGAGGAGGTGATTGCAGACACTAATGGATATTTTGCAGACTTGGACAAATCCTATTATTCGGAAGGGATCAACAAACTAGAACATCGTTGGACGAAGTGTATAAGCCTAAAAGGAGACTATGTCGAAAAATAAAAAAGGTTTACCCCAAACACATAAGTAGTTTTTATTTTTGCACGGACTTTTCAAACCAGCCTCGTATATATATATATATATATATATATATATATATATATATATATATATATATATATATATATATATATACTAGCCGGGCCCGCGGCTCCGCTCGCGTGGACTTGATTCACTACTATCGTCACTGCTTATTCCTTATGTTACCCAACGTAATAAAATATCTCCCATTATTTCTCCTTATCTCCCAATATTTCTCCTTATTTCCCATTATCTCTACATAATTTCCATTATCTAGGCTTATCTCTGCTCATCTCCCATTATTTCTTCTTATCTCCCATTATCTCACCTTATTTCCCATTATCTAGGCTTATCTCGACTTATCTCCCATTATCTCACCATAACTCCCATTATCTAGACTTATCTCTGCTTATCTCCCATTATCTCTTCTTATCTCCCATTATTTATACTTATCTCCCATTATCTCACCTTATCTCCCATTATCGAGGCTTATCTCGACTTATCTCCCATTATTTCTCCTTATCTCCCATTATGTCACCTTATCTCTCATTATCTAGGCTTATATCGAATTATATAGAACATATGTATAAATTTATAAAAACACGTAAATCGGATAAGTGGTTCTCGAGTGATAAGCGCACTAACAGACAGACAGACAGACAGAGAGACGTTGCATTTTATATATATTGTATTCTTTGCTACATGATATTCTTCCATATTTAATGCTTTAGGGAGTGTATTGCAAGAGAACGCGGTAGCGGCAAACTTTTCTCCGACTTAATTCACTATTATCGTTATTGCTTATTCCTTATGTCACCTAATAAAATATATCCTATAACCTGGCCAGAGAACATACGTATGGTTAAAAAAAAGCACGTAAATCGGATAAGTAGTTCTCCAGTGATAAGCACACTAACGGACGGACAGACAGACAGACGGACAGAGAGACATTGCATTTTACATATATTATAGATATTCTCTGCTACATAATATTGTTCCATATTTAATGGTTTGGACTGTGTATTGCAAGAGAACGCGCTAGCGGCAAACTTTGTCCGACTTCATGTACTATTATTGTCACTGCTCATTCCTTATGCTACCTATCGTAATAAAATATCGCCTATATATAACCTAGCCGGAGAACATATGTATGTTTTAAAAAAAAAAAAAGTACGAAAATCGGATAAGTGGTTCTCCAGTGATAAGCGCACTAACGGACAGACAGACAGACAGAATACGTTGCATTTTATATATATTATAAATGTAATAAAATATATACCTATAGTCTGGTCAGAGAACATATGTATGAATTTAAAAAATCACGTAAATCGGATAAGTGGTTCTCGAGGGATAAGCGCATTAACGGACTGACAGACAGACAGACAAACATTGCATTTTATATATATTATAGATATAGATTATTGTTATTATTATATAACCTGACCAAAGAATATATGCATGAATTTAAAAAAGACAGGTAAATCGGATAAGTGGTTCCCGCGTGATAAACGCACTAATGGACAGACAGACAGACAGAGAGACATTGCATTTTATATATATATTATAGATTATACATTACAGATATTCTCTGCTACATAATATTTTTCCAGATTTAATGGTTTAGGCTGTGTATTGCAAAGGCACGCGCTAGCGGCAAACTTATTTCCGACATCATTCACTATTTTACGTCACTGCTCATTCCTTATGGTACCTATCGTAATAAAATGTAGCCTATAACCTGGCCAGAGAATATATGTATGTTTTAAAAAAAAAGTACGTTAATCGGATAAGTGGCTTTTCAGTGATAGGCGCACTAACGGACAGACAGACAGACAGAGAGACGTTGCATTTTATATATATTATAGATATATATATATATATATATATATATATATATATATATATATATATATATATATATATAGAATTCGATCGTTTTCTCGCTCCATGTCATATGAAGCCCCTGTTGATCGGTCCTCAGCGTGCCAAGGACTATATACATGTTGATAGTACTGCAAAGGTTAATTTTACTTTTCCATAATCGGGAGTGCTTCCTGTGGGATGTTCAGCCGAAAGGATTTGAATCACCATTTTTATCGGATCTTTTGGTCAAATTTCTATTAATTCATGACCGATATATAAGTCGACTTCAAATCCACATCGTTATTATCCAGAAGGACATTTTCAAATATACGCATTTTCGTCTGCTACCCTTCGGGCAGCCACTTCTGAAACTATACCCAGGCTTGTATCATATTTTTATCTAAAAAGAAAAAATTATTAATATTTTTACAACTTTTCCGGGCCAGTGGCATATGCATGTTTTTTTATTTACACTTGGTGGAAAAACTTAGACAAAGGAACTAAAAACACAAAGAATCTCCTGCTAATATTGCCCACAAATTAAAACAAAAATCCTTTTAATGTTAGTATAAAAAATTCCCTATGTGAATTTTAAATGTTAAGAATACGTTCGTTTTCATTAAATTAAACGTAAGTACCGCGACACATTATACTATATTAACAAAATAATGTAAAAAGTAACCTAAAATGCGGCCTCGCAATAAGATTTATATATCGTGTTGCATTTCTTATTAATTTTTTGAATTATTTCTACAGTGCACGATATCAAATTATCAGAAAAAAAGAAATATATCGTAGTGACGATTGCTTATTTTTCGAAGTGTTCATAAATAAGTTTGCAATCTTCGGAGAAAGAGGAAAACTCATTGCCGTACGAATGGTGAAATATATGAGCAAATATCTGTTACAGCAATGAGTTCTCTTTTTTCTTCAGTTATGGCAAACATATTTATGGAATATTTCGAAAAACAAGCCATCGGCACTTTTCGTCTTAAACCACAACTCTGGAAACGTTACGTTACCATGACACTTTCCCAATTTGGCTACATTCTGGATATTCTTATTAGTCGTAAGTTAGATATAAATTTGGACCACTCATTATACATAAAGCTCACTTACATGGATAGGTACTTAAATGATACCTCATATCACCCCCTCCCCCCTAAAAATAGAGAGACACCAATTTATTTGTTCTTAAAGTTACAATCTTTTCAATCAGAAACTTACGTTTTTCAATCAAAAAACTTCCATTACTGACATATAAAACTGTCTATTCAGAAACATACTATCCCCAGATGTGTTCCAAAACTAGAAATCAAACAGATCAATGGAGAATGAAACTGATCGCAATTCGAAAATTCTAGAAGGACATAATAACACGAATCTCAACGTCCGTCAAACTGTCACAAAGTGTCAGGTCTGTCAAGAGTAAGAATCCAGGAGGCTACAGTATCCTGTTTAAGCCACATGCTAAACTGATCTCTCCATTTATAGAATTATTAAAACATGGTACCAAAATTTACTTAGCTGGAATATACTTTAAACTGGGGTAACAGCTTTGAAAACTCTGCAAAACAAAGTTTAAAGTTTAAGCGGCTGTGTTTGGCAATACTGCTACTAAGTGGCCCAAAAACTAATACAGTTAGAATCTCCAACCAATATTTTACTAATCCGCTTTAAACAAGGAAGCCTTAACACAGTCTCGGCTGTATGGCGTAATTAATTTGGAAAGCTTTATTACAAAGGAATTTGAAATCAGTCTATATATATATATATATATATATATATATATATATATATATATATATATATATATATATATATATATATATATATGGTGTACAAATATGAAATGCAGATTTTTTTTCTAAAAAAAACATGTCGAATTCGGAAGAATGATAAAAAGTGCTTTATTCAAAGGATGCTCCATCGCTTGTTATACATTTTTCCCATCTTTTGGGCAATTTGTGAATACCACGCCAGTAAAAATCTTCCCCTTTTGCTGCGAACCATTTATCGAGCTATTTTTCACATCTTCGTATGAACCAAAGAGCTGCTCGGCAAGTGCGTGATCCATCGATGCAAGGAAGTGGTAATCGGAAGGAGCCAAGTCTGGTGAGTAAGCCGCATGGGGTAAAACTTCCCAGCTGAGTGCTTCCAACGTGTCGCGAACTGGTTTGGCCGTATGTCATGGAGCATTGTCATTAAGAAAAATGACTTTGTGTTGCCTCTTTCGATATTCTGGCCTTTTTTCAAGCAGCGAACGATTCAAATCGGTCAATTGTTGTTGGTAACGTTTAGTATTAACCGTTTCCCCAGGTTTTAACAGCTCATAATAGACCACGTCCCTCTGGTCCCACCAAACACAGAGCATCGTCTTTCTGCCAAAGCAATTCTGTCTTGCGGTCGATGTGGATGGTGCACCTGAGTCTATCCATGACTTTTTGCGCTTACGATTCTCAAAATAAATCCACTTTTCATCCCCTGTAACTATACGATGCAAAAACGACTTCTTTTTGTACCGAGCGAGCAAAATGTCACACGTGTTTTTGCGCTTTTCCATTTGCCTGTCGGTCAACTCATGTGGTACCCATCCACCGGCTTCTGAATCTTTCCCATCTCTCGTAGCCGATTGGAAACAGTTTGTTGACTAACGCCCAATTGCTTGGCGAGTTGTTTTTGTGTTTGCGAATCATATTCATCCAACAATGCTTGCAATTCCACATCTTCGTATTTTTTTGGCGGCTTTTCACGTTCCTTGTCTGTAACATCGAAGTCACCACTTTTGAAACGCCGAAAACCATCGTTCACACGTATCTTGCGATGGAGAATGTTCCCCATAAGCTTCTCGAAGTAATCGGTATGATTCAACAGCAGTTTTCTTGAAATGAAAACAAAAAATTAATGCTGTCCGCGAATGCTCTTTGTTCGGTATAAATTTCGACATATTGAACACAACACTATGCACACACTTTTCCAATTTATCACTCGTGCGCTTCTGACACTTGTTGATGACACAACAAAATGGCGCAGTCAAATCTTTATTGCACAAACTGCATTGGTGCACCATCCGTTGTCTGAAATCCGCATTTCATACTTGTACACCTGGTATATATATATATATATATATATATATATATATATATATATATATATATATATATATATATATACAGTCTGTCAAGTAAGAACTTGACCGCTATTATTCTTGAAAAAAAAGTGTTTTAAAAACATTTCTTGTCATCAATGTTTTTTTTTTGGTATGTTAACAACTGGGTCTTAATAATCGCCTCCTGCATCAATAATCGCCTGGCCCGAGGCATGCTGTCGACGAAATTTTCTGCATTCTGCAAATTTTTCAAATCTCGCATACCAACTGAGTCAAGGTCCTCCGAGTCTTTCCTCTCAGCTTTTTCTTTACATTTTCAATAGGGTTGGAGTCCGGCGATTGTGAGGGCCATTCTAGTATCTTATTGTGGGCCCAAGCGAGCGGCTTCGAGACGTGGTTTTCGGTCAGCAAAGGTTTCTTCAATGTGCTTCGGAATTTGACATCGTGAGCACAAAGATGTTGTCGAGTGGTCTCACGGGACACATTCAAACTCAATTTTCTTAATTTTGTCACTCCTTGACGCAGCGTCAATTTCAGGTCCCGTGAAAATATAAAGACGATTCATTTTCGACTTTTGGAGTGACTTTGCCTACCGAGCTACGTTTTTGGCAAGTCGTAGACATTTCTCGTCTCGCTAAAATGATTTACCGACCTCTTCACAAACGACACCGACTTTTTAAAATATTTAGCGGTCGCGAAATGTGTCATTTTAGGCCCGTTTGGATGGGAACAAAGAAAGACTACCTCGAACAGACGCGCAACCACTCATTTCGGATTTTACGTCATTTAAACAAAAGGTCGTAGATATATATATATATATATATATATATATATATATATATATATATATATATATATAAAACACTAAGAAAAAACAAATTTGTTAGTGATTTTTCTGCAAACAATGTGTTGACTTCATATGTGGATTGTTTACTGAGCTGCGAATTTAATTGTTCGCAGTTTGGTTCATTTAATTTAATAGGCGTTAAATTAATAGAGAGAAAATAGTGAAGGCAAAATAATCTGCTATTAAGATTTGAAAAAAAAAAAAACCCGATATATTGAAATATGGAAAAATAAATCAGCTGGAAATGATGAATGTAATAGGTAACACTGTTTTGATGCACCTGGTTAGATAAAATTCACATTTTCTTCTTGTTTTCTACCTCTCAGTTACCACCAACTTATTATTTTTTTCCGTTAAATTAGGAGTTTTCATTTATGTTTTTTAATTAGTTTTGAAAGCCTAGTGCAACGATATATTCCGCTGAACACAAATTTACTCCTTATCCAAGAAGAAGCACACGTACAGAAGACCGAGGTCGATAGTCTAGCCTAAGGCAGGCAGGAAGATATAAAATATCAGAAAGATCACACTGAACAGAATAAACGTAGAAGCCTAGGAGACAAAGCACAGAGCAATCCCATGCTACAAATGTCAGCTATTAGAAGCCTCAAACTTCACCAATAAAGCCCAACAACGATGAACAACATGCAGCTTAATAAAAATTAAAAGAGATGACCAAAAAGACCTAAACAACTACATTAAATATTAGCCGAACATTATTATTCGAATAAGGGTTATAAGATAATGGCTGGCTAGTTCCCAAAAAGTGCTACAACATGGAAGGAGTCAGTTTGATGGTGAAACTATTGATACACCTGGTTAGATAAAATTCACATTTTCTTCTTGTTTTCTACCTCTCAGTTACCACCAACTTATTATTTTTTCCGTTAAATTAGGAGTTTTCATTTAAGTTTTAATTAGTTTTGAAAGCCTAGTGCAACGATATATTCCGCTGAACACAAAATTTACTCCTTATCCAAGAAGAAGCACAAGTACAGAAGACCGAGGTCGATAGTCTAGCCTAAGGCAGGCAGGAAGATATAAAATATCAGAAAGATCACACTGAACAGAATAAACGTAGAAGCCTAGGAGACAAAGCACAGAGCAATCCTATGCTACAAATGTCAGCTATTAGAGGCCTCAAACTTCACCAATAAAGCCCAACAACGATGAACAACATGCAGCTTATTAAAAATTACAAGAGATGACCAAAAAGACCTAAAGAACTATATTAAATATTAGCCGAACAATATTATTCGAATAAGGGTTATAAGATAATGGCTGGCTAGTTCCCATAAAGTGCTACAAAATGGAAGGAGTCAGTTTGATGGTGAAACTATCCTTTAAAAATATTCAGCAGCTTCAGTAGAACTTCGACCCATTGCTGATGCCAGTAATTGGTACGTAAATGCTTAAGAGAACAACGAAGGCAACATGAATTGGTTTTATCGCTGGAAACTACCATAAACCTTACGCAATAAAAACTTGTTTTAGAATGATTTATAGATGAGTAAATATTTGCCAGAAAGTTTATAAATATTCTAACTGGTAATCAAAAATGATATGTATTTCTTTTAATTGGCAGCGTTAAATCGATCGCGATCAACTTTTCGAATTTTAAAAGCTAGTTTTTTTAGATATTTGTTATGCGTGTAAACAAATCTGCAGAAGGAAGGAAATCAAGACATTCACTGTAAATAAAAGAATAGTCAGCGTATCGTTTGGACTCTAAATCGATTTAGTGTCAAACGGGGACATTGAGTCAGCAAACAGTTTTTAAAAATAATTTATAAATTATATTTTACTGCAAAGGAAAGTATTGCGTTCTTGAAAAATCACCTTCCAAAATGTTTACATTTCTTCGCATTTCAGGTTCAAGAAAAGTACGGTTTCTAATTTGCGCTGGACTATCTTTCATAACCCAAACGGTAAAAGGTTCTGGCCATGGTCGAGCTTAGAAGACAGAAAGATGCTTTAGAACTTAAATTTCTTACTTGGTATTTTTATTTTAGAATTACAAATTACGTTGGTTTCGTTCTCTTTTATATTCTTCTGAATAATGGGAAATAAAACTTTAAAAATTTATATTATGTTATATTTAAGGATAATTACTTTTAATAAGGCTATATTTTCCAATAAAAAGCAAAGAAAAGCATTCTTTCGTTTACCTGTACCATAAAGTCTTCGTAGATATAAGAGGACACAATAGCAGTGTTACGACCTCCTTTGAACAACACCGTTACAGCCTGAAAATCGGAAATAATCACTTAAGGGGTTCCACCTTGGCGCACGGAAAAATAGGTATAAAAATAAACAATTTTTTTTGACGCAGCTATTAAATCTATAAAATAATTTTTCTTTTACACATATACATAGTAGTTTTATGAATAATTTGAAATAATAACTATTAAAAAAAATTAAAAAATGACGCAGATATGAGCCATCAAGTAGGACTCTCTTTTGAAAATCCTTGCTGATGGTGCTCTTATTTTATCTGTCAGACATCGTCTGCAAAACAAAAAATATTTTTTTTCTTATTTAGAAAGGTGATAGCTAAGAGGTAGCATAGGATTTTTTTTTAAATTCTTTTGTAGAAATGACCGCTTATGAAAAAAAAACGCTGATTTTTATCGAAATTTTGAATTTACAAAATTTATAACTTATGAACGTGGCACCCAATAAAAAAACAAACCTATGCTACATCTTAGATAATATTATAAAAAATATGTGTCGTAATTTTTAACAAAATCGGTTAAGTAGATCTTAAGATATCTTCTACTCCAGTTTGAGAAAAGTAGTTGCGAAAAAAACGCAAAAGAAAAAAAAAATACGGCATCAGCGTCTTAAAACTAGATAT
Organism: Pachyrhynchus sulphureomaculatus; assembly: GCA_019049505.1. NCBI lineage: Eukaryota > Metazoa > Arthropoda > Insecta > Coleoptera > Curculionidae > Pachyrhynchus > Pachyrhynchus sulphureomaculatus. The sequence goes on from CM032450.1 coordinate 38,970,168, forward strand.
TTTTAGTGTTCCGTCCGGAACACTTATAAGATCACTTCGATGTCTGTCCGTCTGTCTGTCCATCTGTCTGTCCGTCTGTCTGTCCGTCTGTCCGTCTGTCTGTCCGTCTGTCCGTCTGTCACACCCGATTTTCTCCGAAACTATTTGTCATAGAAAGTTGAAATTTGGTAGTAACATAGGAATTGATGGCCTCATCAGAGCCATGTAGTTTTGAAAGTTAAATTTTGACTTAAGGGGTTAGTTTTGGGGGGTGAAATCGGAAGTGAAAAAAAAAATTTTTTACTAGGTAATCGAGTGTGGTGTCAAATGAAAGCTTGTGAAAACATGAGTAAAAAATATATATATAATGTAATACTTGCGCGCACTTTTCTTTGTATTATTTTTAAAAAATCGCGAAAAATCGCTGTCCACCCGCCTTATCTCGGAAAGTACTTATCAAAAAATTTTGAAAAAATTCTGGAATATTCTCCACGGGGTGTAGATTGAACGAAAATTATCACGAGTGCATTACCTGTAATAATTTATCTGGTATATAAAAAAAACAGAGATTTCAAGGTCGTCAATTTTCAGTGAAGATTGGAAATAAACTTTGTTGAAAACTTATTTGGGGTGTTTTGTGAAGTCACTTATCATTTTATATAACCGTAACATAAATTTTGACTTAAGGGATTCGTTTTGAGGGGTGAAATCGGAAGTGAAAAAAAAATTTTTTTTACTAGGTAATCGAGTGTGGTGTCAAATGAAAGCTTGTGAAAACATGAGTAAAAAATATATATATAATGTAATACTTGCGCGCACTTTTCTTTGTATTATTTTTAAAAAATCGCGAAAAAAATCGCTGTCCACCCGCCTTATCTCGGAAAGTACTTATCAAAAAATTTTGAAAAAATTCTGGAATATTCTCCACGGGGTGTAGATTGAACGAAAATTATCACGAGTGCATTACCTGTAATAATTTATCTGGTATATAAAAAAAAACAGAGATTTCAAGGTCGTCAATTTTCAGTGAAGATTGGAAATAAACTTTGTTGAAAACTTATTTGGGGTGTTTTGTGAAGTCACTGATCATTTTATATAACCGTAACATAAATTTTGACTTAAGGGATTCGTTTTGAGGGGTGAAATCGGAAGTGAAAAAAAAATTTTTTACTAGGTCATCGAGTGTCATTTTGAAAAAATATTGGTATATTCTCCACGGGGTATAGATTGAACGAAAGTTATCATTACCTTTAATAATTTATCTGGTATAAAAAAAAAAAAACAAAATTTCAAGGTCATCAGTTTTCAGTAAAGATTGGAAACAAACTTTGTTGAAAACTCATTTGGGGTGTGTTTTGTGCAGTCACTGATCATTTTATACCACCCTAACAAAATTTTTTTATTTTAAAAACAATCAACGTACGGAACACTAATTGTGCAAGTTCAACTTGCACTTGACCGGTTATTTTAAATTACCTTCAATCTGCGATTTCTGGACCGGAGATGAGGTCTTCCATTGTTGCCGCGATGTCCTCCGACTCCTTTTGAGGAGCTCTTTTCAATTTCCTGGCCTCTTTAGTTTCCTGCTGGGCTCTCATGTTGGCTATAGATATTCGTTGAGAATCCAAGTTCTCAGTAAATCGCAGCGCGCTTGGACCAATTACAAGGTTTAATAATTGCATCATTTGTAATACACTAGTATATCCAACTTCAAATATACTACCAGGTGTCCAAGTATGAAATGCGGATTTTTTTCTACAAAAACATGCTAAATTCGGAAAAAATGATAAAAAGTGCTTTATTCAAAGTATGCTCCATCGCTTGTTATACATTTTTCTCATCTTTCGGGCAATTCGTGAATACCACGCCAACAAAAATCTTCCCCTTTTGATGCGAACCATTCATCGAGCCATTTTTTCACATCTTCGTACGAACCAAAGCGTTGCTCATCGATGCAAACAAGTGGTAATCGGAAAGAGCCAAGTCTGGTGAGTAAGCCGCTTGGGGTAGAACTTCCCAGCAACGTGTCGCTAACTGGTTTTGCCGTATGTGATTCATAGTCATGAAAAAAAATGACTGTGTTGCCTCTTTCGGTATTATGGCCTTTTTTAAAGCAGCGAACGGTTGAAATAAGTCAATTGTTGTTGGTAACGTTTAGTATTAACATTTCCCCAGGTTTTAACAGCTCATAATAGACCACGCCTCTCTGGTCCCACCAAACACAGAGCATCGTCTTTCTGCCAAAGCGATTCGGTCTTGCGGTCGATGTGGTTCGTGTGCCTGGGTCTACCCATGATTTTTGCGCATGGGATTCTCAAAATAAATCCACTTTTCATGCCCTGTAACTATGCGATGCAAAAACGACTTCTTTTTGTCCCGAGCGAGCAAAATGTCACACGTGTTTTTGCGCTTTGCCATTTGTCTGTCGTTCAACTCATGTGGTACCCGTCTACCAGCTTCTAAATGTTTCCCATCTCTCGTAACCGATTGGAAACAGCTTGTTGACTAACACCGAATTGCTCGGCGAGTTGCTTTTGTGTTTGCGAATCATCTTCGTCCAACAATGCTTGCAATTCCACATCTTCGTATTTCTTCGGCGGTTTTCCACGTTCCTTGTCTGCAACATCGAAGTCACCACTTTTGAAACACCGAAACCATCGTTCACACATATCTTGCGATGGAGCATGATCACCATAAGCTTCTCGAAGTAATCGGTATGATTCAACAGCAGTTTTCTTCAAATGTGCTGTCCGCGAATGCTCTTTGTTCGGTATAAATTTCGACATATTGAACACAACAACACAACACTACGCACACACTTTTCCAATTTATGACTCGTGCGCGTCTGACACTTGTTGATGACACAACAAAATGGCGCATTGTCAAATCTTTATAGCACAAACTGCATTGGTGCACCATCTGTTGTCTGAAATCCGCATTTCATACTTGTACACCTGGTATATGCAACATAAGATACAATCTCAACAATTTTTGTGCCACTGTAATGCACTTTTGGAGCCGTAGACCAAAAGCGTTCAGACTTTCGTTGTTATTCTGAGTATATCCTTCTAAACAACGTTCTTATAAAGGACTGACTAAAAGAACAATACCCTTTGTCAAGGCTTTGACCGCTCGTGCCGATCGCTACCTGAGTTTCAGGCCGACTCTCTGCCGTGCTCACTTCTAATTGCTATAACTTCGGAAATAATTTGAATTTTGAAATGGTTAAACGTTTATTATATTCTTAAAGGTATAAACAATTTATGTAGCAAAGAAGTAATTCGATTTTTTGAAAATCTCAAGGTAGTGTAACCCCTTAAATTGTTGGTGCCGCTCATTTTCAAGTGACTGCATATTGATCCCAGATCTACCTCTCTTGGAATAAAAACTCTTTGTTACTTAATACACAGTCTGTGAAACGCAACATTATGAAGGAAATGTTCAGTTTTTTTAATTACCTGGATATAACAGTCAACTGAAATTAGTGAGATACTTTACCCAAATCTTCACCTAAGAAGGACTTTTCCACAGTAACAAAACATTTACACGTAGTGAAAAGTTCCGAGTCTTTTGAAAGAAAACCAATGTTTTTACCAAAAATGGATTTTATTCTTCAACGTAGTTACCTTCAAGAGCGATACACCGTTGCAGCGATCTTCCAATATTTCGTATAGTACAATTTGTCGAGTTCTCTAGAATAACCCTCAGTTTCTCATTCAATTTCTGCATTTAAAATTCCGAAAGAGATAATAATCGCTGGGGAGCAAATCTGGTGAATACGGCGGATGGGGTGGCAGTTCATAGCCCCAGTCCAATTTCACCATTGATTTTATAGAGTTGTGAGCTGGTACATTATCTTGGTAAAATAACACTTTTTTTTAGCTAAATGAGGCCTTTTCTCTTGATTTCACCATTGAAACGGTCCTATAAGCTAACGTTATAGTCTCCGGTGATTTTTCGCCCCTTCTCAAGACAGTCGATCAGTATTATTCCATGCGTAACCTAAAAAATTCTTGCCAAAACCTTTCGAGCTGATATTTGTGTTTTTGGACGCTTCGCTCAACTTTCATGCGGTTCCAGCCACTGTATGGGGTGCCTGTTGGACTCAGGCGTGTAGTAGTTGCTCCATGTTTTGGCTCTTGTTACGAATCGACACAAAAATTCCTTTGGATTACGCCAAGAGAGCGCCAAATAGCGTTCTGAATCTTGGACACGTCGCTGTTTTTGATCAATCGTGAGAGTGCGGTGCATCCATCGGGCACATAGCTTTTTCATATGCAAATATTCATGCAAAATATGCCTCACGCATTCGGTTGATATCTTTACGATGTCAGCTATCTCCCTCTTTCTCTTTGCGGTCATTCAGAATAATACGGTGGATTTTTTTCTGTTTCTTCGAGTGACTGCCTCACTTGGACATCGGGAATGTGGCGCATCATCGGTGTTGGTACGACCGCATATAAGTTCACTAAACCATCGACATATAATTGTTTTCGCCTGAGCAGAGGGCCCATAACCCTTCTCAAGCCATTTTTCGCTTCTGGCTGTTTTTTTTCCATCAAAAAAGCAATGTTTAATTAAAAGTAGAAGAGACAACAACAACAACGTAATATTCAAATTTCCTGACTCCACAACCCCAGCAAGGACACGTAACATGATATATTCAAAGCAACGTCCTCTTACATCTTTTGTCACTCCTTCAATCTGTGTGCTACTATTAACTTTTTTCTTTAAAGAAACGTCCGTTGTATGCTTCGGCTCCTTTAAATGGGCTACGCCACTGATTTCTAGTTTTTAATCTAGATTATAACTTTAATAAAAAAGAAAACTACATAGCCTTTTTGTAGTTTTAAAGTTCTATCTATCTTTGAAAAGGGAAAAGTGTTCGAAAAGGTGCAAAGGGTATTACGATGTATCTCCTTAGCCATTAATTTATCTTTCTAAGTTATAATGAAACATTTCTGCAAGCATTATTTTTTTTTATCGTTCACCTCCCCGCCTGAGTAGGGATTTTCCTCTTTTTTTTTCATATTTTCTGGATATTGGCGGGGATGTCGTAATACCTGTCAACGTTATCCAAGTGCCGAAACATACATTTTTGGTAGATCTGCAACGGACGATATTGTAGTTCCACAAACAACTACTATCTATGTACGTGGCCAGGCCAAATATACTTAAATAAATTAATAAATGAAGTAATACCGACCTGCCGGGATTGATCCCGGAGCTGGGAGAGTCCCCTAGCCCCTCAGGGGAATCCAGGATATATATATATATATATATATATATATATATATATATATATATATATATATATATATATATATATACATATATATGTATATATATTTATTTATACATATATATATATATATATATATATATATATATAATATATATATATATATATATATATATATGTGATTAATAAAAAAAATCCGTATATTTTCTTACATCTTATGTATATTTAGCTAATTATTTAAGTGTTTTAATGGGGATTAGGATGTTTGAAATTCTCAATTTGCTTCGTTACGATCGCATTTTATTTTAATATTTTATGAATGACAAGCCAATTCATTCATTTTCCAAAATTTACTATGCGGGGGCGTCATAGTACTACAAGGGAAGGACGTAGTAAAAGGTCATTGAAACATGAATGGGTGTTCATTGATAAATTAGGAATTCATGATGGCCGCTCGTTCCTTTGACACGATACCCACGAAGAAGCCCGATAAACCGTTCGGCATATTTCGCAAAATTTAAGATGGCTTTTTAAGACTTCGTTTGCAGGTGGTTGGTCTTTATTTTTGTGATTTTTTAGTGTTTTTGAATAACAATTTGTTATATAGTGTTGTGACAAGGTGAAAGATAGTTTTGGTCGAAGTTTGAGCCAGTTTTTCCTTTGTATAATGTAAGTTAGCACCTGTTTAACTTAAATATTTACCGGTATGACGCCTTGAAAATGTTTACTGTTTTACGAGTATTTTTAAAAGCGGACCAACAGCGTTAAGGAAACAAGAATTTAAGTACGAAAATTGAGTTTTTTTTCATAAAAGAAACTGCGGGTTATATTCGATTTTAAAACAGTTTACACATTTCCAGTCTAAGTTAACTTCAACTTTGGCAACAACAACAATTTTGTATGCTAACTCTAAGTCTTGTTTGACCTAGAGTCATACAGGGACTCACAGCTTAAATTATGCAGTCGCTATAAGAAAAGACTAACTGGTCTCAGTGCCTCTATTTATTTGGAAAAAACAACTTATTGAAATTAAATTAGTAAAGAGTCTTCTAAAAAAGTATGAATTACTTTTTAGTGTTCCGTACGGAACACTTATAAGATCACTTCGGTGTCTGTCTGTCTGTCTATCTGTCTGTCTGTCTGTCTGTCTGTCTGTCTGTTTGTCTGTCTGTCTGTCACACCCGATTTTCTCCGAAACTATTTGACATAGAAAGGTGAAATTTGGTAATAATATTGATGGCCTCATCAGAGCCATGTAGTTTTGAGAATTAAATTTTGACTTAAGGGGTTAGTTTTGGGGGGTGAAGTCGGAAGTGAAAAAAAAATTTTTTTTTACTAGGTCATCGAGTGTGGTGTCAAATGAAAGCTTGTGAAAACACGAGTAAAAAATATATATATAATATTATACTTGCGCGCACTTTTCTTTGTATTATTTTTAAAAAATTCGCGAAAAAATCGCTGTCCCGGGCCTTATTTCGAAAAGTACTTATCAAAAAATTTCGAAAAAATTCTGAAATATTCTCCACGGGGTGTAGATTGAACAAAAATTATCACGAGTGCATTACCTTTAATAATTTATATGGTATATAAAAAAAAACAAAAAATTTCAAGGTCATCAGATTTCAGTAAAGATTGGAAACAAACTTTGTTGAAAACTCATTTGGGGTGTTTTTGTGAAGTCACTGATCATTTTATACCACCGTAACATAAATTTTGACTTAAGAGGTTCGTTTTAAGGGGTGAAATCGGGACGTGAAAAAAAATTTTTTTTACTAGGTCATCGAGTGTGGTGTCTAATGAAAGCTTGTGAAAACACGAGTAAAAAATATATATATAATGTAATACTTGCGCACACTTTTCTTCGTATTACTTTTAAGAAATCGCTGTCCCCTACCTTATCTCGAAAAGGACTGATCAAAAAATTTTGAAAAAATTCTGGAATATTCTCCACGGGGTACAGATTGAACGAAAATTATCACCTTTAATAATTTATTTGGTATATAAAAAAAAAACAAAAAAAAACAAAATTTCAAGGTCACCAGTTTTCAGTAAAGATTGGAAACAACATTTGATGAAAACCCATTTGGGGGTGTGTTTTGTGAAATCACTGATCATTTTAAACCACCCTAACAAATTTTTTTATTTTAAAAACAATCAACGTACGGAACACTAATTGTGCAAGTTCAACTTGCACTTGACCGGTTTTTTTTTTCTTAAATATGCCTTACTTAATTAACAATACATAATTAATTAAATTATGCTTAAATTATGCAGCTTAAATGATTCAAAATTCAATATACCAAAATTATGAGAGAAAACAAACTGTAGAATTTGAAATAAGCCTGCTAATATTTGGTCGGGCCTCCCTCATTATCAATAACGGCTTGTAATCTTCTGGACATTGATTCAACTAACTTTCTAGTATACTCCGGGGAAATAGTGTTACATGCTTCAGTAATTTTTACTTTTAATTCAGTTTTATTTGATATTGGGGCACTATTTACTTTATTTTTTAATGTCAGCCACAAATTTTCAATTACATTTAAGTCTGGTGACTAGGCTGGTGTTTTGATAACATTTGGACAGTTATAAAGCAACCAACTGCGGACTCGAAATGACGTGTGCTTTGGATCATTGTCGTGATAGAACCGATAATTGTTTTCAATATCTAATTTTTGGGGCACTAGCGACGAGATGCTGCCTTAGTATATCCAAGTACACATATTGGTTCATATTCCCTTCGACGAAATGCATGTTACCTACTCCTCCAGATGACATACAGCCTCATAACATCACTTTACCGTAGCTTTCATTTTTTTCAATTTTAATTCTTCGTTAGGCTTTCTCCACACTGATATTTTTCCATCGGACCCAAATAAGTTTATTTTTGTCTCATCAGCAAATATTACTGAATTCCAGAAGTTCAAGTCTTTATTGATATGATCTCTGGCAAATTCCAATCTCACGCGTCTATTTCTTTGGCTAATGAAAGGCTTATTTCTAGCAGTTCGACCTTGTAAATTATTATTTCGCAAGATCCGTCGAACTGTTTCGTGGTTACACCTTTTTCCAAACTGTCTTTCCACCTCGGCGCACAACTTTGGCGCACTTTTTTTTGGATTATTTGATAGCTCTCTTAAAATCCATCTTTCTTCACGTTCATTGAAGATCTTATTTGGAGCCAACCTTGACTTATTCTCGACTCTATTTTCATTCCGGTAACGTTCAATGATATGCTGAACAGTTGACGGACATTTATTTACCATTTTGGCTATGTCTCTTTGGCTGTATCCATTCCTGTAATGAGTAATAATTAAATTTCTCTCAGAAATTGTAGTTCGACGACCCATTCTTAAACAATTTCGTTTTATTGAATGAAAAAATGTCAAACTAAACAAAAAACAATTGCACTAAGAAATCAAAGCAACGCCGCGTTCGTAAATTTCAAAATGCGATAATTTTTGACCCCTGTTAATATTTTGCATCATTTAAGCTGTGGCGTTAAAATTGCATATGGTTTGATTAATTATTTATTATTAATTAAGTAAGGCATATTTAAGACAAAAAGTAATTCATACTTTTTTAGAAGACTCTTTACTAATTTAATTTCAATAAGTTGTTTTTTTCCAAATAAATAAAGAGGCACTAAGACCAGTTAGTCTTTTCTTATAGCGACTGCATCATTTAAGCTGTGAGTCACTTTACGTAATGCAGGAGATACTGTTTACAAATGTTCGGGAACTAGATGGAACAAATTAGATATGGCTGCTGCTGGTAAAGTTAAGTTTTTTTTTATGGGTCTAACACACGTGCTGCAGGGAAGTCCCTAAAGCTCTACAGGAGCGACACGTGTGCGGAAAAAGCGATTCACGTTGTTGAATCGCTGTAAATTGTACTCGGTGGGAAACACAGTGCTGGGCAAATTATTCCAAAGGGATGATGTTCTCCATATAAAAGACTGCTTGAAAAGCGTTGTACGAGGAGTAACAAGCTGAACCTCATACGGACGTGAAGTATTAGCGCGACGTGTATTTCTAACATGCTCCGCTCTGGGAGAAATTAAGCGGGCTACATCATTCGAACACTTTCCATGAAAATACTTGTAGAATAAGCTCAAGTCAGTTCCGGGTCTCCAATCAGACGAACAGCTTTTCTCTGAATAGAATCCAACAAATGCAGTGTATGTTTGGGAGCGGAGCTCCAAACATGGAAGCAGTATTCCATAGTTGGTCGAATTTAAGCTTTGCAAAGAATTAACAGTTGTTGTGGAGTATAAAGCTTTCTGGTTCGAAATAATATTCCCAACTTTTGAGAAGGTCTCCTTGCTATGCCTACAACATGTTCATGCCAGGACATATTTGCTCCCAAATTAACGCCCAATAATTTGAGTGACAATGTTAGAGGAATGGAGTGCCCCGACATAACTATGTCGGGTTCAGCAACATTAACTTTTTTAGAAAAAACTGCCGCCTGGGTTTTTGTAGCGTTAAATTCCACTTGGTTACTGTCACTCCAAGATAAAATTTCTTAGGGGTCTTTGTTAAGTTGAATGACTTCCTGCTGTCTGCGGATATTCGTCTGAGTAGCCGATGTCCGAGCGTTCAAAGTGAATGAAGAGATAAGCATACTGTCATCTGCAAAGCTGTAGATTGGATTGTCGGTCTTTTCCAGCAGATCGTTAATGTAAATGAGAAAGAGAGTAGGAGACAGTATGGAGCCTTGAGGTACACCGGCGTTGATAGTGAAGGTGTTAGAAAGAAATGCGAAGTGTTCAATTGCGTTGTTCCAAACGTGTGTTACATAAGTCAGAAGATCTCGTGTTGATTTATTTTTACGAAAGCCATATTGGTGATCGCTAACAATGTTGAATCCTTCAAGATATTTTAGAAGATGCTGATTAATAGCCTTTTCCATGAGCTTCAATATTATTGAAAGCAGTGCGATTGGTCGGTAGTTATTTGGCAAGGTCTTCTTGCCTTTTTTTGGTATCGACACGATAATCGCAGAGCATTACATGGTATTTGGATGACTGTTTTCTTGTTACAGTCTGGCAAGTAAGAACGTGTCCGTGATAATACACTTTTGGTAGATGCAATTCTAGCGATTCAACAAAAAACCGGTAGAGGGAACCTTTGTCTACGACGCGTTTTAGTAAAAGTACCAGTCGGTTCCGAACTTTCGTCGAAATCACGTAAAAGTCAAAATAAGTCACTTGTTTGCGCGTTGGTTCAAGGCAGTCTGTCTTTGTTCCCATTCAAGGGGACCTAAAATGACATATTCCGCGGCCGCTAAATATATTAAAAACTAGACGATAAATATTGACGACTTGCCAAAACATGGTTCGGTAGGCAAAGTAACTCCAAAAGTCGAAAAACGAAACATGTCTTTGCTTTCACGAGATCGGCAAAATTAAGAAAATCGGATTTGAATGTTTCCCATGAGACAATTCGACAATGTCTTCGTGCTTATGATGTCAAATTCTGAAGCACGTTGAAGAAACCTTTCCTGGGCGAGAATTACGTTGCGAAGCGGCTCGCTTGAGCCTAGGATAAGATACTAGAATAGCCCTCACAATCACCGGACGCCAACTCTATTGAAAACGTTTGGTCCCTTGTAAAGAGAAAGCTCAGAGGAAAGACTCTGAGGACTTTGACTCAGCTGTTTCTCGAGATTCGAAAAATTTGGAGATCATTGCAGAAAATCTTGTCGACAGCATGCTTCGAAGATGCCAGGCGATTATTAATGCAGGAGGCGATTGCAAAATTTTTTCAAGAATACGAGCAGTCATGTTCTTACTTGACAGACTGTAACTTAAAAAACAATCTTCCAATTCTACTGAAAAGAGTAGGTAAATAGACTCCTGGACAAAATTAACGCAACAATATATTAAATCATACAAATCTCTATAATGAATTAATTTTAATAATTTTTTATGAACATTGGTTACACTAAAAGTTAGAAAAAACTTATTCGGATACTTTAAAAGTGAATTAGCTACCAAATTTTTCTATAAGATTCGAATTAAAATTATTCTTAAGACCTAATCGTTGAAATTATCTAATAATGAAAAAAATAAACTGGGACACTAGTAGCAAAATTAATGGTGTAACTGGGACACTAGTAGCGTGTGTTGCCTCCTCTACTTCGGATGACAGCGTTTATGCGCCTAGGCATGCTTCTAATTAAATTTTGGATAAAATCTTGAGGAATTTTCTCCCATTCTGTGATAACTGCATTTTCAAGTTCCCTCAGGTTTCTAGGTGCAGGTATATGACGTTTCACATTTTTCTTAGGGTGATCCCATACATGTTCTATCGGATTCAGATCCGGGCTTTTTGGTGGCCATTGCATAATCGTATATCAACTTGATTAAGGTAATCGAGTACCTCCCTAGCCACGTGAGGTCGAGCGTTGTCTTGCATAAACAGGAAATTGGGCACCACGAAATGACCGAAAGGCATCACATGTTCTATTACAATATTCTCAAGGTAGTAGTCAGCATTCATGGGTCTCGTACGGACAGGAACTAACTCTGTGCGAGCATCAAAGCAGATGCCACCCCAGAACATAACAGAGCCACCGCCGAATGGAATCCTTGCAGAGATATTGCAAGGAGCAAACCTCTCTCCTGGTCTTCGCCATACTCGCTCACGACCATCTGGATGTTTTATACTAACCCTAGTTTCATCTGTGAAGAAAACTTGTTTCCAATCATCCACAGACCAGTTTTCGTGATTTCGAGCAAAACGTAACCTGGCAACTCTATTCTCTCTAGTAAGCAAGGGCGCAGTGGCTGGTCTCCTACTGTTTAATCCAGCTTCATTTAACCGTCTTCTAACTGTTTTAGAAGAACGATGCTTGCCTAACAAATTGGCAACATAACTCTGACAATATCCCTCGTCCAATAAAACTGAGGCTCGCACTACCTCGTGTTCAGTTAAATTCCTTGTTCGATTCATTTTTCTAATTCTTCGGGGTCAAAAATAAAACAGTCTACCACAAAAACGTATTACTTTGAAAAAGGGAACATATTATACGCTTACTTTTAAAGAAAATCTATCGCATTATTACAGAAAATTGTTTATCTTCTAAAAAATTCTTTAAAACTGCGAATCTAAAACGAATTGTTTTGATTTCTGTCATGAACAACGAAACAAAATATGCATAGTTCAAATACTCGATAAACTTTAAAACTGACATAAGAAAAAGATAAATTAATTTTCAGATTGTTGCGTTAATTTTGTCCAGGAGTTTATATAGTATTATTACTCGAGAGACAATATATCTAGCACAAGATAATTGCTGCCTCGATTTATTTAAAAATTGGAAAAATTTATAAAACATATTAGTAAAATTTTAATACTATTATGACGGCATCAAGAAGCATAATTAAAATCAAAACACACCAAGACGGTAAATTTTAAAAACGTGCCTAATATTTGATACCTCCACTCTACATAAATTTGAAGTTCTGCGATCAAATTACACAATTCTTTCCTTAAATCGACGACAGTCTTATGGAAATGGGTAATATTTTTTAAAAAGAAAAGCAGCATTCTGTTGTTCACCTTTGCCATAAACTTTTGTAAATATAAAAAGAAACAATGGTAGTGTTACGACCTTCGCTGAACAATACCGGAAGATCCTGAATACCGGAAATAATCTCTTAAACTCTTGTTGTCGCTCATTTTCAGGTGGCTGGTATCGATTGCACGTACACTGCTAGCTCCGGTGCCGGGGTCGTAACACTCTCGTTACTGCTCCGCGATACATCCGCAAGCAAGCATGAAATATTTAATGTAATTCGGTAGTGGATCCCGAAAAACTGAGCCCTGTCCCATATTTTTCGCTTTAAATTCCTCATGTCGCTATTTACATGTTTTTTTAATGTGTAGTGAGCCTAGCATATACATACGGATTAGCCCGATGAAGATATCGTTTGACCTTAGCGGCATTTTTAACCGATCCAAATCCTTTGCACGTTTAGGGATTGAACACACTAAAAAGAATGTTACATTTAAAAGGTTTTTAAGGTTCCGGATCAACAGTTTTATGTTCGTTTCGTTGAGATCTATGTGAAAATAATGTCGGATAGAAAGAAGTATAAATATATGACGTTTAAATTTCCCTTATTTAGCGACAGTAAGTACGTACCTAAAATTTTTTAGGTTTTAATGTTCATGTTTACATTTTCTGGTCGTCTAACCTTATTACTACACCTACATGGTGCTGATATATTATAATAATAATAATAAGCATTTATTGTCTAACAGAACCACATCCATTTACAAGACAATTTGACAATAGGTAAAAAAAATATGAGATAAATCTATAATAATGATTATTACAAAATTAAACAACCACATACCACAAATACTGCTCAGCCTCTCGCACAACGAGAAAAGCATGCTAAATAAAAATTTTGGATCATCTCAATAACCTGTTCCTGAAGAGTCCAAGCAATGTTACGGAATGTCTCATTAAAAATGCCATTGCTCGGTAAAGTGGTAATTTTATTAGAAAATTATTTTGTGGAGTACACGCAATGAAAGTCAACATGACTTGGGACAATAACTCAGGGCAATCAATAACAGACCTCATAAGTTTTGCCAGAAAACTCGTAAGTAAGTAGTTCCTGGGTCGCAGCAGTGATGGTATCTCAAATCTCTCCAGCAAGTCCACATGGTCACTGCGTCTAGGAGGGAAAGAACCATCAACTCTGAATGCTAAAAATTTAAGGAATTTCCTCTGTCTGCCTTATAATTTCTGGATATAATAACTGGGTTCCAGACCACAGATTCATACTAAGTTTTGAGCGGACATAACAGAAGTAAAGTAGTATAAGTGTTTGAATATTTGTAAAGCTTTTAGCATTGCACAAAACAAATCCCATCACCTTAAATGCCTCTGAGCAGATGCTGTTGATATGAGTGTCAAAAGCAAGCTTGGCATCATAACTAATCCCCAAATCCCTAACAACAGAACACCGCTGAAGTTGCAAACCGTTTAACTCATAACTGTAATGAATACTTGACTGAAAAAGGTCACGGCGTAACATTTTTTGATATTCAGCGGTAATTTGTTACGTTCACTCCATAAATTGATTCTTTCTAGATCCGCCTGCAAGTCAAGGCAATCCGAGGTGGTGCTTATTATCCAGACGAGTTTTAGATCATCTTCGAATAGCAGCACTTTACTGGAAATATCAGAGACTATGTCGTTAATAAAGAGAGAGAAAATCAGAGAAGCCAAATTGCTTCCCTGTGGCGCACCACTCATTGCCGAGAAACTTGCAGACTTGTGACCGCGAATTTCAACATATTGTGATCTACCAGTGAGATAGGAAGCAAAAAACCTGACCAAGTTGTTATTAAATCCCGTAGCATCAATTTTTGCTAGGAATAACCCATGATCCACCATGTCAAAGGCCTTCGAAAAGTCCGTATAGAGCGTATTAACCTGCTGGCGCCTATGCAATGCCTCACTTACGTATTGGGTGAAACGAGTTAGGTTAGTAATAGTGCTTCGTTTGCAAATAAAGCCATGTTGATTGGATGTAATCAGTTGGGCTGCCTGGGTACTAACCTGTTCGTAAATTGCCGTCTCAAAGACTTTCGCAAAGGCAGACAAAATTGATATTGGCCTGTAATTTAAAATTTCGATGGAATTGTCTTTTTAAAGACAGGTGTGATTCGTGCTTCCTTCCAAATGTTTGGAAAAGTATTAGTTTTAAGAGAAAAGTTAAAGATAAAAGCGAGCGGTTCCAAGAAGGCAGAAATGCAATCCCTCACTAAAAAGCATGGGATTTTATCAGGACCCTGATTAGTTTTAATTTTTAGCCTTTTAGAAGCATTCAAGATCTCGTCATACGAGATGTTTTTGAGACTTACGAGTGTACTTGTATTTGGTTGAAGAGTGTCAGAATCTTGAATGGATGGACCAGTATAAACACTACTAAAAAAGTTTTAATTTTAATTTTTATTGCGAAAAATGGTCTGGCCACTTTTACGAAAGCAGAACAAGTTGAAAAGATTGCAAAGAACTCGAGAACATAAAGATTGGTCTGTAGGACATTGGAAAAAAGTACTTGCTATGAACGAATCCTAGTTTGAACTATTTGGCAGGAAACGGAGACAATTTGTCCGGCAGTTAGAGGGAGAAAAGAATGTTATCACAGTGTATAATGCCTACCATGAAACTCGAAGGTGGAGGAGTAATGATGTGAGGTTGTTTCGCGGGTGAAAGGGTAGGAAATTTGGTAAAAATTGATGATATGAATCGATATCGGTGTCACCGAATTTTGCAACACGAGCCCAAGCGAGCCCTTCTAATGCAAGATTATCGGTCGCTGGTTCATATTCTAGCAGGATAACGATGTAAAACACAAATCTAAATTATGTCAGGATTACACTCTGAAGAAAGAAAGAGACGGCACAATTTCCCAATTTGAATCCTATCGAATTAGTGCGGGACGAATTGGACAGGAATGTGCGAAAAATAAGGCCAACGAATGTAAATCAATCGTGGGAGTATTTACAAGTTTGTTGGAGTAAAATCTCCCATGACACGTGATGAAATTGTTTCAAAGAATGCCAGAATTATGTGCAGCAGTCATCAAAGCAAAGAAGGGATATTTCGAGGAGTCGAAAATTAGCTACAATTTTTAAAAAATAATGCTCAAATTATGTAAATATGTCTTGCGAATATTTGTTTCTAATTTTAATATACATATGAGTACATTTAATAAAAAAATAAGTTGAATAATATAGGAATTTCGTTTTTCTTTCTGAATGGTGTCTTTTGAGCGGTACTGTATATATATATATATATATATATATATATATTATATATATATATATATATATATATATATATATATATATATATATATATATATAACATAACATATATATATATATATATATATATATATATATATATATATATATATATATATATATATATATATATATATAACATATATATATATATATATATATATATATATAACATATATATATATATATATATATACACATATATATATATATATATATATATATATATATATATATATATATATATACATAATTCCTTTTATGTCAGTTCTGTCGTTTACAGCATTTCTTTTGTAATTTCAACCATTTCTTTTATACATAACTTGGACTAATTTCTATCTTTATTTATAATTTTAGTTTCATTATATCTAATGTCGCGTTTTTGGTCTCTTTTATGTTTGTTTAGTGCTGTGGATGCATTGTTTGTACATATATATGTAGCCATTCAATTTATTTTTTAATAATTGACTTGTCATTCTCATGTATGGTTTCGGACAATCCGCGCAAGATATTGAATACACTATATTGGTTTAATTCATGGTAGGTTTTTGACTTTTGAGATTTGTAAATAGAGAACTTAATTTCTTTTGGGTTTTATGGCAAACCACAATACCATATTACCTTCAAATATGTTTTAATTTTTCAGAACGAAGGTTTATATACATATAATAAATAGAATTTATTTTGGTTGTCTTTATTGTTTTATTTTTGTACAGCTTGATGAGTTATGATAGAACTGGTATGTTTTTTTTGTTCGGTTTATGTCATTTTCTTTAAAAAAATTTTGGTGTAAAACCTTACCTCGGTTAACGCTTTAGCTCTTAATTCAGGAGACGTAAGTGATATTGCTCTGTCAGCTGGACCAACGATAGCCAACAAATGTCAAAATTATGTGCAGCAGTCATCAAAGCAAAGGGGGAATATTTCGAAGAGTCGAAAACTAGCAATAACTTTTAAAAAATAATATTCAAATTATGTAAATATGTCTTGCAAATATTTGTTTCTAATTGTAATATACATGAGTACATTTAATAAACAAATAAGTTAAATAATATAAGAATTTCGTTTTTCTGGAGGGTGTCCAAAGACCATTTTTTGAAATTAAATCTCTCTTCTATAATATATATAAAATTTAACGTCTCTCTGTCTGTCTGTCTATCTGTCCGTTAGTGCGCTTATCACTGGAGAACCACTTATCTGATTTACGTACTTTTTTTTTAAATCATACATATGTTCTCTGGCCAGGTCATAGGCTATATTTTATTACGATAGGTAGCATAGGGCATAAGCAGTGACGATAATAGTGAATGAGGTCGGAAAAAAGTTTGCAACTAGCGCGTTCCTTTGCAATACACAGCCTAAACCATGAAATATGGAACAATATTATGTAGCAGAGAATATCTATAATCTATAATATATATAAAATGCAATGTCTCTCTGTATGTCTGTCTGTCTGTCCATTAGTGCGTTTATCACGCGAGAACCACTTATCCGATTTACGTGTCTTTTTTTAAATTCATACATATATTCTTTGGCCAGGTTATATAATAATTATAATCTATAATATACGAGTATATAAAATACAACGTTTCTCTATCTGTCTGTCTGTCCGTTATACATATGTTCTATATAATTCAATATAAGCCTAAATAATGGGAGATAAGCAGAGATAAGTCTAGATAACGGGAGTTATGGTGAGATAATGGGAGATAAGGAGAAATAATGGGAGATAAGGAGAAATATTGCGAGATAAGTCGAGATAAGCTTAGATAATGGGCGATAAGGTGAGATAATGGGAGATAAGGAAAAATAATGGGAGATAAGGAGAAATAATGGGAGATGAGCCTAGATAATGAAAATTATGTAGAGATACTGGGAGATAAGGAGAAATAATGGGAGATAAGGGGAAATAATAGCAAATATTTTATTACGTTAGGTAATATTAGGAATAAGCAGTGACGATAGTAGTGAATCAAGTGCACGCGAGCGGAGCTGAGGGCACGGCTAGTTAATTTAATATAAAACAACCATTTTACGCAAATGTGCCATGATTAACCAGATAATTTACATTTTAGAAAGTCATAAACAAATATTATAATTCAGTATTGAAAGCAACATTTTAGTTTCCGCTAGTTAGATATATTATTGTCAAAAATCAAATAGAGTTTTAAATAAATAGAAAATAAATGGCCGACTGATGTAGGTTGCCACAGTATTGTCCCAATAAACAGTGCGAATTGAACTTTTTCTAGAGTTTTAATCTTTAATGATCGTCTGGGGCTACAGTTTATCTAAAAATCTGTAAAATAATTTGTTTACCCAGTGCTTCCAATGCAGGCACGCAGGCGCAGCTCTTAAATAAATGGGGAAATTGATTCTCGTACAATAAATACACACCACCCAATAATTTAATCGGCAGGTACTGTAGGCGAAAGTGTTTGGTATTTAATTTTTCACGAACTGAATACATTATTCTGTCTAGGGAAGTAAAAATACAAAATGACAACGATAATAAAAAGAACGATAAAATCACACTGTACTGTAAATATTTTTCAATTAACACGGTTAAACTAAAAGCTCCATTAAGGCTTGAAAAAAGCTATAATCTTTCTTGTTTGCGCAGCCTTTATCTGGGATGCAAAGCTATTGAACCAAAATAAAAAGCATCTCTCCTTCTAAAGTTTCCACTCGGTATAATCTTAGACGTTGGATGTTCATGTTACATTCATGTAACGACTAAGCCGAAAAAGGTATTTTCAAATAACAATAAGTAAAGTTAAAAACTATAAAGCACATTTTGAAAAGAATACATTACTACGAAAGAATATCAAGACAATGGGTTTAAATTGAATTTTTTAAGTAAACTCCATATATATATATATATATATATATATATATATATATATATATATATATATATAGTCTGTCAAGAAAGAACGTAACCGCTCGTATTATTGAAAAATGTATTTAATAATAATAATATCCCCTCAGGGGCTAGGGGAATCCCAGGATTCTCCTAGTACGGGGATTGACGATCCCGAGGTACCTGAGTCATGTTGTGCTGTCTTGTGTTGTCCAAATTATGTGTAATAAAAACGCAATCTTAAGGTGTTTACCGTGCCGAGAAGATAGCTCAGCGTTTATGAGTCTCGAACGGTTCCCCCGGATACCGGGCGCCCTCCGGGAGTAAGTAGCCTTACTGTGGCATCCAAGCTATGCCGCAGTCGACCCTTGTTTTCTAGGATACTCGTGGGAATACTATGTCAAATTATAATAATTATAATAATGAAAATGGAAGGGTGTTGCGGAGGCGGACCCCTGTCGTACAAACAGCTATAGCAACACCACAATAACAACAAACACAGACGACGACCAAACGACCGCCTCAGCCGAAACTACTCCC
Source organism: Pachyrhynchus sulphureomaculatus (assembly GCA_019049505.1). Classification (NCBI taxonomy): domain Eukaryota; kingdom Metazoa; phylum Arthropoda; class Insecta; order Coleoptera; family Curculionidae; genus Pachyrhynchus; species Pachyrhynchus sulphureomaculatus. The sequence goes on from CM032450.1 coordinate 38,989,630, forward strand.
GATAGTTTTACCAGATCCGACATTGTAGGTGATGGAAATTGCCTTTTCCGTGCAGTTAGCTTACACTTATATGGCCACCAAAACCATCATGGGAATCTCCGAGAGGTTGCTCTAAAATATTTACAACAAAACTGGTCGGAACTTCACACATTTTCATTAATTGAAGTCGACGATATAAAAGACTTCAAGAACTATTATAATTATATGAGGAAAAATGGCACCTATGGAACGAGCCTAGAGATACTTGCCCTCTCGGAAACACAAAATAGCAACTTTTATATCTTCTCAAAACAACGAAGAACAAGACATACAAAAATAACTTTTACGGACAAACCAACAATAATAAGCACGGGAAAACACAAAAAAACCATTTACCTTCTACTAACAGGCAACCCAATGTCGGGACACTTTGAGCTTCTGACACCAGAAAACATTGAAAACATTTCAGAAAACAGCAGACCAATAAAAGAAGCATCGGGCGAGCGACGTAATGGTCGAGGACGTCGCGGGAAATGGCAGCTCAACCAAAACGATGAAGACCAAGCAACTGAAAATGGACCTGCCAAAAGTGTTGTGTCGGCGACTAAGCCGACACCCACCAAGCCGGGAAAATTTACAGCAGCGCATGAGTTGCACCACAGGAATCAACGAACACGCCATGCGTTGCTGTAATGAAAACACAAAACTTGACAAAGAAATCACTGAGAAGAGAATCACTCGCCGCTTGGACCACCAACATCAATCCCAAGCGCAATCGTCTCACACCTCTTGAATTGCAAACCATCAAGGAGGCAGTGGCTGTTGAACTGAACACAGACCAACCAAACAATAGAAACAATAAAGCAGATACCGAACCAGCCTCACACACACAACCACCCAGTCGAACACAACAAGACCCACCACCCAGGAGGAGCATAACGCAAAATATTATTGCGAGTACCGCGCAACACCATATCACAGACAACAACATGCATCACTCGCCACCCTCAACAACATTCACACAACATCACCCCGAATCACCTCTCATACAAACACTTAAAGCAAAAATGGAGTCACATCTAGCTCGATGGTCAGGCACCGACCCCACAACAAGAAACCCCATCCCTCGTTTAATCTTCAAACAGAGCACGCAACCAATCCTCAACACACTAAACAAGCACATAATACCTCAGTATATAACAGACTTAAGCACAATCGAAGACATTCACACAATAATATACGCAGCAGCAACCACCACTCTAACACAAAATAATCAAAAACTCCCTCAACGACAAGGAAACCCCAACAGGACAAAACCAAAATTCAAATGGCAAATAAGAATAGAAAACAAAATCAACAACATCAGGAGAGATCTAGGACATCTTACCCAGTTCATAAGCCGGAACGCGTCCAAACGTGTCATACAGGGGGCAAACAAGATCAAATCTAAGTCTCCCAACAGAACACTGCCAGAAATCCTCGATACCTTGAAACAAAAACTATCTGTATATGCCGCAAGACTCCGTAGATACAAAGAATCAAATGAGAGGAAAGACACCAACAACCTCTTCCGAAGAAGCGAAAAACAGTTCTACCGGAAAACTATGTACAACAAACAGATAGCAGTGACTGAACCACCAAACAAGCAAGAACTCACAGATTATTGGAAAAGTATCTGGTCAGAACCCAAACCACACCCCCTGGATCAAAGCCGGAGAAGAAAACCTAAACATGTGACAGAACAAGAAAATCCCACATTAAATACACAAGAAATTACAGAAACTATCAAATACACACACAACTGGAAATGTCCTGGAATAGACAATATACAAAACTTCTGGTACAAACAGTTTACCACCACACACGAAGCACTCGCACACCAAATCAACAAAGCCATTTTACAACCACACACATTCCCCACTTTCCTTACACAAGGAATAACATACGTTAAACCCAAAAGCTCAGACACCACAAACCCGTCAAACTACCGATCCTCATCACCTGTCTTCCAACCCTATACAAGATCATCACAGCCACAATTTCGAAGAAAATAGAACAACACCTAACAGACAACAATATTCTCACAGAAGAGCAGAAGGGATGCAGGAAAAATAGTCGAGGATGCAAAGAGCAGCTGATTATAGATAGCGTGATTATGGGACAAACCAGAAAAGAACACAGAAACCTTCACATCGGTTACATAGACTATAAAAAAGCCTTCGACTCCATACCTCACAGCTGGGTTAATCAGAGCCCTAGAAATCTATAAAATCAACCAACACCTCAGGCAGTTTCTCGCGCAAATTATGAAAACATGGAAAACCAAAATACGCCTAGAAACACAAACCGAACGCATCCAAACAGAAGAGCTGTACATCAGACGGGGTATATTTCAGGGAGACTCGCTCAGCGCTCTATGGTGTTGCCTCTGTCTCAATCCACTCTCAAATATACTAAACAGAACGGAGCATGGCTTCAATATCAGACACCAAAAAGTGAATCAACATAAAATAAACCACCTTCTACATATGGACGACATAAAACTCTACGCTGCCACACAAACACAGCTGAAAGAACTCCTCAAAATCACAGAAATATTCACCTTAGATGTCAATATGGAATTTGGTATAAGTAAATGCAAAGTGCTCCACATCAACAAAGGCCAATGGAAGTGCCACCATGAGACAGAAACCATCAACAATGAAACACTCGATAACATGTTCGACAAAGAAACATACAAATATCTGGGCTTCCAACAAAGCACCAAACTCAACCACACTCACATCAAAACAGAGCTCAAAACCGAATTCAAAAACAGACTGACGAAACTTTTGCAAACAAAACTCAACTCTAAGAATCTCACTAAAGCCATCAACACGTTCGCTATACCTATACTCACATATTCATTTGGTATCATCAAATGGTCACAAACAGACATAGAAAATATTCACATCCTTATACGATCTCAATTCTCCCAAATACAGGAAATTACACCCCAACGCATACAAAGAAAGACTTACCATCGAGAGGAAGGCAGGAGGAAGAGGAATTATAGACATCAGATCATTACACACCAAACACTTAGGAAATTCTTTCACAGCAAGCAAACTAGCCTCCACACAGCGACAGTGAAAGCAGACAAAAACTACACACCTCTCGACTTAGCCCGGGCAGACCACTCAGCAGACACACACAGTCACACCCAATTACAACAGGAAAAGATGAAAACGTGGTCAGAGAAATCACTCCACGGAAAACACAGATACCACATAGAACAAGACCACTTAAATAAAAAACAATCATACACCTGGTTACAGGATGGGCAGCTATTCCCTGAAACAGAAGGCTTCTTACTTGCCATCCAGGATAAAGTCATATTAACCAGAAACTACCAAAAGCATATCATCAAAGACCCGACTATTGCAGAGGATAGATGTAGGAAATGCCACCAGCAGAAAGAAACGATCGAACACATAACGAGCGGATGTAAAATATTGGCCGGGACAGAGTACACAGCCAGGCATGATTCAGATGCCAAAGTAGTTCACCAAGCACTAGCCATAACATACAAACTCATAGAAGACACAAATCCCTACTACAAATACACGCCAACATCCATACTTGAAAATGAGGATTACAAGCTCTACTGGTACATCGGTATCCATACAGATAAAACAGTCTCTGCCAATAGACCCGATATTACTTTTCAGTGCAAAAAAGGAAAAGTCACCTATCTAATTGACATAGCTGTCCCCAACGACACAAACTTCCAAACGAAATACACAGAAACAATTTCCAAATACACAGACCTTGCAACGGAAATCAAAAGGCTATGGAGACAAGAAAAAGTCATCATTGTCCCCCCTCATTATATCAGCCACAGGCCTTAGACCAATAACATTCACACCACATTTAGTACAATTAGGACTCAACACAAACATACACAAAAACATTCAGAAGTCAGTGATTTTGAAAACATGTAACATTGTCAGGTCATTCCTTAATACGGAATGGTAATAGCGTTTGTGCTGACTTGGTTTTGGCCCGTCAGCCAAACATGGAACCACATTGATCAAATGTGAGAAAGAAGAACTTTTTATAATAATAATAATAAAAGGCCTTTATTTTTTAACTCGGCGAAGTCCAGTTAAGAACTGCTCATCTCAACCGAGCCAGTAGCTAAGCATACAAGACACGAAAAAATAAAAAAACAAAATATAAAAATACAAATTCAATAATGCAACATTCAAGTAATGCCTAAATACTAAAAAAAATACATACAATGACATTACATCATTACAGAGAAAAGAAAAAAATAATAATAATATAAAATAAAAATACAAGATAACATAGTACTGGAAGAAAAAAAGAAGAAAACATACAATATACAATAATCAATCCGCAAAACAGCAAACATAACGTAATGTACAGAAGTGAAGGAGAAGACAACGGCAATCCATCACCAAAAGATAGGACTAATAGAAATAAGAATAAAAATAAAAGTTAAGCTGCATCCCCGAGGAGAAATTTCTTATAAATTAGTTTGAAATCATTAACTGACCTGCTTTGAATAGCGTGCGGTACCGAATTGTAAACACTCACTGCAGCACAGCTGAAACATCTTTCAAAGATCGCCTTTCTGTGCTTTGGTATGTCTAAAATCTGAATATTTCTAGTATTTAAACCGTGCACATCTACCCGTTGCCTCAATTTCTGTCTAAGATAGAGAGGACAAGCCCGTTGCCAAGACTCTATGAACAAACACCGCCATGTGCAATTTTCGCCTGCAAAACATATTGAGCCAGCCCAGCCCCACCAATCGAAGATGTCACCCTTTTCAAAAAATCCATATAATTTTTAGGAAGTGCCAACCTTCAAACGATACGTGTCAAAATTTCATGACATTTCGACGATTAGTTTACAAGTTATAGTGGTTTTAGTGACGCTACTTCGAATTTCGTATGTTGATTAAACACTGTTTTTTGATGAGAAAAAATACCGTTTAAGCAAAGCAATGGCTTGATAAGTGTTACGGGGACTCTGCCCCTGGAAAATCACTCGTCATTTACTGGTATGCCGAATTTAAACGCGGTCGTACAGATACAAATGATGCTGAACGCTCTGGACGCCCAAATGAGGTGTTTACACCGGAAAACTTAAAAAAATCAACAAAATTTTTTTGGATGAACGTAAAGTGAAATTGCGTGAGATAGCTGACACCCTAAAGATATCAAAAGTACGTGTTGGTCATATTTTGCACGAACATTTGGGCATGAGAAAGCTCTGTTCGAAATGGGTACAGCGTTTGCTCACAGTAGATCAAAAACAATAAGATGCTGATGATTTCGAGCGCTGTTCGGACCTGTTTAAGCGCAATAAAAAGGATTTTTTCATACGATATGTGATAATGGATGAAACACTATACACCGGAAGAAAAAAAAGAAGAAAACATACAACATACAATAATCAATCAGCTCAACAGCAAACATAACGTAATGTACAGAAGTGAAGGAGAAGACAACGGCAATCCATCGCCAAAAGATAGGACTAATAGAAATAAGAATAAAAATAAAAGTCAAGCTGCATCCCCAGGAGAAATTTCTTATAAATTAGTTTGAAGTCATTAACTGACCTGCTTTGAATAGCGTGCGGTACCAATTGTAAACACTCACTGCAGCACAGCTGAAACATCTTTCAAAGATCGCCTTTCTGTGGTTTGGTATTTCTAAAAGGTGAATATTTCTAGTATTTAAACCGTGCACATCTATCCGATGCCTCAATTTCTGTCTAAGATAGAAAGGACAACCCGTTGCCAAGACTCTATGAACAAACACCGCCATGTGCAATTTTCGCCTGCTAAATATATTGAGCCAGCCGAGCCCCACCAATTGAGGAGAAACATGATCTCTCTTCCGCAATCCACAAATAAATCTAACAAAAGAGTTCTGAATCTTTTGTATTCTGGAACTAGAACGAACACCGAGACATGGCCCAAAAACCACATCCGCATAATTAACATGACGCAAGACTAATGCTTCGCAGAGCCTCTTCCTTACGTCTCTGGTCAAAATAGTTCTATTCCGATATAAGCTCCTTAAAGCTGTGTATGCCTTCTGCATTATAAGCTTGACATGACCTCTAAAGCGCAGGTCCTTGTCAATCACAAGCCCAAGACTTTTTACAGTTTCCCTCAGTTGGACAGGAACACCATCCAGAACAACACCCAAGTCAAGTCCCGCCAGCACATTACCAAAATTAATTGCCACTGATTTAGATGGATTCAACTTAAGGCCCTGCCTCTCCGAAGATGACTGATAATTCTTGAGTATGGCATTCAAGCGATGGAACACTTGCTCAGCCTTATCCCTATTGTAACTAGCATACACCTGTGTATCATCAGCAAACTGATGGATTAAGAAATTGTCACTAATTGATTCAACTAGATCCATGTCCCAGAATAGAGCCCTGTGGTACGCCACTGTTCTTGACCCCAGGCGGCGAAGTCTTGTCATCTATCTTAACAACTTGTCTCCTATTCACCAAATAGCTCCAGAGAAGCTCTACTGCCTCGTCAGAGAAGCAGTAATAATGAAGTTTTGCACAGAGGAGACTATAATCTACAGTATCAAATGCTTTACTGTAATCCAAAAGGAGTAAAGTTGACGATTCACCACGATCAGCAGCCCGAAGTATATCATCCATTATGGCTGCGAGAGCGGTGGTCGCGCTGTGCCCTCTACGAAACCCTGACTGAAACTTAGGGACGAGATTGTTAATGGACAAGAACTGCACCACTCTATCATATATTATTTTCTCAAAAATCTTTGATAACACCGGCAGTAGACTAATAGGGCGGAGGTCTGATAGCTTGCTAGGGCTTATTACTTTCGGCGCGAACATTCTTTGCCATCAATGTATTCTTTGGCGTACTAAAAACGGCTCAGAGTCTGTCCTCTGAGCTTTCGCTTCATAAGGGACTAAACATTTTCAATAACGTTGATGACCGGCGATTGTGAGGGCCACTCTAGAATCTTATCGTGGGCCCAAGCGAGCCGCTTCGCGACATGATTTTCGTCCAGCAAAGGTTTCTTCAACGTGCTTCGAAATTTAACATCATGAGCACGAAGATTTTCTTAATTTTGCCTCTTCTTGACGCAGCGCCAATTTCGGGTTCCGCGAAAATAAAGACATGATTCGTTTTTCGACTTTCGGAGTGACTTTGTTTACCGAGCCACGGTTTGGCAAGTAGTCGACATTTTTTGTCTTGTTGAAATGATTTACCCACTTCTTCACAAACGACACCGACTTTTTAATATATTTAGCGGCCGCGGAATGTGTCAGTTTAGACCCCTTTGGATGGGAACAAAGAATTGCATCTACTAAAAATGAATTATCGCGGACACGTTCTTACTTAACAGAGTGTAAGTAAACTATTCGTCTTCTCACGTACGTCGTGAGTTACAGATTTCAAATTCTATATTTTTTAATGATATTAAAGAAAATAATACGTTTGCATTGAAAAAAAGAAACCCCATGGTGTCTAAAGACGTCGATTTCGCACATACTCTGATTTTCACCGAAAATACGTAATTTGGTCTCCAATTTTCACAATAACTCCATAAAGGAGGATTTTTATGTATGTAGGTCAGCTTTTTTATGTTATTGTTATGATGCTATAAATTTAAGGCTTTAAATTGAATTAAATAAGGGATAAAAGTCTTGTGGTCTCAAATATTTTTAGCCGTAACGATAAATTTTATATCAATAGCTCAATTTAAAGGGTGAAAAATCTTGAATTATTATTTGAGTGATTTGTTTGCCACAGTGGAAAGCTTAAAAGATAAATAAAGAAATCCAAACACCAAATATGTAATATTTTATTACAATTTAATTACAATTTGTGTGGAATGTCATACTAAATTTTAATATGGCAAACACTATTTTTCATTTTTATTTTAAATGTTGAGAGACGGGAAAAAACCACATTCTAATGTTTTGTCATTTCTTCAGCTTTTAGAGTCATTAGATTACAAAAATAACCGGTCAAGTGCAAGTTGGACTTGCGCAATTAGTGTTCCGTATGTTGATTGCTTTTAAAATAAAAATTTTCGTTACGGAAATATAAAATGATCAGTGGCTTCACAAAACACATTTAAATTGAGTTCTCAACAAAGTTTTTATCCCATCTTTACTAAAAACTGATGACCTTGAAATTGTTATTTTTAGTGTTCCGTACGGAACACTTATAAGATCACTTCGGTGTCTGTCTGTCTGTCTGTCTGTCACACCCGATTTTCTCCGAAACTATTTGACATAGAAAGGTGAAATTTCGTAATAATATAGGAATTGATGGCCTCATCAGAGCCATGCAGTTTTGAGATTTAAATTTTGACTTAAGGGTTAGTTTTGGGGGGTGAAGTCGGAAGTGAAAAAAAAATTTTTTTAGTAGATCATCGAGTGTAGTGTCAAATGAAAGCTTGTGAAAACACGAGTAAAAAAAATATATATAATTATTATACTTGCGCGCACTTTTCTTTGTATTATTTTTAAAAATTCGCGAAAAATCGCTGTCCCGGGCCTTATCTCGAAAAGTACTTATCAAAAAATTTCGAAAAAATTCTGGAATATTCTCCACGGGGTGTAGATTGAACGAAAATTATCACGAGTGCATTACCTTTAATAATTTATTTGGTACATAAAAAAAAAACAAAATTTCAAGGTCACCAGTTTTCAGTAAAGATTGGAAACAAACTTTGTTGAAAAACTCATTTGGGGTGTGTTTTGTGAAGTCACTGATCATTTTATACTACCCTAACAAAAATTTTTATTTTAAAAACAATCAACGTACGGAACACTAATTGTGCAAGTTCAATTTGCACTTGACCGGTTTTTTTTATATGCCAGATGAATTATTAAAGGTAAGGCACTAGTGATAATTTTCGTTCAATCTAAACCCTCTAGAGAATATTCCAGAATTTAGATCGGCACTTTTCGAGATAAGATGGGAGGACAGCAATTTTTCGCACTTTTTTAAAAATAATACAAAGAGAATTGTGCGCAAGTATTACATTATATTATTTTTGAACTCGTGTTTTTACAAGCTCTCATTTGACACTCCACTTGAGGACCTGGTAAAAAAAAAAATTTTCACTTCCGACTTCTCTCCTCAAAACTCAAAATTTAACTTTAAAAACTGCACGGCTCGGATAAAGCCATCAATTCCTATATTATTGCCAAATTTCAACTTTCTATGCCAAATAGTTTCGGAGAAAATCGGGTGTGACCGACAGACAGGCTAACGGACAGACAGGCAGGCAGACATACGGACAGACAGACAAACAGACAGACAGACATCGAAGTGAGTGTTCAGTACCCAATTTCCGTCGGCCGTCTGTCAGTCAGTGTCTCTATGTTTGTCTTTCTTTATGCGCCTAGCACACGTGCGGCCCGAAAGCGCTACAGGAGTGACATATGTGCGGAAAAAAGCAATTCACGTTTGTCATGAATCGCTGTAAATTGTATTCGGTCGGAAACATACTCCCGGGCAAATTATTCGAAAGGGATGAGGTTCTCCATCTGAAAGACTGTTTGAAAAGGATTGTACGAGGAGTAACAAGCTGAACCTCATACGGATGTGAAGTATTATCGCGACGAGTATTTCTAACATGTACCGCTACATCCTTTGAACACTTTCCATGAAAAATACTTGTAGAACAGACTCAAGTCGCCAATCGTTCTTCGATGTTCCAATGAATCAAGGTTACTGGCCAGTTCCGGGTCTCCAATCAGGCAAACAGCTCTCTTCTGAATAGAATCCAACAAATGCAGTGTATGTTTGGTAGCAGAGCCCCGTTCCATCGTTAGTCGAATTTAAGGTTTTGACAGAATTTACAGTTGTTGTGGAGTATAAAGCTTTCTAGTTCAAAATAATATTCCCAGTTTTTGAGAAGCTCTCTTTGCTGCGCTTAGAACATGTTCGTGCCAAGACTAGTTTGCTCCCAAATTAACGCCCAGCAAGTCGAGTGACGATGCTAGCAACGTCAACTATTTTAGAAAAAACTGCAGACTAGGTTTTTATAGTGTTAAATTCTATTTAATTACTGTCACTCCAAGACCGAGTTTCTTCCAGGCCCCTTTTAAGTTGAAGGACTTGTAACACTCCACAGTTCTAAAAATCTTTGTACCATCTAGTACTTGTACATACTGTTCCAACGAATGGACACGTTTTGTATTAATCTTGTCTCAGCAGTAGTCGCTTCGCACAATTCGTCACTCGCTATGCAACTCTGTTTAAATCGTGTTACTATCATAGAGGTATTAGAATAGGGGATGTAAGTTCTTGCGAAAAGCGTGGTGCTCATAGAAAAAGAAAGAAATGATATGAGAGTCATTCTGTCTCTCGTCTCTTGTACTCGGCACACGCCCCGCGCGAGAATGTTATTCGTATTTCGTCCGGAGCAAACGCAGGACAAGGAAAAGTAAGAGAGAGAATTGTTTCATATTATTTTCTTCTCTTTTTAACGACTATACGTTTTCGCTTACAGCAGGCTATATACTTTCTCTTCTCTATTCTAATATCTCTATGGTTATTATTTATTTTATTTTAGAAATGATGTTTTGCAACTCTATGCATGCCAATGTGCCATCAACCACTAAGTTTAGGCTGTGTTTCAGACTTTGATCTTTATTAACGCACCCAGTGAAAAAAGTGATGAATTTTCCAAATAAATTAACCGTTGCTTGCCTGTGGCAGCAACAAATTTTTTTCTTTCTATGGAAGTTTGAACTCATATAGGACTGCCCGCGACAGATACAAGTTCTTTTCTTTCTCGCCTGCGGCAGCTGAAAGTTTCTTTCTATGGAAGCTTGAACTCATATAAGACAGCCTGCGGCAGATATAAGTTCTTTTCTTTATAAGCCTCAACCTATTAAATATTGAGATTTTAACCCTTCGGACCAGTATTTTATAATAGGTAGAGTAGCAATATCAAATACTTTCATCACTTTTTACACTAAGTTTTTATAACATTTTAAATCTATTTTCTATAACATTATAGAAGAAAATACCGTAATTATGCTCTACATTGGTATAACGCTATGGGTACAACTTGCATCATTTTACTGCTATAACGTAGATGGTAGATGACACAAGCATGCTCTATATTTTTGTTATACCACTGTAGTGTAGTTGTCTATGACAAATTTCAAAATAAGCTTATGATTCCTCCCCATCCTCCCCTAATAAGCTGAAGTGGAAAGTTGTGTAGTTTTTCATCGAATCACTAATTTCTTCTTAAGTGATTATTTCTCGCAAAGTTATACTTATTTAAGAGTAAATCACGTCATATAATCTAGAATATAAGTGTATACCTGTATTAAATTAAGTAAAAATGGAATGCAGTCTACAAATAAGCTCAAATGAAAACCAATGGCCAACCTGAACCAGGAAGTTCATTTCTCAATAAGATTCAACCCATACAATATTTCCTGCGGCAGATATAGGTTTCGTTTTGTACATAGACATGTGCCAATACAAAATAGTATTGCTTGGGGCAGATATCATCATATCTACTCTATGATAGGATAGTATATTTAACCAACATGGTCTAGATTTTTGAAAGGATAAAGTCGGAAGAAAAGAGATGGAAAAAATGAATGAATGAACAGGAAAAGAAGAGACAAAAGAATAATGTATAACGATCTGTCTAATGATGATCAGCCGTCGGAAAACCCACACTTTAGATACCTGAATCCATTACTCACGGCCACCGTTGAAGGGTAGACTAACAATGTGGAAACGGTAAACTCCCTCAGTGAGGTACGGCTGCGCATGAATTTACTAATGGAGACCACCATCATACAGACCCAAATACAGAATCTTTTATATACAAGCTATTGAAACTAAAAACGAACCGTGGAAAATCAGACAGAAAGGAGAAGAACCGGGTACAGAGGAACTAATAATACTGCCAAAGGTAGAAATAGACACATTACACAATATCACTAATGGCATAGGTAACCAAAATAGGACCTACGCATCTAAGTCACAACCTCATGAAAATTCGGAATTTAATAGTGAAAATAATGACAACCGTAATATTAAAACGAAAAGAAAATTAACCGGGAAGCTGATAGAAGTAATGTTATTAAGAAACATGTGTTTCAGACTTTTGATCTTTATTAACGCACCCAGTGAAAAAAGTGATGAATTTTCCAAATAAATTAACCGTTGCTTGCCTGTGGCAGCAACAAATTTTTTCTTTCTATGGAAGTTTGAACTCATATAGGACTGCCTGCGGCAGATACAAGTTCTTTTTATTCTCGCCTGCGGCAGCTGAAAGTTTCTTTCTATGGAAACTTGAATTCACCACCATCATACAGACCCAAATACAGAATCTTTTATATACAAGCTATTGAAACTAAAAACGATCCGTGGAAAATCAGACAGAAAGGAGAAGAACCGGGTACAGAGGGACTAATAATACTACCAAAGGTAGAAATAGACACATTACACAATTTCACTAATGGCATATATAACCAAAATAGGACCTACGCATCTAAGACACAACCTCATGAAAATTGGGAATTTAATAGTGAAAATAATGACAACCCGTAATAATAAAACGAAAAGAAAATTAACCGGAAAGCTGATAGAAGTAATGTTATTAAGAAACATGTGTTTCAGACTTTTGATCTTTATTAACGCACCCAGTGAAAAAAGTGATGAATTTTCCAAATAAATTAACCGTTTGCTTGCCTGTGGCGGCAACAAGTTTTTTCTTTCTATGGAAGTATGAACTCATATAGGACTGCCTGCGGCAGATACAAGTTCTTTTCTTTCTCGCCTGCGGCAGCTGAAAGTTTCTTTCTATGGAAACTTGAATTCACCACCATCATACAGACCCAAATACAGAATCTTTTATATACAAGCTATTGAAACTAAAAACGATCCGTGGAAAATCAGACAGAAAGGAGAAGAACCGGGTACAGAGGACTAATAATACTACCAAAGGTAGAAATAGACACATTACACAATTTCACTAATGGCATATATAACCAAAATAGGACCTACGCATCTAAGACACAACCTCATGAAAATTGGGAATTTAATAGTGAAAATAATGACAACCGTAATAATAAAACGAGAAGAAAATTAACCGGGAAGCTGATAGAAGTAATGTTATTAAGAAACATGTGTTTCAGACTTTTGATCTTTATTAACGCACCCAGTGAAAAAAGTGATGAATTTTCCAAATAAATTAACCGTTGCTTGCCTGTGGCGGCAACAAGTTTTTTCTTTCTATGGAAGTATGAACTCATATAGGACTGCCTGCGGCAGATACAAGTTCTTTTCTTTCTCGCCTGCGGCAGCTGAAAGTTTCTTTCTATGGAAGCTTGAACTCATATGTATAAGACAGCCTGCGGCCGATATAAGTTATTTTCTTTATAAGCCTCAACCTATTAAATATTGAGATTTTATTATTATTATTATTATTAAATATTGAGATAGAATTGTTTCATATTATTTTCTTCTCTTTTTAACGACTATACATTTTCGGTTACAGCAGGCTATATACTTTCTCTCCTCTATTCTAATATCTCTATGGTTATTATTTATTTTATTTTAGAAATGATGTTTTGCAACTCAGTGCATGCCAATGTGCCATCAGCCACTAAGTTTAGGCTGTGTGTGAAACATGGAATGTGTTTCTTTTTACTAAACTCTAATTGCACTGCCTTGAGCATGTTGTCTACGTTATCAGTAATAACAGCTGTCACATTCTCTTTGTCTGTTCCCCATTCTTGGTAAATCTTTTAGAGCATTTCAGCGAGATACTCTGACGTGTGTCTTTGATCTAATTCACAAAGACCAAGTATCAGTGAAAACAGTTTAATATATATTCCAAAATGTGCATTCACGTCTAAAAAGCTTTTCATATCCAAGGTATTGGTCCAAATATCCATAGGTAAAGTTATGTGTTCTATAGTGGACAGCTTTGTTTTAAATTTATAGTGAGGAGCAACTATCTTCTTTACATTTTTGAAGCCTTAATTCTCAATATTTGATAATGTCTGGTCGTCTTTACAAATCATATATAACAAAAACATGTTTAATTTCCTAGTCTTAAAATCAGATTCCGAATTAACATATCGGAAACCAGATTTTAGTGTTTTTTGAATTTTTATCGGGACTACTAGGGCCAAATCCAAATCAGTATTTTCATTTAAAGATTTAATTAACTGTGGAGGAACTTTAAGTATCGCTTGTAGAAAACATGATGGGTTCAGATTAAAGATCACCAGCAATACCAGCATTAGGTGACTCTTTTGGATTCGAAGGGTTTGGTTCTGATCGTTTTTACTGTTTCCGGAGTATTATATTTTTTGAGTAAAATTTTCAAATAAGCAGCCTTATACACTAGACGAATATACCCACTGAAATTTGTCATATTTCCTGCAGACTTAATATCCTTTTGACATAGTATACACTTAGATTTTTGTCATCAGTCCTTTCAAAAAACTGCTTCACCGAACTCTTCTTCTTCTTCTATGACGATAGGTAGAGTAGTAATATCATAAACTTTCATCACATTTTACACTAAGTTTTTATAACTTGTTAAATCTGTTTTCTATATTCTTATAGAAGTAAATACTATGCTCTACATTTGTATAACGCTATAGGTACAACTTGCATCTTATTACTACTATATCATACCAGGTGTACAAGTATGAAATGCGTATTTTTTTTCTAAAGAACATGTTAAATTCGGAAGAATGATAAAGAGTACTTTATTCAAAGTATGCTCCATCGCGTGTTATACATTCTTCCCACCTTTCGGGCAATTTGTGAATACCACTCCAGTAAAAATCTTCCCCCTTTTGAAGCAAGTGCGTGACCCATCGATGCAACAAACAAGTGGTAATCGGAAGGAGCCAAGTCTGGTAAGTAAGCCGCATGGGGTAGAACTTCCCAGCTGAGTGCTTCTAACGTGTCGCGAACTGGTTTTGCCGTATGTGCATTGTCATGAAGAAAAATGACTTTGTGTTGCCTCTTTCGGTATTCTGGCCTTTTTTCAAACAGCGAACGGTTCAAATCGGTCAATTGTTGTTGGTAACGTTTACTATTAACCGTCTTCTCAGGTTTTAACAGCTTATAATAGACCACGCCCCTCTGGTCCCACTAAACACAGAGCATCGTTTTTCTGTCAAAGTGATTCGGTCTTGCGGTCGATGTCGATGGTGCGCCTGGGTCTACCCATAATTTTTTGCTCTTGGGATTCTCAAAATAAATCCACTTTTCATCCCCTGTAACTATAAGATGCAAAAACGACTTCCTTTTGCGAGCGAGCAAAATGTCACACGTGTTTTTGCGCTTTTCCATTTGCCTGTCGTTCAACTCATGTGGTACCCATCTACCGGTCTTCTGAATCTTTCCCATCTCTCGTAGCCGATTGGAAACAGCTTGTTGACTAACGCCCAATTACTCGGCGAGTTGATTTTTTGTTTGCGAATCATCTTCGTTCAACAATGCTTGCAATTCCACATCTTCGTATTTTTTTGGCGGTTTCCCACGTTCTTTGTCTGCAACATTCAAGTCACCACTTTTGAAACGCCGAAACCATCGTTCACACGTATCTTGCGATGGAGCATGTTCACTATAAGCTTCTCGAAGTAATCGGTGTGATTCAACAGCAGTTTTTTTCAAATAAAAACAAAAAATTAAAGCTGTCCGCGAATGCACTTTGTTCGGTATAAATTTCGACATATTCAACACAACAATACAACACTATGCACCACTTTTCCAATTTATCACTCGTGCGCGTCGGACACTTGTTGATGACACAACAAAATGGCTCAGTGACAAATCTTTATAGCACAAACTGCATTGGTGCACCATCTGTTGTCTGAAATTCCCATTTCATACTTGTACACCTGGTAGATGGTAGAAGACATAAGCATTCACTGTATTTTTGCTGCATCAGTTTAATATAGTTGTCTACGACAAAACTTAAAATAAGCTTATAATTCCTCCCCTTATAAACGGAATGGAAAGTTGTGAAGTTCTTCATCGAATCACTTATTTCTTATTAAGTGATTATCTTTCGCAGTTACACTTACTTATAAGTATATCATGTTACCGTGTTTCACTGGACTCTTCTTCTTCGATGCCATGATAGTATCAAACTATCGGAAATAGATAAAAAATATAAAAATTAAGTTAAAATTACACAGGTCTGCAACAAAAATGCTGTCTGGATGTTTTCAACTGATTTCTATGTATTTAGGTGTTCGGAAAATTAATAAAATACTCAAAAAATTCCAGAACGTCAGGTTATTTTGCAAAAACGCAAAATTTTATTATAAAAAAGGGTTTTTTTGGGCTAACTTGAAGTCATAAATAAATAGGTACAATTTTATTTTGATTACTGTTTTTAAATGTATACAGGCCATAACTATCATTACTTTCTAAATAAAGAACGCCCTGTGTGAGCTAAATTAACAAACATAAACGTTGTAACCAGAACGTGCGCGCTCCGATAGTGTAGAAAGTGGGGCGGTACAATTACGTGTTAACTCGTCATTGTTTTATAGATCTTGGTTCAATATAGTGCAATGTCATCTGTGCGGAAGTGTGTGAATTCGTCTGACAGTTTCTGTTATATTTGTGGCGAATATATGGTATTAAAGCAACAACTTAATGTTACGGACTATGTAAAAAAAGTATACTTCACGTATTTTGGCTTAAAACTTGGAGATCAGGATAAAGTTTGGGCACCTCATAAAGTCTGCAAACGATGTGTTGAAGACCTTCGAAATTGGTTTAAGGGCAAGAAAAAAGCTTTCCGATATGCGATTCCTATGGTATGGCGCGAGCAAAAGAACCATAGTGATGATTGTTACTTTTGTTCGTGTAATGTGAAAGGGTATAATTCAAAATGGAAGCGTCCATTTCATACCCCAATCTGCAATCAGCTATTCGTCCCATCCCTCATGGGACCGAAATACCAGTGCCCAAGGCCCCTGCTACCTTGGAAGAGATTCCAAGTTCTGACGAAGATGGTGCTGTACCTGAACCCGATGACAAGTCAAGTTTTCAATTTGAAGATGACAGCAGTCCGAAATTGTTTTCCCAGGGCGAGCTAAATGATTTGGTAAGAGACTTGAATCTTCCGAAAAACGCTGCTGAGTTGCTTGGATCAAGGCTCAAAAGCAGGAACTTACTTTTGCCGGGAGTGTCTTCCTCCTGGTTTAGATATCGTGAGAAGCAGTTCACTTCCTACTTTGCCCAAGAGGACGAGTTGGTTTATTGTACCAATATTGAAGGTTTGATGGATACATTTAAGATCTCATACGACCCAGCACAGTGGCGTATTTTCATAGATTCTTCAAAAAGAAGCCTTAAAGCAGTTCTGCTTCACAATGGCGGTTTCTATGCTTCCATTCCTGTCGGTCATTCCGTACACCTCAAGGAAACCTACAAGAACTTGGAATTGGTTCTTTACAAATTAAAATATAAAGACCACGGTTGGCAAGTGTGCGGTGATTTAAAAATATTGGGCATGTTGTTCGGACAACAATCTGGGTTTACCAAATTCCCTTGCTTTTTGTGTCTATGGGATAGTAGAGACCGAGCAAATCACTGGACCAAAAAGTGTTGGCCTCCGAGGGAGCTTAAAGTTGACGAAAAGAACGTCCTGCATGAAACTTTGGTGCCTCCTCATAAAGTTCTTCTACCACCGCTTCACATAAAGCTGGGATTGATGAAGCAATTTGTAAAGTCACTTCCTAGAGATGGAAATTGCTTCAAATACTTAATATCAAAGTTTCCAGGCCTCTCGGAGGCAAAGTTGAAGGAAGGTGTTTTCGTTGGACCAGATATTAGACGGCTTATGGCTGATCCACAATTCATCACAACCATGACGGATCCTCAAAGAGAAGGGTGGATTACCTTTAAAGAGGTCATAAAGAAATTTTTAGGCAATAACAAAGACCCTAACTACAAACAAATCGTCAAAAGAATGTTAAAAGCATTTCAAGCTTTAGGTTGCCTAATGAGTTTAAAAGTACATTTTCTTCATTCCCACCTCGACTACTTTCCAGAAAATTTAGATCTGAGTGAAGAGCAAGGTGAACGATTTCACCAAGATATTAAGGAGATGGAAAAAAGGTACCAGGGAAGATGGAGCGTCTCAATGATGGCAGACTACTGTTGGACGCTTCAGAGAGACCTTCCAGATGCTTCCTACAAGCGAAAATGTACCAAAAAGAGTCTCACTGGGAAAAAGAAATGTGTTTAGTGCTTACTAATGAATGTATTTTAGATAAAAAAATAAGTTTTGTTACGCAATTATAAATTTAAAAAAATTTTTTTAGTCTTTTATCTTTTATTTTAAGATGATAACTTGTTTAACATAGATACCTACATTGTCAGAAAACGTGACATTCTATGACAAAATGAAAGTCATTTTCGGATTCAGTACACCCAAAAACATAAGAATTACGCAAAAAAAAACCAAAACAGCTCTCAATTTTTTTTTTTGCAGATTGTGTTATTAAACACGGCAAATCAATACTGTATTATCGATAACTTTGCATTACTGGTATTACTACCTACTACCTACTTTTTGGAAAAAAAAAAAAAAACGAGAAAAAATAATGAAGGAAACTATTGATTGTAAATAAAGTTAATCCAGCAACATGCATATAACATTATACCTTAGTATTTAATTACCAAAAAGCATGAACATTATTGTATTTACGGTTTTCATACCTGTCTGTTCAACTGAGGTTTTTATTTTTCGAAACAATTGACTCGGACGGAATTGATTAGGGATTATAACTACACAGTTTATAATCGAATTAAGTACCTAATTATTTTGTTAATATAATCAATTAATCAACAACCATAAACCAAATAAAATATAATGATAAAATAAATCAGCTGTGATGATTTACGAGACGAACGGATATGTGTGCATCCCGAAACTGAAGGAACCTGGAAGTCAACGTCATTCGCCCATCGGATGCATCGGATGAAAAAACATCGCTGCGTCGAATATATCAAAGCATTAAAAATACATCGGTTCAATTTGGTACACTAGGATTGTTTCTGATACATCGATGTATATTGTCCATTCCTAGGATTGTGCCGACCCCTACGGAGAAAATGCCGGGAGCACTGTTAAGGCTGAGGTGCATGCTGAGACCATGAAAGACTGTTGATGTAGACATTGCTACTCCGTATGCGTCGAGAGGATACCTGAAATCGGGCTTCGAGGATCGTGAGCCTACTTCGACAGAAAAAAACCGAAGTTATGTTGTTTACACACAGTCACTTGAACCGGAAGGCGCACGACTGAATGAGATGCAAATGTGAAGTCGACCTAGAAACTTTGAACTCCGTCGCAAACGAACACACATATCCGCAATCTTACGGAGACGTTTAGATATTAGAAGGTTTGGCAACCCATGGAGATTTCGTGGCCAGCAGGGAATAAAAAAGGGTAAGACCGTAAAGAGCGGACTCAGAGTGTAACACCCGATATTATCCAGACGTTAATTGAGGTTCGCAAAAAAGATCTCTCTGCTATGTTTGCTTGGCTATAAGCCTGCCCTCCCCTAAAAATCCGCGCTAGGAATCATACGCATATCTCAGTTACTACTGGGAATTTTGTTAATAAAACTTGACACCCAATCATGTTTTTTAACAAGTTATATTAGAGTTCATTTAAATTTTTAAGTAATTTATTCCGCAGGATTTCGTCTCCGATCTTTTTTGAAGAGGTACCGATATTTTTGCAATAACAGCTTTATAATAGAAATATAAAATTAACGGGTGGAACTACGAGGCTGGTTTGAAAAGTCCGTGCAAAAATAAAAACTACTTATGTGTTTGGGGTAAACCTTTTTTACTTTTCGACATAGTCTTCTTTTTAGGCTTATACACTTCGTCCAACGATGTTCTAGTTTGTTGATCCCTTCCGAATAATAGGATTTGTCCAAGTCTGCAAAATATCCATTAGTGTCTGCAATCACTTCCTCGTTTGACTAAAATCTTTGTCCCGCCAGCCATTTCTTCAAATTGGGGAAGCAATAGTAGTCCGAGGGAGCCAAGTCTGGAGAATAGGGGGGGTGTGAAACGAGTTGGAATCCTATTTCCATTAATTTTGCGACCACAACTGCTGAGGTGTGTGCTGGTGCGTTGTCGTGATGGAAAAGGACTTTCTTGTGGGCCAATCGCGGGCGTTTTTTCTTGCAGCTCGGTTTTCAAACGGTCCAATAACGATGAATAATATTCACCTGTAATAGTTTTTACCCTTTTCCAGATAGTCGATGAGGATTATCCCTTGCGACAGTCGCCATAACCTTTCCGACCGAAGGAACGGTCTTCGCCTTTTTTGGTGCAGATTCCCCCTTGGTAACCCATTGTTTAGATTGTTGTTTGGTCTCAGGAGTATAGTAATGTATCCATGTTTCATCCACAGTGACGAAACGACGCTTAAAGTCCTCCGGATTCTTTTGGAACAGCTACAAACCATCCTTGCAACACTTCACACGATTCCGTTTTTGGTCAAGCGTGAGCAATCGCGGCACCCATCTTGCGGATAGCTTTCTCATGTCCAAATGTTTATGCAAAATATTATGTACCCTTTCAGTCGAGATGCCCACAGCACTAGCAATCTCACGCACCTTAACTCTTCTGTCATCCATCACCATATCATGGATTTGATCAATGATTTCTGGAGTCGTAACCTCCACAGGCCGTCCAGAACGTTCAGCGCCACTTGTGCCCATATGGCCAGTCCGAAAATTTTGAAACCACTTATAAACTGTTCTAATCGAAGGTGAAGAGTCACCATAATGTTTATCAAGCTTCTCTTTAGTCTCTGAGGCGTTTTGCCTTTCATAAAGTAATGTTTAATCACCACACGAAATTCTTTTTTTCGTCCATTTCTTGAAAATCACTCGACTTGATTCACACGAATGCCAAACACAAAGAAATAGTCCAATATGGCTGAAACTTGGTGTGCGTTCATTCAAGAGATGCTACTAACTAAACATGACCTCGATACGTGCCGGTGGTGCCATCTCTCGGACTTTGCACGGACTTTTCAAACCAGCCTCGTATTAAGATATATTATACAATTTTATGAAATATCGGTCTAATATTATACTCCATACAATTTAAGACATTCCTATAAGTGATTCTTACGAACATAGTAGCACTGAGCTGACAGAATTGCCTCCGTTGCCATTAAAATAGCCAAAAGTCCGTTATTAATGTCTGTAACACTGTCAAAGTATCATTTATCAAGTTTAAAATATGACATATCTAGCAAATAAATATGCTGGTCCAATGTAAGTGGCAAGGGTCATAGAAATTCCTTTTTATTATTTGGCGTCAAAGTGTCAAATAATTTATTATCCAAGCACTATGGAATCGTTTTACCTATATAGGTTTTGGAGAGCTGAGGTTTCGAAGCTATTTTTTATATTAGTTATAGAAGGTAGAATGACATATTGACACATTAGTTATTAGGAGCAAGTCATCAATTATTTTTTAAAATATATTAATGTTTATAATAAATAGAAATAATGTAACGCCTGAATTTTAGCAAAATTAATAAGGAAGAAAACATCGCTTTCTAGAACAGGAGGTACATTACGCATTTAATTCTTCCAGAATAAATCCCAAAACTAAATGATTTCATTGCAATTTCAGTGATAAGTGACTCAAATTACGCACATATCCCATATGTATCGCTGAAAACATGCAAATTTCAAACTTATTACTCGTAAATCTAACACGTAGGCTGAATAGTTTTTAGTCTGACATATAGATAATAATAATAATAATAATAACCCCTCAGGGGCTAGGGGAATCCCAGGATTCTCCTAGTACGGGCATTGACGATCCCGAGGTACCTGAGTCATGTTGTGCTGTCTTGTGTTGTCCAGATTATGTGTAATAAAAACGCAATCTTAAGGTGTTTACCGTGCCGAGAAGATGAATGGCTCAGCGTTTATGAGTCGCGAACGGTTCCCCCGGATACCGGGCGCCCTCCGGGAGTAAGTAGCCTTGCTGTGGCATCCAGGCTCTGCCGCAGTCGACCCCTCTTTCCTAGGATACTCGTGGGAATACTATGTCAAAGAATAATAATTATAGTAATGATAATGGAAGGGTGTTGCGGAGGCGGACCTCTGTCGTACAAACAGCTATAGCAACACCACAACAACAACAACCACAGACGACCCAAACAACTGCCTCAGCCGAAACTACTCCTGATAGTTTTTACCAGATCCGACATTGTAGGTGATGGAAATTGCCTTTTCCGTGCAGTTAGCTTACACTTGTATGGCCACCAAAACCATCATGAGAAACTCCGAGAGGTTGCTCTAAGATATTTACAACAAAACTGACAAGAGAATCACTCGCCGCTTGGACCCACCACCACCAATCCCAAGCACAACCGACGTAGATGCGGGACAAATACAACCACCAAAGCCAGGCCAAACCGCGTATGTTTTGCAAGGACAATATGCAACTACCAAGGCTGGCAAACCAAGACAGCGGTTAAAGTGGACAGATGAAATGAATAGAACAGTGATGCGCTGTTACTACACCGCCACCAAACTAGAAACAGTGACATCAGGCTACAGACTGGAACTACACAGACTTTTCTTGACCGAATATGCACATCTGCAATTACTTGTTACAGAACAGAGAGTAATAGACCAAAAAAGAGTTCTTACCAAAAACAATCGCCTCACACCTTTCGAATTGCAAACGATCAAAGATACAGTAGCTGCTGAACTGAACACAGTCCAAGTAGCTGCTGAACTGAACACAGACTAACCAAACAATAGAAACAGTAGAGCAGATACCGAACCAATCTCACATACACAACCACCCAGTCGAAAAAAACAAGACCCACCAGCCAGCAGAAGCATAACTCAAAATAATATTTCAACGCAAATAGCAAGCACCACACGACACCATATCACAGACGACAAAATGAATGACTCACCACCCTCAACGACATCTACACAACATCACCCCGAATCACCTCTCATACAAACACTCAAAGCAGAAATGCAGTCACATCTAGCTCGATGGTCAGGCACCGACCCTACAACAAGAAATCCCACCCCTCGTTTAATCTTCAAACAGAGCACACAAATAATCCTTAACACAATAAACAAGCACATAATACCACAGTAAATAACAGACTTAAGCACGATCGAAGACATTCACACAATAATATATGCAGCAGCAGTCACCACTATAACACAAAATAATCAAAAACTTCCGCAACGACAAAGAGACCCCAACAGCAGAAAACCTAAATTTAAATGGCAAATAAGAATAGAAAACAAAATCAACAACATCAGAAGAGATCTGGGACACCTTACCCAGTTTATGAACGGGAACGCATCCAAACGTGTCACACAGGGTGTAGACAAGATCAAATCTAAATCTCCCAACGGAACACTGCCAGAAATCGTTGATACTTTGAAACAAAAACTATCCGTATATGCTGCAAGACTCCGTAGATACAAAGAACCAAACGAGAGGAAAGACACCAACAACCTCTTCCGAAGAAGCGAAAAACAGTTCTACCGAAAAGCTATGTACAACGAGCAAACAGTAGTAACTGAACCACCAAACAAACAAGAACTCGCAGATTATTGGAAAACTGTCTGGTCAGAACCCAAACTACATAATAATAACACCCCCTGAATCAAAGCCGAAGAAGATAAACACAAACGTGTGACAGAACAAGAAAATTCCACACTAACTACAGAAGAAATTACAGAAACAATCAAACACACACACAACTGGAAATGCCCTGGGATAGACAATATACAAAACTTCTGGTACAAACAGTTTACCACCACACACGAAGCACTCACACACCAAATCAACAAAGCCATTCTACAACCACACACATTCCCCACTTTTCTTACACAAGGAATAACATACATCAAACCCAAAAGTTCAGACACCACAAACCCGTCAAACTACCGACCTATCACCTGTCTTCCAACCCTATACAAGATCATCACTGCCACAATTTCCAAGAAAATAGAACACACCTAATAGACAACAATATTCTCACAGAAGAGCAGAAGGGATGCAGGAAAAATAGTCGAGGATGCAAAGAACAGCTGATCATAGATAGCGTGATTATGGGACAAACCAGAAAAGAACACAGAAACCTTCACATCGGTTACATAGACTATAAAAAAGCCTTCGACTCCATACCCCACAGCTGGTTAATCAGAGCCCTAGAAATCTATAAAATCAACCAACACCTCAGGCAATTTCTCGCGCAAATTATGAAAACATGGAAAACCAAAATACGCCTAGAAACACAAACCGAACGCATCCAAACAGAAGAGCTGTACATCAGACGGGGTATATTTCAGGGAGACTCGCTCAGCGCTCTATGATTTTGCCTCTGTCTCAATCCACTCTCAAATATACTAAACAGAACGGAGCATGGCTTCAGTATCAGACACCAAAAAGTGAATCAACATAAAATATACCACCTCCTTTATATGGATGACATAAAACTCTACGCTGCCATAAAAAAACACAGCTGAAAGAACTCCTCAAAATCACAGAAATATTCACCTTAGATGTCAGTATGGAATTTGGTATAAGTAAATGCAAAGTGCTCCACATCAACAAAGGCCAATGGCAGTGCCACCATCAGACAGAAACCATCAACAATGAAACAATCGATAACATGTTCGACAAAGAAACATACAAATATCTAGGCTTCCAACAAAGCACCAAACTGAACCACACTCACACCAAAACAGAGCTCCGAACCGAATTCAAAAACAGACTGACGAAACTATTACAAACAAAACTCAACTCTAAGAATCTCACTAAAGCCATCAACAGGTTCACTATACCACATATTCATTTAGTATCATTAAATGGTCACAAACAGACATAGAAAATATTCACATCCTTATACGATCTCAATTCACCAAATACAGGAAATTACACCCCAACGCATGCAAAGAAAGACTTACCATCGAGAGGAAGGCAGGAGGAAGAGGAATTATAGACATCAGATCATTACACATAAAACAAATACAAGCACTTAGGAAATTCCTTCACGGCAAGCAAACCAGCCTCCACACAGCGACAGTGAAAGCAGACAAAAACTACACACCTCTCGACTTATCCCGGGCAGACCACTCAGCAGACACACATAGTCACACCCAATTACAACAGGAAAAGATGAAAACGTGGTCAGAGAAAACACTCCACGGAAAACACAGATACCACATAGAACAAGACCACGTAAATAAAAAACAATAATACACCTGCTTACAGGATGGGCAGCTATTCCCTGAAACAGAAGACTTCTTACTTGCCATCCGGGATAAAGTCATATTAACCAGAAACTACCAAAAACATATCATCAAAGACCCAACTATTACAGAAGACAGATGCAGGAAATGCCACCAGCAGAAAGAAACGATCGAACACATAACAGGCGGATGTAAAATATTAGCCGGAACAGAATACACAGCCAGACATAACTCAGCTGCCAAAGTAGTTCACCAAGCACTAGCCACAACATACAAAGTCATAGAAAACACAGATCCCACTACAAATACACACCAACATCCATACTTGAAAATAAAGATTACAAGCTCTACTGGGACATCAGTATCCATACGGATAAAACGGTCTCCGCCAATAGACCCGATATTACTTTTCTGTGCAAAAAAGGAAAAGTCACCTATCTAATTGACATAGCGGTCCCCAACGACACAAACATCCAATCGAAATACACAGAATAAATTTCCAAATATACAGACCTTGCAACGGAAATAAAAAGGCTATGGACACAAGAAAAAGTCATCATTGTCCCCCTCATTATATCAGCCACAGGCCTTACATCAATAACATTCACACCACACTTAGTACAATTAGGACTCAACACAAACATACACAGAAACATTCAGAAGTCAGTGATTTTGAAAACATGTAACATTGTCAGGTCATTCCTTAATATATAATGGTAATAGCGTTTGTGCTGACTTGGCTTTGGCCCGTCAGCCAAACATGGAACCACATTGACCAAATTTGAGAAAGAAGAACTTTTTTGTAATAATAATAAAAGGTCTTTATTTTTAACTCGGCGAAGTCCAGTTAAGAACTGCTCATCCCAACCGAGCCAGTAGCTAAGCATACAAGATACAAAAAAATAAAAAAAAAAAAATATAAAAATACAAATTCAATAATACAACATTCAAGTAATGCCTAAATACTAAATAAAAATACCTACAATAACATTACATCATTATAGAGAAAAGAAAATAATAATAATAATATAAAATAAAATACAAGATAACATAGTACTGGAAGAAAAAAAGAAGAAAACATACAACATACAATAATCAATCAGCAAAACAGCAAATATAACGTAATGTACAGAAGTGAAGGAGAAGACAACGGCAATCCATGGCCAAAAGATAGGACTAATGGAAATAAGAATAAAAATAAAAGTTAAGCTGCATCCCCGAGGAGAAATTTCTTATAAATTAGTTTGAAATCATTAACTGACCTGCTTTGAATAGCGTGCGGTACCGAATTGTAAACACTCACTGCAGCACAGCTGAAACATCTTTCAAAGATCGCCTTTCTGTGCTTTGGTATTTCTAAAAGGTGAATATTTCTAGTATTTAAATCGTGCACATCTACCCGTTGCCTCAATTTCTGTCTAAGATAGAGAGGACAGCCCGTTGCCAAGACTCTATGAACAACCACCGCCATGTGCAATTTTCGCCTGCAAAACATATTGAGCCAGCCCAGCCCCACCAATCGAAGATGTCGCCCTTTTCAAAAAATCCATATAATTTTTAGGAAGTGCCAACCTTCAAACGATACGTGTCAAAATTTCATGACATTTCGACGATTACTTTACAAGTTACAGTGATTTTAGTGACGCTACTTCGAATTTCGTATGTTGATTAAACACTGTTTTTTGATGGGAAAAAATACCGTTTAAGCAAAGCAATGGCTTGATAAGTGTTACGGGGACTCTGCCCCTGGAAAATCACTCGTCATTTACTGGTATGCCGAATTTAAACGTGATCGTACAGATACAAATGATGCTGAACGCTCTGGATGCCCAAATGAGGTGTTTACACCGGAAAACATAAAAAAAAATCAACAAAATTGTTTTGGATAAACGTAAAGTGAAATTGCGTGAGATAGCTGACACCCTAAAGATATCAAAAGTACGTGTTGGTCATATTTTGCACGAACATTTGGGTATGAGAAAGCTCTGTTCGAAATGGGTACAGCGTTTGCTCACAGTAGATCAAAAACAATAAGATGCTGATGATTTCCAGCGCTATTCGGACCTGTTTAAGCGCAATAAAAAGGATTTTTTCATTCGATATGTGATAATGGATGAAACACTATAACCGGAATGAAATCGGTAGTCAGCTGAGTTGACAGCAGCCGATGAAAGCCGCCCGAAGCGATCAAAAACCCAAGAGTCGGCTGGGAAGGTTTCGGCCTCTGTATTTTGGGATGCGCATGAAGTAATTTTCATCGACTATGCTGGGAAAGGAAAAACCATCAATAACAAATATTATTTAAAGTTATTGATACGTTTAAAAGTAGAAATCGCAAAAAAACGGCCTCAAATAAACAAGAAAAAAATGCTCTTTGATCAAGACAATGCACCGTGTCACAAGTCAATGGTTACGATGGCAAAATTGCATGAATTGAAGTTCGAATTGCTTCGTCATCCACCATATTCTCCAGATTTGCCCCCCAGCGACTATTATCTATTCGCAGACCTCAAAAAAATTCTCGCGGGAAAGAGATTTGGCTCCAATGAAGAAGTTATCGCCGAAACTGAGACTTATTTTGAAGGCAAAGACTTCTACAAGAAAGGTATAGAAATGTTAAAAAAGCTTTGAACTAATTGTATCGCTCTTGATCAAAACTATATTGATTAATAAAGTCAAATTTTGCAAAAAAAAAATGTGTTTTAATTAGCTAGACCAAAAACTTTTCAGCCTACGTGTTAATTTTATTGAAAGTCATGCAAAGATTATTTTGCACCAGCTATAATACAGTAACAAGTTAGCTGAAAGTTTTGCTTCATTCTCTACTGACAATTTCCAAGAAAAAACACCACCACCAGAAACTATTCCCATAGTGCAGTCAAGCATGCCCGATATTGTCTTCAGACAGCGTATCATAAAATGAATTTTAATGAAGTTAGACACCAAGAAAGCTTCTGACGCTGACGGAGTACCTGCCATAGTTCCAAAAAGTGCGCGAGGGGACTAACACCAGTTGTTTGTAAACTTTCCAACTTATCCTACAGAAAGGGAATATTTGCTTTCTGCTGGAAATGCGCGACAGTTCCGACGATACCCAAAAAGGGCAAGCCAAGGACCCGACAATATTTTGAAGATTACGTTCGATTCGGCTTCATTGAGGGTACGGATAACAAACCATTGTGTGTAATTTGTATTGTGGAACTTTCAAACTATAAAACCTTCAAAGTTGAAGCGGCATTTGGAATTGAAACATCCTACACTACAAAGAAAAACCAAAAAAGTTTTTCGTCAATAAAATGAGAGGGTTAAACGCTAGCAAAATAACCGGTCAAGTGCTAGTTGAACTTGAGCAATTAGTGTTCCGTACGTTGATTGCTTTTAAAATAAAAAATTTTGTTACGGAGGTATAAAATGATCAGTGACTTCACAAAATACACACCAAATCAGTTTTCAAACAACTACGGATCAGTCGCACTGCTTTCAGTAATATCGAAACTCATGGAAAAGCATCAGCATCTTCTAAAATATCTTGAACGATTAAATATTATTAGCGACCATCAATAGCAAAGATCTACAGGAAATCTTCTCACTTATATCTCACATGTATGGAACAACGTAGTTAAACATTTTGGAGCGGTTTCCTTTGATAAATCCCAGGTATTCGCCCGTGTTTGGCATGATGGATTTTTGGCTAAGCTACGCTCTTATGGTATATCTGAAAAGTTCTGCTTATGGCTCCCGTGTTTCCTCAGAAAACGCTCTTTACGAGTGGCGGTCGACGAATTCACTATCAACGCCGGTGTACCGCAAGGCTCCATATTGTCTCCTACTCTTTTTCTCATTTACATTGACAATCTACTAGAAAGGATTAGAAATCCTATATACAGCTTTATAGATGGCAGTACGCCTATTTCCTCACTCACTTTGAATGCTCGAGCATCTGCTGCTCATGCAAGTAACCGCAGGCAGCAGGAAGTCGTTCAACCTAATGGACCTGGAAGAAACTCTATCCTGGGGTGACAGTAACCAAGTAGAATTTAACACTACACAAACCCAGGAGGCATTTTTTCTAAAAAAGTTAGCGTTGCTGAACCCGACATAGTTGGATAGGGGTCCTCCATTCCTTTAGCATAGTTACTCAATTTGCTCGGTGTTAATTTGGAAGAAAATATGTCTTGGTATGAATATGTTGCAAGCATAGAAAAGAAAGTGTCTTAAAATCTGGGACTGATATTTCGAACTACAAAGCTTTTATACTTCACAACAACGATTCAGGACCAACGTAAATCACTTTTTCCGCACACATGTCACTCCTGTAATGCTTTAGAGATTTCCCTACATAACGTATGCTACGCCCGTAGCTAACTTAGGAGCTATCATTAGCTATATCAATCAAAAAAGTTTTCTTTAATACCTTCACAGTGGAGGAAATCCATAATGACGAAATTACTGTTTATATTAATTTCCACGGAAGAGACAGGTTTTACTTTGGTAAATAATTGGTTATCTTTAACCTTTGTTACAACAGCTTTATTAGTTAGCTATTACGATACGTACTGTTCACCAACCTAGTAATTTAAACATTTTTGGAATAAGAAAAACAACATCCTTTGCAAAAGGGAATATTCTACAAAATAATCTTCAAATACCTACTATATTTTACAAATTAAGGTTTTATCCCGAATATTTTCAACTCTAAACTTTATTTCTATGCATAAAATATTAATTAACATTATTAATTAATATGATTTATTCATTATTAACAATTGAGATAAACCCAAAAACCACGTTATCCTCATATTTATACAAAAAATGAAATTTGCTGTAAGTTAGATAATAATTGTTTTAATTTTACGTAAAAAGGAAAATTCTGGAGCTGTGGGAAAATATACTTGTTT
Organism: Pachyrhynchus sulphureomaculatus; assembly: GCA_019049505.1. Taxonomy (NCBI): domain Eukaryota; kingdom Metazoa; phylum Arthropoda; class Insecta; order Coleoptera; family Curculionidae; genus Pachyrhynchus; species Pachyrhynchus sulphureomaculatus. The sequence continues at coordinate 39,019,842 of CM032450.1, forward strand.
TTCAAATATTTTTGTGGTATTTGTACATGTACTTTCAAAGCTTAAATTAAAATTAAGATACAATATTTTGCATCTCTAGCTGCTGTAAGTCTAGTCTTAAAGTCACTCATGCCCTCGTTCGGAGGTCGATTGAGCAATTGTTTAGCGAGTTGCTAACAATTACCGTTAGGCAGCGCTTGTGTCAAAGTTCTGCCCCACGTATAAAAGAATCTATATCAACTACTAAAATTGGACAGAGTCCATATTTCAGCAGTTATGCACTGTTCTCTCATCTATGAATCCATCTTGGATCGCATTTCGTAGTATCACAGCTCATTATCTGAGCTAAATTGGACGGAAAGAAAGAACTAGTAGTTATTATTATTACATTTTTTTTTATGGGTCTCGCACACGTGCTGCAGGGAAGAAGCCCCTAAAGCGCTACAGGAGTGACACGTGTGAGGAAAAAGCGATTCACGTTGTTCTTGAATCGCTATAAATTGTACTCGGTGGGAAACACAGTCCTGGGCAAATCATTCCAAAGGGATGATGTTCTCCATATAAAAGACTGCTTGAAAAGCGTTGTACGAGGAGTAACAACGTGAACCTCATATGGATGTGAAGTATTAGTGCGACGTGTACTTCTAACATGCACCGCTCTGGGAGGAATTAAGTGGGCTACATCTTTCGAACACTTTCCATGAAAATACTTGTAGAATAGGCTCAAGTCGCCAACCGTTCTTCGATGTTCCAGCGAATCAAGGCCGCCGGTCAATTCCGGGTCTCCAATCAGACGAACAGCTCTTCTCTGAATAGAATCCAACAAGTGTATGTTTGGGAGCGGAGCCCCAAATATGAGAGCAGTATTCCATAGTTGGTCGAATTTGAGCTTTGTAAAGAATTAACAGTTGTTGTGGAGTGTAAAGCTTTCTGGTTCGAAATAATACCCCAAGATAAAAATTTCTTAGGGGTCTTTGTTAAGTTGAATGACTTCCTGCTGTCTGCGGATATTCGTCTGAGTAGCCGATGTTCGAGCGTTCAAAGTGAATGAAGAGATAAGCGTACTGTCATCTGCAAAGCTGTAGATTGGATTATCGGTCTTTATATTATAAAGTGTATCTAGACCCCCCGTTTTTACCGCCTTCACCTGATGAAATATCGCAAACCTATAGGTTTCATCTGTACTTGAAGTATTTTATGTGAAATGGATATTTTATTTTGCTCGAGAATAATCGTGCCGTCAGACCGACAGACTGGTCAAAATGGGAGACTCTGTGTTACGTAATTTAGGAACCTTGAAACGTGAAGAAAGCAAACATCTCAGGGGATGATTTTTTCACCAAACCAAATTTCGAATTTTTCTATGATTCCCTGGTCCCTAAATTCTATAAAATCTATGCCATGTCGTGTCACTCACAATAAAATTCGTTATAACGTTTCTGTACATACCTTTTATATAACGACCCTAAACCAGACGAATCCGTAATTACTACAAAAGTAATGGAACAACTGAAAAGATATCCAGATCAGAATAAATCTGTTTTTTGCCAGGTGATTAAGGGATTACCGACAATTCTGGCAAATTTTAACTAAATTTGCATACTGCAAGCAGATTTAAAGCCATTTATTTGATAGTTAAAGAATTCCTATTCCTAATCTCCCCTCTCTGTTTTCGTGCCCGATTTGTTTTCCGAAACTTCAGAATGGCTTCTTCATTAAAGGTACAGTCTATATTCGTAGAAGATGACATTTTTAATTGTCATAATAAACATTTTTAGTGTTCCGTATGGAACATTTGTAAGATCACTTCGGTGTCTGTCCGTCTGTCCATCCGTCTGTCCATGCGTCTATCTGTCTGTCACCCGATTTTCTCCGAAACTATTTGACATACTAATATAGGAATTGATGGCCTCATTAGGACAGTGTAGTTTAGAAAGTTTGATTTAAAGGGTTAGCTTTGGGGAGTAAAATCGGAAGTGAAAAAAAAATTTTTTTTACTAGGTCATCGAGTGGGGTGTATTGAAAGCTTGTAAAAACACCAGTTAAAAATATATATAATGTAATGCTTGCGCACATTTTCCTTTGTATTATTTTTTAAAAATCGCGCAAAATCGCTGTCCCTCCCTTTATCTCGAAAAATACTGCTCAAAAAACTTTTAAAAAATTCTGGAATATTCCCCACGGGGTGTAGATTGAACGAAAATTATCAGGAGTGCATTATCTGGTATATAAAAAAAATTCAAGGTTATTAGTTTTCCAGAAATATAGGAAACAAACTCATTTGGAGTGTGTTTTGTGAAGCTCTTGATTACCTCCGTAACAAAATTTTTTATTTTAAAAGCAATCAACGTACGAATCACTAATTGCGCAAGTTCAACTTGCATTTGACTGGTTATTTCAAATGAGATTTTAATAATTTGTTATAAAACACTTAATATCGTATTACAAAAAATTTACTTCTACAAATGATCTTGCTGCTATATATGAACATAACTACCGTCCAAAGGCAGAATCTGGAAAGCTTGAATTCTGCTGGTTTGGCACCTTTGGCCCAGCAGCATGAAGATGATGTACATGGACACGATAATTTATTTTATTTTTAAATGGTTAAAGAAACTCTTTCACTGAAGCACAGACGTTGTAGCAACGCAATTAAAAAATTTGGAAAATACTGTTTCATTATATTTTCACATAACTGACACTCAAAATCTTCACATAATTTCTAAAACGAGATTGTATACAGGGTTACAATTAAAACGAAACTTTGCTTAACTTTTTTTCCCGATTTCAGGTGTGCTTCATTTAATATTCTACAGAAGGGTTGAAATTCGTAAACTTTTCATATTGCATTTTGCTACTATCACCCTATATAATTTGCAGCCGTTTTTATTACCTAAAGTTTTTAATGACCAATAAAGTACTGATTATATTTTTTAATGACAAAGTTTCTTTCAACAACTTTACCTCCGTTCAGAGTTCTTTTTAATACTTTTGTTTTTTGAGTTTTTTATCGTCTGGAATCATTTTCAGTTATTTACTACATGGTGTTTTCCGAAACAGCAATTCGATTGATTCATTTTAACTGTCCTGGCTTTGAATATATTTTGTTATATGGCCGTCCTTTTCGTTCGTGAAGTTGAGCAATGTGAAAATTAAGATATTTTTTTTCCATTTTTTCCCTTTTTAGTGTTCCGTACGGAACACTTATAATATCATTTCGTTGTCTATCTGTCCGTCTGTCCGTCTGTCTGTTCGTCTATCCGCCTGTTCGTCTGTCTGTCTGTCATACCCGATTTTCTCCGAAACTGTTTGACATAGAAAGTTGAAATTTGGTACTAATAATAATTTGATGAGATCATCAAAGCCGCGTAGTTTAAAAGTTAAATTTTGACTTAAAGGGTTAGTTTTGGGGGGTGAAATCGGAAGTGAAAAAAATTTTTTTACCAGGTCATTCAGTGGGGTGTCAAATGAAAACTTGTAAAAACAGGAGTTCAAAAATATATATAATACTTGCGCATACTTTTCTTTGTATTATTTTAAAAAATCGCGAAAAATCGTTGGCCCCCCCCCTTTATCTCCAAAATTATAAAAAAATTCTGGAATATTCTGAAGGGGGTGTAGATTTAACGAAAATTATCACAAGTGCATTACCTTTAATAATTCATCTGGTATATAAAAAAAAGTTTTCAGTGAAGATCGAAAAAAAATTTGTTGAAAACTCATTTGAAGTGTGTTTTGTGAAGTCCTTGATGATTTTATACCTCCGTAACAAAAATGTTTATTTTAAACGCAATCACTTACTGACCACTAATTGCGCAAGTCAACTTGCACTTGACCGGTTATTAATTTTAACATGGAAAGAGGGGACTATAAATAATGATGTAATAAGCGGTGGAGAAGGAAGTTAGAAAGATCATTTTGTGGTGACTTTGTATTATGGTCCTTTTTTAGAGTTTTTTGAGTCAAGGAGTCGAAAAATTAAATTATTTTTTCATTATTTTTATTGTTAATAGGGAAAGAGGGTTAAAAAGGGTGGTAATTATTAAATATTATGTAGTGCCAATAATATTATGAAAGTTTTTCCTAGTTTTTTGACTCATGTAAGAATTTTAAGCATATTATTTATAGTAAAATACATAAGACGTTAAAGTTCGTATATATCGTGTTACATATCCCTTTTAGAGTTCTTGGAGTTAAGGTATCTGAAAATTAATTTCATTATTTTCAATTAAAACAGGGAAAAAAGGGTTGAAAGAGGTGGGGGGTCGTTAAATATTGTACAGATTAAATATTATTATTAGAATTTTTTCATGTTTTGATTTGAGATAATGGATAATTTTTTTAAATTAATATATGTAACGTAGCTTTTTCGTAAAATACGTAGTTATAACACTTGCATTAAGTTATTATTTAGGATAAAGAAGTCAAATTTATTATTTGTTATAGAACTGCGTGTTTGCCAGGGTAGTACTGGGTAAATGACTCTACAATTTTTTGTAATTGCAGTAGATAGAACTGGCACTTTTAGAGCTGATAATGCTTAGTAAAGGGTGATTCATTTAGAGGTACTTTTTGTGATGAGGATTTAATTGCAGATTGCGCATGCGTCGTGTCAACTGAAGTGGCATTCCTGTTCAGTAGTGTTTGACAATTCATAATGGAAAGACTTAGCCCGGCACAGCGTCTACAAATTGTTCAACTTTATTACGAAAATGGGCGTTCTATGAGGAATGTGTATCGGGCGCTTAGAGCAACTATGGTCCACATAATCGGCCTACCGAACGCACAATTCGCTCTACCATCAATAAGTTTGAGACCCAATTTTTATTATTGGATAATGCTCGACCCAATAGACCACATCCAGCACGTAGTGAAGAAAATATAGGGGGCGGTAGCGGAGAGTGTACGCGAAGACCGTGAAGTGTTGATTCGTCGCCGTTCTCAACAGCTTGGCCTGTCATATTCAACAACTTGGCGTATTTTACGTAAGGATCTTTCTTTAAAAGCATACAAAATTCAACTAGTGCAACAACTGAAGCCGACCGGCCTTCCGAATCGTTTCCGTTTTAGTCGTTGGGCTCTTGACAAGCTTGCAGAAGATCCACTGTTTTCGAGAAAAATTTTGTTCACCGATGAGGCCCATTTTTGGCTTAATGGGTTCGTGAATAAACAAAATGCCCGTATTTGGGGTGATGAACAACCTGAAGAGGTTCAAGAGCTGCCATTAAATCCAGAAAAAACAACTGTTTGGTGTGGTTTATGGGCCGGTGGAATAATCGGTCCATATTTCTTCAAAACAGAGGCCGGCCGGAATGTTACTGTGAATGGTGACCGTTATCGCGCCATGATAACAGACTATTTGATGCCAGAAATTGAAGCTCGTGGTCTCGACGAAATTTGGTTCCAACAAGATGGCGCCACTTGCCATACAGCCTGTGAAACCATGGCTTTACTGCGAGAACAATTCGGCGAACAGATCATTTCACGCTTTGGACCAGTGAATTGGCCGGCTAGATCATGTGACATCACACCTCTTGACTTTTTCCTTTGGGGCTATGTAAAGTCCAAAGTCTACATGGATAAGCCAGCTACAATTGAGGCATTGGAGGCCAATATTACTCGAGTCATTGGCCAAATAGCACTCGAAATACTCACACGCGTCATTGAAAATTGGAACTTCAGAATGGACGTTGTTAACCGTAGTCGCGGACAACATTTGAAAGAAATTATCTTTAAGAAATAATTGTAAAGAATGGTTCTTTTATATGATAATAAAGATTATAAAATAAAATTGTTTTTATTCATTTTTTTTTATTTAAAAAAAGTACCTCTAAATGAATCACCCTTTATTACAAGCGTGATTTATTATACCACTTCACGTTCTTCTCTAATATCAAATCTAACCCTTGTTGGCTAAGTTAAACTCTTATGGTAGGTCTGAAAAAACTTGTTTATAGCTTTCGCGTTCCTTCAGAGAGCGCTTTTCACGAATGGCGGCGGATGGATTTCTTTCTAGTAGATTCATTATCAACGCTGGCATGCCCCAAGGCTTCATACTATATCCGAATCCACAGCTTTGCAGATGACACTACGTTTCATTTTTCATTCACTTTAAACGATCAAAGATCGGCTACTCATGCAAATATCCGCAGACAGCAGAAAGTCTTTCAACTTAACGAAGACCTAAAAGAAATTCTATCTTGGGGTGATAGAATTGAACGCTACAAAATCCCAGAAGTCAGTTTTTTTTATAAAAAAGTTAACGTTGCTGAATAGCTAGGTATGTCGAGGCACTCCATTTCTCTAGCATTGTCGGTCAATTTGTTGGCCGTGAATTTGGGAGCAAATATGTCTTGGCATGAACGTGTGGCATATATAGCAAAGAAAACTTTTTAAAAGCTGGAAATATTATTTCGAACTAGAAGGCTTTACACTGCGCAACTGTTAATTATGTACATAGCTCAAGGTCAAACAACGAGAGGCTACTGCTCCCATGTTTGAGGCTCTGCTCCCAAACATACACTGCATTTCTTGGATTATATTCAAAAAAGAGTTGTTTGCCTGAGACTCAGAACTGGCCAGCAATTTTGGAACACTGAACGATTGTCGACTTGAATCTATTCTACCAGTAACAATTAGAAAAATGTTCGATGCTCGCTTAATTCTTCCCAAAGCGGTGCGTGCTAGGAATACACGTCTGTATGAAGTTCAGCTTGTCACACCTCGTTCAAACCTTCTCAAGAAGTCTTTTATATGGAGAACCTCATCTCTTTGGAATGATTTGACCAAGACTGTATTGTCCACAGAGTACAGTAATTCAATACCAACGTGAATCGCTTTTTCCGTAGACGTGTAGCTCTTTTAACCCTTTAGGGATTTCCCTGCGGCGCGTTTGCTATACCCATAAAAAAAATGTCAAAATTGTTATTCTTGATATGTCTCACATTCTTGCTAGCATTTTCTGTAAGTTCTAGCACCTTCCCCGGGCAACTAAAAACAGCAGTTGTTGTGCCTATTTTATTTTGAAAAAGAAGGAAACCTAAAGTACTTACCACAGTACTTGCGCCAAGAATAAGTAAGATACAATAATTTGTATCTCTTGCTGCTGTAGGTATAGTTATGAAGGCATACTTGCCATCTGTCGGTAGCTGTTTATGGCCACAGACCGATGAGAGGAATTGTTCAGAAAATAACAATTACCGCTAGGCAGCGCTTGTGTCAGGGTTCTAGACGACGTATAGATGATACGAGCTGTGAAATGGCGAAACGCATAAATGGATAAACGAGAAAACACTGAATGCTTGCTAAAATATGAACGTTGTTCAATTTTAGTCGTTGATATTGATTTTATATACGTGAATTATTATTAGAAACTTGCTAAATAATGCCTTTATAGGTTTGTAGCTTTAAACTTCCCCCGGTAGAGGGCAGGTATGTCTTCAAGATTAGGCTAATAGCAGCTAGAGATGGAAATGATTGCATCTTACTTATTTATTTACATCTTGTGAATGAAAATGTTTTCCAAAATATTATTTAACTACAAACTAATATTTAAACCGAAAATACAAGGAAAGTTTTAAACTGTTTTCCAGCAAAGTGGCTGATTATAATGTTTCTTTACAAGCTTAATCAATTACTCATTGGATAAACGTGTTTTTCGTCTTACGCTTAATGCCTAACTTATTTTACCTGTCTACATAAAATATAGGGAAATGATTTATATATCATGTAAAAAATTGAAAAGGATTTAATTTCCGCTAGGTAGAAATTTGTAACTTATATCGGGCAGAATTGTTTTAGAAAAATAAGTTAGAAAGATAAAGAGATGTAAAGAAAATGATCAAATATTTTAAAGTTTTAGTTTTTTTTTTCTTTGAGGAATCCTTAACTTTGTGAGGGGTTTAATACCCAGGCATAAAAAAGAATTCATAACATCGTTTTTCTCTACATCAATAATCCATTAGAAAACGCAGTGATTGCGGTAAGGACAAGTAAAAAATACTGGACAACATTTCAACGGTGGACCGTATTCAGTACGGTTCCGCTAAAACTCGAATAATCGCACGTGGGCTAATACTAACATTTATCACTCATGTTGTGTTTTCACTTAAATTTGGTAATTTTAATAAGTTATATTAGGTTATATACGAGGCTGGTTTGAAAAGTCCGTGCAAAGTCCGAGAGATGGCACCACCGGCGCGTATCGAGGTCATGTTTAGTTAGTAGCATCTCTTGAATGAACGCATACCAAGTTTCAGCCATATTGGTCTATTTCTTTGTGTTTGGCATTCGTGTGAATCAAGGAAGTCGAGTGATTTTCAAGAAATGGACGAAAAAGAATTTCGTGTGGTGATTAAACATTACTTTATGAAAGGCAAAACGCCTCAGGAGACTAACGAGAAGCTTGATAAACATTATGATGACTCTGCACCTTCGATTAGAACAGTTTATATATACTCCTGAGACCAAACAACAATGTAAACAATGGGTTACCAAGGGGGAATCTGCACCAAAAAAGGCGAAGACCGTTCCTTCGGCCGGAAAGGTTATGGCGACTGTCTTTTGGGATTCGCAAGGGATAATCCTCATCAACTATCTGGAAAAGGGTAAAACTATTACAGGTGAATATTATTCATCGTTATTGGACCGTTTGAAAACCGAGCTGCTGCAAGGAAAAAACGCCCGCGATTGGCCCACAAGAAAGCCCTTTTCCATCACGACAACGCACCAGCACACACCTCAGCAGTTGTGGTCGCAAAATTAATGGAAATAGGATTCCAACTCGTTTCACATCCCCCCTATTCTCCAGACTTGGCTCCCTCGGACTACTATTTGTTCCTCAATTTGAAGAAATGGCTGGCGGGACAAAGATTTTATTCAAACGAGGAGGTGATTGCAGACACTAATGGATAGTTTGCAGACTTGGACAAATCCTATTATTCGGAAGGGATCAACAAACTAGAACATCGTTGGACGAAGTGTATAAGCCTAAAAGGAGACTATGTCGAAAAATAAAAAAGGTTTACCCCAAACACATAAGTAGTTTTTATTTTTGCACGGACTTTTCAAACCAGCCTCGTACTTATTAAAGTACAGAAGTCTTAAGCTATTTCTTAAAAATGTTTTTTTTTATGGGTCTAGCACACGTGCTGCAGGTAAATCCTTAAAGCGCTACAGGAGCGACATGTGTGCAGAAAAAGCGATTCACGTTGTTCTTAAATCGCTGTGTATTGTACTCGGTATGAAACAGTCCTGCGCAAATTATTTTAAAGCGATGATGTTCTTCATATAAAAGCGTTGTACGAGTAGTAGCAAACTGAACCTCATACGGATGTGAAGTATTAGCGCGACGCGGATTTCTAACATGCACCGCTTGTTATTATTACGAGAACTGATACTTCAGTCGACATCCTTGTTTTCCAGAGCATCTATTCCTTCCAAAGCACTGCTCGCCTCTTACAACGTCGCGTTTTAATAAATATTTTCCAGAGAATCTGAATCAGTACGACTGGATTAGAAACTCATTCCAATAGCAATTTCAACAGTCGAGGAAGAACAGCTGCTAAAACCACGATTCGATAAAGACAAACTGTTTCAATTTTGGAGCAATGCATCCCAAGAACATCCTACTATCAGTATTACGGCTTTGAGGGTTCTTTTACCATTTGCTACGTCGTACTTGTGTGAAACTGGCTTTTCTGCAGTTGCAGTAATCAAATCGAAGTACAGGTCACAAATAAATTTAGAAAAAGAAATGAGAGCAACAATTTCAAAACTTTGAGAAGTTATGCTCAGAAAAGCAAGTTCATCCTTCTCATTAATGGTATTGTTTGTAGTTTTTTTATGTTTTCTAATAAATAATAATTAAGATTTTATATTCTTTGGAGTTTTCTTTGAATAGTAAAATAATTTTATTGTCTGCTAGAGCTACACACAGGTATCTTCTTTTAGAAGGGCGTCGCAAAAATATTGCAACCTGTAAAGGGAGTCGCATTAAAAGAAAGATTGGGAACCCCTGCTCTCACTAATTTTACATACTCCTACATACCTTTATTAATTAAATCTTATAAAACGGTACTGTAAAGTAAAGTAAAAATAACTTTTTAGTGTGTGTACGGAACACTTCGGTGTCTGTCACATCTGAAAGTAGAAATTTGGCACAAATATAGGAATTCATATCCCAATTAGAGCCGTGTAGTTTTTAAAACTAAATTAGGGGTTAGTTAGTTAAGGGGGAAGAAATCATCGAGTGGAGTGTCAAATGAGAGCTTGTGAAAACACGAGTTCAAAAATATATATGACGTAATACAAGTGCAAACTTATCTTTATATTATTTTTAAATTTACTTTAGTGTAAGATTTACTTTAGTGTAAGTGAATGTACTGTTGTTTCTTATACCAGAAAACTGAAGCCAATAAAGTTTACATATAGTATTGAGAATGTCCCACTCTTGTATGAGGATAAGATAAAGGACTTAGGGGTGATTTTTGATTCCAATTTGACGTTTAACTATCATGTTAGTTATACAGCAAGCAAAGCGAACAAAATGTATGGCTTAATTGTCAGAAGCACAAAAGATTTTAGAAGTAAAAATTGCATAAAACAGCTCTACATATCCTATGTTAGAAGTACGAGTATATTAGAATATGCGAGTATAGTATGGTCACCCTTTTATAATTGTCACAAGCGAACAGTTCAATTGATACAGAATAAAATGATGCGTTACATGCATTATAAACAATCTGGTTCATATAACTCTTTGATCTCTTCTACACTGTTGCACGAACGCTATGGGATGGTAACCTTAGAGAAACGTAGAAAACAATATTGCATGCTCTACTTGTACAAAGTAGTGAATGTTCTCATTAATGACCCGGCATTTCTGTCCAACTTATATTTCAGTGTGCCAACGTACACCACAAGAAATCATATATCAGATGTAGCCCATAATAACCATCACCTGGGATCTCCATTGTATAATGCTGAATCCAGAATAGTGTAGATATATTTAATGATAAGTGCAGTCTTTTCAAAACTAAATTGCGTGCGTTATTTTAAATGTATGTAGATTATACTTATTAAAGTACAGACTTAGAAAATCTTAAGCTATTTCTTAAAAATGTTTTTTTATGGGTCTAGCACACGTGCTGCAGGTAAATCCTTAAAGCGCTACAGGAGCGACATGTGTGCGGAAAAAGCGATTCACGTTGTTGTTCTTAAATCGCTGTATATTGTACTCGGTATGAAACAGTCCTGAGCAAATTATTTCAAAGCGATGATGTTCTTCATATAAAAGACTGCTCGAAAAGCGTTGTACGAGTAGTAGCAAACTGAACCTCATACAGATGTGAAGTATTAGCGGGACGCGGATTTCTAACATGCACCGCTTGTTATTATTACGAGAACTGATACTTCAGTCGACATCCTTGTTTTCCAGAGCATCTATTCCTTCCAAAGCACTGCTCGCCTCTTACAACGTCGCATTTTAATAAATATTTTCCAGAGAATCTGAATCAGTACGACTGGATTAGAAACTCATTCCAATAGACCCCACCACCATCTACAATTTCAACAGTCGAGGAAGAACAGCTGCTAAAACCACGATTCGATAAAGACAAACTGTTTCAATTTTGGAGCAATGCATCCCAAGAACATCCTACTATCAGTACTACGGCTTTGAGGGTTCTTTTACCATTTGCTACGTCGTACTTGTGTGAAACTGGCTTTTCTGCAGTTGCAGTAATCAAATCGAAGTACAGGTCACAAATAAATTTAGAAAAAGAAATGAGAGTAACAATTTCAAAACTTTGAGAAGTTATGCTCAGAAAAGCAAGCTCATCCTTCTCATTAATGGTATTGTTTGTAGTTTTTTTTATGTTTTCTAATAAATAATAATTAAGATTTTATATTCTTTGGAGTTTTCTTTGAATAGTAAAGTAATTTTATTGTCTGCTAGAGCTACACACAGGTATCTTCTTTTAGAAGGGCGTCGCAAAAATATTGCAACCTGTAAAGGGAGTCGCATTAAAAGAAAGATTGGTAACCCCTGCTCTAACTAATTTTACATACTCCTACCTATATATATGTACAAAGTAGTGAATGTTCTCATTAATGACCCGGCATTTCTGTCCAACTTATATTTCAGTGTGCCAACGTACACCACAAGAAATCATAGCACTTTCTATATATCAGATGTAGCCCATAATAACCATCACCTGGGATCTCCATTGCATAATGCTGAATCCAGAATAGTGTAGATATATTTAATGATAAGTTCAGTCTTTTCAAAACTAAATTACGTGCGTTATTTTAAATGTATGTAGATTATTATGTAATATTATTTAAATTAAGTTAATTTAAGTTTTAGTACTTTGTAATTGGAAAGATCTCTGTGATCAATCTGTAAAGTGCAGTAAATAAATAAATAAATAAAAATGGACAAAAATCTGTCACTATCTCTAAAAGTATTGTTCAAAAAAAATTATGGAATACTCTCCGCAAAATGTAGATTGAGCGAGTACATTACTGCTTTAAGCATTTGGCCAACCACAAATAAAATAAATGTCCATGATGAGTGGTAATCAACGGATAGATACCGAGACAAAATAATTTTATTTTATTTGTTTGTACTTAAACAAATATTTAAGTAGTAAATATTTGTTTTAATCTTTTATTGCAAAGATGTCTCGCTTTTTACATATTCTTGGTAATTCTTATATTAAAGATGAATTTCACAGAATACTTCAGCAATTACGCTACGGAACACTAATTGAGCAAGTTCAACACTTGACCGGTTTTTTTTTTTAATTCTAGCTCCATCAACAAGCAGTATCATCAACTTTAATGTAGAATTTAACCGTTCACTATATTACATATATTAGACAGAAGTGTTAAATTCTTAACTTCTATTAAATTAAGAAATATCAATATGAGTTCAAATTAGTGAAACTTTAGTCTTAGTCGTTTAAGAAAATCGCTCGGAACAAAGGGAAAGCTTATTATCAAGGGGACTGATATTACTAATTAATGGTGTAAAAAAAAAGTTCTTTATTGTGGATAAAAGTTTACCTACTGACTTATTTACGTTGCAAAATGTTCTTAAACATAGGCACATATGCCATTATGTCTGTTTCAGACCTTTTGTTTTATTAGAATCCAATCCTGATGTAATAAAACAACAGCAGAATCGATATTAGGACTTCAAAATTACTAGTAATCATTCATCATATGGCAAGAGGCGGTTTCAACCTAGCAATTATTCGTTTAGCGCCTCCCTGTTTGTCGCTTCCTCCGCTTTATTAATAGCTCTGCCTTCGGTGTTCTTTCCATATAAAAATTCGGCCTTTTTTTCTTGATTTCACCATTCAAACGACTCAATAAACCAACGTAATAGTCTCCGGTGATTATTCTGCCCTTGTCAAGATAGTCAATCAGTATTATTCGGTTGGCTTTCATGCGGTTCCACCCACTCTGCGGACTGCCTGTTGGACTCAAGCGTGTAGAGGTGCATTCATGGTTGATCCATTGTTACGAGTCAATGCAATGACATCTTTGGATCACGCCGAAACAGTACCAGACAGCGTTTTGAATCTTCGACTTGTTGCGGCAAATATTCATGTAAAATATGCCGCACACGTTCTGTTGATATCTTCATGATTTCAGTTATCCCTCTCACTGTTACTTTACGGTCATTCAGAATAATATGGTGGATTTTTTTGTGTTTTTGTTAGTGACTGCATTATTTGGACGTACGGAACGTGGTGGATCATCGGCGCTTGTTCCGACCACATTTAAGTTCACTAAACCATTGACATATAGTTTCTTTCGACGGAACAGATGTGTCATAACACTTCTCAAACCATTCTTGGGTTCTGGCTGTATTTTTTCCCACCACAAAGCAATGTTTAATGAACATACGAAACTCTTTTTGTTCTTTTGAGAGTTGAACTAACTGAAAATCATATGTTTTTTTTTTTTATTTTTTTCTTTGTGCTGCCATCTCTCGGAAAGTCTAGGGACTTTTCACCCCATGGTAGTAATTTTTAAAAAACTACTAAGTGATACTAATAAAAAGAAAATCTTTCATTAAAACTCTACGGTAATATGTACCAACTTTTTATGTGTAGTAATTCTCTAAATCAGCAAAGAAAAAGGAAAGATAAATCAAAAGCAATAACCTCAAAAATCAGGAACAGATGTCCACTAGTAAAAGAGAAAAAAAAAAATCGTTTCAGTTAGCGCAGATGATTATTAGCTACATTGCTTACAGGAAGTGTAACAGTGAAGATACCCACGGTAAGAGCTGCCAACGAATCATGTACTGAATGATAGCTCCTAACATAGTTTTCTCAATTTTTTTCTATGGGCATAGCACACGTGCTGCAGAGAAATCTCTAAAACGTTATAGGGACGACGCGTTTGCCGAAAAAAAGCGATTAACATTGTCTTGAATCGCTGTAAGTTGTACTCGATGGGAAATCCAGTCCTGAGCAAATAATTCCAAAGGGATTATGTTGTCGATATACGAGGCTGGTTTGAAAAGTCCGTGCAAAGTCCGAGAGATGGCACCACCGGCGCGTATCGAGGTCATGTTTAGTTAGTAGCATCTCTTGAATGAACGCACACCAAGTTTCAGCCATATTGGTCTATTTCTTTGTGTTTGGCATTCGTGTGAATCAAGGAAGTCGAGTGATTTTCAAGAAATGGACGAAAAAGAATTTCGTGTGGTGATTAAACATTACTTTATGAAAGGCAAAACGCCTCAGGAGACTAAAGAGAAGCTTGATAAACATTATGGTGACTCTGCACCTTCGATTAGAACAGTTTATAAGTGGTTTCAAAATTTTCGGACTGGCCATATGGCACAAGTGACGCTGAACGTTCTGGACGGCCTGTGGAGATTACGACTCCAGAAATCATTGATCAAATCCATGATATGGTGATGGATGACAGAAGAGTTAAGGTGTGTGAGATTGCTAGTGCTGTGGGCATCTCGACTGAACGGGTACATAATATTTTGCATAAACATTTGGACATGAGAAAGCTATCCGCAAGATGGGTGCCGCGATTGCTCACGCTTGACCAAAAACGGAATCGTGTGAAGTGTTGCAAGGATGGTTTGCAGCTGTTCCAGAAGAATCCGGAGGACTTTAAGCATCGTTTCGTCACTGTGGATGAAACATGGATACATTACTATACTCCTGAGACCAAACAACAATCTAAACAATGGGTTACCAAGGGGGAATCTGCACCAAAAAAAGCGAAGACCGTTCCTTCGGCCGGAAAGGTTATGGCGACTGTCTTTTGGGATTTGCAAGGGATAATCCTCATCGACTATCTGGAAAAGGGTAAAACTATTACAGGTGAATATTATTCATCGTTATTGGACCGTTTGAAAACCGAGCTGCAAGAAAAACGCCCGCGATTGGCCCACAAGAAAGTCCTTTTCCATCACGACAACGCACCAGCACACACCTCAGCAGTTGTGGTCGCAAAATTAATGGAAATAGGATTCCAACTCGTTTGACATCCCCCCTATTCTCCAGACTTGGCTCCCTCGGACTACTATTTGTTAGCCAATTTGAAGAAATGGCTGGCGGGACAAAGATTTTATTCAAACGAGGAGGTGATTGCAGACACTAATGGATATTTTGCAGACTTGGACAAATCCTATTATTCGGAAGGGATCAACAAACTAGAACATCGTTGGACGAAGTGTATAAGCCTAAAAGGAGACTATGTCGAAAAATAAAAAAGGTTTACCCCAAACACATAAGTAGTTTTTATTTTTGCAGGGACTTTTCAAACCAGCCTCGTAAAAGACTACTTGAAAAGTTTTGTGCGGGTAGTAACAAGCTGAACCTCATACAGATGCGACGTATAAGCGCGACGTATATCAAGAGCATGCACCGCTCTGGAAAGAATTAAGCGGGCCACATCCACAGAACATTTTCCATGAAAATATTTCTAGAATAGGTTCCTGGTAAGTTCTGGATCTTCAATCAAGCGAACAGCTTTCTGAATAGAAGCCAACAAATGCAATATATGTTTGGGAGCAGAGCCACATGGGAGCAGTATTCCTTCGTTAGTCTAATTTGAGTTTTGTAACAGTTTTTACGGAGTGTAAAGCTTTATATTTCGAAATTCCCAACTTTTGAGAAGCTCTCTTTGCTATGCATGCGACATTTTCATGCCAAGATATATTTTCTCCCAAGTTAACGCCCAGGAACTGGAGTGACGATGTTAGAAGAATGAAGTGTCCCAACATAGCTATGCCGGATTCCGCAACGTTAACTTTTTTTTAAAAAATCTGCCCCCTGGGTTTTTGTAGCGTTAAATTCTCCTTGGTTACTGTCACCCCGAGGTAAAATTTCCAGGTGTTTGTTAAGTTGAAATGCTGTCTGCGGATATTTGCATGAGTAGCCGATGTTCGAACCTTCAAAGAGAATGAAGAAACAAGCGTACTATAATCTGCAAAGCTATTGATTGAATTTCTAATCATTTCCAGCAGATCGTTAATGTAAATGACTAGGAGACAGTATGGAACCTCGCTATAATTGGCTATCTGTCTATCTCTGTCTAATTTATTGCTATAATCTGCTTCAGCACTGCAACTAATAAAGCAGTTTTAAACTCTAGCACAGGCACTTTTAAATCTATGACTACAAACATGTCGAGGTTACTCTGTTTTCGCAGTTCAACATTAAAAATGCAACGGTAGGCCAAAAATAATTTACACGGCTTAAACTTTCAAAAGCACGTCAAGTTCAGAAACTGTCCTGACATTTCTGAAAACAATTAAAATAAAAAAACTTGATATTTGCAGACATTTGCACCTCCTATTTCAACGTACTATATTAAAGTTTTCAGTACTTTAACTAGTTTACAGTATTTCCGCTTATATAAATTTTAAGTACAACCATACAGTTATATTACTTTAAAACAGCCTGTTTATAACTTATTATGACAACTAAATGCTGTTTTTTTTCTATGATATATATTCTAAATACAACACCATTTTGTAGTTCAATTTACACTTTGTAATCTACATTTAAAGTAAACATAATTACACAAAACACCTGTCTGGAGTTAACTAAATGAATGCTACGTAAATCTGGAGCGAAATCGTCAGATTTTGGCAACTATTCAGCGTAGGTGAATATACAAAATAGTGAAATATTTCCAAGTATGCACGCTTGAAATAATAAAACATACTTCCAACTGAACACGGATTATGGAGAATAATATCTGCTTCTATTTTGATAAAGTTGTTATCAAAACTAGATTGTAATTAGTATTCTAAACTTATTATATAACATAACATAATAACACTTAATGTTGAATGCAGTTTGAATAACAACTACTGGGATGTTTTTAATTTCACCTAGTTATGAAAATGACATCATACAAAAAAATTATTTGGTATATAATAAAAGACTGTTCTTAGTCAATTTCCACTGGTTTATTTAAATTGCGATGACGCGTTTCGCTGTCGATGCAGCTTCTTCAGATATTCATTTTACACTGTCAAGTTAGGTCATTGTCATTGTCTTTATTGAATTTAAGTTAGGCTATGCCTCTTACTTACATTTATGATAGCTTATATTCCTATACTACTTAACCTAGGTTCTATACAGTAATCCTAATTAACTTAACCTAGGACATTGGGTTTTAATTACATTGGTTGACTAATCTAACTTAACTAGAGCTTAATTCTAAACTAATCTAGAACTTAATTCTAAACTTAATCTAGGTTACAATCTTCATGGGGGTGGGGGAGGGCCATCGTCTTCGTCCGATATGGGGTCAGAAGGTCTTGGATAGTGATGGCGGGCGTTGGCGGGCACGTGGAATGCGCTCCTTATGGTGGCGTTTGGGTGTTGTAGCGCCTTTGCGAAGAACTTGATGTTGGTGGACCTCATGTGTGCCTTGATTGTTGGCACACCGAGCTCTCTATGCAATTGCCGGTTTCGGACGAACCATGGGGCTCCCGTGATCATCCTCAGGGCCTTGTTCTGTACTGCCTGAAGTTGAGCTCTGCGTGTCTTGGTGAGTTTAGACCAAGTAGGGCAGGCGTGTGTGAGTCCTGCCCTCACGATGGTTTTATAAATTAGCAGCTTGATTTTTGGTTGCAACTTACTGGACCGGCTGATGATTGGGTACAGCTTGCCCAGTAGTTGCTTGGCTTTCCTTGAGGCAGCACAGACCTGGTCTTTCCAGATGAGGTGTTTGTCATACTGGATTCCCAGGTACTTGATGGTGGTTGCCCATTGGATGCGGGATCCCTGGAGCTGGAGTTGTCCATAAGGAGTGCCGTTGCCTTTGGCGAAGACGATGGCCTGTGTCTTACATGGGTTTTAGCTGGATCTTCCATCGGTCGAACCAGGGGGCGAGGACGTTTAGGTGGCGCTGCAATCTACTGGTGATGATTCTGTAGCTGCTGGATTCTGCTATGATGGCTGTGTCGTCAGCATACAGGAGTAGGGTAGTCTGATCCGTTTTTGGAATGTCGGCTGTGAAAATGTTAAAGAGGTGGGGGGAGAGGACGGAGCCTTGAGGGACTCCGGCTCTAATGGCCTTGACTTCGGAGGTGGCCTTATCGACTCTGACTTGGAATGTTCTGTCAGAGACGAAGGATTGAATGAGTTTGTTAATGAAAAGGGGGTAGCCGTGTCGGATCAGTTTCAGAATGAGGCCTTCGTGCCAGACTCGGTCGAAGGCCTTTGCTACATCGAGAAACACAGCTCCAACTTTGTGACGTTTGTTGAAGCTGTTGGAAATGGTTTGGGCGAGTTTCGTGGTGTGATGGATGGTGCCATGAAGGGGCTGGAAGCCATACTGTTCGTCAGGGACAACACGGAGCGCTGTGGACTTTGCTCTGACGATTTCGAGGATGACTTTTTCAGCTATCTTGCCAAGACCTGGAAGTAGGCTGATTGGCCGATAGCTGCTTGCCTCGTGGGATGGAGAGCCTGGTTTTTTGATCATAATGACCTCAGCTTTTTTCCAGTAGAGTGGAAAATAGCTGAGTCTCAGTATGCTGTTAATGATATTGGTGGCTTCTGAGATCTGTTTCTTGGGGAGTGTCAAGTTAGGTTTAATATTCACAGTTTTATATAATTTCTTAATTATAATATTACACCTAATTAAATTACATTGATATTATTGGAAAATTCACACAGATTTGGAGTTAGGAGAATAAATTCAATAATGGTGAATTGCTTAAATCTACCTGGTCGTTGAGTAAAGAACCTTTAGTCCTTAATCGATTTATTTGTATTGTCTCTAAAACGTTTAGTTTTAAACCTTTTTGTTGGGTGTGTAAAATTTTGAAATTCTTGTTAAATGTGTGATTTTCTGTTAAAAGCTGATTAGCATATGTTGAATTAGATTTTCTATGGATGAAACTTTTTTGTGTTCTGTAATTCTTTGTCTAAATGTACGTCCAGTTTGTCCGATGTATGTTTTAGGACATGACCCACATGTTAATTGATAAACCCCTGATTAATTGTCTTTATTGATTTGTGGTTTGTAGTTTTTAAGATATTTCCCTATAGTATTGTTAATCTTGTAAGCTATGTTGATATTTTTTTGATTTAAAAATTTCCCCAGTTTTTCCGTTGGTTTGCCGAAATAGGTTAGCATTTAAAAGTGGTATTTCTGTCCTTAAAACGTGGGTATATTTCTGATATTGCCTTGTTTCTAAGTTTTTTTCTAACGATATTACTGATTAAAGTAACCGAATAACCGTTGTTAACAGAAAATCACACATTTAACAAGAATTTCAAAATTTTACACACCCAACAAAAAGGTTTAAAACTAAAACTTTTAGAGACAATGGTAGATTTAAGCAATTCCCCATTATAGAATTTATTCTCCTAACTCCAAATCTGTGTGAATTTTCCAATAATATCAACGTAATTTAATTAGGTGTAATATTATAATTAAGAAATTATATAAAACTGTGAATATCAAACCTAACTTGACAGTGTAAAATGTAGATCTGAAGAAGCTGCATCGACAGCGAAACGCGTCATCGCAATTTAAATAAACCAGTGGAAATTGACTAAGAACAGTTTTTTATTATATATTTATAATGAATTTCCATCAAATAGAAGCTACAACAATCCAAAAAAAACCGGTCAAGTGCAAGTTGAACTTGCACAATTAGTGTTCCGTACGTTGATTGTTTTTAAAATAAAAATTTTTGTTAGGGCGGTATAAAATGATCAGTGACTTCACAAAACACACCCCAAATGAGTTTTCAACAAAGTTTGTTTCCAATCTTTACTGAAAACTGGTGACCTTGAATTTTGTTTTTTTTTATGTACCAAATAAATTATTAAAGGTAATGCACGCGTGATAATTTTCGTTCAATCTATACCCCGTGGAGAATATTCCAGAATTTTTTCAAAGTTTTTTGATCAGTACTTTTCGAGATAAAGTAGGGGACAGCGATTTTTTAAAAGTAATACGAAGAAAAGTGTGCGCAAGTATTACATTAAATATATATATATATATATATATATATATATATATATATATATATATATTAGTCGTGTTTTCACAAGCTTTCATTTGACACCACACTCGTTGACCTAGTAAAAAAAATTTTTTTTCACTTCCGATTTCACCCTTCAAAACGAACCCCTTAAGTCAAAATTTATGTTACGGTGGTATAAAATAATCAGTGACTTAACAAAACACACCCCAAATGTGTTTTCAACAAAATTTGTTTCCAATCTTTACTGAAATATGATGGCCTTGAAATTTTTGTTTTTTTTTATATACCATATAAATTATTAAAGGTAATTGACTCGTGATAATTTTCGTTCAATCTACACCCCGTGGAGAATATTCCAGAATTTTTTTCGAAATTTTTTGATAAGTACTTTTCGAGATAAGGCCCGGGACAGCGATTTTTTCGCGAATTTTTAAAAATAATACAAAGAAAAGTCCGCGCAAGTATAATATTATATATACATTTTTTACTCGTGTTTTCACAAGCTTTCATTTGACACCACACTCGATGACCTAGTAAAAAAATTTTTTTTTTTCACTTCCGACTTCACCCCCCAAAACTAACCCTTTAAGTCAAAATTTAATTCTCAAAACTACATGGCTCTGATGAGGCCATCAATTCCTATATTATTACCAAATTTCACCTTTCTATGTCAAATAGTTTCGGAGAAAATCGGGTGTGACAGACAGACAGACAGACAGACAGACAGACAGACAGACAGACAGACAGACACCGAAGTGATCTTATAAGTGTTCCGGACGGAACACTAAAAATTATTTGGTTGCGAAATTTTGTACGAGTTCGTTGCGTTTTGTAGTTTATATGTTACGTATTTTTTTCTTTGAAAAAATGAGGATCAAGAGAATAGAAAGGCCATAAGGTTTACTGAGGATTTACTTTAGTCAACCTGTTTAACTAAACTTGTTAGAAAAGTTAGCATATCCGAAACTACAGTTTTCTAAATTGTGTGCTAAGATTTAGCACTGAATTTTATTTTATTTATTGGCCTAGCACTCGTACTGCAGGCAAATCCCCAAAGCGCTACAGGAGCGACACGTGTGCGGAAAAAGCGATTCACGTTGGTTTTGCCACGATTACTACTCGTAAAGAACGCTCCTTGAGGATACTTAAGAGCCATAAACAGAACTTTTCAGGCATAATAGAAGACCGTAACTTTGTCAACAATCCAGCTTGCCAAACACGGTCGAATGCCTTCGATAAATCAGGAGCAACCGCTCGAGATTCTCCACAGTGTTCAATTGCGTTTTTCCCAACATGTGTTACATAAGTTAGAAGAGGGGTGCTCAAACTTGAACTGCTGGCGATCTACCTCAATATTGTTACACTACGATCGATCGATTCTGAGAGGCTGCAAGTAAGTGTGATGCAGGATTGTCGTCTAGGTAGGGTGTATCGTGGCATAGATATTAGTTTTCCGCACAATATGCATTTTTTAGTCAAGGTAAGTGTAGGTCTGCTCTAAAATGTCAATGAAAAAACTCATAATTATTCAAAATTGCGAGTTTATTGGTTCTTACAAAACAAACGAGTTCTAGTGTTTAAACTTAACTAAAGAGTGACTTTGGATGTTGAAGCGTGGCACTGCATGTCCTCAGCATACTTTTCATAAGATGGTACGTAATTACCGAGTGCTAATCGCAAGCATGATGACATATGTTCGTCAGTTAGTCGATTGCGATATTTTGACTTAATTATCTTCATTTCAGAAAATGCAGACTCGCACAAGTAAGTTGACCCAAATATTGCCGTCAGTTGAAGGGCGATTTGCCTTAGATTCGGATATTTATCTTCAGATATAAAACACCAGAATTTTGTATCAGATGCTGTGGCTTTGAGATGTATATCTGATATAATCTGCACTAACTCATTTTCAACAGAACATGAGTCCATGTTAAACTGACTTGCTATTTCAATAGCTAATTCCTCAATGTTTTTACACGAAAAAGGATAACTCATAAATGATGCGATATTTGCCAATTTACTGAAATCATAAAAACGTATTTCGAATTGGCCCAAAATATTTGATAATTCTGCCTCATAAATATCATAATTCAACTGAGGAATCCTTGCTTTCAAAGACGGAAAATTTTTCAGATCCTTTCTTTTCAGTTGATCTATCATAAGTTGCAATTTACTTTTGAATGCGTTTATTGCGCTAATCATCTCAATAATAGTTTTTCCTTTACCTTGAAGCTCCAAATTAATGGTATTTAAATGCATTGTGATGTCTGTTAAAAATGCCAAATCAGTCAGCCATTTTCCGTTTTTCAGCATCTGAGTGTCATCACCTCTTTCGTCCAGAAAAGCTGTTATTTCGGGCAATAATTCTTGAAACCTTTCTAGGAATTTTCCGCGACTCAACCACCTGACGTCCGCATGAAGAACTAAATCAGTGTGTTCAGCTGACTCACTATCTTCCAACTGCAATTTAAAGAGCCGTCGTTGCAAGCTACGTGCACGGATAGAATTCACAATTTTTATTGCAATGCCCATAATCTCCTCCATGTTTAGAACTTTTGGACACAAAACTTGTTGATGTATATTGCAATGGAAGGAGAAAAATGAAGGGAAATCATCATTAGCTCGACACAATGCCACAAAACCGTTTTTGTTTCCAGTCATTGCTGGTGCTCCATCGGTTGTAATGCACACTAGTTTATGCATTGGTAGCTTGTATGTACATTCCATGATATCATGTTTTAGTTTATCTGCCATGTCCTGACTCATGACTTCAACACGCCTTGTGACAGTCGGACGAGATAACTGAAGTTCTCTAATAGCAGACATAAACTCTGTTTTATTTTTAAAATCTCCAAATAAAGTCTCACCCGCTTCAATAACAACCAATCCATCATCAAATGGTTTCTTGTGTTTCGCCAATATATGAGATATTTTAAATGACGCGATCGTTGCAGCTTTTGATTGTTTGGCTGGTCTTGTGAATATGGTTTCTTCTTTTTTCAAACAAGTTATCAAATCACGTACTTTTCGTTTTCTTAATTCACTCTGTGACGGAAAATCCTTTTCATAGTTTTTATGAACCGTTTTATGATGCCTCTCTAAGTTCCCACGCTTAGGTATTGCAACTGACGCACGGCAAATGAGACAAATGCACTTATCCTTTACCATACAAAAGAAAAATTCTTCCTTCCAATCGTTATTAAAATGATAAGTTTTACTTTTCTTCGCCGCGCTCATTTTGGACTATTTATTAATAAACTTTGTATCGATGTATCGCCTTCAAGTTACAACTCAGATTGACTCCTATTCCTGCAGGCGCAACATTTATATCGACGCGAACGAAGTCTCGAATGTTCCCGTCAAACACGCCGCCTGAAGTTTCTAGAAAAATCGGCGGGAATCAAAAACGCGGCTTTTTTGACAAGTACCGCACGTTCCTTTGATAAAGCCGCCTTTTGCCGCTAGCAGGGGGTTATTACGATAAAAGAAAGTGATGAGGGGGATATTCTGACCTAATTGTGGATCGAATAAATTTTAGTAGTTTATTCATTACATTTTGTTTTAGTTACCTAAAACAAAATCTGTGAATAGTTCTATATCGGAATTTTTTTCTCGAGATCGACTCAAAAAGCACTCGCGATCGACTTGTCGATCGCGATCGACCGTTTGAGCACTCCTGAGTTAGAAGATCTCCTGTTGATCTATGTTGTTTGGCAAGGTCTTCTTGCCTTTTTTGGATATCGGCTGAACTGTAGCGCATTTCCCGCACGAAGGAAATATTCCCTTTCTGTAGAATAGGTTCAGGTTAGGACTAAAACATTTCAAAAAATAATTTAAAGGCTGACTTAGATAGAAGAGTCTCGTTAGCTTGGTCTGCGTTCGGAAGGTTACAATCTACATCCGAACTGGATATCCCAAATACAATAAAAGCCAAAGTATTCGATCAATATGTACTGACGTTATTAACATATGGCACTAAAACGTAGGCTTTAAATAAAAGTATAATAAATAAACTCCAGGTAACCCAAAGAGCAATGGAAAGGAGAATGCTAAATATTGGACTCCAAGATCTTATTTCTAACGTCGAAATACGAAGAAGATCAAAAGTAACAGATATATATTAAGGTGGAATTGGACGGGGCATATTGCAAAGCTGAAGGATAACAGATGGACACACCGTATAGTTGAATGGGGGCCTAGAGAATACGAAAGATGGTAGACCACAGACAAGATGGACGGACGACATAAGAAGATTAGCAGGACACTATTTGATGCAAAAAGCAAACAACAAAACGCATTGGAGACAAATGACTATGGATGGAATAATGATAATAGTGATTATATATTATAGTGGTCAAATAAAGCATAGTTTTAATTATTTTATAACACTTTTTCCAAGTTTTTGGCCGCGATAATAAGAAAATTATATTTTTTTACTAGAAATAATTATGTAATAAGCGGTGGAGAAGGGAGGTACAAGGGTGATTTTCTGGTGACATTACATTATGGGCCTTTTTCAGGGTTCTTTGAATCAAAGAGTCGAAAAATTAGATTATTTTTTTGTTATTTTTAATGTTAACAGGAGGAAAGACTGAATTTGGGTGGAGATAATCAAAATATTGCCTGGTTTTTAGTTCGAAGTTTTATAAAATTTGAGATAATTATTTATAGCAAAAGATATATGAGGTGAAACGAGTGGAGTAGGAGATTAGAAGTGTGGTTGCATATATATCATAATGTATAATGTACTTCTATTTCAGTGTGCTTTTTCATTCTTTCCCATTTTACCAAAAGTATTGTATGTAGAAGATATTGAGATCTGGTTACAGAGAAATACTCGTACAAACAGTTAACTTGGTCGAAACTTACTTACCTCAAACACAGTAGGTAAATTACTGTTTTTACTTCTCTAGGTGAAGGGAGATATCGTATTTGTGAAAAAATACCTCCTACGATTTTTGCTTTTCTTTACGTTTTAGGGTTATTAGATTAACAAAAATATATTTTCACACTACCAACGGTCTATCTGACTGCCGGCCTGTGGGTCTATCGATCTGTTGGCACCATAATTTTCAAACAAACTAATTTTATAATGCCTGAAATAGAAATGAAACATAGTTTTTGAGTGAGATCGCTTTAGGGGAAGGGGGTAAAAGGGGTATATGTCGATATATTGTACGAGGCTGTTTTGAAAAGTCCGTGCAAAGTCCGAGAGATGGCACCACCGGCGCGTATCGAGGTCATGTTTAGTTAGTAGCATCTCTTGAATGAACGCACACCAAGTTTCAGCCATATTGGTCTATTTCTTTGTGTTTGGCATTCGTGTGAATCAAGGAAGTCGAGTGATTTTCAAGAAATGGACGAAAAAGAATTTCGTGTGGTGATTAAACATTACTTTATGAAAGGCAAAACGCCTCAGGAGACTAAAGAGAAGCTTGATAAACATTATGGTGACTCTGCACCTTCGATTAGAACAGTTTATAAGTGGTTTCAAAATTTTCGGACTGGCCATATGGGCACAAGTGGCGCTGATCGTTCTGGACGGCCTGTGGAGGTTACGACTCCAGAAATCATTGATCAAATCCATGATATGGTGATGGATGACAGAAGAGTTAAGGTGCGTGAGATTGCTAGTGCTGTGGGCATCTCGACTGAACGGGTACATAATATTTTGCATAAACATTTGGACATGAGAAAGCTATCCGCAAGATGGGTGCCGCGATTGCTCACGCTTGACCAAAAACGGAATCGTGTGAAGTGTTGCAAGGATGGTTTGCAGCTGTTCCAGAAGAATCCGGAAGACTTTAAGCGTCGTTTCGTCACTGTGGATGAAACATGGATACATTACTATACTCCTGAGACCAAACAATAATCTAAACAATGGGTTACCAAGGAGGAATCTGCACCAAAAAAGGCGAAGACCGTTCCTTCGGCCGGAAAGGTTATGGCGACTGTCTTTTGGGATTCGCAAGGGATAATCCTCATCGACTATCTGGAAAAGGGTAAAACTATGTTATTACAGGTGAATATTATTCATCGTTATTGGACCGTTTGAAAACCGAGCTGCAAGAAAAACGCCCGCGATTGGCCCACAAGAAAGTCCTTTTCCATCACGACAAAGCACCAGCACACACCTCAGCAGTTGTGGTCGCAAAATTAATGGAAATAGGATTCCAACTCGTTTCACATCCCCCCTATTCTCCAGACTTAGCTCCCTCGGACTACTATTTGTTCCCCAATTTGAAGAAATGGCTGGCGGGACAAAGATTTTATTCAAACGAGGAAGTGATTGCAGACACTAATGGATATTTTGCAGACTTGGACAAATCCTATTATTCGGAAGGGATCAACAAACTAGAACATCGTTGGACGAAGTGTATAAGCCTAAAAGGAGACTATGTCGAAAAATAAAAAAGGTTTACCCCAAAAAACACATAAGTAGTTTTTATTTTTGCACGGACTTTTCAAACCAGCCTCGTATGGTTTTGAGTGCATTATGAAAATTGATTTTCCCTTCACTTGGGAAAATCAGATTCGTTACTTATTTTAGAAATGCATGTTTGCTAAAAAAGTACTGAGTAAACTACTTTACCGACTGTTTTTTATTATTTTCTACATTTTCGGTGTATAGTGTTTTGTACTTAACCTATTTTATTTGCATATAAGGTTTATTGTAAAATGGGTCGAAAGGGAAACATTACCGGAAGGAATACTTTTTCGCCATAAACTAAAAATTTAATTTGTATCTAAATTGTTTAAGACTAAGTAAAATTAACATAAGAAACTGGGACCCTGTTTTATAGTGCAATTCTAAATTCGATAAGACTGCTGCAGAATGCTGAGAAAAAGAAACCACCTGGATAATTAAACAGGCTGTGAAACCGAAGTTTTGTTATAAAGGATGTCTAATAAAACTACATTGTGTTCCTAACAGTTTTAGCGCAATATAAGCAAATGCAGTGGAGAAGTATGTATATTTTACTATTAACCTTTGAGTATACACAAGACGCTATAAAACATAGGCAAACCTTTTACCTTCACTTGAAGGGAATTTGATAAATATGTTGTTCCTTATCTCTTCATTTTTTTTAGTATTCCGTACGGACCACTTATAAGATCACTTCGGTCTCTGTCTGTTTGTCCGTCTGTCACACCCGATTTTCTCCGAAACTATTTGACATAAAAAGTTGAAATTCGAAAATACAGGAAAAGTTACATTATTATTATCAAAACATATAAAACTAATCGATCCGCACCCCTTTTACTCTCTTGGCCTGAAATACTATCGTTCAAGAACGACTGTATCCCTTCATTCGATAAGATCTATACACCAAGTTTAAAATAGATATCTCATTTCGTTTGAGAGTTGTAGTGCCAACATGTCGATAGACCGATGGACACACCGACGGAAATAAGTGACTATATTTTTCGTGATCTACAGTCCCTGGCCAAATTATTAGACGCACTGCAAGATTTCATGTAAAATATTAATTACCGAGTGATATTGTACCGTTTTATTATTTTAAATTGATTTGTTTTTTATTTTTATATTATCCAATCAATTACCTATTTATTTGACATAAATAAAACAGCATTAATTTAGAAAAGCATAAGTTTATTCAGTTTTAAAGAATAGTGAAATTAATGTTAGTAAAAGTCAATATTTAGTTGAACCACCTTTAGCCGCTATCAAAGCTTTAATTCTGCGCGGCATGCTATCAATGCAAGATTGTACTGTCTCCTGCATTTGAGGATGATGATTCCACACATGAATAATCTTTTCTAGGAGCTGGGTTTTGTTGGTAATCACATCTTTAGCCACTTCTCTTTTCATCAGCTCTCACACATTTTCAATGGGGCTATTACCCGGCCAATCCAACAGAGGGATATTTTTTTCTGCCAAAAAAGCTTTAACAGACCGAGCAGTGTGGCAGGGAGCTCCATCTTGCATGTAAGTGAATGGTTCCCCATTTGGAAACCATTCTCTGAGCTGCGGAATCAACCGATTTTGTAATACTTCTTTGTACTGATCTTGCCTCATTATTCCTTTGACGACGTACAGACGTCCAGTGCCCTTGCCGCTGATGACTGACCAAATCATCACTTTGGTGGGATGTTTAACCGTCGGGACGACACAATCAGGATGAAACTTTTCTCCATGACGACGACGCACATACTGAGCTTTATTCTGCAAAATTTCGAATGTGCTTTCGTCACTGAAGCAGACCTGTCAAAAATAGGAAAAATATATAAACTTCCATGTTTATTTGCTTTATTTAACTGAAAATGATAATAATGTATCAATTATTGATTAAATTGCTGTATCTTACCGATCTCCAGAAGTCCACATCTTTGTCTTGCCATTGTTTGGCCCACTTTAGGCGCTTTGCTTTCATTGCAGCTGTTAACTTGGGCTTCCTGGCGGGGGCGACAGGCCTTAGAATCTAATTCTTTCAATTTTTTTTCGAACAGTGCGCTCAGAAGCATTTACGCTAGCATGCTGGAGTTGTGATTTTATTACCTTTGTGGTAGCAAATCTGTTTTCTACACAAAATTTCTTCAAACATCTCTCTGACCGTGGAGTGAAAATTGGTTTTCTACCGCATTTTTTTTCTTTCTTTTCGGGCTTAATTCCTTCCCTGACTCAATTTTCTTTTTTATGCATCGTACACTAGCTTCAGAAACCTCCAATCTTCGTGATATTTCTCGGTTTGTAAATGTTTTCGCAATCACAAGGGCCTTCACTTCAGCTTTTTTACGTGGTGAAAGATCGCCTTTTCTACCCATAATGAAAATAGTCCAATTACTTTTTAAAACACTGCATACAAAATAAACTAATAACTGAGTAGTATAAAACTGTTAAACAAACAATCACAGTCCATAAAGCCACAGAAACACGTCCGTACCTGACTCGATTCCGATCGCGACTGATACAGGTTTGTAGTTGTTTACGTTCATGTATCACTTTGTCAACACAGTGTTGCCATATGTTAAAAATAAATACAAATATGTAGTCTACAACAATTCTTTTAAATAAAAATCAATAATATTGTAGTTTAAATATACCATTATTGCATAAAAAAACTCTTAAGAAACATAAAATTACTAAAAAAAATACAGTGCGTCTAATAATTTGGCTAGGGACTGTAGGAACTCTAAAACGGGAAGAAAAGCAAATATCTCGAAGTTTAATTTTTTCACGAATAAAATACTTTCCTTTAGCAACGAAAGTAAAAAATGAGTAAAGTGATTTACTTATTACTTCCTTTTAAACACGCTATTGCAAAATAAATAAATTTGTCAATAATAATAACAAAAAATCAGAAAGAATTTTCATGTTATTGAAACAATACCAATTTACTCACCGTCATCTCTTTTACCCCTTCGTTCTGAAGCGATATCGCTAAATGAAAAAGATTTGTACCCTTAATAATAAAGGTCGTGTCGTAAGACATACCTGGAATTGATCCACTCCCACTATTTTCACTTTAATCTGTTTAAGTGACATCGCTCAAAAACTACAGGCATTTTCTTCAATTTAAATAGCTTAAAATCGGCATACAGGTATGCAAAGGAACAGACCGATGTAAGTTGGAAAATATCGTTTTTTTCATCCAGGGACTATGAAGTGTGATTTTTTCAGGAATACAGTACTTCCATTAGATTATATAATGGACGTTCTAATTCCGTGAATTTGCAGTTTTAGAATGTACCTTGTGAACTCTGTAGTTACTCTGCAACAGCACAAGTTTGGTTCTCCATGAATTCGAATATTTTATTCTAATATAGGAATTGATCGCCTAATCAGAGCCGTGTAGTTTTCAAACTTAAATTTTGAGTTAAGAGGTTGTTAGTTTTGGAAGGTGAAAGGGAAAGGGAAAAGAAGTTTTAGCAGGTCATCGAGTGGGGTGTCAAATGAACGCTTGTAAAAACACGAGTTCAAAAATATATATAATGTAATACTTGCGCACACTTTTCTATGATTATTTTTTAAAAAAAATCGAGAAAAATCGCTGCCCCCCCTTTTCCTGAAAAATAATGATCAAAAAATTTTGAAAAAATTCTGGAATATTCTCCGAACGAAAATTTTCACGGGTGCATTACCTTTAATAATTTATCTGGTATGTAAAAAAGAAAAAATTCAAGGTCATCAGTTTACAGTAAAGATCGGAAACAACTTTGTTGAAAACTCATTTCAGACGTGTTTGAGAAATCGTTGATCATCTCCGTAACAAAAAATTTTTATTTTAAAAACCCATTAACGTACGTTCGAAAATAATACATTATTTGCCCACTTCAAATACCAAATTAAAGATATAATGGCAATAGATTTACAGTCCGACAAAATGACAGACTATCGGAAATTGCTAAGATGTGTAAAAATTGCACGAGGAAATTTTTCCACGAATACGGTATCATTTTGTAGTAAGATACCACAAATTGTATGTCTGGGTGACGACTCAAAGTTTAAAAGCATATCTGCCCTCTGTCAGAAGCTGTGCAAGGCCACAGACAGAGGAATTGTACAGCAAATTGCTAACAATCACCGTTAAGCAGCGCGATCGGTAAGGGTTCTACTTCAAGCCTATAAAAATCAATATCAGTTACTAAAAATGAACAAACTCCATAATTTAACAGTTATCTACTGTTTTTTATTTGTCAATCTATCTCGGAACACATTTTTCTGTATTGCAGCTCATCAGCCAAGCTGGAACGAACAGACGAGATAATTAAAACTCAAAGTACCAACTGCTGTACTAGTAAAACATCGCAGTAAGTTACAACAAATTGTATGCCTGGATGTCGACCCAAAGTTTAAAAGCATATCTGCCCTCTGTCGAAGGCTGTTAAATGTCACAGACTGACAGAGGAATTGTACAGCACATTGCTAACAATCACCGTTAAGCAGTGTGATCGCTAAGGGTTCTACTCCAAGCCTATAAAAATCAATATCAGCTACTAAAAATGAACATACTCCATAATTTAACAGTTATCTTCTGTTTTTATTTGTCACTCTATCTCGGAACGCATTTTTCCGTATTACGGCTCATCAGCCAAGCTGGAACAAGCAGACGAGACAATTAAAACTCAAAGTACCAACTGCTTTACTAGTAAAACATCGCGGTAACTTACAACAAATTGTATCTCTGGCTGTTCCCGATAGAGGGTATGTATGCTTTTGAATTTTAGGCTTTCACCAGCTGCAATGTTACACCAGTACAGCATTAGGTACGGTGACGAGTCTCGAGATGGATTACAGATATGAGATCAGTGGATAATTGCTAAAATATGGACTTCGTTGATTATTAATAGTGGATATTGATTGTTATATGCGTAAGGTGGAACCCTTAGCGATCTCGTTGCCTAGTGGTGATTTTGCAACTTGCTGGATAATTCTTTTGTAAGTCTGTGGCCTTGAATATTCCCCATCAAGGGGCAAATATGCTTGTGGATTTCAGGCTTTCACCAGTCAAAGATATAGTTTGTTGTATGTTACCGCGGTATTATGCCATTACGGCAATAAGTTGAGCTTTAGTTCCGTCGTTTGTCGATTTAAACTCGGCTAATGAGCCTTGATACTACCAATCGCGTCCGATGGTGAGTTGAAAGATGAGAAAATACGACCTTTATTCATTGTCAGTAGTTGATATTGATTTTTAATACACAATACAGCGGGACGAACAAAAAAACCTAAATAATTAAACAGCCTGGGAAACAGATAGACCGACGGGAATTTAAAATTATGGTTTTCTTCAACTAGGGACCCTGAAACGTGAAGAAACGTTAAATTGGCAGAATGTAATTTTTTCCGAAAACAATACCGTCCCTAAAAAACACCTGAATAATTAAACAGGCTAAGAAACCTAAGGTTTGGTATAAAGGATGTCTTGCTGCTAACAACTTTAGCAAAATAAAAGCTGATGTAGTTCCTCAGCATCCTTTTAAGCTGAAAAGAATCGTTTATTATTCTAAGTGTACATATAGGACCCTGCCAGACATTTCGCTATTTTGCATATTCTTGAGGGGTTAGATTTTTTACTTACTTTATTTTATTTCAATGAGATCTGTCTACCTAGTAAGTATGTTTACTGTTACATAAAAGATTTAAGCAGAAAATAAAACAGGAATATTATTAATTCTCCGCTATATATATTTCATACTTTTTCAGTTTAATAAAATAGTGATTTTTAATACATATTATGGAAAACTATATATATATATATATATATATATATATATATATATATATATATATATATATATATATATATATATATATATATATATATATATACTGGGAAACGCCCTTATGAGGAGAAGAGATGAGCAATCAAAGATCTAAAGGCTCTAGTATCTGCTTTTTATTAGTGTTCCGTACGGAACACTTATAAGATCACTTCGGTGTCTGTCTGTCTGTCACACCCGATTTTCTCGGAAACTATTTGACATGGAAAGGTGAAATTTGGTAATAATATAGGAATTGATGGCCTCATCACAGCCATGTAGTTTTGAGAATTAAATTTTGACTTAAGGGGTTAGTTTTGGGGGGTGAAGTCGCAAGTGAAAAAAAATTTTTTTTACTAGGTCATCGAGTGTGGTGTCAAATTAAAGCTTGTGAAAACACGAGTAAAAAATATATATATAATATTATACTTGCGCGCACTTTTCTTTGTATTATTTTTAAAAATTCGCGAAAAATCGCTGTCCCGGGCCTTATCTCGAAAAGTACTAATCAAAAAATTTCGAAAAAATTCTGGAATATTCTCCACGGGGTGTAAATTGAACGAAAATTATCACGAGTGCATTACCTTTAATAATTTATATGGTATATAAAAAAAAAACAAAAATTTCAAGGTCATCAGATTTCAGTAAAGATTGGAAACAAACTTGGTTGAAAACTCATTTGGGGTGTGTTTTGTGAAGTCACTGATCATTTTATACCACCGTAACATAAATTTTGACTTAAGGGGTTCGTTTTGAGGGGTGAAATCGGAAGTAAAAAAATTTTTTTTTTACTAGGTCATCGAGTGTGGTGTCAAATGAAAGCTTGTGAAAACACGAGTAAATATATATATATATATATATATATATATATATATATATATATATATATATATATATATATATATATATATATATATACATATATATATATATATATATATATATATATATATATATATATATATACTCGTATATAATGTAATACTTGCGCACACTTTTCTTCGTATTACTTTTAAAAAATCGCTGTCCCCTACCTTATCTCGAAAAGTACTGATCAAAAAATTTTGAAAAAATTCTGGAATATTCTCCACGGGGTATAGATTGAACGAAAATTATCACGAGTGCATTACCTTTAATAATTTATTTTGGTATATAAAAAAAAAAAAAAAAAAATTCAAGGTCACCAGTTTTCAGTAAAGATTGGAAACAAACTTTGTTGAAAATTCATTTGGGGTGTGTTTTGTGAAGTCACTGATCATTTTATACCACCCTAACAAAAATTTTTATTTTAAAAACAATCAACGTACGGTACACTAATTGTGCAAGTTCAACTTGCACTTGATCGGTTTTTTTTTTATTATCGAGCTTTCGCTGCCTAGTAGCCTGGTAGCTTCTTATGGATTCTAAAAATGCAAACCAGGTACAGAAAATAAACCAAAACGTTCGTTTTTTTTTTAAAATGTGATTAAATGAATTGTACGACTGTATGTGAAATTACTTACAAAAATTTTAGCAGTTAGTTCATCTCTGGTGACGACAATGAAATTTGCATTTTTGTTGGCCAGGTAGTATGAATGATTACACAAACATGATTAAAAGACACTTAGAGAGTTACACAAATATTGAAAATAAAACTTTGTCAACAAACATTAATTAAAAACACTTTTTGAAGACCGAAACATAACCGCAAGAAACACCATGATGTTGAACGGTACTCCATTTTAAAATTTTTGACGTCGAGTTTAGTAACTATTTAGTGATGTTTGAGTCCGAACCGGATATTGTTGGTAGTCTATGTCGTCATCAGGTCGACAAAAAACCATTAAAAGCATTAAAGTTAGGGATGTGGTAAATTTTTTTAGGTGGATGCTAATTTTAGATAAATTATTTATTATTAATGATATCTATTTTTTAGTTTTAATTTTATAAAAAAAAGGGGGACTTAAATTTGATGAATGTTACTCTTCGACGAGTTATTTATTATTAATTATATTAATTCTTTAATTTTATAATCAAGAGATTCATAGGCTAATTTAAAAATTCAAAAATTTGAAAGAGAAAATTAATAATGGACGTTATTTATTATTTGTCATATTTAATTTTTTAATTATTTAATTTTAACAAGACATAGAAAAGTAACTGGTAATAAATAGCAAAAATGACAGAAAGAGAAAAGAAACGTCAACTTTACTAGAAACTAATTTTTTCATAAAAATCGTTCTTTTTTATTGGTTTGGTATAGTTTTGTGTAGTAAATAAGTATACATGGAGCTCAATCCTTCTATGTCTTTTTTGTGATTGAGATTATTTTTACAGGTTTTTATGTAACACATTTCCAAGAAACTTCTTCTGAAATAATTAGTCTCAACATCCAGAATGAAGCTGTTGTTGTACTCTGTGATCTGTATTATTTACGTGTAAGCTCAAGCTAGTTGCGTTAGGTTTGTGTTTACTATCACTTTTGTGTAACGAGTCTCTTAGAAAGCTTTTGTGAAGTTTGTCCAACGTAGACCAAACCACATTGACAGGGAATGCCGTAGATTATATTAGATCTTTGTAAAGTGTCGGTTTTATCTTTTAAATTGGTGTAAAAACAATTCATTCTTTTTATGTTGTAATTGGCAATTTTAATGTTTGTATTTTTAAAAAGAGAAGACAAGGACTGGGAAAGGCCTTCAATGTATTGTAACTTTCCTACTTTAATATCGACATTAGTGGTGAGAGTTGGATTAATTTGAAGGGGGGGTCTTTGAAAATACTTTTTAATTAGAGCTTTAGGATAGTAATTGTAACAAAATGTTTTCCAACAGTTTTACATTTTTTTTCTTTAAATGAGGGGTGGCAAATCTTATCTATTCTGTTCTTTAGTCCTCTGATGATGTTCAGTTTCTGTTTCATAGGGTGATAAGAATGGAAGGGGATATATCTACCAGAACTTGATTTTTTCCTATACCAGTCCAGTTTGACTGTATTATTTTCTGAGCGTACAACCCTAGTATCCAGAAACGGAACAGCACAGTCAGTCTCCTCCTCAACAGTAAATACTAATTTATGATTGAAAGAATTGTAAATGTTAAAAGAGTGTTCTGTACACTTCCGGGAGGTAAAGCAACTAACAAGTCATCTACATATTGAAACAAAAGGGGAAATTCAAATTCAACCCTTGAAATAACAAAATAAAGAAGTTTATTCATAACAATTTCGGCCATGATTGGTGAAATAGCACTTCCCATTGGGACGCCAATTTTTTGTCTGTAGAATGGCCGAAATTGTTATGAATAAACTTCTTTATTTTGTTATTTCAAGGGTTGAATTTGAATTTTCCCTTTTGTTTCAATATGTAGATGACTTGTTAGTTGCTTTACCTTCCGGAAGTGTACAGAACACTCTTAACATTTACAATTCTTTCAATCAT
This sequence comes from Pachyrhynchus sulphureomaculatus, assembly GCA_019049505.1. Taxonomy (NCBI): domain Eukaryota; kingdom Metazoa; phylum Arthropoda; class Insecta; order Coleoptera; family Curculionidae; genus Pachyrhynchus; species Pachyrhynchus sulphureomaculatus. The sequence goes on from CM032450.1 coordinate 39,055,964, forward strand.
AAATTAGTATTTACTGTTGAGGAGGAGACTGACTGTGCTGTTCCGTTTCTGGATACTAGGGTTGTACGCTCAGAAAATAATACAGTCAAACTGGACTGGTATAGGAAAAAATCAAGTTCTGGTAGATATATCCCCTTCCATTCTTATCACCCTATGAAACAGAAACTGAACATCATCAGAGGACTAAAGAACAGAATAGATAAGATTTGCCACCCCTCATTTAAAGAAAAAAATGTAAAACTGTTGGAAAACATTTTGTTGGACAATTACTATCCTAAAGCTCTAATTAAAAAGTATTTTCAAAGACCCCCCCTTCAAATTAATCCAACTCTCACCACTAATGTCGATATTAAAGTAGGAAAGTTACAATACATTGAAGGCCTTTCCCAGTCCTTGTCTTCTCTTTTTAAAAATACAAACATTAAAATTGCCAATTACAACATAAAAAGAATGAATTGTTTTTACACCAATTTAAAAGATAAAACCGACACTTTACAAAGATCTAATATAATCTATGGCATTCCCTGTCAATGTGGTTTGGTCTACGTTGGACAAACTTCACAAAAGCTCTCTAAGAGACTAGCGTTACACAAAAGTGATAGTAAACACAAACCTAATGCAACTAGCTTGAGCTTACACGTAAATAATACAGATCACAGAGTACAACAACAGCTTCATTCTGGATGTTGAGACTAATTATTTCAGAAGAAGTTTCTTGGAAATGTGTTACATAAAAACCTGTAAAAATAATCTCAATCACAAAAAAGACATAGAAGGATTGAGCTCCATGTATACTTATTTACTACACAAAACTATACCAAACCAATAAAAAAGAACGATTTTTATGAAAAAATTAGTTTCTAGTAAAGTTGACGTTTCTTTTCTCTTTCTGTCATTTTTGCTATTTATTACCAGTTACTTTTCTATGTCTTGTTAAAATTAAATAATTAAAAAATTAAATATGACAAATAATAAATAACGTCCAGTATTAATTTTCTCTTTCAAATTTTTGAATTTTTAAATTAGCCTATGAATCTCTTGATTAAAGAATTAATATAATTAATAATAAATAACTCGTCGAAGAGTAACATTCATCAAATTTAAGTCCCCCTTTTTTTATAAAATTAAAACTAAAAAATAGATATCATTAATAATAAATAATTTATCTAAAATTAGCATCCACCTAAAAAAATTTACCACATCCCTAACTTTAATGCTTTTAATGATTTTTTGTCGACCTGATAACGACATAGACTACCAACAATATCCGGTTCGGACTCAAATATCACTAAATAGTTACTAAACTCGACGTCAAAAATTTTAAAATGGAGTACCGTTCAACATCATGGTGTTTCTTGTGGTTATGTTTCGGTCTTCAAAAAGTGTTTTTAATTAATGTTTGTTGACAAAGTTTTATTTTCAATATTTGTGTAACTCTCTAAGTGTCTTTTTTAATCATGTTTGTGTAATCATTCATACTACCTGGCCAACAAAAATGCAAATTTCATTGTCGTCACCAGAGATGAACTAACTGCTAAAATTTTTTTAAAGTAATTTCACATACAGTCGTACAATTCATTTAATCACATTTTAAAAAAAACGAACGTTTTGGTTTATTTTCTGTACCTGGTTTGCATTTTTAGAATCCAGAAGAAGCTACCATTAGGCAGCGAAAGCTCGATAATAAAAATAAAAAGCAGATACTAGAGCCTTTAGATCTTTGATTGCTCATCTCTTCTCCTCATAAGGGCGTTTCCCAGTAGTTAAACTTAGGATTGTTTGTTGCCAGTGCCCTGTTACTGTCCTTCCTCTTTCTTATATATATATATATATATATATATATATATATATATATATATATATATATATATATATATATATATATATATATATATTTATATATATATGAGGCATTATTTGTCAAGCGGGACACCCTTCTCTCCATTACAGATTTTAATATGGGAGGATCTGTAGGGGCTCAAAATTTTCGTCAAGACGTGTACTTTAAAATTCCGTTTGGCGATTTTTGAAATTCAATATGACGTTGTAATATGACGGCCATAATCAACCAAAAGGTGACTTTTAACAAAAAAAAGTTGCTTAAATTTATGTTGTCAAAACACCCAAAATAACGACAAACCCGTGTTTTACGTTAAATACGGAGTTTACCAATATTATTATATTTTCGGATTACTGATTACGAATATGGTCTGAAAATTACAAAATTGACAGCTACCAACTGCCAAATCCACTGTCAAAACTGACATAGTAACTTGAAAACCAGGTTTTACGTTTAATACCGATTTTATTCACAATTATCATATTTTTGAGGTCATTTATTATAAATTGATTGTAATTTGACAAAATAAAAAAATTGACAGCTACCTACTGCCAAGTCAACTGCCGAAACTGCCAAAGTAATAAAAGAAGCGGGGTATCGTGTTTTCGGGGCCACTGTTTACGAATATGATGTCAAAATTATAAACTTGACAGCTTACAATTGCCAAATCAATGGTGAATACTAACAAAATCACACGTCGAAAAACTATCTTACCGACATCGAAAACTAACTATTGGAAAATGAAGCTTAAATACTGCTAATTTTGATGTAAAGTTTCCTATCTAAGAATTGCAAATATGCCAGACTAAATAATTCAACTTAAACTCTTTCAAATGTTCCAAAAAGGACCGTTGACCATTAAGTGGGTAATATTAATATGGAGGATATTATTACGGAGTATTACATTCTTGGCACATTGTTTGGGGAGGAACATCGGAATATCTGAGCAATATCTAAAACAGAGGTTATGTTCGAAATTGCAAAATGAGTTCATTTCCTAATTGTTCCTTTTCCATCATTCCTAAAACACTTTTAAATACATCTCGTGAATACGGAATTTCGGTAACGATTTTCGATGTCGGTAAGACAGTTTTTCGACGTGTGATTCACCATTGATTTGGCAATTGTTAGCTATCAAGTTTGTAATTTTGACATCATATTCGTAAACAGTGGCCCCGAAAACATGATACCCCGCTTCTTTTATTACTTTGGCAGTTTCGGCAGTCGACTTGGCAGTAGATAGCTGTCAACTTTTTTATTTTGTCAAATTACAATCAATTTATAATAAATGACCTCAAAAACATGATAATCGTGAACAAAATCGGTATTAAACGTAAAAACCCAGTTTTCAAGTTATTATGTCAGTTTTGACAGTAGATTTGGCAGTTGGTAGATGTCAATTCTGTAATTCTCAAATCATATTTGTAATCAGTAACCCGAAAATATAATAATTCTCGGTAAACTCCGTATTTAACGTAAAATTCGGGTTTAATGTTATTTTGGGTGTTCTGACAGTGGGTTTAGCAGTTGACAGATGTCAAATTGCATTTTTGTAATTGAATTTATAATCGGCACACCCAAAATATGAAAAAACAACTGGTTTTTCCATTTTACACTTTAAACTAAATGTGTATCATAAATTTAAGCAACTTTTTTTTTTGTTAAAGTCACATTGATTATGGCCACCATGTTGCGACGCCATACTGAATTTCAAAAATCGCCAAACGGAATTTTAAAGTCTTGACGAAAATTTTGAGCCCCTACAGATCCTCCCATCTTAAAATCTTGATGGAGAGAAGAGATGTCCCGCTTGACAAATAATGCCTCATATATATATATATATATATATATATATATATATATATATATATATATATATATATATATATATATATATATATACATATACATATACATATATATATATATATATATATATATATACACTACCGTCAGAAAGTATTTGACCACCTAGAAATTTCAATGTAACTACCACAATTTAATACCTAATTAAACCTTTTTATTATGGTAAATTTAATTGTTCTTAACAAGTGTCCATCATAAAACTGTTTAGATAAGCCTTTTTGAACCAGGTTAGTACAGGTTCATCATCGCAAATTAAAAACCAATTAGAAAAAATTTCCAAGCTTTGCATGATAATTATTTTGAGGCGATTTCTGAGAATTCCAGTTGAAGTAATAACTCATTTCAAGTTTCTAGGGATTATGGAAATTCCTAGTAACATTTTTTGATAAAAACTATGCTATAAATACCATTGCCCTTTTGGAAATTAACCATTCGCAAACAGTACTTTGTCATTGATACAGGCTTAATTGTTTTGTGAAAATGCCAAAAACGAAAGAAGTTTCCGTTGAAAATCGGGCTCTGATAATTGCGAGACATCAAAATGGTCACTCGAGTAGCGAGTGATATGTCAAGGAGAACCGTGGACTACATTTAAAAAATTTTTTTTGAAATTCTCAACCAAAACCAACCCGCTGAAGACAGAGCTATAACAATATCCAGCAGACGTAATCGCCGCCTAACCGCACCAGAACTCACGGCTCAAGTAAACCTGGAGCAGCCCATCCCCATCAGTGTGACAACCGTGAAGAACAGGTTAGCAGAAGGTGGACTACAGGGAGAGTTGCAGTGAGGAAACCACTTCTTAGGCAAGTGAATAAACGTAAACGATTAGAATGGGCCCGAGAACATGAAAATTGGACATCAGAACAATGGAAGTGATGACTTGGCCTCCACAATCACCCGACTTGAACCCCATCGAATTGCTGTGCGACCATTTGGACAGATATGTTCGAAAACTCAATCCAACATCAGAAAATCATTTCTGCATATTCGTAGGCGAGTACACGAAGAGCTTTTGGAGTTAAACCAAAAAACATGTCATCCATCTTTTTCAAGCAATTGGTCAAATCATTTTCGACTTCCAGAGAAAATGTAGTGTCAAATCTGCCAAGTTTGGTGGCAGTAAGAGTGCTATGCGATCGCTTCCTAAGGCTGGACTCAGACTTGCCGAGCGAGGATGCCACTGATCGCTTACTTTCTCCAGCTTTTATCCTTCTACGTGCTTCATCAATTTGACCTTGAGAAACATTCTTCCGTTCCGTAGTTCTCTTCCTTCTGGAACTCATTCTAAAAAGAATAAGACAAGAAAACGTTAAATAAATTCATTTGTAAACTTGTGATGGATAAAAGTCCGCGCGCACACTTATCCTGCACCGCACTGCGCAGTCTTACACACTACCGCATATATAAACTTTTCCAAATACTAACGCCATTTGACAAAAAAGCTAAAAACTTTTTCGTGGCCTATTCAAACTTGAAGAAATTAGCCGGTCGCGGACTAGAATCAAACTTCTATATTATAATGCCTACAGGCCCGATCATAGTTCTAATTTGAAGGAAAATTAAATAGAAACATATTAGAAACTTCAAACTTACCTGGCGCGTTCATTAAACACACTTTATAAATAAAACATAGAGAACGAGAAAAGGTCACTTCGCTTGTCAAAACACGACTGAGGTTAGCTCCAAGGTGCATTTAGTTTCCGAGTTACGATGTGTGCGCACTCTTATCAACCGGCCACTCTTACACCAACCTACTCCACTGCCGGTATTAACACATGGCGCTGAAACGTGGGCTAAATAAAAACTATAATATATAAACTCCAGGTAACCCAAAGAGCAATGGAAAGGAGAATCCTAAATGTTAGACTTCACGATCCTATTCCTAACATTGAGATACAAAGAAGATCAAAAATGACAGATTTAGTACAACGAATATGTATATTAAGGTGGAATGGTTGAATGGAGGCCTGGAGAACATAAAAGATGCAGGGGTAGACCACAGACGACATAAAAAGATTAACGGGACACGATTGTATGCAAAAACCAAACAACAGAGCACAGTGAAGACAACTTAGGGAAGTTTACATCCGACTATGGATGGAATTAGCTAATGACGATGGATGTATATATATAAATATATATATATATATATATATATATATATATATATATATATATATATATATATATATATATATATATATATATAGCGTAAGTAGTTTACCATTTATCAAAGATATCATTCATTCTACGTTTAAGCATTTTTAGACCATATCTCATCACTGGCCTCTTCTTCCTAAACTCCTTCTTCTATCGGAGGTTTGAAATTATCATCGCTATTCGAACTTTGCTAGCAGCTGCTCGGAACAACTCGATGCTGCCGCAACCAAACCAATCTCGCGGATTTTTCAACCATGAAATCCTGCGTCGGCAAACACTTCGTTTCCCCTTTACCCTTCCCTATTATCATTCCTAACAGGGCATATTTAGATCCTCTCATTACGTGGCCAAAGTACTCAAGTTTTCGCCTTTTTATGAGGTTGACTATCTCGTATTCTGTGTTCTCGTTTGTTTTGTCTAGTCTCGGAAAATCTTAATGAGTTATTGTACCCTATTATTATTCCAACCTTTCCAAAGATTCCAGTTATTTTCAATAGGTATTTCAGGCATTAACAATAACAATGAAAACCATACACTATTGAAATAAGCCTTACCTCGATTGTAACAGAGATGAAATTAATATATTGGCAAATAATGTGGATCTGCTCGCATTATAATTATTGTGAAATACGCCGTATTTTGGAGCAAGGCAACAACAAACAACATTTTTTACTTCTGTCGCTAGAGGGAATATTGTTCTGATGGAAAATTGACCCAATACGATTTTTACATGTACTATATATCACGACACAAATAATTTCCAATGTTGTCTGTCTTTCGAAGGGTCTGTCTGTTGACGTTGTACCCAGCCAAACGAGACAATAATTTAAAACTTGGTACATACACTTATAGTTTTTTAAATATCTTGTTACATTTTTGAATGAAGAAAAAGTACAGTCAATTATACAAAGGAGAGACGAGTTTAAATCAGATTCGGAATTTTTATAATATTTAGAGGTGTAGTAAAAATGGGATTTACCAACTAACATAAACAATCAATAGCAATATAGTACCATATTTGTCTTGTTTTTGTTATGACTTTTCCTTTTGTGACGTCAATTTGTTTCAACATAGCATTTCATTGTCTGATGTGTATTCCCATTTGTGTTCTTTGGACATTAATAAGGGTCCAGGACCTGATGGCTTACCTCCAGCGTTACTTAAGCACTGCAGTTTTGTTCTCGCTCGTCCACTGCACAGTATTTTTAATGAATCTTTAACTACTGGGGTTTTTCCCGAATTTTGGAAGCTAGATTACATAACACCAATTCACAAGTCAGGCAGCCGTGATCTGAGATACGAGGCTGGTTTGAAAAGTCCGTGCAAAGTCCGAGAGATGGCACCACCGGCGCGTATCGAGGTCATGTTTAGTTAGTAGCATCTCTTGAATGAACGCACACCAAGTTTCAGCCATATTGGTCTATTTCTTTGTGTTTGGCATTAGTGTGAATCAAGGAAGTCGAGTGATTTTCAAGAAATGGACGAAAAAGAATTTCGTGTGGTGATTAAACATTACTTTATGAAAGGCAAAACGCCTCAGGAGACTAAAGAGAAGCTTGATAAACATTATGGTGACTCTGCACCTTCGATTAGAACAGTTTATAAGTGGTTTCAAAATTTTCGGACTGGCCATATGGGCACAAGTGACGCTGAACGTTCTGGACGGCCTGTGGAGGTTACGACTCCAGAAATCATTGATCAAATCCATGATATGATGATGGATGACAGAAGAGTTAAGGTGCGTGAGATTGCTAGTGCTGGGGGCATCTCGACCTGAACGGGTACATAATATTTTGCATAAACATTTGGACATGAGAAAGCTATCCGCAAGATGGGTGCCGCAATTGCTCACGCTTGACCAAAAACGGAATCGTGTGAAGTGTTGCAAGGATGGTTTGCAGGTTCCAGAAGAATCCGGAGGACTTTAAGCGTCGTTTCGTCACTGCGGATGAAACATGGATACATTACTATACTCCTGAGACCAAATAACAATCTAAACAATGGGTTACCAAGGGGGAATCTGCACCAAAAAAGGCGAAGACCGTTCCTTCGGCCGGAAAGGTTATGGCGACTGTCTTTTTGGGATTCGCAAGGGATAATCCTCATCGACTATCTGGAAAAGGGGTAAAACTATTACAGGTGAATATTATTCATCGTTATTGGACCGTTTGAAAACCGAGCTGCAAGAAAAACGCCCGCGATTGGCCCACAAGAAAGTCCTTTTCCATCACGACAACGCACCAGCACACACCTCAGCAGTTGTGGTCGCAAAATTAATGGAAATAGGATTCCAACTCGTTTCACATCCCCCCTATTCTCCAGACTTGGCTCCCTCGGACTACTATTTGTTCCCCCAATTTGAAGAAATGGCTGGCGGGACAAAGATTTTATTCAAACGAGGAGGTGATTGCAGACACTAATGGATATTTTGCAGACTTGGACAAATCCTATTATTCGGAAGGGATCAACAAACTAGAACATCGTTGGACGAAGTGTATAAGCCTAAAAGGAGACTATGTCGAAAAATAAAAAAGGTTTACCCCAAACACATAAGTAGTTTTTATTTTTGCACGGATTTTTCAAACCAGCCTCGTACATTACCTTTAAGATCAATAGACCTGAACTTACCTACCCTCAGATAGAATATGAGCTTCACATTCAAACTTTACAAGATCGCAGAGTTGCTATCGATCTCAAAATGCTTTATAATATTCTCCATAATAACTACCATTGTCCCTTTCTGCTGGACAAAATTGGTCTGCATGTACCTTCCAGGGTGACCCTTTCGAGGCACACTTTTTTTGTGCCATCCCACAGGACCAACTACGGATGCAGTAATTTTCTATCTAGGTCATGTCGCCTTGCCAATGAGCATCCCAGTCTGGACTTTTTCGTAGGAAGATCTGTGTTTTATAGACAGTTGTGTGGAGTATGATGTGCATTTTGTTACTTATTGTTACAGTCATTATTTCCTTTTCTATTTTTATTATTATTATTATAATTTTCTTTTTTCCTTTTTCTCTTTCCCTCTTTCTTATTCTAAAATTTTCCTTTTTACTTTATTGTCGTCTTAAGATATTTTATTGTATTGTTTTAAAACTGGGCATTGCCCATTAATTAAATTTAAAAAAAATGCTGATTTTAAATATAATGATTTTTATAAAGGATATAAATGGTCATCAATGGATCTCAGGATATTGTACACCGTCTCACAGTGCGAAATTTCTTGAGTTTACCGGAACTTAATTATTTAAACCAGTAAAATTTGTTGGTTTTTTTAAATTTTTAATAAAAATTAATGTGTTTTATTTAAAGTTTTTCAGTTTAATTGTGTTTTTTATTATAGAACAATTAAAAAAAAACATACATTTTGTAACAACATTTTGAACATCTATTCAGAACGAGATTCATTGCAATCGTCTGAAGACTCGCAATCATTACATGGATCTGCAAATCTTTCTAACAACTCTAAAACGTCTGGCGTAACTTCACTATACTTGGTTTTGGGTGCTTTACGAAGACTAGCGATGTACGGATCCGATGAAATAAGCAGTCGATTAAATAAATCCGTATTTGTGTCAATTCGGGATGTTTTTCTAGTAAAAAGTTCGCGATATTTTCTGCAGTCTTTGTTTCTTGCCTCCTGAGCTTCTTCAGAAAATTATCCGATCGGAAGAATGCAAGAGGCTATAATATCCTTTCCATGACAAAGGACTTTATGTACACTTACGGGCATTGAGTACCAGAAATATTTTTTAAATACAATTCCAACGTTTCTCTTGCATATTCGCCGAACTTTTCTGAATCAATTTTAAGACCATAATTTAGGCACTCTAACAGCACATGAAAACGCTTGATCAAATCTAAATTAACGCCAGTTATTTCGGAAGACTTTTCGGCATTTCTAAAGAATTTCCTCGCGGTATTACCATCGTTTGTGTTTCCGGTCTGCTGTTTTGGCATATCTATAAGCAAGCCAAGCTCCTCTTTGAATTTTTGTTGAATGTATTTTTTCTTCTCTGCAACTTTTTTTTTATTTTCTGCTCCACGAGCTTGCCGTGCCTTAATATCCAGTTTGTACGATATCTGTAAAATACATTCCAAAAACCTTATCCATGCATGGAGGGGTGATAGTCCAAGGGATAAAAAGGATTCATTTATATTTTTTTTGAGTATATCGCAGATGTTGTTCATTTCACTAGGTTTAGCCCCACATAAGTAGCATGTTTGTGATGATGCACAGGATGATACAGCATTGCATACTTTACCGTCAATCATACAAAAGATCATATTTGCTGTAACCTGAAATTGCTTGCCATCTACAAGTATAGTGGTTGGAGTAAGTTGAGATATTTGTTCTTTCACTTTGTTTACTTCTGAGGTAATTACACTGACTGTTTCTTTGGCAAAAACGAACTTAATGGGGCGACAGTACCGTGTGGAAGAAGAAGCAGGGTTTTTTTCCAAATTACTGACTGATTATCACCATTATCATTTACGGAGCACATTTGGATTGGTACCATTGATACACTAAACATACTATCATCAGAGCTATGTTTGTCCATATACTTTTTCCGATAATTAACTTGTTCCGCCCCATCACAACCCCACTTTACGATAATATTTAGTGCTTTAACGTTTGATAAAGTTCTAAGAATCCCTTCTAGCCCTGTACAAAGTCTTGCTACGGTATGATTTATAAGCGACTGAACTGATACTTCAGCTGAAACTTCAGTTATTATTATGTCCTTTGGATAGCACAACCTCTTTGCCTCTTTTACAACACAATAAGGTGGATACAAAGTGCAACGGTGATTTTTTTGCTTGATCTCGAACAATGTTGTACTGATTTGACGATAAGTTTGCATCAATAAGTAGCGTCAGAGCCTGGTCTGGAGTTAATTTTCGTGGGCTGTTTGAAGAAGACATGCGAGCCTTCTTAATTTTGCTACCCCTTTCTGGAGAACCAGATGCCAGTTCCTTGACAATCGCTGCAGAGTTTCGTTTTCCAGATTGGTATAGCTTTGTTGCAGTTGCTTTGGCTAACTCGTCTTGACTACCGGACTTCAAAAGATGATGCACTTTTCTGTTTTGCACTTTAGGATGACAATCCCTAAATTCTTTTTTAGGTCTGCCTGCATTGGTCCTCGATCCACTAGGCAATGCATCCCTTACAGCATTTGAAAATTTTACATTATTTTCAAGCCAGCTAGCATTTTTATTCAGAAATGATACTAAATTTCGACTGGATTCCCTCCACCTTTTTTGTATTTTACAAACCAGCGCACGAAGAGTTGCCTTTAAACTGCAAAGAGCGTCAGATGTTAGCATTGGTGAGCCTATTTTTTTTCCAAAACAAAACCAATGATGGCGTCCGATGTCGGTTCTTCCTTCCACTTTTGGAATATGCAGTTATATGAAATTTGCAAAGTCATTCTGGAAAATGTTTAATTTAAAAGAAGATCGCAAAATATCGCAGAAGATATTTTGTGTTTCCAACAGAGGAAAAAAAAAAACTTTCAAATTTTGTGCGTTTCAAGCTGGTATTATGTAGTATCACTTTTTAAAGTCTCCACTGAAGTTAAAAATGTAAATTTTACTTACTTCTTAAAAATCACTTTTTTCACGAACAAATCACACACGAGTAAGAAAAGATTTTGCAATTATTTAAATGCCAATAATTGACAATTTTCTTATAAAATAAATGAAGAAAAAATCATGGCCTACTGACTTGCCGTTTGTATGTACCACTCTATTAACTTAAACAAAATCGAATACTTTCTGTAGGCAAAAAGTATGAATTGAATAAGTAATGCAACTTTCAGGTGCATTTTGCAGTTGTTTCGCAGGGTTAATCCCCAAACTGAGTATGAGGTTTTAGAAGTGGGATATTAACCTACCAAAATAATGAATAATCTTATGCATTTTACATATTTCAAAAATTGAATAAAGTTCTGCTAAACTTCCTAAATTTCGCACTGTGCGTCTGTTCAAAAAGTTCCCAGCCTACCTTAATAAAAAAACAGAAAAATTTTATTTACATCTACATAATCCCCTCCGAACTCAATACGTTTAGAACATTCATCCAACTATGTAAAACTGTTAGAAAAATCTTCTTTGAGATCACGTTTAACTCGTGCGTCACAGCAGCTTTAATGTCCTCCAAATGGTCATAACGTTGACCCTCCATATGGACATTGATTTTTGGGAATAAAAAAAGTAACTAGTGGCTAAACCAAGTTAGTAAGAAGAATGATGGAGTACGGACACTTGTATTTCGCGTCAAAAACTGCACCAAAATCCTAGTCGTGTGAGCGGGCGGGTTGTCATGAAACAAAAAAAATGCTTTGCGTTTCACCGTTCCGGCCGAACACTTGATTTAGAGATGTTAACCTTTTCTGCCATCAATCTACATGAAAGATGACGGTCGGTTTGCAGAAGATGAGGAGTTTTCCCAACGTTTGTCGAAGCAAACGTTGTGAAAATTCCTCATCTTCTGCTTCGACCGAACTTGTACTGGAACGATCTGAACGTTGCTTCATCCTCGAGCGACTCCCGTCCTTCCTTAAACCACTCAAACACTTGTGAATACGATAAACAATCATCACCGTAGGCATTTTTTAAAGATTCAAATGTTTCCATTGCTATTTTACTAAGTCGCACATGTAATTTGATTACTGCTCGCGCTCCATGACACTTTTATGACATATCGACACATAGAGTTTGCACCTCTGCTACTTAGCACTGACTGATCACAACTGACTGATTGAATGCAAATGTGTTGTTTACAGATCTGAGTTCAAGCTTGTACTGTTGTGTACAAAATGGTGCCACTTAAAGGCTGAGGAATAAATCAGTCCGGGAACTTTTTGGACGGACGGTATATCTGTAAAATCATAGTTTTGTAGCGAGACACAATTTCCAGAAATTAGGACTACGTGTAGTTACAAATATTGCATAAAATATAAAACATTTAAATATATAAAAATATACTTTTCAAAACCAATTATGTAAAATTTGATACATACTTTGTCAGAATAAATTATACCGAAGCGAACACCCGTGAAAGACCTACCAAGCCGCAATGCTCAAAGACATAAATTATTCGGGAGCTAAAATTTACTCATTGACTGTAGAGAAACAAGATTTTAATAAGTTTTTTTTAAGTATATAGTAATATTGAGAGATTGTTCTTAGATTTAGTGAGAGACGGCACCATTGACGGATTAGAACAGTATTATTTCTATAAACTAGGGAGTGTAGAATGAATGAGTGAATGAATGTATATATATATATATATATATATATATATATATATATATATATATATATATATATATATATATATATATATATATAGATATATATATATATATATATATATATATATATATATATACGAGGCTGGTTTGTAAAGTCCGTGCAAAGTCCGAGAGATGGCACCACCGGCGCGTATCGAGGTCATGTTTAGTTAGTAGCATCTCTTGAATGAACGCACACCAAGTTTCAGCCATATTGGTCTATTTCTTTGTGTTTGGCATTCGTGTGAATCAAGGAAGTCGAGTGATTTTCAAGAAATGGACGAAAAAGAATTTCGTGTGGTGATTAAACATTACTTTATGAAAGGCAAAACGCCTCAGGAGACTAAAGAGAAGCTTGATAAACATTATGGTGACTCTGCACCCTTCGATTAGAACAGTTTATAAGTGGTTTCAAAATTTTCGGACTGGCCATATGGGCACAAGTGACGCTGAATGTTCTGGAAGGCCTGTGGAGGTTACGACTCCAGAAATCATTGATCAAATCCATGATATGGTGATGGATGACAGAAGAGTTAAGGTGCGTGAGATTGCTAGTGCTGCGGGCATCTCGACTGAACGGGTACATAATATTTTGCATAAACATTTGGATATGAGAAAGCTATCCGCAAGATGGATGCCGCGATTGCTCACGCTTGACCAAAAACGGAATCGTGTGAAGTGTTGCAAGGATGGTTTGCAGCTGTTCCAGAAGAATCCGGAGGACTTTAAGCGTCGTTTCGTCACTGTGGATGAAACATGGATACATTACTATACTCCTGAGACCAAACAACAATCCAAACAATGGGTTACCAAGGGGGAATCTGCACCAAAAAAGGCGAAGACCGTTCCTTCGGCCGGAAGGGTTATGGCGACTGTCTTTTGGGATTCGCAAGGGATAATCCTCATCGACTATCTGGAAAAGGGTAAAAAACTATTACAGGTGAATATTATTCATCGTTATTGGACCGTTTGAAAACCGAGCTGCAAGAAAAACGCCCGCGATTGGCCCACAAGAAAGTTCTTTTCCATCACTACAACGCACCAGCACACACCTCAGCAGTTGTGGTCGCAAAATTAATGGAAATAGGATTCCAACTCGTTTCACATCCCCCCTATTCTCCAGACTTGGCTCCCTCGGACTACTATTTGTTCCCCAATTTGAAGAAATGGCTGGCGGGACAAAGATTTTATTCAAACGAGGAGGTGATTGCAGACACTAATGGATATTTTGCAGACTTGGACAAATCCTATTTTTCGGAAGGGATCAACAAACTAGAACATCGTTGGACGAAGTGTATAAGCCTAAAAGAAGACTATGTCGAAAAATAAAAAAGGTTTACCCCAAACACATAAGTAGTTTTTTTTTTAGGGACTTTATAAACCATCATATATATATATATATATATATATATATATATATATATATATATATATATATATATATATACACACACTTATAAGATCACTGTCCTGTCCGTATGTCTGTCCGTCTGTCTATCTGTCCGTCTCTCATACCCGATTTTCTAGGAAACTATTAGGCCCTACTATAGGAATTAATGGCCTCATCAAAGCCATGTAGTTTTAAAAGTTAAATTTTGACTTAAAGAGTTAATTTTAGGGTGTGATTTTTAAAAAATTGTGAAAAATTGCTGTCCTCCCCTTATCGAAAAAGGTACTGATCAAAAAATATGAAAACATTCTAGAATATTCTCCACAGGGTGTAGATTTGACGAAAATTATCACGAGCGTATTACCCTTATTAATTATCTGGCATATAAAAAAAAAAAGTTAAAGGGCAACAATTTTCAGTAAAAATCGGAAAAAAATCTTTGTTGAAAACCCATTTTGGGTGTGTTTTGTGAAGTCATTATTGATTTTATACCTCCGTAACAAAAATTTTTATCCTAAAAGCAAACAGCGTACAGAACACTAATTGCGCAAGTTCGACTTGCACTTGGCCGGTTATTTTTTTTCCAGAACAATGATTGAAAGAAAATTATATATTGTTCAGCTAAACTCATAATTGCCGATACCAATAGCTTATAATTTTAATTAGGCACAAAGCTCCAATTAATACTAATACGTTTTAATTATATCGCATTTTCCACTCAATTAAAATGATTAAGGCAAGGTAGTATATACTAATTGATCTATTGGTTTGAAAACGCTCTATATATATATATACATATATATATATATATATATATATATATATATATATATATATATATATATATATATAGACACACACATATGTGTAATGGGTTTATATGTTTGTACAATATGTTTATATGGATTGTAAAAGGTACAAGAAAATATTTGGCTTGAATGTAAAATGAATAAGGTGAAATATTAATCCAATTTTGTCCTGATGGAAATTTGGCCATCCAGAATACATTCCTACACGCCCTCTTTTAGTCTTTACTTGGAAGTCCCTACAGGATGAATGGGTCAATACTACACGGAATCAAACTGTTCGTTTTAACCAAATGAGTATATCAAAAGAACAGCTGCAAAATATGTCATGCATTTTGCAGTTTACCCGGAACGAATAATCCCGATTTTATTAAGAAATAACTCAAAAAATGTTATTTCTAATCATGTTCGTATAAACAAACAGACTCCAGTTTCATAAAGATGCAGAGACAAAGATAATTCCCAAGTTTATGTTAATTTGCATAGATTATTCCATTTACCAAAAACATTTTTTGTCAAGCATTACTTTTAACTTTAAAATGAAGATTATATCCTTTAGTAATTAATAAACCTCAAATTAATCTCAAGAATTTGTTCTATTACAGACTTTTCTATAGGATGGTTATTACACTTTGTGCGCCCCACAAAGTGATGAACTTTTTAAAATTTGACCAATAAATAATAAAAGAAACAAGAAAATAATTGTGTCAAGAAAAAGTTTAAAAAGACTATAAAATGGCGGTCTTCCAGTCGATACACGTCATCATATTAGGTAATATATTTAATCAATTTTAAAATATGTTAAATTGCTCGTCAAATTTTGTCTTGCCTTGGATTTTGCCAACACAAGCAAATACTGAGCACGATGGTAGGATACGGCGAAACGCGTCTCAGGATGGATTTGACAGACAAGAGAACAGCTAGTAAGCTGCTGAAATATGGACTTCTGTCTATTTTCAGTTGCTTTACAATAATTACAAGCAAATACTAGTAGATATAGGTACTTTTTACTTCCCCCAATCAAAGAAGTATTGTATTCGAGAAAAAAAATTACAAATCTTACATTTTTTTACGTCGTAGAATCTTCAGATCACGAAAAACATGGTTTCTACTAGTATATCTGTTAGACAGTTTGTCTGGTTGGGAGAAAAAGTGAGATATCGATTTCCTACTTTGTACATATGCAAAACTTGAAGTACGAAAATAATTTAACCCGATTTTTGTATATTTTCAACAGCACTATGATAATTTTTCCTCGTTTTGGATTCACATAATGAATAAGTTTAAAACACAATTATATATAGTCAAACATATAGGAGAATAAATTGCATACCGACAGTGGCGTGACGATCCTAACACCATAAATCGTAACACCTTTGTTCGTGCCAGGAACAGATGCAAAGAAATTATCGACGAAACCAAGGAGGCACACAATCAACGGATTAGAAACAAACTTCTCGCTTGTCCTAACAATTTCAGGTCCTTTTGGGCAATCGCTAAGGCAGTTAGTCAAAATTTCACCAAATCCACCATACCACCACTCACAGGGCCAGATAATTCTATTGCAACGACACCTGTTGAGAAAGCGAACTTGTTGGCTGAACTCTTTGCTTCACATTCTACTGTCGATTTCCAAGGAAAAACACCACCTACTATTCCCATAGTGCAGTCAGGGATGCCCGATATTGTCTTTAGACAGCGTATCATAAAACGTATTTTGATGAAGCTAGACACCAAAAAGGGTTCTGGCGCTGACGGAATACCTGCCATAGTTCTCAAAAACTATGCCAGGGAACTAACACCAGTTTTCTGTAGACTTTTCAAGGTATCCTACAGAAAGGTAATATTTCCTTTCTGCTGAAAATATGCCACAGTTCAGCCTATACCTAAAAAAGGCATCTTGCCAAATAACTACCGACCAATCACACTACTTTCAATAATATCGAAAGTCATGGAAAAGGCTATCAATCAGCATCTTCTAAAATATCTTGAAGGATTCAACATTATTAGCGGTCACCAATATGGCTTTCGTAAAAATAAATCAACAGGAGATCTTCTGACTTATGTAACACATGTTTGGAACAACGCAATTGAACACTTTGGAGAATCTCGAGCGTTTGCTCTTGACATATCCAAGGCATTCGACCGTGTTCGGCACGATGGACTATGGTATGTCTGAAAAGTTCTGTTTGTGGCTCTCATGTTTCCTCAGAGAGCGTTCTTTACGAGTGGCAGTCGACGGATTTCTTTCTAACATCTTCACTATCAACGCCGGTGTACCCCAAGGCTCCATACTGTCTCCTACTCTCTTCCTCATTTATATTAACGATCTACTGGAAAAAACCGAAAATCCAATTACAGCTTTGCAGATGACAGTACACTTAACTCTTCATTCACTTTGAACGCTCGGACATCGACTACTCAGACGAATATCCGCAGACAGCAGGAAGGTATTCAACTTAACAAAGACCTGGAAGAAATTCTATCTTGGGGTGACAGTAACCAAGTCGAATTTAACGCTACAAAAACCCAGGCGGCAGTTTTTTCTAAAAAAGTTAACGTTGCTGAACCCGGCATAGTTATGTCGGGGCACTCCATTCCTCTAACATCGTCACTCAATCTGTTGGGCGTTAATTTGGGAGCAAATATGTCCCGGCATGAACATGTTGCAGGCATGGCGAGGAGAGCTTCTCAAAAGTTGGGAATATTATTTTTAACCAGAAGGCTTTACACTCCACAACAACTGTTAATTCTTTACAAAGCTCAAATTCGACCAATTATGGAATACTGCTCCCATGTTTGGAGCACCGCTCCCAAACATACACTGTATTTGTTGGATTCTATTCAGAGAAAAGCTGTTCGTCTGATATGACCGGCGGTCTTGATTCGCTGGAACATCGAAGAACGGTTGGCGACTTGAGCCTATTCTACAAGTATTTTCATGGAATGTGTTCGAAGAATGTGGCCCGCTTAATTCCTCCCAGAGCGCTGCATGTTAGAAGTACACGTCGCGCTAATACTTCACATCCATATGATGTTCAGCTTGTTACTCCTCGTACAACGCTTTTCAAGCAGTCTTTTATATGGAGAACATCATCCCTTTGGAATAATTTGCCCAAGACTGTGTTTCCCATCGAGTACAATTTACAGCGATTCAAGAACAACGTGAATCGCTTTCTCCGCACACGTGTACTCCTGTAGCGCTTTAGGGACTTCCCGTAGCATGTGTGCTAGGCCCATAAAAAATAAATAAATAAATCAAGAGGTGGAGAAACGGTTAGCGGAAGTTGCTTCCAATATATCTTTTTATATACCATTTTCAGGGTTCTTGAAATCGGGGAATCAGAAAATTATGGTATTTTTCGATATTTTCAATTTTACTCGAAATAGTATGTAGACGGAAGTGTCAGGTCTGTGTTGTAAGGATCTGAGAAGCCTCTGTAATGATTAATATCTCGAGAAAGATAGATTAGAAAGAATTTCATTTCATAATACGCATATAAGCATAACTTTATAAAAGAGAAAACGGATGAAGAAACGAGAGCTAAGCTCCATAAACATTATGCTAAGTTTAAATCTACGATTCGAATGAGTCCCAAGTAATTTAGTAACTTTCGAAGCGCCACGTCCTAAATATAAGTGATGTTGAAAGTTATTGTTGCCCTTTTTTAGTTAGTCTTCCAGAATTAGTGAAAAACAATCATCATCATGTAGTGCTAGATGATAGAAGAGTAATGGCACGTATCACTATGAATACTGTAAATATCTGAAATGAGAACAAAAAGGAAGACTACGATAACACAACTCCGGGTAGAAAGTGAGATTCCATCATTTATTAAGTTTAAAATTTGGTCGTCCAGCAGTCTAATTTTTAGAGCATTGGTACGAGAAGAGTAGTGGATATTTTGAATAACTCTATATGATGATATGAGGATAGTCCTGAATGCGATAACCATTAGCACTGACCAGATAAATTATTGAAGGTAATGCAATCGTGACAATTTTTGTTCAATCTACACCCTTAGGACAATATTCGAGACTTTTTTCAAAATTTTCACTACTTTTCGAGATAAAGGGGGAGACAGCGATTTTTTAAAAATGGTACAAAGAAAAGTGTGCGCATTACATTATATATATCTTTGAAATCGTGTTTTTACATGCTTTCATTTGACACCCCACTCGATGACCTCGTAAAAAAAAAATTTCACTTCGGACTTCACACCTTAAAACTAACCCCTTAAGTCAAAATTTAACTTTTAAAATTACACGGCTCTGATGAGGCCATCAATTCCTATATTAGTACCAAATTTCGACTTTATATGTCATGTATTGACATTTCGTCGCTCTTAGTCCCGGTTAAATTCACAACTTTCCACGAAAAAAAAAGTCTCCACCATACTGTCAAGTTAAATACTTTTTTTATACCAGATAAATTTTCAAACGTAATGCACTTGTGATAATTTTAACTCAATCTACATTCCACGGAGAATATTTCAGATTTTTCCAAAATTTTTTCATCTCTTAGAAATAGCGATTTTTAGCCATTTGGGTGCTCAGAGCAATAATAAGAATAAATCTGAAGCAGGAGAGACGTAGATTGATAACGCATACAAAGATAAAGACACCAGCAAAAATATTAAAACAAAACACAGACAAATATCGACAAATACTGGAAAGTCATATAGAACACGTAAACTACCAAACAGAACTTGATGAACTAAATACGCAAATAACCAACAGCCTACTTATGACTACAAAACAAACAGCAACATCGAAAAAAGAAAAAACCGGTCAAGTGCAAGTTGAACTTGCGCAATTAGTGTTCCGTACGTTGATTGCTTTTAAAATAAAAAAAATTTGTTACAGAATGATCAGTGACTTCACAAAATACACCCCAAATGAGTTTTCAACAAAGTTTGTTTCCAATCTTTACTGAAATCTGATGACCTTGAAATTTTTGTTTTTTTTTTTGTATACCATATAAATTATTAAAGGTAATGCACTCGTGATAATTTTCGTTCAATCTACACCCCGTGGAGAATATTTCAGAATTTTTTCGAAATTTTTTGATAAGTACTTTTTGAGATAAGGCCCAGGACAGCGATTTTTCGCGAATTTTTAAAAATAATACAAAGAAAAGTGCGCGCAAATATAATATTATATATATATTTTTTACTCGTGTTTTCACAAGCTTTCATTTGACACCACACTCGATGACCTAGTAAAATTTTTTTTTTTTCACTTCCGACTTCACCCCCCAAAACTAACCCCTTAAGTCAAAATTTAATTCTGAAAACTACATGGCTCTGATGAGGCCATCAATTCCTATATTATTACCAAATTTCACCTTTCTATGTCAAATAGTTTCGGAGAAAATCGGTGTGACAGACAGACAGACAGACAGACAGACAGACACCGAAGTGATCTTATAAGTGTTCCGTACGGAACACTAAAAACACAAAAATTAAGTAAAGAGCTGTTCACGTTAACTCTAGAAGACATGTTCAAAACGCTAAATTGGGAAAATAAAGGAACACTAATAGACGGTGAACGATTACATCACTTAAGGTTCGCAGATGATGTCACTCTGATCATCAACACAAGAGAAGAATTACAAGAAATGCTAACAGAATTAAATAAAAACTCTCGAAAAATAGGTCTAAAAATAAACTTCACCAAAACCAAATATTTGAACAACGAAACTGTAGATAACACCGAGGAACTGTTAATAGAAGGTGAAAGAATAGGAAAGGTACAAACATTCATATATTTAGGACAAAATATCGAAATATCAAAGAGAGAGAGAGACTCTCGTTAACCTGGTCTGCATTCGGAAGGCAACCATTAAATTGGACATCTCAAATAAAATAAAAGCCAGAGTGGTCGATCAACATGTACTACCGGTACTAACATATGACACTGAAATGTAGGCCAAGAGTCCAAGATCTTATTCCTAACATCGAGATACGACCATCAACAGTGACAGATATAATACAACACATATGTATATTAAGGCGGAATTGAGTTAGGCACGATGCATGATAATAGATGGACACGCCGTATGGGTAAATGGAGACCTAGAGAACATAAAAAATGCAGAGGTAGACCAGAGACAAGATGGACGGACTACATAAAAAAATTAGCGGGACACGATTAGATGCAAAGGGCAAACAACAGAGCTGAGTGGAGACAACTTAGGGAAATAGAATACGCCAATGATGGTGATGGTGATATTTTTTTTTCTTTTTTTTTATGGGTCTAGCACACGTGCTGCAGGGAAGTCCCTAAAGCGCTCTAGAAGCGGCGTGTGTGCGGAAAAAGCGATTCACGTTGTTCTTGAATCGCTTTTTCCGGTGAGAAACACAGAGCTGGGCAAATTATTCCAAAGGGATGATGTTCCCCATATAAAAGAGTGCTTGAAAAGCATTGTACGCGGAGTAACAAACTGAACTTCATACGGATGTGAAGCACCTGCGCAACGTGTATTTCTAACATGCACCGCTTTGGAAGGAATGAAGCGAGCTACATCCTTCGAACACTTTCCAAGAAAATACTTGTAGAACAGACTCAAGTCGCCAACCGTTCTTCAATGTTCCAGCGAATTAAGGCCGCCGGTGAATTCCGGGTCTCCAATAAGACGGACAGCTCTTCTCTGAACAGAATCCAACAAATACAGGGTATGCTTGGGAGCGGAGCCCCAAACGTGGGAGTAGTATTCCATAGTTGGTCGAATTTGAGCTTTGTAAAGAATTAACAGTTGTTGTGGGGTGTAAAGCTTTCTGGTTCGAAATAATATTCCCAACTTTTATGAAGCTCTCCTTGCTATGCCTGCAACATGTTCAGACCAGGACATATTTGCTCCCAAACTAACGCCCAATAAATTGAGCGACGATGCTAGGGGAATGGAGTGCCCCGACATAACTATGTCGGGTTCAGCAACGTTAACTTTTTTAGAAAAAACTGACGCCTGGGTTTTTGTAGCGTTAAATTCCACTTGGTTACTGTCACCCCAAGATAGAATTTCTTCCAGGTCTTTGTTAAGTTGAACGACCTCCTGCTGTCTGCAGATATTCGCCTAAACAGCCGATATCCGAGCGTTCAAGGCGAATGAAGAGACAAGCGTCATGTGCAAAGCTGTAGATTTGATTCCCGGTCTTTTCCAGCGGATCGTTAATGTAAATGAGAAAGAAAGTAGGAGACAGTATGGAGCCCTGGGGCACACCGGCGTTAAAAGTGAAGGTGTTAGAAAGAAATCCGTCGACAGCCACTCATAAAGAACGCTCTCTGAGGAAACATAAGAGCCACAAACAGAACCTTTCAGACATACCATAAGAGCGTAACTTAGCCAACAGTCCATCGTGCCAAACACGGTCGAACGCCTTGGATATGTCAAGAGCAAGAGCTCGAGATTCTCCAAAGTGTTCAATTGCGTTGTTCCAAACATGTGTTACATAAGTCAGAAGATCTCCTGTTGATCTATGTTTACGAAAATCATATTGGTGATCGCTAAGAATATTGAATCGTTCAAGATATTTTAGAAGATGCTCATTGATAACCTTTTCCATGACTTTCGATATTATTGAAAGCAGTGCGACTGGTTGGTAGTTATTTGGCAAGGTCTTCTTGCCTTTTTTAGGTATCGGCTGAACCGTGGCACATTTCCAGCAGGACGGAAATAATGCCTTTCTGCAAGATAGGTTAAAAACTCTACAGAAAACTGGTGTTAGTTCCCTTGCACAGTTTTTGAGAACTATGGCAGGTATTCCGTCAGCGCCAGAAGCCGTTTTGGTGTCTAGCTTCATTATATGATTTTAAAGCATTGTTACTATAGTTTTTCAATAAATATTTTTTACCTTTGTTGCATTACGTCTTCACTACTATATTTGCGTTAGAAGAACTGACAAAATTTATTACTACAGTGTTTATAACATACAATCGCACTGGCACAATTTTTAAAACAAGTCAAAAATTTTTTAACCCATATTTTAATCTTAGATAATCGTACGCCTTTCGATGCTGATACCACTATTATACTCATATAAATAAGTTTTTAAAGTGGTCCGACATACATATCCTAACCAAGAAGACTGCAGTTTCCCTTTGTCGGTTTTTCCGGTTAAATCCTATTCGCAAGACGTTGAATGGGGCATTGTATTATTCATGTCTGCGACACAAAGAAGAAATCAAGAACAAGTACCTCGTTTTGCCCTAAAAGGCACCGTTAAGTCGGTGCAAGCATATCAATTTTGTTTTTAAAAGATACACAGCGCCAATTGAGCTTAGTGTAGCATGATAGCTGCAAAAAACCGCCTTTCTGGTTCTATTATTGTGTATTTCTTTTCTTAAATAGAAATGACTATTTTTATCTGCAATGCTAAGTTTAAAATGCGTGTGTTGCAAAATTGACCTTACTAATATTATTTTGGCATTTGTAAATCCGTTCAATACTTTTTAAGTCCAAAAAGTTATATATGTATATTTTGTTATATATATATATATATATATATATATATATATATATATATATATATATATATATATATATATATAGATATCATCACCAGCCCACTACACCCACTGCTGGGTAAAGGTCTCCCCTACATGTCTCCACTGACGTCTGTCTTGTGCCTTCAACTACCAGTTTCTACCAGTGACCTTAGTTATATCATCTACCCATCTTTTTGCTGGACGGCTAGGTGAACGTGTTAGAGCTCTAAGGCGCCATTCCAGAATTTTTCTTATCCTTTTGTTATTGCCTTATTGCCACGTGCCTCGCCCAGTTCCATTTTAACTCTGCTATAGTCTGGACTACAACAGCGACCTTCGTTCTTCGTCTTATTTAGTTGTTTCTAAATCGATCTCGAATGAGATACCTAACATATGCCTCTCCATGTCGCGTTGGGTTACTCCGAGTTCTTCGGCAGACTTTTCAGTAAGTGTTGTTGTTTCCATGCCGTGCGTTAAAACTGGAAGGATACATTGGTTCGCTTTTAACAGATATTGGGATGTTGCTCTTGAATGTTTGGCTCAATTTTCCGAAAGCTGTTCATCTCAACCAGATACGTCTCTCAACTTCGGTGGAGCCAAGATCAACAATCAATGCAAATTAATATCGTAAAACATTGGTAAGTCCACGAAGAGCCATCCATAATAAACGGAGAGAGAGAAAGAGATTTTTTTAAAATGCCTAGAAAGCTTTAACATTATTAGCGATCATCAATATGGGTTTTGTGAGAAAAAGCTCAACAGGAGATCTTCTAACTTATGCAACACGTGTTTGGAATAACGCAATTAAACATTTTGGAAAATCTCCAGCGGTTGCACTTGATATCTCCAAGTCATTCGACTGTGTTTGGCATGACGGATTGTTAACTAAGTTACGCTTTACGAGTCACAGTCGACAAATTTCTTATTAATAGTTTCACTATCAACGCCGGTGTTCCCCAAGTCTCCATACTGTCTCCTAGTTTTTACCCCATTTACATTAACGAGCTGCTGGAAAGGACCAGAAATTAAGTCTACAGCTTTGAAGATGACAGTACGCTTATTTGTTCAGTCTCTTTGAATGCCCGAATATCGGCTACTCGTGCAAATATTCTCAGACAGGAAGTCGTTCAACTTAACAAAAACCTGCAAGAAATTATACATTAGGGTGATAGTAACCAAGTAGAATTTAACGCAGGCGGCAGTTTTTTCTAAAAAAGTTAACGTTAGGGAACCCGACATATTTATGTCGAGACACTCCGTTCGCCTAGCATCGCCACTTAAGTTACTGGGCGTTAACTTGGGAGCCAAGATGTCTTGAAATGAACATGTCTCATACATTATAACGCTCTTTTTTCTATAATTTAATAAATACTTTATTTATTAAATAAGAACCACGTTTTGCCCCTTGAGTGTCTTCTTACTTTTGAGAATGTATTGAGTGGATATTCATACTCAGTTTGGAGAACAAAAGCAAGAGACACCTCAGCTAGCTCGTTTTTTTCTGGAGAAATGTGCATAACAGATAATTTTTGTACGTCTTTTGAAAATAGTCTCCACAGTTGTTTAAAGCCTAGTTGTACTGTTTTGGGCACCATTCATTTTGTAATATAGAGAATCTAAATTCAGCTCAAAAAATGAAAAAATACTGAAGATTTATTTAGTTGTTCGTATTAAAATTGAATACAGTAAAACCTTTACGTACTGTAAGATAGAGCGGGAGTTCAGTGAAACACTACACTTAAGCTAAAGTAAAGTATATTAACAAATAAAAAAACATTCTTACATGTATTACACCCTTAAGAATAAGTAGACTAAATAAATAACCTTTTATGCTATGAGAGTGCACAAATTCACGGATAGTCTTTAACTTAGAATGATGAAGGGTGGTATCGAAAAACTATACGTTTTTCGTACCACTTAGTATTGAGAGTAAAAAATTGGCTTCTAAAAGGCACGATATAGAAAGATTGTTCTAGATTCACTTCCTGTAAACCGACTTCGGGATCACACGTATTAAGTTGTCGTTGAGAACACGCATTGTAGAAAAGGAAGTAAGATATTTAAACTGGTGTACTAATGACTTACTGCTTGGCTTCTCCTCGTGGCCTTTTTATCAACTGCTTGGCCTCTCCTGGTGAGTTTCCTATCAAAATATTGCCTCACACACTACCTCCTTATTTTCATTTGAGTATCTAATCAACACTTGACCCAAAATGTTTTAGGATGGGTAGAATATAGAACACACTATATCATGGACAGCAAAAACGACGCCTTCACTACTTGAAAGACGGAAAAAGGCATTACTACGTAATGGATAGAGGAAGTCACTTTTACATGCTGGACCGGAAAAAGCCCCTAAAAATTGCCAATGACTGTTTATATATTATCGTTCCTTCCAACGAAGTGAAGTCTTTAAAATGTACTAGTTGACTTCAGGAACGCAAAATGAGACGGGAGTGTTAAACTCGCGACTTGATAGACAACGACCAATGATGCTAGTCTTAATCATAATCCGAATACATTCAGTACAA
Organism: Pachyrhynchus sulphureomaculatus; assembly: GCA_019049505.1. Taxonomy (NCBI): domain Eukaryota; kingdom Metazoa; phylum Arthropoda; class Insecta; order Coleoptera; family Curculionidae; genus Pachyrhynchus; species Pachyrhynchus sulphureomaculatus. The sequence goes on from CM032450.1 coordinate 39,082,348, forward strand.
ATCATATAAGTTAAATCGATAACATGCGCCACACACTACTGGTTGAGTTACACTGCTTAACCAAATATAAAAAACTGTAATAAGATTTAAATTCACTGCTCAACTTAAATTAACAAGTATTGCATGAATTAAAGAAAGAAAAACGGTTTTGTAACATAATCTTAAAATCTAGGGAAAAATGAATATTACAACATAGCAAAGAGAGCTTTAAGAAGTTGGGAATACTATTTTGAACTAGAAAGCTTTACCAAAAAGTGTTACAAGGAGATCCATCAACTACCACTCGTAAAGAACGCTCTCTGAGAAAAAACGAGGGCCATAAACAGAACTTTTTAGGCATAGCAGAAGAACTTAGCTTAGCCAACAACCCATCATGCCATACACGGTAGAATGGCTTAACTTGTCTTCTCGCCCTCTTTTCATACATGTCTAAATCCCCATATCATCCGCCACACTAACAAACACTTGCAACCTGTAACATACAATTAAACCAATCGATTAACCAAGAAATACGCTGACAACAGCAACATTAAACCTGTTAAACAGTTTTGGTGTTCACCCGGTAGAATAAAACCTATTAATAGTAATTAGATTATTCCTAATACGCTGAGCTGTGAGCACATTTGCTCTTAATAAAGTGTTTATTCTGCAGCCCCCGATAACGACATTGCCTGGTTTGACGCCTATAACAGCTCCGTACTGCGCGTATTATTATACACATTAATGTTAATGGCACTCATTATTACCGCCCCAGAGGTTTATTAATTACCGCAAATCGTGACGGATAGACCAAATTTTCTCTCAAGCGAGAAAGCAGACTGACAAATGGTAAGCAATAAAACTGTGCTTTTTCCTTTTCGCACTTTAGATTTGTATCCAGAGCTAGCGGTGTCGAGTTAATAAATCAATTAATATGTACTCTATCTTAATTATTTTAATTGACTCGAAAATAAGATGCAATTAGACCGTATTGTTATGAACCAAAACCCAGTCATTAATGAAAGCTCTGAATTATTGATAGCAATTTTTTTTATCTAGAACGTTATGATGAGAATCAAGAGATAAAGGAGACTGCCAAAAATCTAAGGTTCAGCTAATAAATATAAAAGAATATTTACTTTCTTGAGATAAAGTAATAATTATAATGGGTATATGAAGAAAACATTGATAATAAAGAATATTGGTATTTAATATAAATCTTATCTGACTTCTTGAGAATTGTTTTCTTTCTTATTGGAATTTCTTTTAGATTAATTTTAATTGTTATTTAAATGCCTTTTTATTAAATTTTGTATTATAATTAACGACATAATTAATATAAGAACAAGCCAAACAATAACGAATTCAAGTTAGTTATTAAAATTAGTTAATAATAATAACGGTACCAGTATCGATGCTTCCAGTACCTAAAACAAGGTAGCTCGTAAGGAATTTGATAATAGTAACACTGACGGCTGTTACTGGTGTTGAATTTTAGTCGCTCTTGAGTTTTCTTAGGAAGTATATATATATATATATATATATATATATATATATATATATATATATATATATATATATATAATATATATATATAATATGTATATATATATTAGGGTGACCGCAAAAAATCGATGTCGGAATTTTGTTCGTCTGGACCCCACAAAACGATTCCCCTTTCCAGATATTGAGATAGCCGAAATTTGAGCTCGATTAAACGACGTTAACCCGTGCCGCTCGTCGCTTAAAGTTTGAAAAAATCCAAATTTTTTGGCCAAAAAGCTGACATATGGAGCCATAACTCCAGAACGGTAAATAATAGAAACACGCTTAATATCTCAAAAGAAAGCTAATGTTGTTCTTCAAAATTTATATTCTATACATAATTGTTGTTATTTCAAGTCAAACCGAGTTACAACAGCCTTTAGCTCCAAAAACGTGACCTGGTACCAGTAGGAGCCAGTTTGGAAGTATTCTAAGAATTTTACGGGTTTTTACATAATGTGTCTCGGAATTAACATTTTTTTGTTAAAAAGTATTTTTGGAACTCAATTTTCAAACATAAAGAGCGTTTTGTTCAAATTTAATCTTTTATTATATGGGGATTACCTGACTAGTTTACCAAAGAAAAACCCGTTTGACAGGTAAAAAGGAGGGTGAATCTAATTTCTATTTTAGGGATGGTGATTTTACTTCAGCGTATAACCGCCCTTTTATTTATTCAGTTTAGTTTCGAAAGTGCCTTTGAGCTGGTTAGATCGAACAATTATCTAGTGAAGATATTTTAAGACACTGAAGAGGACAGCATCTACCAGGAACTTGAGAGATTGGAGGAAATGGACATCCCTGAAGAAGCTGCAGAAGATCCAGGACCATTTGAGAGCAAGAGGATGAAAGTTTCATTTGCAAGGGGCGTTAAAGAGATTTTAAAAATGAAATTGTCCATTTTATTAGATCGATGTAAGGTATCCGACAGAAATGCCACGAGAATTGTAATAGCTACTCTAGAAGCACTAAACCTTGACCCTCTTGAGTACAAAGTCTCGAAAACTTTATTACATGATAGAAGGCAAATGTTCAGAGAACAATATAATAAAAAAAATTTTGATAAAGTAAACATTCCTGAAAAAGAGCCCGTGGTTGTCCATTGGGACGGTAAACTTTTACCGGGTGTTTTAAAAAATGAACAGTGTGAGCGAATAGCTATAGCTATTTCATATGGCGAAAAGGAACAGCTGCTGGGAGTTCCTGTAACAGCAAACAGCTCTGGAGAGGAGCAAGCCGTAGCCGTATATGAATGCCTACATGAATGAGGTCTTCTCAACACCGTCAAGGCGATGTGCTTCGACACTGCAGCATCCAACACGGGAAGACTCAAAGGAGCATGCGTCATATTGGAGCAAATGTTAGGAAGAGAATTGTTATACCTAGCTTGCCGTCACCATATCTTGGAAAATGGGATCAACCACTGGACCTCATCATCCAGACATTTTCAAGAGATTCCTCACTGCGTGGCCCAAGATAGACAAAGGAAAATACGATACAGGTATCAGTGACAATCTAATACAAAAGCAGCTAACTCCAGAAGTAATTGCAAATGTTACTGCTGAATTCGAGACCAAATTAACTGAGAGCCACCCCAGAGATGACTACAAGGAGCTATTGCAGTTGGTTCTCGTATTTGTTGTTATCACTAGACGGCAATGTTGTGGGTTTTAGAACTCCAGGAGCCATTCATCACGCTAGGTGGTGGCAAAGGCTATTTACTGCTTAAAAATGTTCATTTTTTCGTCGTCAATTTAAGATGTCCTAAAGAAGAAGAAAGTTCTGTGCGTGCCATTTCTGTTTTCCTAGTTAAAATTTATTGTAAAGCTTGGTTCAATGCTCCAAAAGCTCATCTTGCACCAAAGCAAGATTTAGGTATTTTGCATAGTCTGTTAGACTATAAAGAATGTGACAACGACATTGCAGAAATAGCCCTGACCAAATTTTCGAACCATTTGTGGTATTTGAATGCAAAGTTGGTGGGATTATCGTTTTTTGATCCCACCATTACAGACGATGAAAAGTTGTTAATGGCTAATAAATTGCTCAGTAGCACAGATGAACCATCACAGCACGCTAGGGTTGTAAATCCAATAGTTAGGAAAGAAAACTTAAAAGAGGTAGTTGATGGAGGATTGGTAAATTTACTTACCAAAGAAACGTTTACATTCTTTGACCAATTTAATATAAAAACAGATTTCCTAAGATAACATCCAAACACCTGGCCTCAAAATAATGACTTCCAAGAAGGATTGAAAATTGTCAAAACATTAAAAGTAGTTAATGATATGGCTGAGCGTGGTGTTAAATTAATAACCGACTTTAAACGACCTTCTGACAAAAGATCAAGACCAAAAGCAATATGTCCTGCAAGTAGTAAGTAAATGCCGAGCATTATATACTGTCGTTTCAAAAACTACTTTAACAAAAGCTCTAGAATAGATTAGATAACTATGTAAAATTATCAACTCATGTAGGTACTACGCCTGTATCTTTTCTGTGTCTGTTTTGTATGTATTATATACCTAATTTTTATATTTTAAAATAAAAAATGTCATTAGACTTATCAGTATTACTTGTTTTTTTACTATATTTCTACTTTAAACTCAAAAATATACCAAAAAAAAAGCAAAATTTATCACTTAATAACAAAATATACGAAGTATGCTCCTAGTGGTACCAGGTCACGTTTTTGGGGCTAAAGGCTGTTGTAACTCGGTTTGACTTAAAATAACAACAATTATATATATAGAATATAAATTTTGAAGAATAACATTAGCTTTCTTTTGAGATATCAAGCGTGTTTCTATTATTTGCCGTTCTGGAGTTATGGCTCCATATGTCAGCTTTTTGGCCAAAAATTTGGATTTTTTCAAACTTTGAGCGACGAGCGGCACGGGTTAACGTCGTTTAATCGAGCTCAATATCTGGAAAGGGGAATCGTTTTGTGGGGGTCCAGACGAACAAGATTCCGACATTTTTTTTCCCCTCTATGAGATCCGGTCACTCTAATATATATATATATATATATATATATATATATATATATATATATATATATATATATATATATATATATATATATATATATATATATATACACACTCTTACTTAATCCTTATGCCTTTCTGCCCCTTGTTAGGAGTGTAAGGAGTTGAGTTATTCTATATCGGTCTTTTCCATATTTCCTTCTATATCCTTCCACCCTGTTTAAATTGCCGATTGCCTCTTTTGTTTCTTCTGTATTACTTTCTTCTGTTTGTATGAGTTCTGTATCTTGTGTTGATTATTGTATGTTTTTCCTTCTAATTTTTTTGCATCCATTTCCTTTTCTCTCTGTCTCAGTGATTCCTACATAGTACGTTTGTTGTTCTTCTGTCAGTTCATCCTCTTTTACGTTTATACACCTTATTATTCAGTGTTCTCAATCTAAAAACGCGATAATTATTTCCCATTTCCTTCTTCCTATCTATTTCTTTGATTATCTTCTTATCTGTATTCATTTTACTAGCCCTCTCTTCCGTATCCTTTATCTTTGCCAGGGTCGTCGTCAATCTACCTATCTCTCTCCTTTTTCTCAGTTATTTGACTTGATGGTCGTAGTATTCTTTGTTTGTTTTTTCAGTTTTTCTTCCTCAATGTCCCATTTATATTCGCTTCCTTCGATTACGATTTTTTGATATCCTATTTTCACCCTTTTTCCATTGTTTCTTTCGTTCTCTGCTATATGCTTCAATTTCTTTTGAATTTCGCGTTAATCTTTGGTTAAATCGTTGTTTATATAAACTCTCTCTCCTCGGTTTCTCAGTTTGTTTTTATTTTTCATTATAGCTTCCTTATCTCCCGTGTTTCCAAGTTCTATCTTGTATATAGTCGCTCCTATGTTTATCACATCTTAAATCTGTACTTTTGTGCCCATACTCCTCTCCATAAAATGTTCTACAACCCCATTTTCAGATCTGGTTGGCTATTCGCTTCAAAACTCATTCCCGATATTACAATATTTTTCCTTACGTTGCTTGTCTTTTTCCAGTCTACTCATCTTCAAATCCATACTTCTCATGTTTTCTCTAATTTTCTTATTTTCCTCTCTCAATAATTCATTCTCCTTTCTTAGTTCCTTTAACTCTTGTTGGTATCTCTTCTGATCTTGTTTCATATTCTTTATATCTGACATTAGCTCTCTGATCATTTCTATTAAATTTTCTGTTTTATCTACTCTTTCGTTTTTCTCTTTCTGTGGTGTTCTTATCAGCTTTTTACTCTTCTTGAATAATCCCATTGGCTCTTCTTTTTTCTCTACTCTTCCTCTTTTCGCGTCTCCTGAGGTATAATCATCGCTATCCATTGCTCTTTCTGTTATAAAAACTTTACGTGTGTTCCTCGTATATTCCATTTTCAAACACGGGAGAAAAAGAAAAAAATCTTGTTTATATTTCTTATCACCGTAAACAGTAAAATGATCAAGGTCGTCGCTTATCATTTCGTTAGCTTCATACAATTACACAAAATTATTCTCATAAATCTCCAAATTTTTTACTTATTGTCTTAATCTAACACTACACTCTGCTTTATTTCTAGTCCCTGTGGTTTACAATCGACAAAATAATTAAATAGATTGAAACACTACCGTAATAACGCTCGTTGAACAAGTTGACTATTGCCGGGCGTTCGATTCACGTGTACACACTTCGCGATCCTAAACTCAACTCACACTCACAAAATTTACTATTGGTTACAACGTTTCACACATTTTATTGTGCTATATCAAGTTTTTTTTACTAAAAAATTTTTTTTTACATTAAATCTAGTTTTCTAAAAAACACTTTCATACGTTAAAATTTAACATTGTCTAAAAATATTTACAAAAATAATAATTTAATTCAGTAAAAAGAGAAAATAATTTATATATATATATATATAAATATATATATTTATATATTATATATATATATATATATATATACATACGTTAAAATTTATACATATGTATATATATATACATATATATATATATAATATATATATATTATATACAAAAATATATATATTAATAATTCAGTAAAATATATATATATATATATATATATATATATATATATATATATATATAAAATAAAGAGAGAAATAAAAGTTGCCGTATCTAACAAAATCCTAAGTTATGAAACTAGTTGGGGAACTCGGCAAAAACTGCAAACAGAGATAACGAAGCAACCAATAAAGAAAATTAGGCATGAAGAATTGGTGTTGTTAAGTCAAGTTTTTAATTATTAATTTTAATTATTAATCTTTAATTTGCAATTTTTAATTTTGATCTTACAATCATTAATATGGAGCTATTATAATTTAAAAGTATTATTATTCTAAACAATCATAAATCATTATTATTATTATTATGAAGAAATGTCAAAAAACAAAATGGGAGAGACTCACATGTAGCATGCAAATTAAATCTAACAAGAATGACCATCAATAACAATCGCCATAGTAAAAACCAACACTGAAATAAAACAACCACTATTCACTAACACATTAATACTAAAAAATATAAAAACATGGCATTCACAGCAGGGATGCCATTGATAACGTTGGATGCTGAAATTCAAAACTAATTAACCACCTGCCATCTTAAAGAAAAGTGACAATTTTGACAGGGCGCTGACAAAGGACGACCACCTGACAGATGTAAGGGATCAGTCAAAATGAATAAAAGGAGAGGTTGAACAACCAGGAAAGGACCGGTTTAGTACGAATTAAGTACTACGTCATATAGTAAAATTTTTTGGTATGAAGGAGAAGGGTATCCAATGGGAACGCAAATTTTCCGCTGTTATGATAATTAAGTGACATATAGAGGAAACGATTTTACTTAATCTGGGGGAATAGAACAAGGGAAAAAAGGGGCGGCAAGACCCTGAAATAATACCCCCGTCTGAGGTACAGCTCATCTGTTTTGAGGCGGTTCCGGTTTGTGGTTCTAGAGCGTCTGTTTGGTTTTCCATGTTTTCCTTAATTGGCTTAGAATTTGGCACTGAGGTAGTGTGGGTTGATTTTAGAGCATTTCTAGGGCTCTGATTAACCAGCTGTGGGGGATGGAGTCGATGGGCTTTTTTATAGTCTATGTAACCGATGTGAAGGCGATTTCCTGTGTTCTTGTTCTGGATTTGTCCCCTAAACACGCTATCTATGATCAGCTGCTCTTGGCCTCCTCGGACTATTGTATCCTGCATCCCGGCTGCTCTTCTGTGATATGATTGTTTGTCTGTTTGGTGTGGTTCTATTTGGCTTGGAAAGGGTTTTTCATTAATGGGAACATGCTAATCAATTTATTATTATAATTATTATTATTATTAATGTTATTACAAATGGGAGTGTAATTATAAAGAATTTCAGGAGAAACCAAGAAAAACATGTACTTAAACAAGATGGTACCCAGAGGGGAAACATGCAGAAGGACAGAGCTCTAAGCTACCAACAACGAAAAATTATTATTATGAGGAGTATGACGACCCAGAGATATTATGCGAGGGATGAAGATCACAAGAGAGAAGAAAGCTGTATATGCTACTCAAGCTGTCAAGATCAGTTCTTTTATTAATATTTTGGGGATTCTCGTTGATATAGCACATCTCAAGAAAAATTCTCTTTTAAGAAGGTTTTTTTGGATATGAAGGATTTTCGGTTCTCTGAAGTTGAAGGAATGTCCATTATCAACAGAGTGAATAGCCAGTGCACATCTTTGTGGATGACATCTGGTGTCGCTTTTATGTAATGCAATGCGACGGTTGAGACATTGTGATGTCTGGCCAATATATACAGCAGGACAATTAAGACAGGAAATGGAATACACAATATCTGACATAGAAAGAATGGGTAGAGAAGATTTCAATTTACTAAAAATACGCTTGTTTTTATAGAAGTAATACTTGGCAATCTTAACATTGGAATGACGCGTAAAATATGAACCAACTTAGAGGTGAGACCAGGTATAAAAGGCAAAGAAAGCAACGAAGGACTTATTTCCGTATGGCTAGCAGGGGTAGATGGGGTGGAAGGAAAGGAGGGGATAAGGGTACAGGAGGAGGCTCTGGTGCGATGTCATTAGAGAGGAAGAGCTTAATCGACTTCGTCCTTGGTCTTGAGCAGGAACTTCTTATTGTACCCATTTTCCATAAAGAGATCGGTAAGTGTTTGTGCTTGAGATAGATAATCTGGGTGAGCTATATTTCTGATTCTTCGATATAGGCCCTTTATGACATTTATTTTAACCTTCCAATCATGGCCAGAATTGGCATGTATATATCTGCCTGATGAAGTTGGTTTTCTATACCAGTCTAGTCTGATAACACCATCAGGACCTCTGATGACTCTTGTGTCCAGGAAGGGGACAGCATTGTTCGACTCTTCTTCCATGGTAAACTGTAGGTGTTGATCAAAAGAATTGAAGACATGAAGGATTTCTTCTTTACCATTTTCTGGCACAGACAGAATAAGATTATCAGCATATTGAAAGAGAAAAGGGGGTCTGAAAGATAGCTTTTGACGCAATTTTTCAAAAGATAGGACATGACTATTGCTGCGAGAATAGGGCTCAAATTGCTACCCATAGGGCAACCCAAAAGTTTGTCGGTAGAAACTTTCTTTATACTTGAAAAAGGTAGATTGAAAGAAAAACTCAATAACAGAAAGGAAGAAGGATTTATCTAATTTTGTGTTGGGCGAGATAATGCCCATTCAGAATCAATAATATGTTTGGCTAAACTGCCATGAAATGTTAGTAAAGAGACTGACCACATCCAGAGATCCATGATTCTCAGGTAATAAGAAATTATTAATTTTCTGCACTGAAGGCAAAGGAGTCCTTAACTGCATATAGATGGTAATTTTGGAAGGATTTTTCTAATATATCTGCACAGAATTTGCTTAAGCTTGATGTAGGAGAGTTAATTGTGGAGACAATAGGTCTTAGTGGTACACCTTCTTTGTGTATCTTTGGCAGGCCGTAGATTCTTGGTGGAATGGCTTTGTAGGTACAAAGTTGTCTTGCTGTTCTGTCATCGATCCATTTTTTATTCTTCATTTGCTTAACAAAGGAATTGCTTTTATTTTGATATTGATTTGTAGGGTCATGAGAAAGCTTTTCATAGACTTGTTCATCATCTATTAATTCAGACATTTTTGTTTCGTAATGTTGCTTTTCCAGCGCCACAGTAACTGAGCCTTTGTCTGAAGGAATGATCAAGATGTCTCTGTGTTGTTTAAGGAAGGTTACTGCTTTCTTGAATAAAGTCTTCTCAAAGGATGTAGCGGTGTTATGACTCTGGAGTACAGCATTTGTGACAGCATTGGTGCACTTCGCTCTAAGGATATCTTGGTTAGGAGATGAAAGATTCAATATCTGCTAGAACCGTCTTGACAGGTATATCTTTACCTGGAAAAGAATCAAAAACAAATTTGGGACCCAAGGAGAGAATTGTGTGAACTTCAGAGGGAAAGTTAACCTGAGTGAGATTAGTAAACCAATGTTGACGTACTTTTAATTTATTAGCACGAAATTTCATTAAATTATTAAATTTATTAAACAGATTACTTGAAGGGATCTAGAAACAGTTTGAAAAGATTTTAATTGAGTGGTACGGAAACGTTGTACTATATATGGAGGAACTCTGTCCTCTGCAGAGTGAATAACATGATTGAGAAGAGAGGTTAGCTTAGTTATTTCTCTTTAATAGTGAAGGAAATTTCATAGGATAGAATTCTGAGAGATACCTTATTCTGGAAGCGCTGGATCTCTCTGTCCTTCTGCATGTTTCCCCTCTGGGTACCATCTTGTTTAAGTACATGTTTTTCTTGGTTTCTCCTGAAATTCTTTATAATTACACTCCCATTTGTAATAA